>WUAM01000287.1:82258569-82269110 GCA_024336885.1 Actenoides hombroni | reverse complement strand
AACACTTAAAGGGGGCCTATAAAAAGTTGGGGACAATCTTTTTAGCAGGGCCTGTTGTGACAGGACAAGGGGTGATGGGTTTAAACAAAAACAGAGAGATTTAGACTGGAGAGAAGGAAGAAATTTTTATACACTGAGGGTGGTGGGAGCCTGGCCCAGGTTGCCCAGGGAGTTGTCACTGCCCCATCCCTGGCACCATTGCAGGTGAGGTTGGCTCTGAGCACCCTGCTCTAGTTGCAGATGGCCCTGCTCAGTGCAGGGGGGTTGGATGAAATGACCTTGAAAGGTCCCTTCAACCCAAACCAGCCTGTGATTCTCTGATTCTATGCTATTGCTTCTCAGACATGCAAAGTGATGTCCAGACACTAAGCCTCTATTCCTAAATTCCATATTGGTAACAGAAATGAGTGTGAACCTCCTGGCTCCCAGGATCATCTTTTCTGTACTGTATCTAGATAAAATCCGTGCATCTGCACGGAGACAGAGAAAAAGAAATCAGACTGATTTTTAACAGTAACAAACCTCTTGATTTTTACACACCAGATGATCAATTATGTGCTTTTTATTAAACAGCCCTAGGCAACCTGCAAAAAGAAATTCAATCAAAGTAGCATTCCAAGATTTGGCATTTCAGTGACTTTAAATGCTTTCAATCTAGTTTCATCCCTTGAATTCTAGAGAAAGTCAGGTAGGATTGGCATTTACCAAAGAACTACTGACACCTTGTGGGAAACCTGCCCAGGCTGGCAGGTAAGAGAACACTGGCCAGTTAAGGTGCTTATCTTGTACCGGCCTCGGACAGGAGCGCAGGAAGCTAAGTTACTGCACTTATCAGTTACCTGACAGTGAAGGGGTGGAAGGAGGAGCATTTTATTTATCTGGCCAAGACACAGCTCAGATGTTTGAAGTTACCTGACCTGGCAATCTGGAAGCCCAACCACTGTGACTGCTGGGATGGGGGGAAGGTCTTGCAGCCAGAGGTTGTAGCAACAGAACCAGAGTCTGCAGCTGTTGGCTCTCCACTTCCCACCCCTTTGCAACTTGTGTATCTGTTGCCTTAATAAATTACTGACCTCTGCAACTTTGAAATCTGCCTCTTTGGAGTGAAGCTCCTTGGCAGGGCTCTGAAACAGGCAAATGCTGACTCAAGAAGTGGTTACACACACATAAACTTTAGTCATCGTGGTGGTCCAGACACCCCCTGCCCTGGGTCCCTCTGCAAAGAGGCCGATTCCTGGGCTGCATTACAAAATGCTCCTAGGCCATGTTATGAAACCAGTGCCACTGTCCCTTGGTACTGCTGAGGCCTGGTGAGCACAGAATTGGAAGCTTGGTAGGCACTGGTGCCTGGTACACCACATGCCCGTGTGTGGCCTCCTAGAATCAAAACAATTTCTGGTACCTGGTGCACTTTGATCCTGTGTGATCACTGGAATGAACCAAAACAATTTCCGTAACACCTGGAGAATGAGTGAACAAGATGGAATGGCTGGGCTGCCCCCAGCTATATACATCACTCCTGAAGACACTGAATGGAGGGGCCAAGGAGAGACCACATCTCCATGGCCAAAGCCTCAAGTTCCTGCCAAGATTAATGGCCACAGCAGAAAAGTACCAGCCCAGCTCTGACCAAAGTCAATCATCTCATGACCCTATAAACAGCGATCCTAAGCGAGGCCCGTTGGAGCATTCTGGGACCTCAGTGGACCCAAGGTTCACACCTCACCCCGAGTTAGGATGCCTGTCAGGTCTGACTGTCTGCTGGTAAAGCTGATGAGGTAGATTTACCATCCACCTGCAAACACTGACGAGGAAGACTCACCATCTCTCTGTAAAGACTGATGAAGGGAGATGTTTTTAGGAAACATCCTGGAGATCACGTGCTGCCAAACTTAGAGCTAAACTGCAGAATTATACCATCTTATTCATAAGTTAACCCCTCTCTCTCTATATATATACAGCTCTGTGTGTGTGTGTGCACGTTTGATTCACTTTCGTTACATCTTACAGAAATTATTGCATTTATCCTAATCAATTGTTTATTTTTTGAGCTAGCACTGACATATCAGTGTTAATGAACTGCTGCTATCACTTTAAAGCATTGCGTTATACCAAGCACTTCCCCAAACCTCAATACCTCATATCCTATCCCCCTCCCTGTATCCTCAGGCATAAACTGTTGTCTGGTTGTAAGACTGGATTTGTCTGCAGCTGGGCTCCCCTTGGAAGGAGTCTAGAAAGCAAGGGGGTCCAATCTGAAACCTTGGTACCAAACAGGAGAGCTACCCATACACCCTTCCTCCATTCCCATTCACAATCCCCATGAAAATAATTTCCTCTCAGCCCAAAATCATTCTGCTGCTTATAGGTTCGTTAGCACAAATATTATAATCATATTGCTTTCTTTAGTCACATGCAAATTTATCTGTATTATAATCATATTGCTTTTAGCTGCACACAAATTTACGTGGGCATCTATATTTTGTAACCCTACTTGCTTATCTTTGGCCCATTGCCCTGCAGCAAGTAACGTAGCGACCCTGCCATCAATCAAACCTCAATTAACTTTGTTGCTTCTTTGCTATATTTTGCCAATTAACCAAACAATTAATCTTGCTTAATGAGTTGTACTGCTGCTTTCATCTGCGTGAGTCTGAAGTGCATTCGTTCTGCGACACGTAGAGGCTTAAGTCAGGGCTTTGCAACAAGGGAATAGTTATGTGAGTAACCTGGAGGGGAAGCATCCTTCGTACGCGGTTTCACCCCCGTGACAGCCATAAACCACTGCCCCAGCCCGGGACTAAGGGCCTAGGACGGGGTGGCCTTCCCCAGCCACCCTGCAGACACACAGCCCCTTACACAACACACCTCCAGCACCTCACCACGACACTCCAGGACTGAGAAAACATCACCTCGTTTTGTGAACCCCTGCTGGTGCAGTTTGGATCAAAAGCCAAGGATTTTGCTATCGCAGAAAGATTTACTCTAGACTGCTTTAGGTGGAAAGGTGAGGAAATACAGAAGCATGAAACTCTCTATACAGATTTTGTTTTATGGATGCCGTGTCCCCCCCATTCTTCTGGGGACACAGAAGCCTGTATTTACAACATGAAAATAATTGTGAAGGGAGCAGTTATTGAACATAAAATTAGAGTAACTGGTCAATGCAGAGACTAAATCACAACACTTTCTTTGAGGAAAAAAAGGCTCTGTAATACTAAGGGTAGATAAATCTAAGATAAAGCTAAATCTGTTGTGCAGTTTTTCTTATGCCTCTCACGTATCATAGTTGCTGCATGTGCTCTACAGTATAAAAAAAAACCCAAACCAACTGATTGTGTTATGTAGGTAAGAACCTACCTGCAATAAACCTTGATTCAGTTTCTCCTTTATTCACGTGACGATTGATGTGACTTATCATGTCAGTTCTGCGTGTGATAGTTGCTGAACAGATAATACAGTGGTAATGGGCTCCCATCTTTAAAAAGGTCTGTAAAATATAATGTGTTGTAGTTTTGGAACACAGAGATGGTAAAAGTAGAGCTATTACCTGCACATAGGCATATGAAGAAGCCATCTGTCTGTTACCTCTGGCACATAACAAAATATTTTGAATCTACAGCCACAGGGCCTGTAAATAATCACACCTCTAGAGCCAGCCCAGCATCACAACCAGTTACCTCTGCCAATACTCCATATGCTCAGGGAAGGAACTGACCTAATGAACCCTTCACCTCTTCCACACAACCTCCAAACTGCAACAGTGTTTTACAGGATCTAGGCAGCTACCCACCAAAATAAGAGAGAACTCAACTACATTCAACTACCCGAGGCTTACATAAGCACTTCCAGGCTGGACCGATCCCACACCACACAGCAAGGTGCATTTTGCAACTAAGATGGCAAAGGTTTCCCTAAATCAGCCACTTCCCCCACTTTGCAGAGTAACAAAGACTGCTGGGATTCAGCGTTTTTACCTGGTCTCCGACAAGGTTTGGTTTTACTGGGTGACAAGGCAAGTAACAGATGCACATTCGGTACCCTGCAAAACAAATTCTTGTCACTTCATGGTCGAGGAAGTCAACAAAACCTCGATGTCCTGTACCACAGAGTCTCAGTTAAGATTCCCAAATACTGCCACAAGACAGCAGTGAGAGGACGTCGCCGAGTATTTGGCCCAGGGAAATTTATCAGTTCATCATGTGTTTTACATTTGAAAAAGCACAGAAATGACACAGAGGCAATTCATTTCAGGAAGTCTGTTAGCATCCTACAAAGCTGCATTGAGTCTTCGGGCTACGCTGTGTGTTTTACAAAAGCACTGTCACCTGGCTGTAAGACTTGCTCAAACACTCCTATAAAAATCTACGTTCCATGGTTTAAAGAAAACACAAACACAGACACACACCTTCCCCCAAAAGACACCTGCCAATGCATACAGAGCCAGAACTCCCATCAGATCAGTTCTAGTTTAATCTTGTCCATCTTCTAATTAATCATTTTCTCTCCCGCAGACCTAGTTCTTTAAAGAATACACACTGCTCACTGGCTCTTCCTTCTGAAGAGATTTTAATACATGTTACAAGCAGGGCACAGTTCCTTAAAAAAAGGAGATAAGGCTACTAAATACAGATACAAAATAAGTATATAACTGAAACCATGAAATCTTTATGATGAGCCAAAAAGTGACCCTTCGTGCACGTGTCTGGTTATTAAATACATAACCAAAACTTTTATTAAAGTAATTTTCATTACATAAGTATTTTAACTTTCATAGTAATTTTCAAGACATGCCAAGTAATAATTTTTTTCAAATGACAACGTGCACAACTCTAAGTATTTTGGCACGTACAAGAATACAGAGCTGATGTCAGAAGGATGGAGTTAAAAACTTTCAGGCTGAATAAGCATATAACAAACTGATCTGAAACCAGGGTAACAAGACTGGAAGAGCCCTGAGACTCAAGGACCAAACGACCTCAAAAGTTAAAATAACCAGGAACGAGACACAGGAATTAGGAGCAGCATCTAAAGACAGCAAAATTCTGTCAACCTTTGTAGCTAATGCTTTGTTCTGGATTCTTTACATAAGCCACAGACTGGGACAATTATCAAAATATGAGGTGTCCCCAACACAACCTCTGCTGATTTTAATACTAAAACCCACACCTCTCAGAGAAGAATTTGAACGTAAATGTAGGACCACCTCAGCAGAATGAATTATATAATAGTGTAATGAATTAGGTAATCAGTGGAGCACACGTACAAAGATTGATGTAACCAATCGTACAGAATTTCTTTGTTAGTTGTACTGTGTATAACCTGCTGCTGTTTGAGCTCACGGGGGCTGGATTTGGGATTTATCCCCCAGCACCTGTTTCTGCAGAACCAAAATAAAGCAGCATCTCATCTCTGTGCATCAATAAGCTTTGCACACTGGGGAAAAGATCCTTTTTGAAGGGCTAGAGAGCTATTTTATATTTACATTTTACAACCCAGCTCAAATAGAATCAGAATTGTCAGGGTTGGAAGGGACCTTAAAGATCATTTCATTCCAACCCCCCTGCCATGGGCAGGGACACCTCCCACTAGAGCAGGTTGCTATAATAACGTCAAAGTATGTTTCCAATTCAGAGCTGGCAGCAAGGTGCTGAAGTCAAGTTAAAAAGATGAAATACAGAACGATGTTCTACACAACCACAGTTTTAGTATTTATTATTCAACTATGATTGCCATTACCTTCAAATTCAACAGAAACTTTCCAGTGGAAATTTAGAAGGTGTCGATGGAGTTTATGACTATAGCAAGCTTTGTATTTCTCCTCAGAACACAATGGACAAGGCTTCTTTTCATCTGCAAAGGCAAATGAACAAGCATGAGAAACACATGAAACAGGGTTACCGCTCCTGTCAGTAGAGATGCGTGCTACTGGAACAAACAATGAAGCTACTATCCATGGGAGTTAAAATTCCCCAGGGTATGTTCTACTTCAGGCATCCGCAAGCTTCAAATGGATGGATTGCCTTTTTCTACTCCACGTAGACAAGAACCACTAGGACTTGAAAGATCATTAACTTCTACAACCTTTAGGCTTTTGTTTCCCAGTGGCTTTCACTCCAACAATATGAGGCTAACGCAACTCCTGAAGAGTACTGCAGAGTAACAGAATTGTATAGATCAAGTCTAGAGACTTGCAATGTTCCAAAGAAAGCCCAAGTGAGGAGGTTACAAGAGGAATCTGTCTTTCCTCCTCCTGAATCTTGCTGATAAAATAAGCACC
The DNA here is from genome assembly GCA_024336885.1 of Actenoides hombroni. Taxonomy (NCBI): domain Eukaryota; kingdom Metazoa; phylum Chordata; class Aves; order Coraciiformes; family Alcedinidae; genus Actenoides; species Actenoides hombroni. The sequence goes on along the minus strand of WUAM01000287.1, from coordinate 82,262,830 downwards.
TGCCATCTTTTTAACCTGCAAAACAGATAATGTCGTCTACATTAAAATAATTTTCCTTCATGGAAATCCTGCCCAAGGGACAAAAAAAGCAAAGGCAAGATTATCTGACATCAATGGTGGTGAAGCAGTTGAAGTACTAACTTAAATAAAAAACCCTAGCTATCAGGAGAGCTCTGTTATAGAGCTGTACATAGAATTATGTATCAGAACATGCACACGTCTGCTGCTGGGTCTCAAGGCTGAGGAATGAAACCCAACTTCTCATGCAGAATTTAGCAGAAAAGCTTCTCTCTGTTAGAGCAGCGTGGGATTAATACTGGAACATGCCACACAACAGGGGCATCTATAATAACAATTACTTATCTGAAGCTTGCACAACACTAAAATTCCTTCTTTGTGACTTTTTAATGAGTGGATTACTATATCCCTGCAGAGTTCCATGCCCCTGGAGTCAACAGAGGCAGCCTGCAGCTCACCAAATAAATCACCAGCACTCTCTAATGGCAATCAGCCTTTTTTACTGACTGATGGTTTACTGAGTATCACATACAGAAGGCAATGGTAATACAGACAAGTCAGTCCACTAAGACACATGGCAGAAGAAGAAAAAAAATTGCTATTGAAAACAGACAAGGGAATAATGAGTTTCTTATCACCACCATGGATTTACATAGAACTTGGCTCAGCAACAGCTACAAGCACCAGGCTTCTGAGACACTTATGATCTATTGCCTCATGAGAGGTGGAACAAACTCTCTGTAGAAGTTTTTGGCATAATAAACATTAAAATTAAACAGACAGGGACGTGGGGTACGGTTTCCATCAGTGGCCACTCTGATTAAGGCACAAAGGCCCTACGATGCAGGGTGTACATGGCCCCTGATGTCTTCCTTGATCTGTGAATAAAAGCCCTAACTTCAGTCGCAAGGGCTGCCACCACCAGCACTAAATACATACACAGAATCAGAGAAAAATGATCAAGTGGTAATAAAAACACTTTGCAGGCTTAAAGCAATCCTCCAATATACATCTGGATCAGAAAGGAATCAGGGGGGTGATGGAGGGGAGGGTGGGAAGAAAACATCCAAGCCAGAATACATAGTTATTTAAGCTGATATTTAAACACTACAGAAACAACAATCTGATTTGTTGTTACTGTGGCTCTTGAAAGAAAATAAAAATGATACTAAGCTGCTGATACATAGCTAGAATTAGCATTTTGCTGACCCATACACCCTGCCAACATAAGAAATGCTACAATACAGAGAAAAAAAAAGATGGAAAGGAATCATTAAGACCTTAAATTTACTCTAGGACAACGTTCAATAAGCAGGGGAAAAAATCATAAAGTTATTTTTAAATGAAACCTCTCATCTTCAATCATTATAAATACATGTAGAGTGTTAAAAATAAAGACTAAGAAAAAGTATCAGTACCTGTAACACGAAGCTCTGTGTTCTGGGACACTGCCGTGGTAAACTCACCTTCTTTCAGGTTAGCTAGTTTCTCTAGGTCAGCAAAGTGTCTTTGAATTGAAATATGTTTCTCTAAAAAGCAGAGATATTTAGAAGTGAAACATTCTTAGTTAAAAGATTAGTTTACTGCTATTTTTCTATGCAGCATTTCAAATCTCACACTGTGAGAGAATGGCTGTAGTACCAATCAGAATACTTGTTTGTATCCTTTAACTTTCATGGTACCAGGAATGACTGCAAAATTATTCCCAGCAATGGTTCTTTAGTAAGATCTATATATTTCCATTTGCTTTTTAATGCTGACACACATCAAGTTTCCCAAATTGGAAAGACATCCATTTGAAAAAAAAACAAGCAGAAAAGATCAAGTCACATTCCATTTACTCCTGATGTTACTGCTCAGCATGGCAAAACAAAAATATCACCTAGAGGTGGACCAATGCTAAATAACAATTATTCACTGTACTGCCAGGAGACATTAATTTCCCCCCCCCCCTTCCTCTTAGAAGGCTGTTTAACCATTAACATTTACTGTCTGATTTTTCAACTTAGCAGTCAACAAGAACATGCTGAAGATAAAGAGATGAGTTATAAAGCTAAGGTTAAAAGTAATTCCTAGCTTTTAATTTCTGCACTTAGATACAATAGATTTTCACTTTTAGCACAACATGTATATTCTTAGTTCATTAACAAACCTCTAGGATAATCAGATGACACATCCAAAATGTTGCTATCAGATTCCTTTGTGGATTCTTCCTCCTTTCCTTTTTCTTCAGCTTCCAAATCTGACTCGGTAACTTTCATATCCAGGTTGTTCTTCTCCACTTTTTCAGAGGCAATCACACCATCTTAAAGGCAAAAAAACCAAAAACAGTGCTGTTGATACAACTGAAATATACGAAGATATGAATTTGTTTCCAATATAAAATGGCTATAAGTGTGAAGGCAGGGAAAAAAAATTAAAAAAAAATAATCTATCAACAGTATGTTGGAGAATAACATGAGATTAATTACTGCTCGTCCTTGGATATCACTGTGAAATAACACCACCCTGGACAGATGAAATCTTTGCTCATCTGTATCATCAAATGTTTAAAGTTAACAAAATAATACTGACATCTTATCTTCTGGTAAAAAGGAATGTTAGCAAGACAGTGCAGGCAAGGAGGAAGCCCGAACGTGCGAAACAATACGCTAGCAGCTAAGGAAATGTCAAAAAGGACAGTCAGTACTACCCCTGACTAGTTCAAGGTAGATTTTGGGAGGTAATTCAGATCACCTGCTGATAGACGGTGACAAAGAAAAGATGGAGCAATTCTATAATTACATTTTGTGAGGTCTCAAAGATCACTGGGTACCAAAAATTTACTATAGTCTGCAGAGAAAGAAACAATTGTCAGCTAACCTCTGTATGTGTGTGCGTGATGTGGGTGAGCAAACTTTGTTCAACCTTTAATTAAGGCACTCTGTGGACTGTAACGGATTGTTGACCGATGAAATACTGCTAGAAATTCATACCATCTGATCTTAACATTTATTGTGTTAATAAATATTCCAGCCCTATTCTGATGTGACTTTCCTTTGTACGGTCTTCCACGTAAGCCAACCTCGCCATCAAACTCAGCTAAGCTGCATTTTTATAAATTGATATTAAAAAGAATCACTTCAGCAACCCAAATCTCTCTGTAACACCCTCTACTTCTGGCCACTACTGAAGACAGGACAAGAGCTGGATTATACAGCAACTCTTTGGATTTCCCCAGGGGTTTTCCCTTTGTTTGCTTTTAAGCATTGCAGCTGGATACAAATCTTTGCTATTATGAAAAGAAAACACCAAGAGGAAATGGAAGGAATATCTCAAGACAGGGGTTAGAGAAATTGTTCAGAAAGACCGAAAGAGTAAAATTATTCTATCCACCTCAAAATACCATTGAGACGAGCACTGATACTCAGAGAGCGTTGCTGTATTTCTCACAGACCTGTTTTCAAGCTGACAGCCCACCTGAGACAGACCTGTATTTCCTGCCTACTTCTCTGTTAAAAAGATAAAAAGATTTCTCAATCAAAAATACGTGAGATGCCTGGTGCTACTTTCTACACTATTAACAGAAAGCAAATGAAGTAAAATGGATTTTTGGATAAGAAATCCGTAAGACCAGTGATTGATTACGACTACACGTGCTGCGGGGAGAAAAAAAAACCCCAACCCATTAAAAAAACCCAAGCAACCAAAACAACCGACCAGTTAAAGCATTACAAACATGGGACAGTGAAGAGCGTAGCAGCGACAGAAGTCCCCAGCGCTGGGCTGTCTGCAGCTTTAGTGCCAAGCGTGTAGGTCAGAAACAGTTGAGAAAAATAGCATATGTGGGCAGGTACCGATAGTTTGTCCACACAAACAAAGAGGGGGTAAACTTTCACACTACATGATTAAGAAAAGTAGGTTGCGAGCGAAGCAGGCGTGCAGGATTATTTTTTTTTTTTTAGAAATTCCCCATCAGGAATCGCTGATTATGCACAAACACAACGACCCTTCCAAGCGTTTGGGTTTATTCATCAGCGGAGTCAACCGGCTTCACCTCCAAGACTGCAGCAGCAAGCGACCGGCAGCAACGGCACAATCGCACATCTGGCAAAAAATGGTGAGGAGAACACGCGGGGAGCGGGGGCACGGCGGCACACAGAGCCCTGCGTCCCCCTCCCCGAGCCCTTTAACGGGACCTTGGGGACCGCAGCGTGAAGCGGTAAAAGACAACAACCACAAAAAAAAAAAAAAAAACCCACAA
>WUAM01000287.1:82227049-82246575 GCA_024336885.1 Actenoides hombroni | reverse complement strand
GTCCAACTGTTAACCCAGCACTGCCAGGGCACCACTAACCCATGTCCCTCAGCACCACATCTCCATGGCTTTGAAACCCCTTCAGGGATGAGGATTCCACCGCCACACTGGGCAGCCTGGGCCAGACCTTCTAAACCCTTTTGGGGAAGAAATTTTTCCTAGTATCTAATCTAAACTTCCCCTGGTGCATCTTGAAGCTGTTTCCTCTTGTCCTATTGCTTATTGCTTAAGAGAAGAGGTAAATAAGTGTTACCTATTGTAAGAACATAGAAAGATAATTGTAGAATTGTTAAGGTTGGAAACAACCTTAAAGATCATCGTGTCCAACCGTCTACTGAACATTATCATGACCTCTAAACCATGTCCTGAAGTACCACATCTAGATGTTTTTTGAACACCTCCAGGGATAACATACTTTTAAGCATTTAATCCATTACTAATGTTAATGATGGTTTTTTACTTTCCTTTTAGTCCTTTTTTTTCCCCCCTAGAAATCTAAAAGGCTGTACAATCTGATAAGCAGTTAATCAGGGCTTCATTTCCTTCTCGGGGAAGGTCGCAGGCTTGCCAAGGTGTGTGAACAGCTTCTGAGGAATTCAGATTGCAGGCCCTGGCTTCCCTGTTTGACTTTAATACATTGTGAAGCTTTTCATGGTTCAGTGTTAGAGGATTAGGATCATCTGTGTCAGTTGGTAATAGATGTATTCGGAATCTATCAGAATATTTAGGGTGCTTTCATGCTTCCAGCTAATGAACACACTTATTCTGGCCACCTGAAAAATAACTTTAGTAAGGGTCTGAGTAATTTCAAGAGTGTGCCAGACTCTATTTCTCGTTCCCATATTAGGAATGGTGTTGCCTTGGGTACACTGGGATGTGTTTTTTAGAATGTTGCAGCTCCCAATTTCTGGCCCTGCACCAGACCAATCATGTTCAGAAGGCTGCTTATTCCTAACCTATTTATTACAAAGCAAATAGATATTAATGTACTTTTCCCCCAAAAAATTGTATTATTATACTGTGAATGAGGAAGACCACCGTGGAAGTATTTGTCATGGGTGGACCAGCAAACCAATCATTACATTTCTGATTTACCAACTATTCATATATAATAGTTCTAAAGTTCAGACCATACTTACCTACAAATAAACCCATGGTCCAATATCCATACTTCCTGCCTTTGGAATGCTGCTTGGCAATTAGCACACACTCCTTTTAATTGATGGTTGTTTTGGCACAGTGACTGTTGTGGTTGTTCAGGTATCTTCAGCCTGTTATTTCAGCTGCTGTCACCTTGCTTTACCATCTTCTAGCGAGTGTGTGATGAGATGATAATTGCTGCAAATATACTTCATAGTATTGCTGCACACTTGTCAAAGTATTCTGTTGATTGAAATCTTCTCCCTTTTGTTTGCCTAATATTGTCATTTTTACCAATGCAGGGCCAGTTTGAGGTTAGATTAGAAAGTGGGAACTTTCTCTTTTCCTGTTCATTGTTTCATACTCTTGAGCATGGAATTTGAAAACTACTGGTAAAAATTAAGCATGAACTTATAGAAATATGATCTCTGAATTATAAGCTATCTGTAGTAGTTTATGTGGCTCTTCAAAATGTCTTTGGTTTTTTGGTTATATTTTATTTGTTTCCTCTTCCAGGCATTGGCAGACTTACATTAATAATTCCCTGGGTTGTTCTACAAGAGTTGGACAACTTGAAGAAGGGGAAAATGTTGCAGCATGTTCGGGACAAAGCTATCCCTGCAGTCCAGTTCATCTACAAGTGTCTCAAAAACCAAGATTCCAAATTGTGGGGACAATCCATGCAGCTTGCTTCTCAAAAATTGTGTAATATAGATGCAACCAATTTGTTTTGGGGACTTAATCATTGCAGTTCACCTTAGCACTAAATTTTTGAGTTCAATGCAGTCTTCACTCTGCAGTTTGCTAAAGAAAATGAGCTGATAGCTTTACAGCAGCCTTCAGAGTATATCTGAGGGTGCAGCATGAAATACTTTATTCAGATCAGCATGTTGTTCACTATTGTTTTATCAGTTGTTTCTCACTTTTAGAAGTAAGTGGGGAATTACTTAATGAAAAATCAATTACTTATGAGCTAAGGATAAGTTGTGTGCTTTTGGTTTGACGTGTGGCTCACTTGATGTTTTCTGGCAAAACCACGGTGGTGTTGAGTGAAGTCGTACCTAAGAACTCAAAGCTCAGTTCAGGTGATGCTTCTCTGTCTTCGTCTGGGGAGTATTCAGTCTAAAAAAAGTACCACGACTACACTGAAGTATTTCTTGGGCTGTTACTTCTGAGTGTGTCAGCACTGTCTTAATTAAATTTGCAGATGGTCTGAGTGATGAGAACAACGACGATCGTGTTTTACAGTGTTGTCTGCAGTATAAGAACCTCTTTCCTCAAGCCGTCGTTGTACTCTGCACGTGAGTTCCTGTGTAGTTTCGGGTCTCTCACGAGGTGTAAGGTAGTCTCATGCCAAATGCACTCTTTTCAAATCATATTTTAAAAGGAAGAGCTGTTTCTGAAGTAAGCTTTTGGACGAGCGCTCACCCTCTGAAAAGCTAGAGTAGAGGGATATAATAAACCACAAAGATTGTAGACTTAACCACCTTCATGTGCTTGAGGCCTGAAGTGGAATTGTGTTTACTCAGTACTCAATTTTTGGAACTCTTTAAAGCATAGCCTTCTCAGATGTTATTCTGATTTCTCATTAAAAATATTCCCCAAATGGAAACAAATATTTGTATTAATGCTTGAGACCCAGTTACTTACTTTTGTTTCCGCTCACCTGGTTGGGAACAGTGATAAAGATTGTCAGGGGTTATTCTTAGGGAAGATGGAGATGGGTTTGCCTCTGGTCTTGTTTTGTGAGGATAGCAGCTGGCTTCTGAGTATTGATTCTCAATTTCATACATAGTTTTTAAGGGTTTAAATACTCCTTGACAGGTACTGTGAACAGCTTGCTTTGGTCTTTGCTAGAACCACAGCAAATAAAATACTACTTAGAATTATTGCTTAGTTTGCATTCCGAGATCATAACAGCTACGCATCATTGCTGCATTTACTTAGTATATAGTATTTATAGTTGTTTTTTCCTTAAAGCAAGCATAGAGCCTGAAACAGTTTTCAGTGCATTTCTAATTTATTTTCAGAATAGATGCTTTAGTTAATTTTCAGCTTTAATGTATTTTAACTGCTTCTAATTACTTGGGAAAGAAAACTTCATGTATAACGAAGCTCATAAAACAAGCTTACCAAAGACAATTTTATCAGAGTGTTGCTTTTATTACTTACTATGTAGTAATGTCAGTTTTCTGTCAACAGAAAATTAATCAACGATGAATTCTCTTCCCCTAGGGATGATAAAAATTTATGTAATAAAGCCATTGTGAGTGAGGTCAAGGCCTTTTGCAAAGCAGATTTGGCTACCGTTCTGCGGAATCTGAACCGGCACCAGAGCTGTGCTGAGCTGCAACAGTCGAAAGGTGGTAAGTTTGTTTAATTTGCACATATGCATACCCTGATTTTTGAGACACGTAATAATCACTGTAGGAGAGGGAGAACAGTTTCTGCTACAACTTCAGTTTTCACACACTTGGAATCCCTAGTAAGGCTTTTTTGTTTGGGGCAGATTTATCCTTTTCGAAAGGAAATGGTTTTCTGAAAGGTGGAGACTTCTATTAAAACACCTTGGAGTTCTAGGAAGTTCAAATATGATGTATTTTTCTTTTATAGAACAAAACAAAACAAACCAGCATGAATTTCCTGTGTTTATTTAAAAGGTGTCCTGAACTTTTTAGGACTGAAAGGAGCTTTCCAGTGGAGCCAGTCTTATTCTTAGTAGCTGTAAAATTCAGTATGCCAAGAGCACTCCTCACATTTTATGCTCATCCCTTTACCTGCATTCCAAAGAGCAGAACTTGATGCTGGGGTTGCCAGTTCATTTTTCCAAAGATCACAGAATGATAGGGGCTGGAAGGGACTTCTGGAGGTCATCTCATCCAGCCCCCCTGCCAAGGCAAGTTCACCTAGAGAAAAGGTTGCACAGGAACACGTCCAGGTGAGTTTTGAATATCTGCAAAGAAGGAGACTCCACCACCTCTCTGGGCAGCCTCTTCCAGTGCTTTCATCATCCTCAAAGTACAGAAGTTCTTCCTCATGTCTAGATGGAACTTCCTATGTTGAAGCTTGTACCTCTTGTCCTGTCCCTGGGCACCACTGAGAAAAGACTGGTCCCATCCTCCTGACACCCACCCTTTAAGTATTTATAAGAACCGTTAAGATCCCCCATCAGTCTTCTTCAGACTTAAAAAGACTCAACTCCCTCAGCGTTTCCTCATAAGAGAGCTGTTCTAGTTCCCTAATCTTGGCAGCATTTTGCTGTACCTTCTGCAGCAGTTCCCTGTCCTCCTTGAACTGGGGAGCCCAGAACTGGACACAATATTCCAGAGGTGGCCTCACCTCTGTTGGGAGGATCTTCTTATACTTGTGATAACCCCGCTGGCTGTATATCACCTAAGTTATTTAAGGAAAAAAGAAATATGGAATAAGATCATAAATGAATAATGTGCTGGGGAAATTCATCTTCTTGGTTTGTAGCTCATAATTAAAAATACCCACAGTGCAAGCGAATATAACTGGAAATACTTGAAACCTACTTAGATGTAGCCTGTCTGGTTTATAACATAAAGTACAGCCTGTCTTTATGTGTGGGGACAAGTTGCTTGTGTACTATCCACATAATGTAGGTACAGAAACAGTTGCAATAAGTATCTTTTACTATCATTGTCTTGACAGATACAGAGTTGCAGAAAAGAGGAGGAGGTGATGCTGGTCTTACGGCCCAGTTCCCAAATATGCTGCCAGACCTTGAAAAGAACTTAGGAGAAGCTTTATCTTGTATTTTGGAGACCGAAATGAAAATCGCATACGGCCACCTGTGGATGGAGGTGGTTTCTTACATCATCTTGCTTGAGAATTCAAGTATCAAGAGGTTTAAATGTCCTTGGTAGTTTAATGATACTGGTACCTGTGCTAAGGCAAACAGCTCAGTCGCAGTCACTCCTTCCCTATCAGAACAGGTTGTTATTTTTAGAGTACATGTGGATAAAATTGTTCTGGGCTAAAGTGGTTACAACGCAGCTACAGAATTACAAGGGTGGTAATGAGAACCTCCAAATAGTCTTTCAAAAGTATTGTTAACAGAGAAGAAATACCCATGTACAAGGTACTTTCAAATTAGCCACCCTTTGGTGTACATTGCATTTCATAGCTGGTAGGGGTTAGAAGCTGAAATTTATTGCAGATAAGCCTTTTTGGCTTTAAAACCAAAATCATTTGTGTGGCATGAGTGTTCTGCCCCAAGATAGAGCTTTGATTAGTCATTAAGATTTTAGGCACTTCTGATTAAACTAATTGATTCCTGTTAATGTCTCTCCAAGCCCTGGTTTCACTTGATAAATTTCATTTTTATTGCAATATGCATCTATTACTTCACGTGTATATAGTCACAGCCAGAAGGGTGTTTAGTTTTACTTTTGTAACAATGCTAGGAAAATCAAAGGCATATTTGCTGTTGTTCTGGCTTTTGTACACAAGTAACGTGTTAAATCACTTCAGGAAATAAGAGTATTTGGAATGTTTGAGGAAAGGGAAGCCAAAAATCATGCAAATGTTGAAAGATTGCTATCGTACACTGAATGCTTCTCCATAAACATCTCATATTAACCTAAATGAAATCTTTTTAATACATAAACTTGTCAAGTCTGATAATGGCTTCTGAGGAATCATTGAAATTCATCAAGCACAAATCGTAACACTGAAGGAATAGAGCAGTTGTGATTTGTCACATATTATCTTCCAGATCCTGTATCTGAAGCCACCATGGACATTAGCAAACTTGCTGAAGTGTTACAAAAAACACTGGATGGCTGTTTTTGGTTATATCGTGCCAAGGAGTTTACTCTCAACCGTTGAATGTCTCCAAATGCACCTTTGTGCAGGTAAGAATCTCTGAGAACTAATGGTGAACTTGTAAAAAACCTCAGTGTTCTGGTTTTAGTAGTTACAGAAGTAGATACTTGGCAAAGGCACGTCCTTGGCGTGTTTAAATAGTTGTGTGTTCCATCCTCTTCTTAAGATTATCCAAATGGATCCATACCTTGGGTAGTCTGATCGATTGTATTGATCCACCGTTTATTCCCCAGATGAATGATAAAATCCCAGTGCTGTCTTTGTAGCCTAGAAGCCAGAACTGAACTGAAATTGATGAGCTATGAATAAAATTAAGAGAGAATAAAATAAAAGAAGGCTCGTGCCAAGATCAAGTCTGTCCAGGTTCTGGTTCCAGATGGTCTAATTATCACCTGCAAAACTCATGGAAATAAGTTCTGAAATGTTTAGGTTGGGGGGGTTTGTGAGTTGGGGTTTTTTTTCTGTTTTGTTTTGTTTGGTTGTGTTTGGTTGGGGTTTTTTGTGTTTTGTTTTTGTTTGTTTTGGTGTTTTGTTTTTGTTGTTCTCGCTTTGCTTTTGTTGTTGCAGTGTTTTTGTTTTGTTTGTGGGGTTTTGTTGTTGTTTTTTTAATTCTGTGGGCTTTTTTTTTTCTGATTTTTATACAAAGACTGTAAAAGCAAATGTATGGAGACTATCAGAATTTATTTCACACACCTCTACGTACCTATAAAAATCAGAGGAAAAACATTTTAATGAAGATATATTAACAGACACCTAAGTCACTGCACTATTTTTCAAGAACAATCTTTCTTCCTCCTTTGCCACCATGTTATATGTGGCCAAATGATCCCAAAAAATGATGGTGGAGTAAAGATTGCTGTGGTGGGGCAGCCCCCCTGGGCTGCACCGCGATGTCAGGACCAGCCAACATCGTGCTCTCGTTTTGGCCACAAATGCAGTGAGTTTGGACATCTGGTATTTTCCTGTCCTGGCTATGGTACACTGAGGTAGAACAATCAGGCACTCCCAAAGCCTACCTGAAATTCCTGCCTGGATCGTGGCCTGCTACAGAATGAGCAGAAATACCTGACAAAATCTTGGCCAGCTACAGAAAAGAGCAGTGACCAAAGGCAATCACCTTGCAGTCCTCTAAATAGTGATCCTAAGAGAGACCCTAACCATGTGTGATGGGTGCACTCAACCCCTTGACCAAGGGCAGTGGATTGATGCAGGCTGCAGAGGGGGTGAAGGCCTGAGCTGTAGCCAGGCCAAGAGCTCTAGTTTCGATCTGTTATAAACACCCCCAATGGGGCAGGGTGATGGTAAACATCAGTACAGCTGAGTATGGAGCAACAGTCATGTGATGAACCTAGAAATAGCGGGTGATTTTTTCAAAACTCATTCATCAAGGAGCAAAGAAAGTTGCGGGTACAGGGAGTCTCCTGCCAACCTATCCATCGTGTGGGATTTCACTACAACCCAACCACTTTATCCCCCAAAAGTGATGGCCTAAGTGAGCTCCCTCTGAGTTCTCTGGGGTCGCAGTGGGCTGTGGTCTGGTATCTCCCCTGGAGTTGGGACACCTCTCTGGGGAGATTAGCTGGGGGTACCAACAATCATCCATTAGCAGATGCCAGAGGAAACAGAGTAATTCAACATCTTGGTAATAATATGCTCCAAGTACAGTAGGAGAAAATCTCAGCCATAGGTTAACCTCTGTATCTCTATGTGTCTGTCTGCACCGTTCCATCTTTATATTTCTGTGTATGGGGGTGTTTGCATGTGTGATTTAATCTCTGCATGTATCTGTGTATTTGTGTGGACAGTTTGATTTAGGAAATTCCATCGTGTATCTGGTGTGAATCTTGCCATTCTCAAATCTTCAGCCAAGTTGCAGCATTGGTTATAGTAGATCTTGTTAAATCACCTGGTAACTGACAGGTGATTAAAGGTTGTTAGCCCCTTATTCCCTGCACCCTTAGGCATAAGCCCTTGAAAGTCTGAGGCTAAGTCTGGATCCAGCCACATCTGAACTCCTCTCTGAGAAGTTTATCTAGTGAGGGGGTCCATCGTGAACCTCTAGAGTCAGCAGGAAGATCTCCCTTACCCTTTTCATACCCAGTATCACTATAGATCCTCCTGACTGGAGTGTAACTCAGTTTCCTTCCTCTTGTGTACTTCTTTCACGCAGTAGTTAATAAGGTGAACCTTGCCATCAGATTGAACCTTGATAAATCTCTGTTAAACTTTGTTCAATTCATTAAACTGTCAATTATCATTCTCAATAAAACATCTTGCTGCGTCTCTGTCTGGAGTGAGGTGCATTCCACTCATTCCACTCATTCCATGACAAGCAGGATCCTAAACCAGGGTTCTGCTGCAAGTGATTGATTTAAAACACTCATGTGTGACAACTGCTTCATGTGGTACAGGAGGGCAGGGAGCTGTGCTTTCAAAAAAAAAGCCAACAAAAAAACCCCAGCCAAACAAACCCTTTCATTTACACAATGCTGTCTTGAAGAATTCAATCTGGGATATTGCTGTTCTGCAGAATTATTTTAGATATGCCAGCTGATCCTCTTCCCAGATCCTGTGGTAAATGTGGAGGACCTGATTAAGTGAGAAATCTGAACTTTACAAGCATTTCTCTTGAGTCTGTGTTATCTAATGCTTCTCAACCACGAAAAGGCTTTTTATGTGCTTCAGTTAATCCAGGTATTTGAGTATTAAATTTACCTTCTAAGACTGATAACTCCTAATATCTAATTTTTTTTTTATTCCTCCCTCCCCATGTTAATCTCAGATAAACCACTTGACTCCTCAACAGTACGTGTCTTGCTCCAGGAAGCCAAAAAATTATTCCAGGCTTTCAGTTTAAGGTCAGACTATAACGGTGTCCTTCCCCGGGCGTACGCTGAAGTGAACAAGCTGCACCAAATGCTTACAGAGGTAAGGGAAGCTTTAGGATTTGTTCCCCTAACATCTTGAAGTGTCTCTGTGTTCATCTGTTAAACCTGGCTTAGATTCCTAACTTCTTCCCATCATTTCTACAAATGACTGCAGGAAGTGCTGTTGCTGGAGTGTTTTTAGAATTATTAGACCTCAAAGTTAACTTTTGTGGTCAGGTAGCAATTGTCTGCTTTTACAGTTTTATTTTTTTCCCCTAATATAAATGTCTTAGTGTTGTGAGGGTGACTGAAAAACATTATTTAGCTGCTTTCATAAGAATTGTCTTAGCTTTAAAGATTCCAATTAAAATGGATGTTTCTGCTTCTGGCATGGATCCAATATTACTACTCTTAGGTGTCCTGTTTCAGTTTTCTTTGTCTTGGTATCTCTGGTGCTACACGTGAAGAAAGGACTGGCTTGGCTTGTATCCTGTGCTTTGTGATAGTCCATGGGGGGTGTCCTGACACCTTTTGTGTTCTGGGGAGTGCATCTTGACTTCCTGCTCATCTCTGAGTTGCTGTGGGAGACGTTTCATTGTCTTGGTTTGCAGTTGCTGTTAGTAATGGCACAAAAAAAAAAAAGAAATAATGAACATGGATGACTGGAAATATTTCTATATACGGGAAAGAATACCATCAGAACATCTGTATAAAAAGTTCTTTTCAGTTTTGGAGAAAGCTGAAGAGGAAGGGAAGAAGAAGGTGGTCGAGGAGAGGAAGGACGATCTGGGGAATCTTGATTGTCTCTTGTGCTGTAACTTCTGTGTGCCTAAATCAGCCCCTTAGTCCACAGTTCTGTGGACGGTGCTGCCAAAAGAAGCAGACTTTCTGTCTGAAAACTTGTGTCCTGCTGTCCTTGTCCTGCCAGGTTCTTGACTTCCCCAAGAACTGGGTTGTGCCCAGTTTTAGTTTAACCCGGACCGAGTGTCTGAGCCGCTTTAGCAAATGCTGTGGTGAATACTTTGTGATGTTGCAGAGGAAAATGTGTCATAAGTTGTGGCACAGGGAGTAGGAAGCAGTTCCCAGTTGTCCCAGTTACCCTGCCTGGGAAGCTTTGGCATAGGATTGCCCTTTGCTCCAGTTTCCTATCTGTAGAAATACCAATATATAGATACAGGAGAAAGACTTGGTGGAAGACTGAGAGATGCTTTCCATGCAGAGGTGATAATAAAAATGACTAGAAGAGTTTGGCCTAGCTTTTTATGAGTGTTGCTTTAAAAAACAAAATATATATATGTATATATAGAAGTGTTCAAGTTTTCTTAAGTTAGGAACCAAATACATTCATTATTTGTTTGCTAAACTGTTTTATAAGGTGAGGTCAGACAGTGAGCAGGATTTATCAGAAGACATCATGGTTCTTTCAGAAAATGCTGAAAAAATGGAAGCAATTACACCAAATCTGCAGAATTCTGAAGAGGAGAAGTTACATCCAAGCTTTCGTGCAGCTCAAGAAAACAGGCACCAGGAAATCTGGTCAGTCCTTGAAGGTGTATGGAACACAATCAGCTTGTACAGGTACAGTATGCTAAAGGAGTTCAATACTTCCACAGAGCAAATGCACTTTAGAAATGGAATTTATTTTTTTTTCCTGTTTTAGAGAAGAAGGTATTAGTAATCAATCAAAACTGATAAAAAAAAAACCCCAAAACCAAACACACACAACTTGTCACACAAAGAAGTTAGGAGCATGCAGTTTGTTATGTGGATGCGGTCAGTGATGCTGTCTAGTCTGCTGCTTTTTCTGGACACTGGCTGAAATAAGTTACCTTAGAGTATGGTGTTGAAAACCCTGGAAGAGCCACAAATGTGAGCTTGCTGTACTCGAGCTTGAATCCATTGCCCCTCCTCCTATCACAACACACAAGTGCAAAGAGGTTGTCCCTGCCTTCTTGATGCCCAGCCCTTATGTATTTATAGACATTCATTAGATCCCCTCTCTGTCTTCTCCTCTCCAGACTAAAAAGCCCCAGGGCTCTCAGCCTTTCCTTGTAAGGCAATCCCTACAATAGATTGGCTTTCTCTGAATTGGGCAGATTTTTATCAACTGCTTTTCAATGTCTCTTCTTTGTTTCTTTTTATTTTTAGTGCTGAAATTTTCCGAAAGTTAGACCCCAACACAGTAACTGTGACTACAAAGTCTTCGTTTGAAGAAGCTTTTCTAGGTCTGCAGAAACTGCTGGCAGCTGTGAATGATATCCGGGAAGGAATTAGTAGGTAAGCATCTAAGAATCATGAGAGCTGCTGATAATAACTCACATAAAGTCATAAAAGTCACTGAAATCTTCTGATGCCAAACTACAGTTTTTTATCTGTGCTTAGTTACGTGATTTTCAGCTTAAGTGCTTGGTATCAAGGCTACCTTTGCTTGCTATAGAATAAGAAACTGTTGCAGTCGTTCACGTCTCCTGCAGTGAATTTTCTTTGTTATGACTTGGGATTTGTTTTCCATTATTTGCTGATGAGCCACTTGCCTCTGCTCAGAGTGTAACCAGAGCTGTGACGTGGTTAGCGAGTACATCAGCTCTGATGGCAAAAACTTGCAATCATGCAGAACATTGTTTTTTTCAAATGTGAGGCCCATTGGAATTAGGACAAATTTCCGATACTGTGAAGGACAGAAAGTTTTGGGACTTCATTCAAGTTTTGGGACTTCCTTTTGGGAAGAACTTCACCAGTTCTAGAGTGTTCTTCATGAGTCGAAACCTGTATTACAGCAGTAACAACAGCCAAACAGCTGGACTCTTAGTTTAGGAAGGACAACATTCCCTCTGTCTACCTTCTCCCCTCTTTTAAAGAGTTCAGAATAATAAAAATGAAGCTTCAGAAAGAATAAGGTCTTAGCTTAGTCCTTTTTTTATAGCAGTGAGGTTTATTCAGAGGCAGATACATCCACAGGAGAATGCTTTAAATTGTCACTCTGATGACTGGGGAGTTCCTCAGTTTCCTATTGACTTTGAAGAGTGTTTGTAGGAACTGGTTTGATAATTGTGGTTAAAGTTCCAGTAAGTGCCATGAGCAGCCTAAAGTGTTACAAGCCAGGAGTCCGAGTGGCTGGGGCTCTTTGCTTTGGGAAAAACAATACTGCTTCGTGCACTTTATTTTTGCACAGGGATGAAGCAAATAGGTTAGAAAACTGAGAAATAGATGCATCCAAATGATTGGGCTTGCCCTGTACGTTGCATAAATGTGGAGGTATTACATTTCTACATAGTCTGCTAGCACTTTCTTAAAGATTATCTAATAAGCATGGACATTTTTTTCCAAGAAGTGTTTTTTCTATCATTCTGCTACAGTAGGGAGCTTTTAAAGTTGCATTGTCAGTACATGGTGGCGTTCATTACAATCTTTCCTGAAGGTTCACAGTCCTTACTGTTACCACAACAGCCTTGCCCAGTACAGACATATGGTTATCCTGGTCGTAAAGTGGGAGGTCTGGCCTGTCGAGGCACTTGCCAAGTCTGGAGCAGGGATCTGGATCTCTTGTCACCTGGGACTTGAGCTAGTTTTCAGCTCTACCTGCTGGAGTATTTTATTTATTCATTTATTTACTTGTTTGCTTTCAATAAAAAGGCTGATAGAGACACACAAACACTTACTTCACCTGTCACAACTCACAAATAAGTTTTCATTGCTCTTTTTTCATAATAGTCAAAAGGATATTTTTTTTTTCAAGTGTTTCAGTAAAAACATTATATTCCATAAGGCCCAAACAAGCTTCAGGGTACACTCATGTGAAGTAGTTTGTTCACGTGAGTGTGAAAGACCATCCCTGCATCAGTAGTATCATAACCCAAGTTCTAGGTCTGGTCTGTTTTTATTTTTCTGCACAGCACACTAACAGTGGGATAGATCCATTCAAAGAATCATTGTCTTCCTTTCCAAGATAAGTGGTCTTAATATTATGAAAGCAGAAACAGAAAAATATGGGTAGAAATGTGAGCCAAAGCAGCTTGGCAGTAACTGATTCATTTTCACTGCTGATTGTTTGGCTTTATTCTCTAAAGAAATTGTTTTATTAAAGCACGTTGCTGCTGAACTTGGTTCTTTTCATTCCAGTCCTAAAGTTCTTGCAAGAAATCCTGTGGTATCAGTTTATATATGTGGTGAATGAGCTTTAATGGTGCTTCAGGGTGGTTATTTCTGTGTTAGGGGTGTTTTGTTTGCTGGTAAAGGCAGGGAATAGGAGATAGGAGTAGTTCACTGCAATTGGATTTTGTAAAATCCTTAAGATCATTGGGTACCAAAATTTACTATAATCTGCAGAAAAGGAAATATCTTAATCAAAGGTTAACCTCTATACCTATGAGTGTGTGTATATATATATATATAGATATATATGTAAAAGTGTTAACAAATTTTAAACTGCTGCTACCTTCAAGTTACATACAACCAACAGTGTCATGTTAAATTGCTGTCACTGAAATCCTTGTACCCAAATACCCTTACTTGTAAACTCTTCACCAAGTCTGGGACTAAGTCTGGATCCAGCCACCCAGACTCCTCTCTGAGAAGGATTTAGAGAGCAAGGGGGTCCATCCTGAACCTGTGACTCAGCAGGAAGGTCTTACCCTTACCCTTCTCATACCCAACCTCTGTATAAAAATCATTCCAGCCCAACCCCAAAGCAGTTTACTTGTACATATCTCTCCCATCTAGTCGTAGAATGAACCTTGCCATCAAATTGAGCCTTGTTAAATGCTGCTGTACTCCATCAAATTCATTAAGCTCTGTCAAATTATCACTGTCCCTCAGAAAACATCTTGCTGCCTCTGTGTTCACTGAGATGCCTTCCACTCCTTCCACAGCAAGCAGGATCCTAAACCAGGACTCCAGGACAAGGGATTCAGTGAAACCTCTTCTCTGTGACACGTACTTGTAAAGAATTCTCTTGTCTACCAGTAAAATGAGATACGCTCTTTATGCACCCAGGATGGTTCTTGGGAGTGGAGTCATTTCCCTCTGTGGTTGCCTTTGAAAGTGCCTGTCTTGAGTTCGTTCTGCAGATTTGCAGGAGGGGGCATCGTGGAGCAAGAAATGCAGAGAGATTGTCACATGCACTCTTCTGGTTTGGTCTTGAGTGTAGGTATGTAGGTTAGTTTGAGACCTCTGAGTAGGTTAGCCAGGGAGGCAGAAGCCATACTTAGGAATCATCGTAGGTTTATGCATGTTTAAACATTTTAATATTAAAGTATGAAAACAAAAAGTCTTCTGTTTTCCAAAGCAAGAGGGAGGCTCATTTTGCTTAGGTTGCTCAGCCTCTCTAAAATGAAACTTAAGAGTATGTTTATTTTTCTTTATTTAAAAAAATATAAATCCTTCCAGGGACTTATAGTTAATCTAATGGTGTGACTGCAGAAAAGGAGGCATCTGGAGAAAGAGCAGTGAAGAGGAGCTAGCTTGGATATTTGGAGGTAACAGAGATTTTAGGGATACAATACAAGTGTTTCCTGTGTTACCTTCTATTCCTGTCTCTCCAGAACGACGAGGAGAGAAATTGCCTTGTCAGAGTTTGGAAGGTTTGCAAGTAAATGCATTGACAGTTCAACTGCATTCAAAGTTCAGATTTTTCTTCTTAAGAACAATTAGAAAAGCACAATCCCACTTCTTGACAGAGATGTGTGTTATGATGCCCTCCCTCCTAAAAAACCATTCTACACTAGTGCCACTACTGCAGCTATTGGGGTGACCAGAACGTGCTTGTGACAAATACAGATATTAAAAAAGAAGGAGGGGGGGAGAAGGTAGAGCTGTTTCAGGGACACTGTCTTTCTAACAGCTTTTTACTTCTGATTTTTGTCACACCCTACAGATTTTGAATTTTCCCTTTGCTTCTTCCTCTGATGCTGTTGGCAGCAGAGGGGGATTTGTGCTGCAGGATCCTGCCCACCATAGGGGCTTTGCAGTACTTAGCTCTAACATGAAGACAAGTAATGAGTGTGATGAGTAGCTGTGGGGAGCCCACCTCCTCCTTTTGGCAGCAGGAAAAGTTAAGCAAGTAAAACTCTGATGTGTTCTTAAATCACTTGTGGACTGAATAATATTTCTGACTGGTTTCAGTGGTGCTTTACCTTTGTCTGCATGTTGTTTATTATTTGGGTTAGGAATTATTTGGATCCAGTTAACGAGGGGACCTAATTTAAGGGCTCTTAAATTAAATCTTGGAAACAATTTCTTGGTTTTCAAGTCGCTCTTTGAGGCAACAGAATTATTTCTACAGCTCAGGGTTTTCAAGTTTGTAGGGTTTTCCATTAGCCAGCGTTTTTCCTTGGCTGAATGTAACTTGAGTCAAAGGTTTATAGGCACCCCTAGGGAGCTTCATGTGTTTTCATGTTACTTTTAGATAAGAAATCCTTGTTAACAGAAAGTAGAAGAAAGTTTAGTCTTTGGTGAATTGATACAGATATTTCTAGTTTGATTTGTTTCATCTGTTCCCTAAGAAAAGTTTTGTTCCTGTGCCAACCTTAAAATCACTCACAATTTACAGCATACACTCCTTGATACAATCCTCATCAATATTTATACCAATGTAGTGTCAGCTGTAAAAACGTTTATCTGTTACTGAATGCAGTGAGGAGCCTGCATTCTGCTTCTCTGATCATTTATCTAAATGGATTTTCTCTCAAATTCCTAATGGTCTTATGTATTTGGAAACCACAACAAGGGCTCTATGAACATTGGTAAATTAAAAGCATAATTTTTTAAGATCTCAGTGCAGGAGAGCACGACTGTATCGGAACTGATTGCTGCATTGAGTGTATTGGGATTAAATTATTTAAAACCAGTTCTACAGTTTTTACTGATTTAAACCCAGAATTCTACAGAGGTAGAGAAACTGTTTCCTCTTTGTTTATTCATCTGGTCAATGGAGGATTTAAGATTTCCTTGGTGCCCAGTTAGAAGATTGTCTTCCTTCCTTTGACTACCATGGTATTTAGTAATTTCTGGCATAAAGTCCCTAGATTAAGAGCTCTACTTTTAATCTTCCTCTACATGTGGTCTCCTCCTGGAAATAAAACGAAGTTTTAACTCCCAGTTCATAAAGTATCAGCTTTTACTATCACTAGCTGGTTGATTTATTGAGGTGAAACCTGAAATGTTCTTGAACCCACTAAAGGAGACCAGTTAAATTACTTTAAATGTGAATTCCAGCCTCGGGGTGCTGGGCTTTGTGCCATTTTCCAAGGTAAACAGAATTTACTGCGAATGAGAGCTGGGTGTTGGAAATACTTCATTTAAACAGTACAATCAGAGAGTTTGCCCTGCTTCCTTTCCTACAGGAATCCTTTGTCCTTTGCCATCTCCTGTCACACGTGAACTTCCCAATGGCCTTCTCCACTGCCACGGTCCAAATTTGCCCCTTACCCTTCTGCCTATTTTAGTGAGAACTGTAAGAAATTAAAAAGTTTTGAGACTGCTGCCTCTTTCAAGTCCAGCTGAAGCTGGGCAGCACGTAACAAGGCACAGGGATGCTGTGGAGCTGCTTAAGCCTTGTTGCCTTTAAACCCGTGCGAAAAACAGAAAAGTTTGAGTAAATGAGTTGATGTTGTAAAAGTCACGGGCCTGTCTGACCTTGTAGAGCTGGAGAATAGGTGTCTAGGCACAGTGGCACTGGGATCTGGCATCTGAAGTACTTCCACCATAGAAGAAGGCTTGAGCTTGACTTGATTTGGGGAGAAATCCCCTTCATTTCCCAGTAGGTTGACGTTGAACGAAGCTGTGGCGTGGGCTGATCACCGTAACACCCGTTGGAGCCCCGTCCCGCTGTGCAGGGTAACGAGGCATCGTCAATAAGCCTCACAGAAATGGGGGGGGGTTACATTTCTCATCTTTTTTGCCTCCCTGATAGTCTGACAGTGAGGTTAAACGAGGCTTTCCGTGGGTTGACTGTTACTCAGTTAAACCACTATGCCTTTGTAATTAACGGCGGGGAGTTCTTGGTCACTGCTTTCCGACAGTCCTAGCAGCCTTGCCACCACAGGCGATCCCGCTGAAGAGGACTGGCTCAGCGTGCCACGTTCTGAGGCAGGGTGGGTTGGCCAGCTTGGAGAGCGATTACCACGTAGCCTCCTGTGACTTCCATCCATCTGCTCAGCTTGTCATTGCCCAGGCTTTCGGTGGTTGTGAGCCGCTGGCACGCCGATGAGCTTTTGCTGCCAGGCTGGCTCCTGGGGTCGTTGGGTTTCTCTCTTTTGATCTGATACGTTAATTTTCTGATCCTTTCCAAATAGCCTCTGCTTTATTCCCAGGTCTTCTCTCTGCCCGGGTGAGGAACCACGTCGTGAGCTATTTCCTATCTGTTTCCAGTTTGGGGTATGGTGTCTTCTGTGTGTGCATTTGGCACCAGCTGAGTGACGGGACAGTAGGTAGCGTTCGGAGTGGTTTGGGATTGCTTACGAGGTAGAAATCATGAAGTCTGGCTCTCTCCTTTCTCCCTTCTGCCCCAGGAACAATATCTAACCTTCATTTGGTACCTGGTGCCCGTCGTTACTTTTTGTGTCTTTGTGATACGCTCTTCTTTACCTTACACACTAAATCCTTTGAGAAGATAGCTTAAAACCATTCTGCAGTTTTTAGCTTGCTCAGCAAACTGCATTTTAGTGGCGGCCCAGCTTCTGTGTGCCCCCAGTGTCCTTACCAACACCTGATGTTTGCATGAATTTGAACTTGAAGCACGTAACAAGGGCTCGTTTGCCATTTGGTTTTGCAGGGCTGTGCTGGTAGGAAGGCAAAGTGATTCTGCGGATTTCCAGCCCCTGCTTTTGAAGCACGTTTGGTGTCGTGCCGAGCGAGCAGCAGCAGCAGTGGGTAATGTTGCAGTGGCCACAGCACTGGGATTCAGATTGCTGTTAGAAGAGGTTTACATAAAAGCCCGTTTGCCTCATGTATTATTCATTTGGAGGGTGTTCCCTCCACGTCATTCTGTAACTGAGGCAGAGTTGGGTTTTCTTTTTCCCTGAGAAACTTTGGTGAGAATGAGCTGGACTGGATTTAATGAAGTAAGAGATGCAGAGTCAACGTGCGTGCGAACGTGGCCGGATTTCCCAATGTACAATCTCCTCTTAAAATCTCTTATTTTCTGGAGCACAGAATGGTGGCTGCTGGAGATGAAAGGCACACAGAATAATTAAAAGCAGTAGACGGCAGCGGTGGTGTGAAATCACTGCCCTGCAGACAGGAATGTGTTACAGCTTTCTACACAAAAATACCTCCCTAGGCTGGAGCTGGTATCCCAGTTTCCATTTAGTTGAAACCAGTGGTAAGCATGTTTTCTGAATGCTGGCCTGTTAAGAATTTGTGGGGGAAGTTACAGTGCAAGCGCTTCTCTCCCCAGCTGCTGCTCGGCGCTCTGCACGTAGCAGTGCTTCTGCCCCGAGAACAACCAGCCTCTTTTATTGGGAAGCCACTGCTTCAGACTTCTCATTTCATCCTGTAAACCCAGAAGCAATTGTCATAATTCGAGCAAACACCATAAAATAAGTGACAGGGTTCAAGGTTAAGTTACTTGTGTTCTTCTTTACGCGTTTTGTTTGGAGTTTGTATTTGGTTTTTTTTCCAAAGACCTGGAAGCACAGTGGGTTTGTAGATCCACCTGTGGCCTGGGAACTTAGAGCAAGCTACACCACTACCAGGAGCTGTTTGCTAAAAGAAGCGTGTTTTCCAATTTCATGTCCTTCCCAACAAGAAATGAATAGGAAGAGTGGTGAGAGTTAACTGGAAAATATCTGGAAACCCTTTTTAATGCTGGTGTCAAGATTCACGTTCTCCCCTACTCTTTGAAAAGTGCTCTGTTTAGTGGGAAAAACTCCAGTGGAGTGCATTTGGTGCCTTCATGGGGTTAGGTTTCTGCAGGGAAAGGAGATGTGGGTTGCGTGTTGGCTGCGCTCACGCTCGCAGCACAATTAAAGGTCTGTGCAAAAACCAGGGCTCAAAAAATGACCGTGGAATTACAGTCTAATATTGCCTGGGAAATGACTTCTAAACTGGTTTTCTTTAAACGTAGCCTTGCTAAGAAGGGTGGAGGGACACTGGAAGTTTCCAGCCACTTCTTTGCCCTGGGAAGTTGGAACGTGGGTGGACAGCAGCAGCCCCCCAGAGATGCCATGGAGTCAAAGGGAAGGGCAGCAGCACGTCATCTCCCCTTGCACTCTGCGCTCTTCCTTCCTTCACCTTCTTGTAGCTCGTACATAAGTTCTGCTTCCACAAACTCCAGAAGTCCATAATGAATGCAGGTCTCTGTCCCACCAGCTGCTCATCCCCCCCACCCTTCATCCTTCCTACAGAAAGCTGCCCTGGCTGGCTTTCCCACTGGCAGCTCAGCCATGGCAGCAGTCTGGTCTTACTTGCATAGCCTGGAGAAAAGGAGGCTCAGGGGAGAGCTGCTCACTCTTGACATCTCCCTGACAGGAGGCTGGAGCCAGGTGGGGTTGGGCTCTTCTCCCAGGGAACAAGCAATAGGACAGGAGGCCAAGGCCTCAAGTTGTGCTAGGGCAGGTTTAGGTTGGATGTGCAGAACAATTTCTTCCCCTCCAGGGTTGTGAAGGGCTGTCCCAGGCTGCCCAGGGCAGTGGTGGAGTCCCCATGATCCCTGGAGGGGTTTCCAAGCCG
>WUAM01000287.1:82204485-82214980 GCA_024336885.1 Actenoides hombroni | reverse complement strand
CAAAGAGAGAAAGAGGAAAACCAAAGAGAGAAAGAGGAAAAACAAAGAGAGAAAGAGGAAAACCAAAGAGAGAAAGAGGAAAAAAGAAAAAAAAATAAATCTCAAAGAGCAGGAGTGAGTTGTGCACTGTCAATGCCTCTAGATCAGGAGTGCTGCTTTCTAGACTCCCTCTCGCACATCACC
The DNA here is from genome assembly GCA_024336885.1 of Actenoides hombroni. Classification (NCBI taxonomy): domain Eukaryota; kingdom Metazoa; phylum Chordata; class Aves; order Coraciiformes; family Alcedinidae; genus Actenoides; species Actenoides hombroni. The sequence goes on along the minus strand of WUAM01000287.1, from coordinate 82,214,797 downwards.
AGCGCAGCTGAACAAAAGACATGGACGCCGGCAGCTGAAGGATTAGAACTTATGTCTGGAAACTTTTCCTGTGCCAAAATTTAAACCAGAGGTATTCTCCAGCCTGTCATTCTTTACAGTCTCTTGAATGTCTCTACAAAGCCAGAGCTGACTTGCTACAGCTGACTGCTTTTCTACCTCTTCTTCCTTCTAACGGCCTGACACGGGTTTTGAAGTCAAACCCAAAGCTCTCCCTTCTGCACAAAGAAAGCAGCAGACGCGGAGACTCGAGCATCGCCTCCAGCGGTTTCGAGAGCGCGGCTTTCTTGTCACGGGTGTCTCCAGCAAAGCTGCTGCTGCTGCTGCTGCTTTCCCTGCTAGCAGGACCCAAGAGTTCGGGCGTGCCGTAAACTGCTCCAGTCTACCTGGGGTTACCTGCGACTCTCTGCAATTTGTACCTGCACAAACTGAATGTGGTCATCATCACTGCCATACACCTCAGCCTGTCCATCTAGCAGATTTCCATCAAGCAGCTTGTGATCAGCTGAGTAGTACAGCGTTTGAACCTGCAAAAACAACAACAGAATACCCATGTGGCTACGGTCTCCACCGCTCCTTAGCTACAGGCAGGTTACAAAAGGCAGGCGCCAGCATACTTCTCGTCAGCTCATCTCAATCTAGCGGAATGACAAAACTAAAAGGAAGCAGATGTCATGGTGGCAATCTTCAAACCACGCGCCGAAGGGTCCTGACTTTCTCAGCTTGAGAGAAATCTTCGCGTTCCAAGGACTTCTGCTGTTTTTCCAGCACAGAAACATTAGACAAGCAAGAGGCACATTAATTTGCAGAGTTACACAAATTCACAATCCCATGCAAGCATTTTCGTCATTCCCCGCAAACAAGTTTTCTGCTTTGAAAAATACACAACATTTATCTCCATCAAAAAACGTTCAAGAGAAGCCAACAGTGGACTCTAAAAGAAAGGTACAGGAACGAGGGAAGACAACACAAATTTAAGTTCTGGAGGGCAACTGTTGTCCACAACTAAACATCAGATGCAAGCGTTTCAATGAAACGCGTCTGGATTTCAACACCATCAAAGCTTTTTAAATGAGATTTCTTTTTTTTTCCAAGAGGAAATATACACTTGAGAATATATGACAGTATCAACATGTATTTTTTTTGCCTACACACCAGCGTTTCCGAAGATCTATCGTGCTTGTGATAACAAACCTGGACAATTTTGATGTTTCAGGTGTTTGGTTGGGTTTGGTTTTTTTTTTTAAAGTCCATTTTTTCCAGCCAATTAAAAATTTAGACTCCCCGCTAATTTTTCCATTAAACACTGCCCGGGCTACATCTAGTATTAGTATTCATGAGTAAAGCCATTTAATAACACACAACTTTCAAAATAATGTATCCTGTAAAGGAGTAATAAACACCATTAAATCATCATCATCGTTCTCTGCCCACAGCGGATTTTCTTAGGAGAACTGGGGCAGGACTGCTGCTTCTGTACGTGTCAATACACTTGAGGTTTTCTTCTTGGTTCTTCAGCCTTGGTATCCTAGTTTTGTTAATAAACCTATGGGGAGATAAATCAACGGGGAGGAACAACCATTAGAAGCTTTTACCTACTTCGCATTTACAAGCAAAACCTGCAAAAGGAAAAACATCAAGAATCTACGGCAAGTTTCAGTACCACCTCCCCAATTCTAAAGCGAGATACAGGCCGCTCTGAGGTCACTAAACAGCGCGGAGTGAGCAAAAAAAGGAAAGCGGAAGACCAGACTGAACAGTTCATTCAGCTCACCTGAACACCCCCCCAGTTTCTCAGCTTAGGGGTACCTACAGTAGAATTTAAATTCTTTAGGCTCATAGTTAAAAAAAAAAAAAAAAAGTGAAAAAAATTTAAAAAATAAAAGGGATCAGCCTTCACATTGACTCTTTTTTTTTTTGTCTTAGAAAAAAAAAAAAAAAGAAATCAAAAAGCTGTTTAACCCCATTTTCTCAAAGACTAACCTCTTCCATTAGATCTTCCAGGCTGTCTCCGTTCTCCCAGATGCTGCGCTGTACCCAGTTGATTACCTTTGTGTACAATTTGCCATTGCTGGGTAGGCCAACATTGTCTTCCAGCATTACTTCGAGCTGCAATTGGAGGAGAAAGGATGATTTACTCCACAGGTACTACCCTTGCATTTGTAGGATCCTGTACTTTACATAACGAGCGTTACTAACGAGTATGAGTATTATACAGACCCGGAATTTTCACGCTGTTGGTAAAAGTCAGTGCACCAAGTTGTGCTGGGTTAGCAGTTGGACTTGACGATCTTTAAGGTCTCTTCCAACCAAAATGATTCCGTGATTCTATTCTACAGCTTTCTACTCCCCCAAAGGAAGCTGTAGTAGTTGCTCCTCGGAAATCAAGTATCAGAAGAAAGTCTACAAAGTTAAGCTAACCTTTAACCGTGGAAGTTTGAGAAATTCCTCCTGTTCTGCAATCTGTAAAAGGTGTTCCTGAATGTAGCCGTCGATCTTGTTCAACAAACGCGAGTCTCCCATACAGCTTGCAAAGTTCCGGTAAGAGATGCAGCTCTGAGCGTCCATCTTGGAGAGCAAATAGTCACCACAAACCTTTCCAGAAAAAAAAAAAAAGCTGCATCTTAGTTCACAAGCAGACAAGATTTTCCAACGCTGACGTTCTAGCCATCCCACCACGCAGCAACAGCTGTTTTCTGACTGCAGAAGAGTGACTCTGTTGTCATCGTACAGGCTGACCCCCTGTTGAACACCTCATCTGCCGCCCAGCGAAGGTATGAATTCCACCTCCCTTCCCAAAGGCACCCCTATTTGCAGCAAGCGTTTCGAAAGTCAAGCGCTGCCCAGCTCACGTTCAGGAGGTGTGGATATTCCATGTTCCACTTATCACTGCCACAGATGAACAGGTCTGATTATGCCCCCCAACCAAAGCAAGCGCCCCACCGCTGCCACAGCCCTGAGGGTGTGTGAGCAGCCACGATTCAGCAGCTGTTTCGCTCCAACGGGTGCACAAACCCAACGCTTAACTTCGGCGAGCCCTTCAGCGCAAAGGTAGCGCGAGTAGGAGCATCGATACGCACTGATGTCACTCAGACCAACACAGCTCTGAAAAACTGCTAAAGAAGCTTCTGCCCTCAGCACTTTTTCCACGGAATCATCATTTTTTGTCTCATTAACGCCCAAAAGCATAGTGCTGTCAGCCTGAGAAAGCAGAATGGGCTCGCAGCAGCTCTTGCAGAAGAGCTGAGAACCATACCTGCTTAACTCTCTCCATCTTCAACTTCTTTGCCGCAGAGTACACATCTTTCACCAGCTCCTTGTCAGCTTTTAACCTGTTCAAGAAAGACATTTATCTTTATTACGTTGATTTTTTTCCAGATTAAAGCCTCCCCTCCCTAGTTTCTGTGAAAGCTACTTACTGAGCAGTATAGGCGTAATTCAGCAGCACTTCAACAGCTTCTGGGTTGAGATCGTCGAATTTAACATGGGAAATGCCATGAGAATCACTATCGCTATTGAAGATTTCAAACAGGTAGGGACTGCAGCAAGCTAGCACAGCTCTGTGCGCCAGCATCTCATGGCCACACACCTTCAGTTAAAACACAAATGAGAAACCCACGTGCGGGTGAGGATCTTTTTCCAAGCACATCTGTATTACGATAGCACGAAGGCCATACCCGAGTGAACGTCACAGTTCAAAGCCCTTTTTCAAATCAATACAAGTGTCCCATTTACGTCAGCTGAAAAAAAAAACCATGAGCGTCGCTTCTCTCCAAGGTACCTGATCTTTTTCAAGTACACATTTTTCAGAGAAATCGGATTCTGAAGTCTCCTGCCTCACAATCGACACGGCACACCGCGTTCCCCAGCGGAACAACAACCCCACCGCATTCAAATCACACCTGGACAGAAAGCAAGGTACCTGGAGACGGACATCGCAGAACTGACCGCTCTTCCGTAAGGCGTTGAGTTTGGCAACAGACGACTCAATGAAGTTTTCATCTTCAAACATCAGATATCCATTAGGAATCATTTTTGGTGTCGGTCTGGTTGAAAACAGAACGTGTGGATTTTAGAGACACAACGTTTTGCTTCGGTACAGAAGAACTATTAACACAGTGTTTGTAAACAAGCATTCATGGGGAATTAAAAAAAACCAAACAAATCATCTCAAAAAGGAAAAAAAAAAGAGCCTGGAAGAATATGCTGCTGGTGAGTACATGTTGGCAACAGTGGTCTGGATCGACTGGATTACACAAGAGGTTTCATTCCCCTCGGTGAGGATGGGATTCAGTGGAGTCCTCACTATTTTCTGCTCACTTCATGGAATCTGTCATACTGGTCAGCTTCCTTTTTTTGCACAGACCCAAAACCCAGCTACATTGAAAGGAGAGTTTAAAAGTAGCTAGTGAAGCAGAATAGCTATAGAAGTAATTTTTTTGTTTAATCTTGTGAGCAATGACACTTAATTAAATATTTCAGAGTACCTGGAAGTCACAAAAGAACATTAGCACCAACAACCTGAATAGAATTAAACACATTCTGAAGAACCACCATGTATTTTAAGTCGTCACGAAGCTAAAACAACTTCCCCTGAAGATCAGGTCAGTTGGACCAAGACAGGAAAAACAACTTTAGGAAACTAACATTTGAATTTGGAAGCTGTTTTATAGGACACGTAATTGATTCTCTATTTTTAGCTAAGCACTTTTAGGAAAAGTCCACTTTTAAAAATAGGAAGCTAATTAAGAATACTGAAAATATGACCTAATAAATTTCAGATTATAAAACACATAAATGTGTAAGTTTGGGCTGCTAACATACACAAAAGTACATTTTCCTTGACAATTTTGGGGGAAAGAATGGGCGAGAGACTACTAATGCCACCAGTGACAATTCATAGTTCCATCTGAAGTTTGAAAGAATTCTGAAGATCAGACTAAAAAAGAAAACCCCCAAAACAGAAAAACTGGATAGCAAAATTCAGTAACAGCAAGCACCCCCCAAATAATTTTAGTGTTAATCCGTTTATTTTAAATACACTTACTACCAAAAGCATTGGGCCCTAAACTGGCAACAATAATCTTCCTTACAAAGGTCATTAGCCATTGTTGTACACTGTTATTTGTTGGGTTTTATTAAAAACAAACCAACCAACCAGACAACAAGGTTTTAAACTTGCAGAATTTCAGCAAAAGTCTTAATTCTTGTACGCTCAGCTAACTTACCTAGCAAATATCTTACTGTAAATTTGTAACTGGGAGATCTTAAACTAGTCAAATGGTATCCCTGTGTTAAAACAGGAGTTTTAACCTCAGCTTTAGTATCTTCTGACAGGGAAGATGCTTGTTGAGATGCAAAAAGCAGACGTGTCTTTGCAGCTGCAATATGGATTCCAAAACTATCAGGCTTGAAGATGATGTAATGAAGTCCTTAAGAGCTATAGACATGAATTTCTTCTGTGGTAATCATGCATCATAACCTGCAACAAAGGAGAAGTTACCAAGTAAGTACAACAGGTAGTACTACCACGTACTTCAGAGGAAAACTTTAACAGGGTGTTAATAGGCAAGTTCCTGACCCAAACGAGTTTTTCTTCCCGGAAAGAAAGCCTGAAAAATTCCACACTGACACCGATACATCCTCATGCCTAACGAGAGGGCAGCCATTTTTATACCCAGAGACAAGAAAGCAGCTAAATGAGTGCTTAGAGGGAAAGTTAGAACAGCTGAATCCCATTTTTAGACAATTCCATACCCGCTCTAACCTTCAGCACTTCCTGGCTCTACATTATTGCTTGCTGACCCAGGCAGGTAACGCTTAAGCAACACAACAAAAGTGCCTAAACTTTAAAAAAAAAGAACCCAGTCCACATGCCTCCTACCTTTTGCTTTTCCTGTCCTCATCTACTTATATCCTTCTTCTACTGAATGCCTAAAATGGACTGAAGATGGATTAAGGACATGTCTGAAATGGCTGGGCATGTCTCCAGTCTCCAGTCCTTCCAAAAAAATGATGAAGTAAGAAATCTCTATTTTGGTGAGAACTCTCTGTGGCAGAAAGCCTCTCTGCCTGAAGTTCTGGTGAAATTCTGCAGCAGCACTGCAGACTGGGGTAGCTTTGCTGGGATTTGCCTGTGAGTGGGCTGTTTATGCCGGGCTTTTTTGGGGAGGGGATAAGAGGAGGAGGAGCAGCAGCGGCGGGGAGGGAACAAGCAACAAACACCCACTCTGGAACTTTCCATGACCCTGCTGCCACCTCGGGAAAAGCGGAGGAAGCGACCGACGTTAAGTTCCCCGCCGCAGTTCCCAAACCAGCTTTGTGCCTGCAGATGAAATGCCACCCTGGGAATCGGGTTAGCCTAAAACCAGGGGCCAGCTCATCCCTCCCCGTCAAAAATGCAAAGCCCCGTAGGCTGCAGAGGAGAGGACGGGCTGGCTTTGGCAGCAACCCCACCTCCCCTGGTCTCCCAGAGCAGCAGCTGAAGCAGAGGCCGATTCCCCAGAGCAGCAGGGGCACGATCCCACTGCACACCAGCTCTGTGGGAAACCCACTGCAGCCCCAGGGGCTTCTCCCAGCCCCGGGGACAGAACACTGCAGCCAGCGGGGAACCGCCGAGGAAGAATTGACGTTAGTTCTGTGGCTACCAGAACAGACACAAACACCTATCTGTTTGGCTACCAGCACAGACACAAGCAGCTATGTGTAGAGGAGGAACCAACTGCTCCAGAGCAGCAGCAGTGTCTGCCTGTAACGTGCCCTCGACCGCAGGGATGGGGCTATGGGAACAGCACCCCAGGGCCCACAGCTGTCTGCAATACAATGTCAGCATACTCTGCTAGGTAAAAAAAATAAGTACCTATTAAACATGTGTTCTTTTGATAATCCTACAGGCAAGTTGCAAAGCTGAAACCAAGCTCTACTTAGCACTTGGTATTTAACTAAGCACTTGAAAGTCAACACTTCTTCCCTTGTTGGTACAACTGGTATAACCATTTCAGTTTCTACAGCCATCAAAACGTTTCCCCTCCAAAAGCAGAAGCAAACAGTCTCACGTCTGCACTTTCTCCACAGATTCACCTCAGCTGAAACGTTCTGCTGTTCAAAGATACAGAGATGTTGTTTCAACACAATGAATTATAAAGAAATCTCCAAGAGTCTCTTATTAAGTTATGCTTCACCAAGAGAATTACCAAGAGACCTCTGACTTCATCGTTCCTGACTTCAACCCTCCGACTGCTGTTGCAGAAATGACCCAGATGTGATGACCAGACTCTCCCAGCCAAATGCAAACTACAAGGGGGCATCTAAAAGGGACAGCCAGGGGGGACAAGCTCAGGGGTCCAGGCAGGGGTTGCACTGGGGGGTCAACACAGCACCAGACCGTTTGGGGGGGAAAAGGCTTCGACCAACCCAGTCACCACTGGCCTGATTCTGAGCAGAGCACGACACGTCACGTATCAGATTATCCACTTTATCCATGCTGGTTTTAAACCAGCTGCTTCTCCCCTGCCAGCTCGCTCAAAGAACTTCTGTTAACTGAGGAGAGGCCCGTAATTAACAAGGTGAATTAAACGCTGCTATCACAGTTCAGACAAAGAGGCTACTGGTCTGCTCACACACCACGTTACGCATCCCCCATCCAATATTCGTTAGGCATGCTGTTAATTACCAGTACTGAAGCTTTGGGGAGATTTTGAGTTACATGACGACTACTCAAACAATTTCAACTAAATCCCAGAACTCTCCTCTCTCAGTTTACACCTCTGGGCATGTTTTGTCACACTCTGCTGGAACAGAAGAACTTTACTTCAGGTGCAGTGTTTTAACTTTGCCTGCTTGCTCACTTATGACCTTCAAGACCTATAGAGGACATTCCAAATAAATCTGGATCGCGATGGAAGATTTGGCTTTTAAAGTCATCCCTTGTGCAGGAGGTCAACCCCACGTATTCTGCACCTAATTGTCCAACCTGAGTATCTGGGAATTGGAATGTCTTAATTATTGCCACAAAGTTTCAATCCTGTCGTGTGAGAACCAGGGCTGATATTACTGCTCAAAACGGCATTCAATAGTTACCGGATTATTCGTTACTTTCTGCATCCCTTTTGGTTCAGCACACTACTGCTAGAACAAAAGCCAAACAATCGGCCAAAATTCAGTGAAGAGCCAAGAATGCTGCATGTTCTGTTTTACACAGGTACTGCAAATGAGTCTCTTTCTTATTATAAAAATCTAAATAACTTTGTAATTACCTTTTCCCTGCCCCTGCTTATAGCTCACCAGATCAAGAGCTGTCAACGGCTTTTTTTGTCATATTCCAGGATTTCGCTCCTTTTAAACCAAGTGTGATATTCACAGATCACTGTCAGCCAGGTAAATACAACGTCTGGTGCCTCTGAAACGATTACTTTCCAAGCTCCATCAAAATGCACCTATTGAAACAGATTATTTATTACAGATTGCTTCTGGCTTTCAGCCTGGAGACACCACCTTCGATCACGAGTCGATCACGCCAGGGGTAAATACTGCAGGGGTCCAAGACACCGTGAAGCATTTGCACGGTGCATTTTCCCAATCAATATCCAAGCAGAGGAATGAGCACTTGAACGTCTGCCCCAGCTGCTCCATTTAAACATAATCCTGCTTCCCAAACACTTACTGTTGTGCACAGACTGAGATTTTAGTTTGCCACACGCACGTACCCCTGGGCCATGAAAGATTCATCGCTCGTAATACGCTTGGAGATAAATTCGCTGCACACAACGGACTTCCAGAAGAGAAATTTACTGCCTTTCAAACTCATCTTCCCGTTTCACTGCGCATACATTCAAAGGTGCGTTTAAGAAGATTCACCTAAATAACAATGATGCTAAGTCTTCTCGTCCTTCACCACACTATCCTCTTATATCTTGCAAATACTACTGAAATATGATTAGCTTAGTTACAAGAGCACAGAAATGTCATGATGAATACACTTTAAACTGTTGTGGTTAGAATTTAGGATCTGTTCACCCTATTCTTTTTTTTTATTATTATTATTTTTTTACAGCTGTTCTTTACAGAAATATTCCACAAGATGACTACTCTTGGAATTTCTCTGCCATCTACAAAGTGTCACCGTGCCCCAGGACTCTCCCCTGCAGAACCACTGTCAGGGAAGGTACAAGCTGCGGTCCCGAGGGAAGTACCAAGACGCATATTGAGGCAAAAGTCACCTTGCCCATGACCTAAACCACAGGTAGTATTTACCTTTCCTCCTATCTGAGAGCCCTCCTCATCTTTAGAATAGTCCATAGTGCCTTCCACCTGCAGGATTTAATTTAAAAAGTAAACCAAGTCCTTGCTTTGCGCCAGCTTCGCGCAAACCGTGTCGCCAGATAAAGGTATTACCTCTCCAACTGGCAAGAGAAGCACCAACTAGAGGGAGATGCTTTTTAATCTTTTGGTTACAAGTCTCTGCTTGTTGATGTAACGCTGGACACTTGTTGGTACAACCAAACAAGTGTGGAATTTGAACACCACAGTTGGTTGCTGTGGGCTTTCTGGTTTCCCACAGCCCACTCAGAAGAAATGTAGGTCACACCTACGACGGCTCACAGCCCATGACCTGTATCAGAAAACAAAACCAGACACCCTCAGAAATCTTCTTTCATACAGTATTATTTATTTATGGTAAAAATACATGATCTTTTCAGGCCGCAGCTCGCGTTTGGGCAAAGCATCACGGGGCCACGACACACGTCAACACACTTTGCACCGCTAAACGGGCTCAACTTCTTTCCAGCAGTGATTTCAAACAGCACCCACAGGATTGATCCCCATTTCGGTTTGCAAAGTCACTTTTCAGTTGTGTTTTCCGCTGGAGATTTAGCCTCATTGATAACTACAACTTGTCAATTAAAAATCGCTCCACTTCACTGCAAGCCAACCCCAGCTGCACTCTCTCCACAACAGAGAGAATATGTGCTGTCAGAGGTTAGGAACTGAAGGGTAAGGATGAAGTACCGTGGACATTTTCCAAAGTGTTTTACACGTAGCCCAAGCAAACGCAATACTCGGGCTGTCCTCTACAGAGAGCAAGCCTCCAGAGCTCTTTCAAACATGCATTTACGTACGCGGACTTAAAAATTAATGAGAAGCAGGTTTTCTGCTTGGACGTTGCTGCTCTTCCAGCTCCAGCTGCCAGCTGCAGCACACCAGCTGCACATTTCATACTGGCTTCCAGTGCCATCCCCCCCCCCCCCCCCGCCCCCCCCACCCCGCACCGCGCCCGCGCCCCACCCCGCCCTGC
>WUAM01000287.1:82184261-82194608 GCA_024336885.1 Actenoides hombroni | reverse complement strand
CCAGCACTGCAGGGGGGTCTCTCTCCCCAGAGCAGAGCCCTGGGAGCAGAGGGGCAGGATCCCCCCCTCCCCTGCTGTCTGCTTTGTTGTTTGTTTGTTTTCAAAGACGAGTGGACTGCTGGAAGAGAACTCTCTGATTTGCCCGAGATCACAAAAGTGCAAGAATTGGCAGCACTGACAGAAACTACGTTTCCCAACTCCTTCATCTAGTGAAAATGCACTAAAATGCAGTCTGCATTCGTGAGCATTTCTGTGGGACTTCTGCGAGTGCAGCAGATGGTGTGTGTCTGGTGCACGTTGTGCCATCCCAGAACTTTCTGAAACTCCTTGTTGAAGTGGGATTCAGTTGAATGCTTGGGCTAAAAGGGTAACCACGGCAGCCGAGGCCCCTCTGCTTGCACGGTTCGTTTGAAAACTTAGTGGGTCACCGTTTCCAACCTATATTTTCCTCATATTCAGCTGGTAGCTGCTGATTGCAATTGCCAATACGAGCAAAAGCTCTGCCAGTTTAAATGGGAGACCTTCACAGTTCATATCTGTCGTGGGACCTGTTCATCCCTAAGGAAATTGCCACCATTGCAATGAAAGGCCACAAGTAACTGCAAGTTGCTCCTTAAGGAGAATCCTCCATTTCAACAGGGGTAAACAGGAACAAAGTGGTCTCATTTTAGAGCTGGTCAGCCCACGTGTTGATTCAATCAGGACCCAGCTCGTGCACAGAGGCAACCTTGGGCTGCCCACCCCTTGGGACGCAGTCACCCAAGGGCTGCGTACCCAAAATACCGCGGGCTCCGTAGGCACGCACCTCGCTGTAAACAGGACGAGCACTGGAAGGTTCTTTGAAGATAGAACAGCACGGGGGCAAAATTGTCAAGGAGCTCATTAAGAGCAAGAACCGCTTTTCCTGCGGCACCAGTGTCCCCTCAAGAAGCTGAATTACCGCAGAGCCTGGAGAGGAGACAAAAAGCCTGCAGCAATTTAAGGTTCCAGCGCGAGGGCTGCCGACGGGAAGGAGCTGGACGCGGCCGGAGTATGTCACGTGCGCTCGGGGTCACGTACGTCGGCTCTCCCGAGGGCTGCAGATTCCATTATAAGGTCACACGTCTCACTTTTTTTTGGCTCCATCCTTTTAGCACGGAGGATGACAAGTGCTGCAGGCTGCCGTGTGCTACGCTGGGGTATTAATAGCGTCGGGATCTGGCCGAACGCCGCAGTGAAGTGACCGGCTTATTTCTTTAAATATATGTGTATGTGCATTACACAGTGTCGTTCTTATGTGGGGTGTATTAACACAGCAGGAGACTCAGGAGAGGAACTTAAACAATAAACTCGATGTTTATTAAGATGAAACACTGTATTTTGGCCCTCTCCTTAAGGACTCGGTCATTTTATTATCGTATCTGAGATGAAGAGTTTGTCACATGCTGATACATAAACGTTCCCGCTGCCAAGATAGTTACTGATGTGTGATAGCCGTGTGTATTTTGTTCCAGCTTCAAAGCTATTTGGCCATCCCCATCAGTCAACATCGAGTTCCTACTCCCATTATTGTTAAAAGAGTGTTTACCTTTGAACTTTGTGGGAAAAAGAACTGGCCACTTGGGTAATCGTGTGAAATAATAGACTTCGGTAACATTGACTTTGCTCATCCGATCAGCCCTGGGAGTTGATTTGAACCAAATTACTGAGGTAATTGCAGCACGGTTTACTTACAGTTTTAACTTCTTTAATTATCATGCAAGTCTCTAACGTCAGGATATGGATGAGGAAAAAGAGAAAAAGGTATTAGTGGTTTCCTGCAAGCGGTGTTCAGATAATGCAGAGATTATAACAACCACACAGCCCCTCCAAAATATAGTGTGTGCTCAGCTTTTGTGAATTCCAGGAGTTACAAGAGCAAACAAAGCAGATGCTCATTTTATATCAGGGCAAAGACATGTTTCCACTTTGTACTGCTGAGGCCTGAGGTTCTGAAAAGAAACTGAGAGTGTAGCCTTGCTTTTCTCCCAAAGCAGTTACCTGATAATCCGTCTTCATCTCTTCATTTTTGCCTCTCGTTTTCTCTTGTGCATTTATAGTTTGTTTTCTGAAGTGTCCTTCCTTCAGTTATGTCCATTGCCTGCTTTTATGTCACTTGGCACAACGCAAGGTGATAAATGACAGACTCTTCATTAGTGAGAACAATCTCCAGTGGCTTTACTCTCGCGGTACGTTTACGAGATGCCTTTTTCTTGTCCTTTCACTCATGAGACCTGAAATGTGTTTGATGGGAAAGGGGAACTGGCGTCACCAGTTATCAAGTCACAGCCACAATGTTGAGAAGGAAAAGAAGTTTAAAATCTGCATGTGAAAGAGGGACCCAATTTGGGTTTGTAGTTCTTCCCTTTTTAGGAGTCATTCAGGATTACGCCCCGTCGTTGTCTGGAATTCTACTATAGTGACTTTTCTTGATGTTTTCCCCACTGTAACGTCTGATCCCGTCGTCGAGATTAATGGTTGTAGCCTCACAACAACTCAGCGAGATTTATAGACCTCGTTTCACAGTTTGGGAAACTGAAGCTCAAAAAGGCCAAGCCGTTGGTTCCGGTTACAAAAGAAGAATGCAGGAAAATTGTGAGTTAAATTTGAACACCCGTGTCTCGCATCAGCACTTTGACCCTAAAGCTCTTGTTCTGTTGTGATGCAAAGAATCCTATAAATGACTCATGCATGTGTGCTTCTTTTTTATATAACCGTTTAGAAAAGGGCCACCTTGTGAATAGGAATAACCCAACATGATTTCAAGGAGGAAACATCCAGAAAGATGTATTATTATTCGGATAAGATGAAAAACTTGACGTATTTTAAGTCATCAGTGAAAGCTGATGGCCACAATGACTGGCTAACTGGTGGTATTGCTGTGGTATCTGTCTGTATTTCCTAGCTGCCTCTGAAAAATTCGATGTTGGGACTGGGAAGCTGTGCGTTTGGTGAAAGAATGGGTAATGGCGTGGTCATACCGAAAAGTCTGGTGGAGGAAGTAAAGGAAGGAAACACTCTCAAGCTTTTCAAGATTTCTGAGTTTCAGAATTAAAAAAACCAAACCAAACCAAGAAGGCAGAATGAAGATTATATTGCTTGACACTTTGTGACATCTTTCCTTTCAGCTGTAGCCCTCCCATGACTTCCCTTCACCCTTCTCCACCTACAGACTCAATTCATCTTCAGCCACCACCCAGCTCTCGATGAATTCGACTTTGCCAGCCCTGACTCCTCCTGACCTTAGGACTTGCTTAGCTGATTATTATTCACAACCATCCTGGCCAATCTCCTTTTGCATTCCCAGGCACACCTCCAGCTTCACTGCCTGAAAACCCTTCCGTTATTACCAGACCTCTCAACACTGCTCACTCCTGAATGCTCTCTGCATGCTCCCAAGCTCCTTGCCTCCTCCCTCCCTTACTCAGAGTTTAGGTTGGAGTTTTGGCGTATTTTTATTGACTGGCATGCTCTTTGTGTTGTTAAACACTCAGCATACAGCAGTGATTGACTTTCTGTCCTGATCTACGCTGTTCCCAAGCTACTGCCAACGCATCACTCATCCTTTTCTCAGGACATGACAGAAAGTGAGACATTTGGAGGGACAAAGAAACCCCATTTAATGATAAAAGATGAGACAGCTTGTATTATTCTTTCAATTTTGGGACAAATTCCTTTCTGGCTCAGTACATGTACTGCAAATCGATTTCCCTGAAGTTACATAAGGCATAAACCCAGCCCTTTGTCACCAAAAGCAGTACAGCTGTTTCCAGGGCCATGAGTCATGTGTATGACTTCTCTTTTTAACTTCCCACTGGCTTTTTAAAAATATCCTTTAAATCAGTTTTGCTTTTCAGCACCAAAGAGGAACAGCAGGAAGTTCTCCCAAGAACTGGAGATTTGGGCAAAATGTTTATTTTCATATAATATGAAGGTGTGAAGATGTTTTCACTTCTGGCATTGACACAATGTTATAACACATGGGAGAAGCAATGTGTCCAGAGAGATTGTGGAATCTCCTTCTCTGGAGGCTTACAAAACCCTCCTGGACAATGAGATCCTGGGCACCCTGCACTGGATGACCCTGCTGGAACAGAAGGGGAGGACAAGATAATCTCCAGAGGCTGTTCCAGCCCCCACCATGCTGGGATGCTGGGATTACATACATCCAAAATTCAGACTGGAACTACACAAAGTTTCTCATTTAAGCAATAGTAAAATACAGCTGCTGGAGCTGTTTTAGGTAACCAGGTGGTCTGGACCTTCTCTGACCAAGGTAGACATCAGTGTGGTTAAAATGTTGGTTCCTAAAACACCTTGTAGAAGCAAATTAATGTTAGCAGCGGTGGGAAAAATGGAGAAGTCTGGGATATACTCCCACTTTTGTGGCAATGTGTTCATAGAGAGCTAATTGAGTATTGGAGTCTGTGGAGGTGGGTAGACTGAAAAAATAATAAACACAGGTACAGGCTGAGACTGAAAATCTCCTTGGAGTATCTTGTGTAATACCATCCAGGTTAGCAACACAACCCCTGGTGATTAGGACCAGCTCTTCCTTGTCCTGTTTCTGTAGTATTTCAAACAGAGGTGTAACAACCTGGTCTTCGTGTATTTGCTTTGGAGCCGTGTTTTGGTTTGCTCCAACTCTTGTGCCGGGGATCTAACCCGACCTGGATGTACCTGCAAAGGGAACTCTTCGTGCTCTCCTGACGTGATGTCATCTCACTCCTCTTCTGGGTCCCCTGGATCACGTAGAGGGGCTCATTTGAAGAAGACTGTGGCCACAGCCTTCATTCGATGCCCAAAACTTCTCCAGTGGTACAAAGAAGCTGTGATCCACTAGTCCCCTTGGGCTCTCATTTTTCTACAAATAGCATGGAAAGGCAGCGTGGCAGAAGCTTGTTTTCAAAATGACCTTGTTCCTTGCCCGACATTGGGGCCACACTTGAACATGTTCAGCTCCCTGTCATGTCATACTAGTGACTGTTGTGATTTGCCACAAAGATGCAGATGGTAGCGGAAGAAAGAAAGAGCCCAGGGATCTGAAAATGGGATTATTTAAGCGTGTGTCCAAGAAGGAGGAATTTCCAACACCTCTTCTCAATCTAACTCCCTTTTAGGGGTTTAAAAACCCACTGCAGGACTTTGACTGGCTTCCCAGGTGCTGCTGCAGCACACAGACACTCAGCTTGTCTCCCCAGAGCAATACTGGGAATTAGTTTGAAGTGTATAAAGCACTCTGAAGATTAAAAGCACACCAGTCCTAGGTACTGTGTGGGAGCCATGGCTTTCCAGCCGTTTACCTTGGATTTGCTGAAGTCACATCACCTAAATTAGTCACATCCCATCTAAAATTATATTATATCCGTGTATCAGATTATAAATATATGAAATCTGTGTATTTGCACTCATCTTCTCTAAGGCTTTTGGTCTGGCTTAAGAGCTGAGAAGACAGTGCACATCCTCTCGACTGTTGCGTCCGAGACCGAGTGTAAAAATTCAGCGGAGGATTAATGAAGGCAATCTCCAAAGGATTTCCCAGCTACACACATCTCACCCACCTGCATCAATCTCAACAAAGGAGTAATCTTCAGTAAAAATAATGACAGTGAAAGAAAGGCTGAAATATTACTTGACAGCTGTATGGTTGTATATATTACGAACCTCTCTGGCTTGTTTCAAAGCGTTTCACTGTTATGTTTGAAGTCTGGCAAGAAACTCAGAACAAAAAATAAAATTAAAAGAACCCCAAACCTGATGCAGGGGGTTTGTGATGAATCTTTCTCAGGCAAAAATGGGTGGACCAGCTTTATACCACTGCTACCACCATTTAGGTGGAATTAATAATAATGTAATGATTATTAATTAATCGATGAGGTCAGCTGCTAGGTTTTAAGTCAATTTGTACCGATGCACCCAGAAATACACACAAGAACACAAGTGTTTCTTTTTGTCTCTGTATATACATACACGTGTACGGAGCTATGTGAGTTATACAGAGATATGTATTAGTGCATGGGTGGGAGGTGTGTATAATTTACCTTACTCAGGCATAATAACCCTGTGAATAAGCCCATGTACAAGTCAGCGCAGGATCAGGCCCTAGCTTTGCCTTTTAAAAAGCAATGCTGCTGCTTAGCAACCATTTTCTGCCTGGGTGAAAGCAGAAACCTTGCAAATCATAAACAAATACGTAGGTCCCTGCAGAGGCCAAGTTAAATAAAGTAGTATCTCTTAGCCTAACTCCGTCTGCTGCCATATTTTTCATGGTAAAAAAATGTCCATGAAGAATAAGAAAGAGCATAGGACACAGGGCTTTAAAGTAGGGATTACAGAAAATAAGTAAGTAGGAAATAAATATGAGGCAGAGGAAGTTTTCAGCCACTACGGAAAATAAAGAAAAACCCTCCAGAGGAAATAAACCCAAATTAATTCAGTACTTCAACCCCCAAATTTAAAGTGGGTATGAAATTTTTCCTTTTTTTCCTCCCTGAGTAATAATGACAAATCTGTGTTATTTCCTCTATAAAACTGCACGTGGAACGGAGAGGACAAGGAGTTACTCTGGGTATCTTCATTTACAGCTGGTTTTCATCACGCCAGCCAGTCGTACTCGTGCCCTGCAGTGTCATTGACACCCCAGGCTGACGGGGTGAGCTTGGAGAGGAGAGCCACAGCCAGCAGGCTGCAGAGCTGGGGCTGCTGCCTTTGCTGACGGACATACCACGTGCTCTGGGCTGAACTGCTAAAGGGCCAGCTCTCTGAGATCTTCTGTACCCCTACGAGTGCAGCTGGCACCCGGACGGTGCATTTCCGAAAGAAAAATCTAATGACAAGAAAATTAGGTGTCTAAGTCTCCGGCCGACTCGATGCTTAATCTATTAAGGTACTTTTGAAAATCCCATTAGGCAACTAAATAACTTCGGAAAAAATCTGGTCCTCCGAGGCTGAGCGAAATCCTCTTGAAATGTGAGTCACTCCACTAGCTTCAGGAGGTTTTGAGTTAGGCTGGTGTATTGTACCAGTTAGGTTGTTGTGTTCTACCGCTTTCATGTCTCTGAACAGCAAATCACAACCCTGTAGCTGCTGCAAGGAAGAAGGATGCCTCACGTGCCAGCTCAGATGGGAGAGCAGAGCAGGGCACCTAATCAGGTCACTCCTTGCTCTGCATTCGTTTGTACCATATAGAACATATAGTCATTGAGCACAAGTGGCTACGAGCAGCTGAGCCTCGTGGTTTGTGATCTGGAGAGCCTGGAGGGAACAGATCCTTTCCAGGAGTGATGCCTGCACATCCTGTCTGCCTCAGAGTGTCACCCAGTGACACAGACAGCTGGTTTACCACTTCCATTCGTCTCCCCACTCCCGTGTCATCCCTGGTTTGTAGAGAATCCCTGGTTCAGAGCACAGAAGCACAGAATCACAGAAGCACAGAATCACAGAATCACAGAATCACAGAATCACAGAATCACAGAATCACAGGCTGGTTTGGGTTGGAAGGGACCTTTCAAGGTCATCTAGTCCAACCTCCCTGCTCTGAGCAGGGCCATCTGCAAATAGAGCAGGTTGCTCCCCTGTGAACAGGTATTACCTGAGACATGGTTTCTACTTCCTTTTCCATGTCTGCTTTGTAAGGTGGAAGTTTTACAGTCTTGAGAAAAAAAAAAAAAAAGCTGCTCTGTAGAAATCCTCCCCTCACATCTCCCTTCCCAGTCTGACTGTTGAGTAAATCCCTGATCTCTGCATCTCTGTGTGCATCTCTCTACATTTTTTAGCTGCAAGAAACATAATCATGGCCCAATAGCTCTCTAAAGAAGCATAAATTCACCCCAAATGATGAACAAGACAGGAAAGGCCCACTGCTTTCTTAATCTCCTGACCTCTGGGGCAATGAGACTGAGCCCTCTGCCTTCTCAACATGTGGAAAATACAGAGGCTTGCTGGTGTTTTCCAAAGCACCTGAAGCTTTTTCCTTTCCTTCGAGGCTTAGATGCTCCCAAACACCAGGTATTGAGGATGTAGTGTTAAAGAAAACCAACTTTGGATGCTAGAATTGAGGCCTTACTTTGAGAAGCCAATCAACAGGGAGTGTATTAGTTTGAGATATAATTCCAATAACAAAAACAACAAAACCAAAACCAAAAATAAATGGTAATTTATTTTCCCTCAAACATTCCTCAGTGCTGCTTTCTCCTACAGTTTGATCACAGGTAACCTACAAACAATGAGCCTGGTGTCACGAGGTGCCCAGGCACCTTAGTTCCTGTAGCAGGAGAAACCCAGTGGAGTGGGCCTTGCAGTGAGCAGTGAGCTGAAGGATGAGGTCAGAGAGAACCGAGTGCTCCAGTTTGCTCCATGTCCTTTGACCCTACCCGTGTTCTTTGACCCTACCCGTGTTCTTTGACTCTACCCGTGTTCTTTGACTCTACCCGTTCCCTGGCAGGTTTCTTTGTCTGATTAGCTCTGCACGATCTTGCTCATGCAAACTGAGGGCAACCAGGTTGGTTCCTGTTGCTACAGCAAAAGAAGAAATCAGGAATTCTGCCTGGCAAACAGAAGGGAGCAACACTGGAAATTTTTGCCGAGAAGCTTTTGAAAATTGCTGAACCCCAGGAATCCCTGGAGCACGGTGACAAGTTTCCTGTAAAATGGAAGGGATTGGAAAACATTTGGAATTCTTAACATAACGATGATGCTTTTTAACTTACACTAAGAATAAAGTGACACATTCATATGCTGAAGACGTTTTTACTGTAGGATTTCCAGCCTTACGAGTCACGTTTTGGCCCTGGAGGCTGCTGTTGTACAAACGGACGCCGACACGCTAATCTTTGGAGAGCTTTGAGAGCAGGGAACTGCTGGAGGCCTGTCTCCGGAAAGCCTTCTGTGTACATAGCACTGTCATAAACAAAGCTAAGTGCTACAAAAAAGACATTCGTCTTTTCTGGTTATCTTCCTATTTTGAAGTCCCGTTATCAAATGTGGGAGAAACCTTCAGGAATGTAGCAATGGGCGCTGTTATTTTTAAGCACGTGAAGCTGGTATCGCCGCTAAATATTAGAGACAGATTGGTGCTATCTATTTTATTTAGGAGTGATAAAACACTGCCAAACTTTGTGATGGAGCTCCTGATGCCACGGCTTTTGAGAGAGAAATGAAACCTCGAAAAAATACCTTTCAAAAAAGTACTCCAGGCTATTTCTGGTTCAAACAGATGTTGTAGTTAGCAGGGAACCTTCTCTCTCAGGCAGAGTCAGTCCTTCTCTAAGACAACTAATCCTTGGCATGTGAAAATGGAGTGAAACCGAGTGGAAAAGGCAAATGGTGTCAGTTGACTTTGGTCACAGTTCCGTTCGTGTTTATCAAGGGAAATGACTCCAGTGAAAGAGAACATAAAGTACAGGGCGCTTGGCAAATCACCATCAAAGTTGAATACGTATGAAAATTTAATAGGACTTGTCGATTCTAACTGGTG
The DNA here is from genome assembly GCA_024336885.1 of Actenoides hombroni. NCBI lineage: Eukaryota > Metazoa > Chordata > Aves > Coraciiformes > Alcedinidae > Actenoides > Actenoides hombroni. Next base: position 82,185,115 of record WUAM01000287.1, on the reverse strand, counting down.
TCTTTCCAGGCTGACTGCTGAGCAATGGACGGAGAAGTCACATGATGAGAAATAAAGTTTACAGCCCCGGTCCGTGGGAGTCGATTGAGGCCGGATAACTAATTTCAATCTGTCAGCCTTCCTGTCTATTATACTTTAATTGCAATTAATAGCTCTGTGTACATGAAGTCTCTCAGCAATTAGCTTATTCTGCTTGAGCTTGGAATCAGGACTGTAATTCAGCTGCAACTGTTGAGCTGGAAAAGGTCTGTAAATCCAAAAGCAAACTGAGAGTAAACCAACACACCTCCTTCGCTGAAAACAACGTGCTCGTAAAGCCTTCTGCAAATACGGTCTGAGAATGAATATAGAAATGAAACAAATCTGTTAAGCCCCAAGAATGTCACAGCAGCAGGACCTTCACCTTCAGCGTGGCGATGGGTCAGGGGAAGTCATCCAGAACAGCAAAACTCAGCGAGAGCTGGCCTGCCTCACGTGAGGACCATTATTCAGTGTGAAAGCTAAACTTTATGGGAGCTGCTTAATCTGGCACCAGCTTACCCTTTACAGGAGAGGTTTTGATGTTTAAATGCTCAGCCACATGCTGAGCTGCGGAAAAAAGCTGGGGAGGGACTTTTTACAAGGGCCTGTAGCGACAGGATGAGAGGTAATGTCTTCACACTGGAAGAGGGGAGATTTACATTAGAAATGAGGAGGAAATTCTTCACTGTGAGGGTGGGGAGACACTGGCCCAGGTTGCCGCGGGAAGCTGTGGATGTTCCACCATTGGATGTGTTCAAGCCCAGGCTGGATGGGGCTCTGAGCAACCTGCTCTAGTGGGAGGTGTCCCTGCCCCTGGCAGGGGGGTTGGAACT
>WUAM01000287.1:82146990-82184161 GCA_024336885.1 Actenoides hombroni | reverse complement strand
CCCCATCCTTGGAAGTGTTGAAGCCCAGGCTGGCTGGGGCTCTGAGCAACCTGCTCTAGTGGGAGGTGTCCCTGCCCCTGGCAGGGGGGTTGGAACTGGATGATCTTGAAGGTCCCTTCCAAACCAAACCATTCCATGATTCTATGACACTATTCTGCTTATTTTACCTTAAAGTCTGAGTGAATCAGTGGGTCAATGAAGGCCAAAGCCCAACCATTCCAGCCTCTGACTGCGAAACATGAATTTAATGCTAGGTCACGTGGAAGAACAAGATCTTCCTCACATCACAGGATCAATATGCTTCATTTGAACTTTACAAGGAGCTAATGAACCTTGCCTCATCTTCCCATGAGGGAGGCGGGTATTATCAATCTCAGCTTATGAGTGCTGACATCTCAGAGTGAAATAACTTGGCCAGTTGAGCTGGATCCCTGTTTTTATCACTAGGTAACATCCTCAGCATAAAAAGATACTCGTTTTAAATAGGAACACTTCAAAATATGAAACCTGTCTCCAGATGAAAAATGAAGAATATTCTTTCATTGTTTAATGAGGGAATAAATACAATGATTCCCTTTGAAATGCAAAACTGGCTTTGATTGCAGCAGAGTAAATAATAAAAGTAACTTTTATAAATAAAACTCAGGTGCTCACTGCCCAAAAATGGGTACACAGCAATTGATGGGCTCAGTACAACACAGACAAAACGAAGTGTATTATAATAATAACAACAATAATAGTAATAATAATACTACATGCAGTTTCCTCCAGAAGGGTACTATAACCCCCTACTCCAAATCTGGTTACCTCCGTACTCATGTCTTCTCATTCCTTTACAGTCCAGACATAACAAGAGGCAAGCTGGTTTTTGCTGGTGAGCTAATGTGGTTTGACACGGGTGTCTTTCCTCAAGGTGGTGAGGAGTTCTTGCCGTACCGTTTCAAATGTGGAGTGGATATTCCAACGTGGCAATGGTATTTAATGTACAACAGGGCACTCAAACAGGGACTGCAAATGGCAGTTATTGCGAGCAGTGGTTTGGGGACAGGCATTATTCACTTGTTTGCTTCATTCCAATATTTACAGTCTTAAATGTCAGCACTGGGAGGTTCAAGCACCTCTCTCGTAATTTAGACAACTTCACTTTTCTTAGGGTTTGCTCTTATTTCACAGCGATAACGGATACGGACACTTTTATAAACAGTAATTATCTCCTCCCCGCCACAAATCATTTTCACTCAGCAAAACAGATGGAGCATTTGCAGAGAGGAGAACATGGTTTCAAATGTTTCATGTTCGCTCTTACCTCATCCCTCTCTATCCTCTAACAGTTCATTTGGGGCTTGGGACTTGTGTCACCTGGCAGCACGTTGTTGCTAAAGAGAGAAGGCAGATGCTGCAGGGGCAGCGGCGTCAGCCTGGCCACCCCTCTTCCCTGGAAGGGGGAAAGGCCACAGTGCAGCCGGGAAGCACCGATGGGGGCCCTGGCTCCACCACACAGAACATCCAGGGGCGTAAAATCCACCCCCGGCCTTACCCAAGGCGGGGAATTCAGAGCAATTTGCCTTCGCTTCGGGTCTAGCTGAGACTGGGCTGCTGAGGCTTGGGCAGCAGCAAATCTGTCCTGCTCACTGCTGCTCTCCATAAGCTCCTGGCAACGCAGAGCTGTGAAACCTGGTGGGGAGCTTTGAGTCCTTGGTTTGGTACTCGCTTTCTCACCACGGAAAGGTGGTGAATACACTGCTTTGGTGAGTGGCAGACAGACCTGAGAGCGATCACACTCCCCAGTACAAAACATTGCACACTGATAAGGCTCTGTGTAGTGCTGGGTAGTCAGGGGGAGGCTGTATCTGACTCCAGTGGGCTGTGGAACAGACCCTAAATACAAACCAGTGCATTATCTTAACCTGCCTTTTTAGCTTAGACGAAGAATTATATAGATAAATACATATATTTACAGTTCAACACAGTGGATAGCTGCCCTGTGCTAAACAGGTATGTTTGGATTAGAGAAGTAGAATGTAATTAATGTTACTTACTGCTGGGAAACTTAAAAAGACTTGGGTTTTTTTGTTATTCCTAATGTACTCACCAAACCCATTGCAGCTATTTTTTCCTCATTTGCTGTCTTTACGAATAGTGCCTCATTTGCCTTTCTTCCAAAATTAATATTTCTAGTCCATGCTTAATGTATAGACTTTTAAATGTCTTTTTAATTCCTCTGTTGAAAGGAACATGTGATTTTTTTTCTCTCTGTAGTCCCGAGTCAGAGGAACCATCCCTCCAAAGGACAGCCAGGCTTAACGTTTGATACAATTCTTCCCTTGCAAAAGCAGATCGATTAACTAGAAGAAGCATATAAGCTGACTGTAAACTCAGCTACTTTCTTTTCTCTAACAGTGGCTACTTGTCTCTAAGCATGGTTTTGCAAAAATCCAGGCTAAGTTTGCTGCTCTGTCTTTTGTGAGTACGAAAGTATTTGAAGCTTTAATAGATTCTGCTTCAGCATTTCATCGGTGATGATTATTCACATTCTAAGGAGCAGCTTTGTTGGGGGGTGGATCTAGGTATGTGGTATTATCCTATTAGAGGGTAATGCTGCAGAGTTTTAGACAGGGGGGAAAGAAACGGGTGCCACCTCGCTTCACACCCACCACGTGGTAACAGCTTCAGTCTGGTGGGTGCTCTGTGGAAGTTATCAGGAAGGGTGTCAGAGCTAATTGCAGCTAGCCCAAAATGCCCAGTCACACACGGTCTTAGTGGCACAGAATAATTCACCCTGTTCAGCTGCTGTACTACCCTCTGGCAGATCCAAGGGAGCAAAACCATGCCAGAAACTTCAGGAAGACTGTTTTCTCCAACGTACTGTATGCAGAGCATGGGAAGACCTCTGGAGCTCTGCTGAGGTGGCCAAAGCTTTTTTTCAGGGAACTCTTTATCCCTGTTTGCAAAATCCAAAAGCTGTAGCATGTGAGTTCAATGAAAAACCAGCTCCATAGGGACTGAAACATGGATTCTCCAAGCAAAGTCCTAAGGAGCAGAGCAGGTTTCTGACTGCAGAGAGAAAAAGGGTAGGAATCCCAGATGAGGTGTTCAATGCAAGTATAAAATAGAAATGATGAAAATGCTGAGCTAAATAGATGTTCCTATGTTCATACATGCAGTAGTGTCTCATGCAAGACATTTTTATTTTGTGTCTTGATTTTAGCCCGAGGCTGTAACAGCTACTGGGGTTTTGCATCATTTGTCAGAATGGTACAATTCATCTGAAAGCATTTCTATCAGTTCTCTCTGCCAGCTTCACTGGTAATAGGTCTTTATCTCTCTCCTTTGCTCTAATAAGAGATTCCTGAATTTTTATTCTCCATTTAAACACTGAAAAAAATCCCATATTCTCATGTCTGATCATACAAGCGGAGTCCTACCCTCTTAGGGCTGGATCCAATTTTCATTAAGTCAGCACAATGTTTTTCATTTATTTCTATGGGAACTGGATCAGACTCTCATAGCACAAACTAAATTAGGCATCACCTCACAGTATATACATTATACATTTTCAGGAGACTGCATGCATTCGGGCAGTTTGAAAAGTGAAGCTGATACAAACCATATTTAGTAAATGGGAGTAAGAACCTCTTACTTAAAATCCATTAAAATAATTGTGAAAACAACCTGGCTCCAAATTATATCCTGGACATTTCAGCAAGTTAGTGATACACCGTCAAATCTCCTGTGACACATGGAGGGGGAGAAAGGGAAGATAAAAAAAATTGTCAATGTTTCCAAGACTGCAGTTGTTCAAGATGTAAGAAGCACGCTGTTAACACCATCAGTGGGAAGCGTTATCTCTAGTCAGTGAGTGTTGCATTCTGGACGTGCCTGTCTGGAAGAATTCTGCCTCCACGTCTCTCCAGGAAATATGGGCTAGCTTGTGAATCTACTGGTAATTAATCGGAGACGCTTAAACCCCAGAAATCCCTGGTGTGAGGTAAAGGTTTATTCAATTTAAAATAAAAAAAAAAAGAACTTGGTAGGCTTCACATCCCTCTTGGGTGATGACAGTTATTCGTGGCACTACATTTATGAAGTGAAGAGATTCTGGGAATCTGTGAAAATACCACTAACCTCCTGAGACCAAACTCATAAGTATAAATTGAAAAATAAGCTGTTACAGAGTGTAAAGAATGAGTGATGAAGCATTACTGAGTACGCAGAAATTCCTGGGCATCGACTACCGTAAAAAGAATTACTTAAGTTGCTATAGCTCCACTGAACCCATTGAAATAGAGATATTTAAGGATTCTTATTATGTCTTGGGGCATCATTTCTGGAAGGTCTGGTTTGGGATTTTTTGCGTGACCCGTTTTCCTCTATGTATCCATTTTTATAATGACAGTGCTGAATAGATGAAACAGCAGGATGTTGTGTGGGACGTATAATCCAGTTCTCATGGTCAGAGAACAGAAGTACCTAACAATTAATGGCATTGAACACTGTTGAAAAAACCAGATCTGCGATGGGCTGAAGGGTCCAGATTCAGGGACAAATGAAAAACATGAATCTAGCTAAGGTTAGAAAAGTTTTAGCTGAGTAGAAGCTGTCATATAAACTTTCTGAATCTTTCTATTTAAAAAAAAAATAATCTGCCTCTTTATTACCACCTTTTCTTTTCATTCCTCAAATGCAGAGAGCAGAGATGAGGGTAAGTTACAAAACAGCCTCTGTATGCGGCAAACTCAGAGTAAACTTGATTTTTCCCTGTTTTATACACAAGAGTATAAAGGGGTTTCCTACTAAGGAGTTCAAGTGGCTTCACCCAAAGATGAAGAGCAGGGAAATAAAAGTACTTTTTATCTCAGTGTCTGCTTCCCACATAGATCTCTGCACTTTCCTGCTGCAGGGGGTAACTTTTTTAGGCAAGCTATATGGGGTATTTGAATTAAGCCAGCCTGTGATGAGCTTTGTCTCTTTGTGCTTATAACTTTGTAAGTTCATAACCTTGTAAGTACAATATTTTCCTTGTTTCTTACAACACGCACACTAACCAGCCGGGAAGACCTCGTGACTGTTACCACAGTGAGAGTTCAGGAGAAGCATTTTTATCTGGAAAGACGTGATAAAACCTTATCCTGTGAATTTCCTTTAGAAATCGTTTCAGAATAATGAGGCAGAGCAAAACCAATTCAGAAAGATGCTTAATAGAAAAACATTGCCCAGCAGGAAGTGACAACATGTAAGTGGCCAAAAGAGTTTGAAATTTAACCTAAACATGTAGCGTAAGGTATTTACCTAGTGACAAGGGTTTCAGAAAGTTCTCACTCCAAGTAGAATTAATCTGTCGTGTGAATATTCTCCACTCATCTGGGAAACAGCAAATTTAATCAACAAGTGTGTATCCAGTAGTAAGTGCACTGTCCTTGTCTATTTATTCTGCTTTGTTTCAGCAGCAGCTGTCGGGTAAGTCAGTATTTTTTTTTTCTCTGAAGTAACATATTTTTTTTTCCCTCTACAGAGGTACACAGATTTTAGCTGGTTTGGAAATTCTTGTACCATATCACAGAAGATTTCTGTCATTTTACTTGGTAAAACAGCAAAGTCACAGATCAATGCTAGTACTTACAACCTGAAATTGCTGTGGGTGGACACGTGCAATGATTTAATTCTATTCAGGAGTTCAAAATGGAACATTTGATGGTAAAGAATCATTGGTTTGAAGGATGGGATTTTATTACTTTCATCTGTAAAGTTGTCAGTTCACACTCAGGTTGGCACGGGCTAAAGAACGTATGATTTGTGCTGCCCAGGTAGCAATGTGATTTGTGTCCTATTCCGGAGGGACAAATATTTCTACTCCAAGGTTTTTCAGTAAAAAAGGACAAGGATTGGAGAGGTCTGAAGATTGAACCCTTCCTTCCTCTCCATGTTCCCTCAATCAGCTTCTTACTTCCAGGTTGTGGCTGACAGACAGCTCGGTTCTACCCAAGCAGCCTCTCTTCTGGGGTTAGAGAAATGACATCGTGAACAGCACCTCAACTGATGCCTGTGAAAATACAGAAGTGCGGTGGAGATTATGTTTTGAAGAAGAAGGAGCCTGACGTAGGAGGCTATTTAAGAAAACAAAGCATAAATCATAACACCTACTTGCATGGTAAGGAAGAGACACGCTCCATCGTGCTATCACGCGTAAACAAAGCAAGGAGGGGAAGAGAGGGGGAAAGCTTGTCTGCATACTGCAGGGTTGCTTACACAGACAAACTAGATTATTCAGGAGCAAGGAAAAGAGGTTTCAGAGCTGACTTGACTTTCTCCTGCCACCTCCAACATGCAGACAGTGCAAATAAGAATGGGAAATGCAAACTGCGCTGCCAGGTCTGTTCTTCATTTGTATTCTGCTTGAGGTTCTTAGGGAACACCTTGCCCTTTCCTGAATGGCTCAGCTTCAGTTTCTCTGGCAGTTGTTAAACTGCCCTTCCTAAAAACGAGTGTCACCTCAGTAAATGGAGGTGAGCAACATGCAGGAGCATTAAAAGCAAATTATCAGAGCTGAACAGCAGTGTAATTACCTGAATTACAAGTGATTTCTAGGTAGTCAGTGCGTGAGTAATAAAGGAGTATGCAAGTGTTGCTACACCAGATCTGACACGCAAACATCCACCCCACCTCCCTCTGAATTTCCATCTGCTTCAGATGTCTGGCTAGCCAAGGTTCTTCTGTGCAGACTCCATCTGCTGTAGGTGTGTGGAGGTGATGGGCAGCACAGCTGCCTGTGAATGTGGTACCAGCCTGTCATCTTCTGTATTTAGGAAAAATGAAGTCGGTTAAAAAACCCACCCAAACAACACCCCCTAAAGCCCACATAAAAATTCAAAATAAAAGGAGCATCATAAACAAGTTGTTGAGGTAGAAAACGAGACACAGAACCCCTCCCCTCTGGCTTTATTCAAGGCTTCTTTTGCCTTTGTTCTGCTCTGCCTCTGGCATATCTAGGCCAGCATTTACTAATTACCAGGAAATGGAAGACAGTTGCTGAATACTGTTAAAGGAAGATTCTCACATTTAAACCCTACATTGAGCTAATGTGCTTCAGAAAAAGAGCTTACTCAGAAGAACTTTAAGAAAACAACAAAAAGATTGCATTGCTAGATAATTGCAGCTCAAGCTGGGTCCATTATATAATAGCACTTACTGGTCCAGCTGCCTTGTACTGATTTACCCATCCCTCCAAGCACAAGACACCGTAATTGTTACCACACCTTAGAAACTTTCCATGGAAAGGTGTGGTCTATTGTTGCCAGAATTACATCAGACCTTGAACTCGCATCCACAGTGAGGAAATAGAACCTGCCAGTAACTACAGCAGAGAGAAAGGAGAAATTTGGAAGAAGCAAGCAGGAGAAAACCTTCTGAAAGCTTGCCATAAATAACCCCCCGGATAGCACCACTGCCAACAAAGCTGGCAACCGGTTTGAGGCCGACGCTATTAGATGGACGTTTGATAAGTTAAGGTGTATATATCATTTTAATTTCCCTTTGCTAGCTGACAGATTCAGCCCAAATACATGAATTAGCATCATTCGGCTCGTGTCTGTCTTCGGGGGTGCCTGTCAAATACGGACACGTCGGAGTGCACCGAGAAAACCCTCCCTTGTTTTCCTAAAGCAACAAAGATTTAAAATGAGAAGTACTAGGGGTATAATAATTTTTCTAAAGGTGGGAAAAAAATTGCTAAGTAGTCTGCAGAAGTTATTGTAATGCTAGTTCCATCAGCGGATTTGCAATAAATCCGTGGCTTTATGCATGGAAGCAGAACCGTGTTAACATTCGGTGTGAAAAAGGCTATTTTGGGCTGCTCATCCACTGAGGAGATAAAGCAGACTGTTATGTCAGCCTTGACGGCATCTTCGAGTTTTCCTGGATATGTCTAAGAGAAGGGTTTTATAACTATCACCATATGGAGATACAACATGTGATGCAGCCTAAAGCTATTTCCTTTGAAAGCAGAGCTTTATTCCTGTAATAAAGCTGTGGATGTAAAAGCCTGTCGTTAACTTGACAAAAGAAGGTATCTGACTTGGTTAAGTAACAACACATTTAAGCCAGAAAAAAAAAAAAAAAATTCAATTTCCTATTAATACCTGCAGTGGGATAGAGAATAACCATACGTTTGCATTTACCTGCGATTTTTTTTTTGCCGAGGGCCTCAGAAGAGGGCTTTAGGTACCTCTGGTCCTGGGGGGTAGTTGGTTAGTCCTGAGTGGGACTTAGCAAACCAAACAGACACTGAGTGGTGACACCGTCTCAAGCTTTAGGGGAACAAGAAAGGTCAGGGGTCTGGGCAAGTGTTTAAATGGAACAATATTCGTTGAGTCCACTGGGGTTTTCTGGGACGTGGTCTTGCGTGGCGTGCTGTGCCGCCCCGGGGCTCTGCCAGCCACACCAGGCAGGGGGCTGGAGAGTGCAGAACGGCCCTTTCCTTCATGCTGGCGTCCCTTAAATCAGCATGTGACATCAGGTCAGTGGTTTGAATGGAGAAGACATCTTACCTTCTCCAAAACTTCCTCCTATGAGGGACAGTTGAGAGGAACAGGCTTTAAGTCTCTCCAGTGCAGAAATAGCTCCACTGCTGCTTTTTGATTTCTCTTTGTCCCCCCTGCAGGGAAGCAAACTGCTCTCTGAGGGTTTTCCTTCTGCTCTCTGCCAGAGGCTGCTTGAGCGGGGAGGCTGCGGCACAAGGGGGTATCTTCTTCTCTGTGTGCGTGCTTCTTTCTTTTCTGTACAACCCTCCACACGGGCTCCTTTGTCCCCGTCCTTACCTTTGGCCACAGCAGAGGAGGCTGTGTGGAGAGCAACATGCACCCACTCGTAGGGGTGAACTCTCTCTCTGGTTTCATTAGCCAGCAGAAGGGAAAGTATTCAGAAAAGCAAGCGCTAAACCAGACTGTTGGAAAGTATGGTGCTCGTTACAGGTTACAACAAGACCAGGAATCTTAGTTACTACATGTTCTAGCCAGATCTCTGTGTTTGGTTGGGATAATATACATTTATAATTACTTTGAATTAAAAGACCATAACCATCATGGCATTTAACACAAGCAGGGGTACATGCCAGGGCTTAAATTCAGAATGTGAGTAAAATAATTGTTGGCTCTCCTTCTTGACTGGGAGTTACTATCCTATTAACTGTAGGATACAGGTTTACACAAGATGTTGTCCTGAGTAACAGCAGAGGTAATCGACGACATCATGCAAAATAATGCTGTGATGTTAATGAGTAGATTTTTTTAATTAGCAGTCTTTAGGGGATAAGAATCACATCCATTTGCAAGTAAATGTACTGTACGTAACCAAAGGAAATCTGCTCAAGCTCTGAGGCACAGCAGAGAGAAACAAGTGATAGGAACTTGATCTCAGGAGATGGGGCACGACCATGGAAGGGTAATCCTCTGAAAGAGGAATGCTATTTCCATCGCCACCTCGGAGAAATCATAAATATTAGGTCACCATAGCTCAATCAGTAGGTCAGTGCCATTTTACCAGATAAAGTACTGCTGCAAAGACTCGAGTTGTTTGGCCCAGGTTTTCTGCAGCTGAAATAACTTCAGTGCAGCACCAATTCTTGTGATTAGTTCTTCACTCTGAGGGTGCTGAGACACTGAAACGGGTTGCTGGAAGCTGTGGATATTCCATCACTGGATGTGTTCAAAACCAGGTTGGATGGGGCCTTGTGCAACCTGGCCTAGTGGGAGATGTCCCTGCCAGTGTCAGAGGGGTTGGAACCACATGATCTTGGCTGAGCCAGGACCCTTGCAAACCCTACCTGAGCTTCTGCCCCCTAACAAAAGGTTCTTGAACGCAAAAACCTGAGATGGGACACCCAATGCCTGAGTTTGAGCAAGCTTTCTATTACGTGGGGGGGAGACAAAAGGGGTTTCAGACTTCAAAAATGTTCAGTCATAACAGTTCCAGCCTGATCCAAAGCCCATCAAAAGTGATATCAGGCTAACCCCATTTTAATGAGGATCTTTACACCATACCAAATAGAGCAGCAGGAGGGAAAAAAGTCAGTCTGAGCTAAAAGTGCACAACAAACTTCTGTATAATGTGCAAATCGATAACAAAAGCTGTCCTGGCATGGACAGCTTGTAATTGCAATTTGTAATTGCATTACCTTTTTATCTTCTGATATCCCTGTTCAAGAGTATGTTTAAAATTAACTATGCTATATAAACTCAGGAGCCATAATTCACAGAAGTGGATTGCAAAGTTATATATTAGTTTGCCTTCTCTTTTGTTGAAGGCATCGCAGCGGGGAAGAGAAGCGGTCCAGTTAAAGTAGGGCGTACAACAAAGAGGGAATACACAACATGTATAAACACGTGGAAGGGTAGGAGAAGACTTTGGAAATCATATACAGATAGGGCTATAAATATAACCCAAACCCTCATACTGGAAGCTGGTCATAACCAGCTGCAGTCTTGCTGAAGTTTGCATTACACCAACATGTTTTCACCCGCTTCGTTTTCGGGCAGAAGTCCTGAATGACCTGTTGCTGCTTGAAGATCGGCGTTGGAAAACCTGCTCACAAATTTCTTTGCTTCTTCTTGAAAGCACTGAAGGGAAGTAGAATAAATATACACTCCTCCTATTGTAAAAAGACTTTGGTTGTGCTCCTTAAAATGCCAACGCAAAAGTAAAAACACCAAAGCAAAACATAAAACTGACAGAAAAGTTGAAGTTTGAAATATGAATGGCTCTTTCAGGATCCCAGCCATAGCTGGAGAAGGCTCCAATTTTCTTTTGAAATTGCTCATTCAGTACCTGGAAATGTTTATTTAAAACCTGCAGCCTGCAAACATCTCCAAGTATTAATGTGATGCTCGTGAGTGGTTATTAAATTCAGTGAATGTGAGATCATGGCCTAAATTCTGCTAAATCACTGGCTGGTTAGCTTACTAAGGCTAGCAGCTCTGGGGTTGCCTGGGTGCTGCTCAGGCCATTTACCTAGGGAAGATTAGAAGCCTATCCATCAAAGCATTTGCCAAAAATATCAAACACAACTGCTTTCAGAGCTGGGGGTGGCAGACTGCCCTTTTTTGCCTTCTGTCACAATTACACAGCTCCGATGCCACGTGGTTTAAAATCACTCCTCCAGAAAAGCGTTTCCGATATCCACATAATAGTCCAAATAATTTCTCTGTTATGCAGAGCTTTCCTACAAGGACAGCCCCTGAGTAATTGTCCTGCTTAGCTATAGATGCTTCCCAGGTTGCTGTTTGTAGCAGAAATGATGCAGAAGGAGCTGAAATGTTTTCTGGAGGCAAGGGCTATCGCAGAGGGGCTCCAGCAGCAGCAAAGTGGCTTCTTTGACTCTAATTGAATTCTTTTTTCTCCTGAATCTTAGCTTCTCTTGACCAACAAGGGATAAACATTACCATCTCTTACAGAGTGTTAAATGCCTGAAGCTACTGGCAGTTATCCTGCCTTCCCCGAGGGACAGCGGGAAGGGAAAAGTAGGAGCTTGTTGGTCGTTTAGTTGGATTCCAAGTCACTGGATGAAAAGGTCAGTGTAAACTGGGCATGTGCTTTATAATTAGTTTCCAGAGATTAGTGATATGCTAATGACGCAAATTCCAAGGGTTGTTCTTAATGCACACAGAGGGTGTGCAGGTATATTGGAGTCATAATCTCAGCAGTACAATAGGAGATGTGGACTCCAGAAGGAAAGAAAACAGAGGTAAAGCTCTTTCCAAAGAGATTCTGGTTTTGAAAGCTGACAAGGGACTACATTAAGCAAGGAAAATTGGACAGTCTGAAAGACACAAAATACTCTGAGTAAACTAAAAGGTGACAAACCAGATTTTACATCTGTATTGGCTTCTGCTTCAAATATAATCACTTAAATCACTGAGTTTTCCTATGATAAGAAAAGCTCTTTCCCAGTATCCCCTGTAGCAATGGACATGGGTAGATTATCCAGGCGGTACCTGTCACCTTGCTGCTGAAGTGGAGCACAGCGTGGCATTGTTCTCTGGCAGCTCAACACCACAAGCATCCTTCTGCCTCCCTCCCTCCCTTCCTCCCTTCCTCCCTCCCTCCCTCCCTTCCCAAAAAGCACGGTGGGGGCAGAGAGGAAAGAAATCCCAGAGGATTAGCTCAGTGTCAGAGCATTAACACTTAGTTGATGACAACTGTAGGGATTAATTCAAGCTGGTTAAATCCTTCTTAGCTAGAATAGGAACCAGCAAACCATCTGGTGGAAAGAGCAGTGTGACAGGGCTAAAAGGAAATACTGTCTGAGTAGTCAAAGGAAAAATAAACCATCCTGCAGACTTTGGGGAACTGCTGTGTTTCCCAGGTGTCTGGCCACAGCAAGTGACAATTTTGATCACAGCAGTTGAAATTAATAGCTTGGCAAAATATTGTGTTTGAAACCCAGAAGAGTAAAAAAATAACGTTAAGCTTTTAAACTTGCTATAATCACACACAACACTTGCATAAAAAGACTGTGGGGAAAAATCATGCGTTCTGTCAGAGAATATGATAGCATGCAATCTAATTCCCTGCTAATGTCCATTCTATCACCAGACTACATTATTCTGTTCTGAATGAACTTCACAGGTACATCTCCCTGTTTTCAGTGGCCCTTTCCTACTGCTCTCCTTTAAGAGAGGTGCTGTTGGTCCCCACGTGTCCTTTGCTTTTCTGCAAAGTGGAATAGATGTCATCTCCAAGACAGAATACAAGTGACCCAAATTCACAGAGGAGGTCAGTATCACAGCTCCTGGGGCTAGTAAAGATGGGCTGGCCTACAAAGACAAGGTGATCTGCCTTGTAAACTGCTTTGAGGTTACCTCTCCAGGAATTAAGAGCGTTTGTCTCTGGAGAAGCTCAGACGACGTAAATTGGATTTGTGGGGAAGCGTCTCCTCTGCGATGCCACTCGCTGATGGTTATACTAGAAATAAGGTCTTGCTTCTGCTGGGTTCGAGCTTGGTTCTCTTGGTTTAGTCTCCTTGTAAATAAAGAAATGTGCTGAAACCTTGTAATGATTTCATTGACAGCCTCTCTTCCATGAGGTGCATGCTGGTCCCATTGACCTGCACAGAAATGGCAACTGGTGAGTGAGTGATTGGTGGTCACACCAAGTGCAGTCTCACAGGGGGGGACGTTTCTGAGCAGCATTCAGCAAGCATATTTTTCATCCACTTTGATCTGCTCGTTGTTCCCTTTTGAAATCTAGAAAGCCTCTTGTTTCTGTCTCACAGTTTTGAAAGGTAAAAGTGTTTATGCAGCTTATGTTGTTGTTCCACAGCAAGGTTTTACTAACTTCCTGATTATAGAAAGCTTGTTTGTCGGTGGAAAGTTTTCATCCTGCTGCTCCCCAGATACTGCCATGCGAAGGAATTTATCAGTGCAGCAGACAGGCGTGTTATTAATGCAGAAAAATGGCTTTGTGAATACAAGAACGGAGCAAAAGTGCTTGATTTCCTGACAGAGAAACACAGGAGCATTGGTTCAACACTGCTGTTTGGAATGTGGAAATTCTTGGTGTGAAAATGGCAGAGTGAATCTCAACAGGAGAGTGCCAAGCTATGTCAGGACTGGTTCTGTGCAGGGCTAGAGGCAAAAAAGGTCAACCTGCTTCAAGCATATGTTGCTGCAAAGGAGAACCACATTTTCTTTAAAACTGCTGGCACAGACAATAGTCCTGTTCTAGAGCCCTACCTTCCCCCCTGCATGCTGCTGGGCTTGACAAACTGTTCTCAGAATATGTTGCATCACGGCTCAGAAGTTTCGTGAATTTTTAAGGGCTGTTTTCTCTCCGTGCAGGCTACAATAAAGATAAATTGGGAATTTTTTGATCCAGATTTGAAATAAGAGGATCAAAGGAATCAAAATATCAGCAAAGATAAAAGAGTTTGTTTGCCAGCATCAGGTCTTACTCCCGATACTGAGGGCTCTTTCAAACACAGACGATATCAAGAAGGAAGCATCTGTGTGAGCTTATGAGCTTTTTTACAACACAAAATCACACATTTCTGGCCTTTGCCTTATCACAGATAGGGAGTAAGATGTCTCTTAACAAATCTGTCTATTGGACATACCCCCAAATGTGGAGTGACTTGGTTTGTGTCTTTTAGACCAGCTTATGGGCACATTAATAACATTAAAACTGCGTGAAAGGTTGAAGCCATCCATCGCCCTTTGCTTTGATCTTGGTGATAACCCATCAGTCTGGTCAGCAGTTTTTACCAAAGACCTGTGCCCTTAGCATTAAGAGTAAGTGACAGGAATGAGTCATCATGGCAAACTCACAGGAGTCCTGAAGGAAAAAAAATGATCCTGGAAACCTGAGTGGTGAGAATGCATCTTCACAAAACATCTTGATAAATCCTAAACCATACAGCTCAATGCTAACAATAATAATTTACCAATAAATATTCATTATTAGCTACCACTAATGTGGTGCTCCAAGAGTATCAGCTCAAGACAGAACAGTAAATGCTATAGAGCTTTTTGGGTAAAAAAAGACCAGTCTTGGTCTGTTCTGAACCTGACTTGTACTAGCTTCAGTTGCTCTTCCAGTGCATGAGATGAGTTGATTCTTATTCACCTCCTCCAGTACGTAACTCACAAGTACTCACTCCAGTACATCACCTCACAAGTACATAAACATCCCAAATAACCCCCTTAAGTCACGTCTTTTCCTCATACACAAGTTGTTTCAAACATTTAATCATCCTCATTGCTCTCCTATGGACCTTCACCATTTCTATTGGTTTATGTTTGAACAAAGCTTCACTCGGTGTGGAGGAACCATGGATGGATGTGATGGCAGAATGTTATTTTCTGTGTCATGATCTATTGCTTTTGTAATAACTCCTGAGACTTGGCCATCCTTTTGACAGCTGCCAACCACTGAGCTGATGATACTATGAAAGTCTTTATCTAAACCCTAGTTCTTGCTGTGTCTGTCCAGAACGTTGAATTAATAATTCCAAAACGAATGAATAATCTTTTTCATCCAAGCTATCTACAAGCTCATACTTGCATGTCCATGATGGATTTAATTAGCGTATTAAAGCTAATTTGAGGTTTTGAGCTAGTTTGAGTGCTTCAGTTTGCATCTTTAGGCATTGTATCTTTTTTACATGTGGCCTGAAGTGAGTGCTAAGTATATTGTTGTGGCAGTTTGGGGTCACCATAATCATCCTAGTGTGACACGGAAGATGTGTAACAGAGCTCTGCCATCTCCAGTTACAAAAGCTTTGTAATGGATAATTAATGAGATACCTTCAAGTTCTTGAAAATATGTTCATACGCTTACGATTAATCATAGAAATCTGAAACTGAAAAGCAATATTAACATTGCTTTTTTTGGGTCATTCTGTCACTGTGGGATTGATCATAATGTCCTTCGGTCTGACTCCAAGGTCTGTGCCTCTTTGTCCCATAGCAAAAACTTGCTTAGTGATCTCAGGGAAGAAGCTTTTGCCTTTGGCAAGGCCTTAAGTCAGAAGAGATGTTCGTTTTTCAGTGTTTGAAGTAGGCGTTTTGAGAATGAGGTGGACCAATGTAGACAGCCCCGAGGCAAGTGATGAGAGTTATCCAGGATATGGAAAATGAGGTGTACGAGGGAATCTGGAAGCATGAGGATTGTGTGGCTTCAGGAAAAGGAGGCAGAAGAACGTAAGTTTTCAATGACTAAAAAGCTTCAGTAAAGGCAAAGGTACTACCCTGTTTTCCATGTCCTTGAAATCTATAGGTGATAACATGGAGGAAAAATGATTTAGAGGCAGATTTTCTGGGAAACTGCCATGTCTCCACCACGGAGGTCTTGAAACAAAGGGTTGTTACGAAGCCAGTCAGCAGCTGAAGAGAGAAGAATGTAGTTAGGGACTCAGTAGCCCCTGGGAGGCCAAGAAGAGCTGCCTCTCCCAGAAACAAGATCAACTAAGACCACGTTGATCGTTGCAGTTAGCAGGAATGTGTGCAGTCCCTCAGTCCTTGCCACCTAGGGACAAGGAGTCCCTTGCCACTGCTGATCCATTGTGTCTTGCTTACGTGAAAGGCAAGGGATGAGCTGATGGTGAGGAGTTTCTTGCAAGCTGAAGAGCTGGGTGCCCATTTGGAGTGCCTGAAGGAACTCGGTGGTAATGATGTCTCCAGGGCTGCTGCTGCTGCTCCTGGTGAAGCTCTCACTGTAAGGAGCTTGGGTATGCTCTCCTGAGTGAGAGATGGACCATTTCCAAATGTATTTGCTATTACCACATGCTCCAGCAGGCTTTCAACATCAAATGCTAGGTGAAGTTGATCCAATTTTGAGTATTACAGGATACCTTCCTAGGTTCTTCCCAGCACTACCTACAGCTGGTGAAAGTAGTCAAATAATAGTTTACAAAGACATTTTAGAGAGAAAAAAAAACCCCAATTACATATCTGGACTTACTGTCTGCTAGGAACATCACCATTTTTGGCAGATTTTTTCACTTGATTATTTGCATTATAATTCCTGTATTTCAAATGACTCTAATTCTCTGAACTTTTATTCTAGATGTGATTTATGGATTGTTCTACTAATCTTGTCGTACTTTGTTCTTTACCAGCTTGATATTGTTAAAGCCAGTAGCAAAATCTCTTGTGAAGCTGCAAAAAATTTAGGGCAAGCCAGCTCAAATTAATTTCACTGTCTGGAGCACAGTGTTCTTAAGGATGTAAATAATCTAATGCTTAGAATATCTTTGAAATCTTCACAGTTTGTCAGCCTCTATTAAAATACCCCCATGAACAAGTTCTCAGGAATTTCATAAGGATGAAACAATGGCAACTTCTGGGAGAATCAGAGCAGTTAAAGAGTTTAATGGAAAGTGATAGGCTTTTAAATGGACTCTTGAATGAATCAGTTTAATTCTATAGCAGATACGCACACCAGAAAATGTATGGCAGTAAGTATCACTTTCTGCTGGGCTGTGATAATGCAAAGACTTAGTGGATGCTCAGTGACAACATGCAGCCTAATTGCACACAACTGTACTTGTGAGGAACCTGATTTTTTTGATACTTATTTTTAGGACCACGTTCTTTTCATTTTTTCAGTACATTCATTACATCTTTGCTAGAGACCAAAAAAGTAACAACTTTTTGGAGTTGTAGAGCTGGGTTCTAATTGCTTTCAGCATTTGTAGCCACGGGCACACCATAAAATTCTTTGAAATGACAGAACAGAAGAAAATGAAAGGAAAAATACACAGCAGCTTCTGTTTTGATGTTGTCCGTTGGCCAGTTTTCCTGTCTGAGTTATACAGTGAACGTTGGCGTAGAATTGCCACGGGGCATAGGATTTGAGGTCCTTTCTTGAGTAGCCCTTCTTCATTCATTCATCCATCCAGAAATAGAAATAAAGCAAATAAAAATCCCTCTAATTCTAAAGCAAGAATTTTGATGCAGCTAAGGAAATAAATTATAAGATGAATTATTACAAGCAGATGGGAGGTGTCCTGGTTTCACTGGTAGAGAATCCCAGGCCAGCCATGGTCTGCAGGCCATTAGCAGTTTGGAGTCAGGCAGGAGAGAAGACCTGAGCTGGCTACAGGTGTCTCCCATCCCATAAATGTCACACATGGTATGAGGGGGAGGTTTGCTGAGGGTGAGCCTCCTCTCCAGCTCTGGAGGGACTTGCTTACCATCTTGCTCCTGAGGATGCCTTCCTGCTTACTGTGACCACTGTTCATTTGCTGGGCTGAGTATAACTTTGTAAACTTTATATTGGTATTAGTTTGGCTGTTTCATTAAACCCTTTTTTTTTTTTCAAATTTTTTTTTACATCTCTTGTGATCTTTTTAATTGGCATGTTAGTCTCTTATCCAAATACCCATTTGGAAACTCAGTACTTCTTTCAAGCTTTTTTTGCCAGTCTCCTCTTGAAGGAAATACCTCTTATGCCGTACAGAACTGCTTAGAAATGCTGGTTTTGACAACAAAATTGCTGATGGACTCGAGCTTTAGTAAGCATAATAAGGGAACACATAGTAAAAACAGAGTTTGCATTTAAAAATATTGTGGAAGCTGATGAAAGATCTTCTTCTGAGTTTAATTTTTGAGTATGTATTTGGTTGGTTGGGTTTTTTTTGTCTCCAGAAGTTGCTGAAACTATTACTCAGCTACTCTCTAGGCTTGTTCTGTGTTCCATGTGTAAGGTTGACTCTAAGCTGTGCTGCACGTGTAGCAAGGGTACAATATTCTTGGTACCTCCATTCCCCTGGACGTTTTGGGAAACCAAGGAAAAATGCATCTAGAGCTCTATGCTCATGTTACTATCTGGTCCATTTATGCAACAGGGTCAATAAAAGCTAATTGAGATCGGCTTTTTGTTATCCCACTTCTCTTATTTTTCCACTGTGTCCCCTGCCAGCTGTAGGTTACATCAATCTGCTGTCGTTACATCAATGCAAATGCACTGGTGTTTTCTCTGGCTCTCTTCCCTGGGGCGTTGCAGTGCTCGGATATCTGCCTGTCAGTGATTGTATCGGGAGGTGATCAGAAGAGCAGGGCACGTCCACTAATCTGCTGTGTTCAGTGCAGGAGCATCCCGTAGTATGATTGTATAAAAGTCCTTAATACCATTCATAAATACCTCGTTTGGATGATTAAAGCTGAGTTTGCCTGAAATGCAGCCCTTTATATCCTGTGTGCCATTGCAGTTAAACACTGGTTACGGTTAAATGGATATCACACTCATAGAGGGGGTTTTATCTGTTAAAAATCACAGAATCACTTGATTCTGTTTAATAACCTCATGTTGGTCTTAGCTTTTTAGTTTATTTGTAAATCTAGACTATAGTATATCTTAGTAATAGGTTCAGCAACTTCTTCAGATAAAGGTTGAAGTGCAAGAAGTGAACACAGAGATACTGCCTTCCCTGTTACTTCCCACTGAATTATCAGTTGTTACTTTAGAAATGGTCAACATAGATAAAGCCTTTGCTTGGAATACTGTCTCTTACTGTTTCACGTTGACTGGTTAAAAATAACTGACTTTGAACATCTGGAACTCAACCAACTGCTGTACTTCAAGCCTGCATTTAACAAATCTTCCAGGACTAGCTTGGCAGTGGTGTATTGTTCACCTTGCTCCTTAGTTCTTCCTTCTGTCTCTCACCAGCTGTAGGTTACATACACATCCTGATGCTCATCTGTACATTATCCCCCCTAAACCAACAGCAAAGCATTTGTATTTTGTTTGTCTATTCCATGCATTCTGTAGGGGCCTATAGTGGTTAAATATCAGTGATTTATTTTTTTTCTTTCTCCCCCCTCCTAATGCCTTTTTTGATTCCTTGTTTTTTAATGCAAACTTACAAGTCCTAATCCTAGCCGTGGAACTGAGAATGTGGTCTTTGGGACAAATGCAGCTTCAGTACAAATTTCCAGTTAATTCCACGGATGGGAATGCTAGGGCTGATGGGGTACAAATTCTGATCTTGTTTGTCTGGGGTTGTGGGGATCTGATGTAGACACTCAGAGCTTTTCCTCTGTAGCCTTCTGCACGGAACAGACAACCTGCAAATCCCTTTTGGGCAAACCAACAGAAGCCAGGCAGTAGATAGCACGGCTTCTGAAACGCAGCGTTTTGCAAAGAGCCTTAAGCTGTTGATCAGGAACAAACTGGTAATGTGGAAAAAGCTTTTGTTTGCAGCCACTTGAGAAGGCAGAAATCCTGGCACCCCCCTGGTCTTTCACGCTTTCTGCTGCAAATAGAAATATACTTGGTGTCACTCACAAATTGCTGTCGTGTGCCAGCTCAGGTTTAGTGTCCAGCTCAGAGCTGACCCAATGTGAAAATCTGTGGAGTTCAGGACTAGATTTTCTCGTTATCAGTGTTGATAAGGCTATTGATGGGAAGGAAAGGACAGCGAAAAAGGGAAGTAAAATACCAGATGAAGCAAGTTCTTGTTGGATCAAGCAGCTGAAAATTGCCAACTGCATCCTTGCCCAAAGCTTGCTGAAGATTTGGGGGTGCATGTTGAATTTTATTTGCAATTTCTTTTTTTCTGTGCTTGCATTTCAAGCATGGATGAGACAGGAATGGAAGAATCCTATCGGTAGCACCTATTGATACCAGCTGTTTTGATGACATTAAACTGAGCTTTCTGTTTCACTGGAGCATAACTCTTGCAGCTGTAATCAAGTATATAAGGGAGAGGAGAATCAATGGCCTGGTTGAGAAAATTAATCTCTGCCTGCGTTTCCAAGGCAACAGAGATAAGGAAAAGTAGTAACTGCCATGCTTAGAGTATTGGTTCATCATACTCATGGGGAAAATTGCCCCCGCAAAAACAAAAACATTCCCCCCGCCCCCCCCCCCCCAAAAGAGGCCACTTTAGCAGAAGAAAAATCAGTTATCTGTTTAAATGCCACTGAAATTACTCATGTGAAGAAGCATAACTATACTGAAACCTAGGGCTTGCCCATGTTAGTTACTCTGAAGTAAGTAAAATACCATGTGGATACTCTTAATCATACACGGAGTACTTCTCGTGCGGAGGAAGGTGTCTTGTATTTACTATGAACAAGGACTGTTCACAGTGAATACAGGAGGACAAGAATTTCAAGCAGAATATCAGTTTTGTTATTGGAGTGTATTCTTAAATAATTAAAATGCCTACCAAAAATATTTGTCTTATGACATGTTTGAGTTATTTTAAGGTCTAACTGAAATAAACAATACCAAAAAAGCTGCGAAAGATGATCTTTGATCTAGCTTAATCCTTATCTAATAAGGGGCCCTGATAAGACTGTTATTTAGGGTTTTATAGATATATTTACAAACCCTGGTCAGCAGATTGCCTTTCATGGTTGTAAGGGTGTATTTGGGAACAGTTGCATTGCTGCTAAGGTCAGCTCGCCTGCAAGTTAGCAGAAACACCAAAAGCTGATAGAAATGTTGCCAGTGATGCAGTGAAGCTTCTGGAATCATTTCAAATTCCACTGGCAGGGTCTTGCTGACCTGTATTTTAAGATAATCTCATGGGTTTTGCTTGTTTGATTGTTTTTAACCTTTCCTAGGCTATTTTTTGGGTTTGTTTTTGATGACTATTCCTAAACTAACAGCTTCTGTTCTTATTTCTCTTAAAAAAAGAAAGAAAATGAAGTCTGTTCCAAAACATTCTCATCAAATAGGCAAAAACAGGATCCAGTGCTTAAACACTGAAGTAAAAGTGAAAGATCTGGAGAGGGGCTTGATCTAAAACTACTTCTAGATATATGTATTTAGATGGCTCTCCCAACTCTCCCTTAGCTTCCTTCAACAGAAGTGATGTGAGACAATGCCCCCCACTTGGAGTGAAATAGTAGAACTGATCCCTCTCCTGGATCAGTATCTGTAGCCTATATTAATTGCATGGTTTCTTATAATAAAAGAAGGAGAAATGAAACTAATAGTGCTTTAGCTTGTTTCCTATGGATTTAAGATTGCATAATCGAACACTACCAATGGCAGTGATGCCCCCTTTGGAAGGTTTCTAGAAAAAACTTCACACTTGTCTGAGGGAGGAAGATGAGGATGCAATGGGGTTTATTGTATGTATTCTTTTCTTGGGCATTGCAGTTTGTGGCTAAAGGTCCCTGAAAAATCAATTTTCTTCTTTAGTAGTATGAGTGAAGAATTCTCGGGGGAAGATTTTATTCTCCTGTGTGAACTTTGATGATAAAACAACTGTTTGAAAGTTAATGGGAAGTTCTTACAGTAAGTAGAATTACAAAAAAAAAATTAAATTCTGACACTCTCCCTTGCTACCCCTCTACTACTACTTCATTATTATTTTTTGATGAAGCTCACAAGATGATGCTGAGGACACTTATTTTCCTTTGCATGTTTTCCTCTTGACATCATTACTTTTATAACTTTGAAATCATATTTGGAAAAGGGTTTTTTCCTGGGGAAAAGAGAGAGGTGAAAAAGTGGCAAACTGCTGTTTCCATTATTTTTGAGGGCAAGAAAACACTTAAGTAGAAATCTGAGTATCTTTCCATTTTTGCTAAAACCTTATTTGATGCAAAACCTAGCGTGCTTTGAAACATCTGCAAGCCTAATTTTCTGTTGGAAATCTTTCAACTGAAGAACCTTCAGAAGTTCTTTGTGTGGTTTGCATTGTGTATTTTTTTTTTTTTTTTCCTTCTCCACATTGGGAACCAGAGTTCAAATTCCTGCAGATGCTTTAGCATGATTTTCCATCTCCCAAGTCATTAGTGACTTAGCGTGACTTAGAGATGCCAGTCCAGGGAGCTCAGCAGTGGATTACTAGAAGGGTGACCTTATTCCAACTGTCCCTCTCCCGCTCTATCAGAACTCCCTTTAGGGCTCTCGCTGACAAATTATTAGTCGCCTCAAGCTGGCAACAGCTGAATTGCTCTTTACAGGTAAAAAGGTTGGACTGTAACCACTGGGCAGTGTGGAAATAGTTCTATTTATATACATCGACCTTCTATAAATAACTCTGGGATTCGAGTCTCGCGTGGTCGCATTTGCAAAGTACCGTTAACGTACATGGATTTTAAGCAGGAGTTTTAAGTAGGTGACAACGTGACTTGGGGTGTAGGGGGTTGCTGTGCTATTTTGTGTGCCTGTTTATTCCTAATTGAATAGAAATCCCATTTCTAATGGGATTAGAGTAATTGCCAAGAACGCCTGTGGGCTTTTAGAGCATTGACTTTGACATCACCGCACATGGGAACTGGGATGCTTGCTTGCTGGGGCTTGTGGAACAGAAGTCTGAGTAATTGAATCTTTCATCTACCAGGCTTATTATTATTGGCTGTAGCTGGGAAGATGTATGGTGGATATGGGCAGGGTGTGCATGTACAGGAAGGAAGAGAGTGAGAGAAGAAGAGGGAGGAGGGGACAGAAGGAATGAAAGTACAGGAAAAGACCAAGTGGGGCAGGGGAATAAAAATCTGTGCCTTCCTGTGCATGCTTCAGGCCTGGGCAAAGGGAGGAGATCTCCCAGCCAGTGTAGTGTAATGCCTAATAGAGAGCCTCTCAAACAAAGCTCTTTGAAACAACAGCAAGGTAATAGATCTAAAGATCCCGATTACCTTAAATGACCTGGCTGATGTAGCTGCTTTGCCAAAGCCAGGAGCTTAGGGATCAAAGGAGACATTAGCTGTACAAAGGTCTTCCTGAAAGACCGGAGGGGAGAGGTTGTTGACTGCAGCAAGATGACACGTACTGATTGAATGGAGTTCCTTGGTGAGCAGGCTGTCGCTTTGATTTAAAAAAAAAGACCAGGATTAGGCAGTTTAATGCAGGTGTTTGATGGAAATGCCACCCACAAGGGAGGCGCTAGGAGTGTGGATCTTGGTGGTTTTGCTCTGTCTTTATTGTGGCAAATCAACCCCGTGTCACAGCGATGAACCCGCTTGCGTAGAACAGCAAAACACTTTCTGCCTAACAGTACCCAAAAAGCAACAGTGTTTGCCAGTCCTGTAAAACAGCACAACCGTACCACCAACCAGGCTCGTAACTGCCTGGGTCACTTGGCCTTCCCTTGGGGCAAATGGAGATGTGGATTTCTGACCTCAGAGCCCCCAACTTTCAGTTTGGTTACAAGAGATTGTTTAACTTTACCCCAGGCACCGAGGAAGCTGCTCTGAGGGAGGGAATTGAAGCTGGTAGAGGGAACAACAAACTGAGTGCTAATCGACGATCCTCCATTGTGGGCAAGAAGGGAAATATTATATGAGTGTGAAATAAGGAGTTAAAAAGTGCAGTATTCTATCTGCCTTGCTTGGCATTAGTAAAACCTTGACTGGACCCAGCTTTGGATGCTGCATTCTGGGAGCAACAGGGACTGGTTGGAGAGCAATGGGAGGGATGCAGTGGGAGTGTCAGATCTAAGAACTGCAGTTCTTAAGGAAAGGTTAAAACAACCCTGATTCTTTCAGTTTAAAGACAACTGAAGGAAGGAGAGCAGGACATCAATCTCTAAGACCTTAAGTGGCTGCTGAGGGGGGGAAAAAAGCCAAACCCACAATATAACTTCAGTGGACAAGACAAAGACTAAATACATCGAGGGAAATTTGGGTTGTGTTTTGGAAAAGCTCTTCTAGTGGTAAATGTGAATGAGACTTTGGGAGGAAAAAAACCAAATCCAAATGCATGGGGAACGTGTGGAATCTTAAAACCCTCTAGTGGTAAAAAGAATAAGTTAAACATACAAGTGGAAGCAATTGTGTTGACAGAACTGATCCTGTGGGCCAGAGGGTAGATAAGATAGTCTCTTTAGGGTCCTGTTTCTTTGCTCCTTCACCCACTTTTTGATTTGCCAAGACAACTTGGAGTTCTGCTCCTGTCCTCCAAAGCACCTGCAATGGCTTTGCAAGATTTGTAAATCAACTTTGTCTATTTTCATCCCAGTCAATTAGATTAAGGTGATCCCACTTGCAACACTCTTTGGGTTTGACAACAAATCTTCCATTGATGGCTACATTTGGAGAGGATTTGTCTTCCAGTGAGTCGTCCATCTGAGGTTTGGCAGCTGCACCCTGAGCAATAGCTCCTTATGAGAATGTCTTGTGGGAATGGGCCTTACCGAGCGAGGGGAAGAGACCTCTGTGGCTTCTTCTGCCACTGGACCACTTGCCCCATCCAAGAAAGTAGGCACGCAGTTTTGACACAGCTTGTTGCCTTTCTTTAACCAACCTGTTGCCTTGTTCCCTATCTGTTTGTGCACGAGTCTTCAAGGGATTAAAGGTTGGCTGACTGACACATTACCCCAGCTTTCCTTTTGCCCTTTTTAAAGACAGTGATGTGTTTACTCGCCACGCTGCCAATCCAATCCTGTTCTAGCAAGCTTGGGTAAACAGCCCATATCTCTGCGAGGACACTCTGCATATTGTGCTTTATTGGAAGGGTCCCATCTAGTGAACTGTGTAAAATAAGGGAATGGTTCAGCCCAGCTCTTTGCAGGAAGTGCCACACAGAGCAGTGTCCTGGATGGGAGAGCGGAGAGTCTAAGACTGCACAAATGTCGTAGGTGCACAGTGGCTGTACACCATTTTGGGGCAAAGCAACCAAACCTTGTTTTGCTTTCTGCTCTGCTGTAAGTATTTAAAAGGAAATAACGAGTGTTTATAAATTCTGACACTTTCAAGAGCTCAGTCTTGATTCAAACTGAAAACAAAGCACAAGGAGGAGGGGCAGTTTTTAGCTGTCCTCCTGACTGTGGGGAAAAATGACCTTTACAGATGACAGGTCTCTGCCTGCCTTGCTCTTTTTCCCTAGGTGGGTAGCCCACTTGATAGCAGGCTTTCCAATGCCTGTGGCAGGAGGGGAGTGTCTGCTCAGCTCTGAGTAAACAAGATGCAACCATTGCTCCCTGGGTGCCTGCCAGCACGGCCTTACACCAGGGAAAACTGAAATTCATGTCTTTGCACCTGTACCTTCTCTTTCCCAGCAGGTTTTTTATGAACGTGCTTATTTTTGCGGCCAGGATATGGGTCATTAAAACCAATATATTTCAGGTGATTAAAAACACCAACACGATGTTAGCAGGAGGAGTGGGTGAAGTATGGAGCTGAGGGAACGCTCTGTGCAGCCTTGAGGAGGGTCACAGAAACGGGCTATTCCCATAGTACCTCTGCAAAACTATCTGCACTGCTTATCTATTGTATACAAAACAAGTGGTAGGCAGCACAGCTCGATGAGCACTGAAGTAGCACCAGCTTTATTTGGTACTCCAGGTTTTTGCCATTCATCAGATTTTAATTACATTCCAAGCGTCCTGAACAACAAGCTGGGTGAAGACCTGGAAATGCAAGGTTTCCATCCATCTCTACCTAGCTGTAGAGGGTAGCCTTGGATAAGTTCCTATAAAATACGATCAATTTGCTAGTGGTTTGAGGAAATGCTTCCAATAAACAGAAGAATGGGCCCAGAGGAGGGCTACAAAAAAGCTTGGGCTTACAACAAAGGCCTGTAGTGATAGGATGAGGGGTAATGGCCTCAAACTGGAAGAGGGGAGATTTACAGTAGAAATTAGGAAGAAGTTCCTCACTCTGAGAGTGGTGAGACACGGGTCCAGGTTGCCCAGGGAAGCTGTGGATGCTCCATGGACACTGGATGTGTTCAAGACCAGATTGGATGAGGCTGTGAGCAACCTGCTCTAGTGGGAGGTGTCCCTGCCCATGACAGGGGGGTTGGAACTGGATGATCTTTAAGGTCCTTTCCAACCCAAGGCAGTCTATGATTCTTGCTCTAATACGTAGGTGTTTTTAGGTTTGGTTTTGGTGGTTTTTTTTTAATTTTATTTTAGTGTTTTTGTGCGCCTGCCTACTTCTCCGTTTCTCCCCAGAGTACAACCACCTAAGGCCATTCCCCAAGAGGCACATGGGGTGTCCTTAGGGCTGCCCAGTTCTGGCTCCCAGGCTGCCAAAAAAAGAAACAACTGCCAAATGTTGTGGAAATGTCCTTGCTGCTCCCGACCTGGGAGACATTGCTGTCTGTCACTGCTGCCCAGCATGTTCTCTGCCTTGCTTCCTTTCTTTTAGTGCTGCAGCCTTAACTGTCTTTCCTTAGTCCTTCCTACATCTCAGGATGGTAGGAAGTGAGGATGACTCTCCACAAACAGGTATCACATGTACATCAGTTGATTGTCTACTGTGATATACACAGTAGTTCCTGCTGGGATCACAGATACTGTCTGCTGCCAGATGCTCAAAGAGCTAAGTAGCGTTTTTGTGTGTAATTCTATAGTGTAGGTGTTTGAAACCCTATTTATTTTGGGGAAAAAAGTCAACTATAGATACATGTGTCTATAGAAAGTTCTTGAACAAGAGGTCTGTTCTCAGGCTTGCCTGAAAGACCTCTGAGGAGAAACAGTGACCGGACTCAGTCTGGATCCAGAGAAAAATCATGTGAGGCACAGCTAGATCTACTTGCATCAGTGATGACTGTCTGGAGGGAGTCTGGACCAGGCTCAGCTAGAAAAGGTACTTACCGTGCACGCTCAAGGAGTTTTTCAATAGGATCAATTGTTAGCAGCATATGCTATTGGCTCAGTTTCCTATGGAAACACTTCCATGGCTCACTGATCTTGTTCTGGAGTGACCTATCAATGTGTAAACCAAGCCTGGACTGTACTTTGAATGCTCCAAAGGAGGTCACTAAGACTGCAGTGGATTAAAAATTTACTTGTGTAAATAGCATGGCATATTATACAGACCACGTATTCAAGTCAGATAAGGCAGAAAGACAAAATACGTGAGGCTTTCATTAAGGAAATACCAGTATTTATTGTGCTAGAGGAAAAATAACTCTGAAGACTTGCTTCCTGAGAAGTGAACTGTTGCAAGGCTGTAAATTTAATTACCTATATAAAGATTCCTTTTACTACATAAGTACAAATCTAAAGCAAATTGAGGATTACAGAGGAAATCCCTTAATTTGCAGGTGGAGCCTCTAATGTGCTGCTTCTTTTAGCTGTTCCATGAATATGTTGGGTAGCAAATCAATGTTAACATCACCTTTGGAAAGGTATTCTTCACCATGTCTCAGACAAAGCCTGGCATAAGAGTTCAAAACCATGGCAGTGGGTACTTCATGACAGCCAGTGGCTCTACAAAACCCAGCCTCTGTGTCCCTTTCAGCAGTGTTTGTCAGGTAGGATGTCCTGAAAGGCTTATGTCTGGCTGCTGAAACTCCTGGTCATTCTTTATTTGATATTTACTGTCTCTAAGCCTAGAGAGGCTTTAGTTTTGGTCCTGCTTTGTGGTGTTCGTGCATCTACTTTGAGCGAAAGCAGTTGAAAAATCTCATTTAAAAACCTACACTTATGTTCAAATGCAGAAAGAGACTTGCTTGTAGATCTGAATTCAGGATCAAAACTACCGCTGACTTAAATCCTGCTTGGGGCCTTATCCTAACTTCTTAAGATTGTTGTCCGTGCCTAAAGAGCTCGGTAAAGGGAGGAAAGCCAACGCTGAAAGCCCTGCGCAGAGCACTTCTGATCAGACCCATTTCTATTGATAAAGTTAAATAGAAAGAGGCAGAAGTTTGCATGGGAGTCTCGGGTCTTACTGCATTAATGTCCTCAGAGGAAGAACAAACAGAGTTCAGAGAAATGAAATGTTTGTAGATTTAGTTTAGTGGCCTAAATGAAATTAGAATTCCAAACGACTGGCCCTAATTTATTATGATCATGAAACGGTGAAGGCTTTTTTCTCACAGCAAGTTTTTTATTTGTTATATCGCTATAAATGACTGTGCTGTTCCCAGAAGGAAAATATTTGGGGAGTCTAACGCTTTGTTTTAGAATAGTGCGTTGAAATCTCTCATGGGGTTGCTCTGCTGATAAGCCACGCTGTCTTTGGGAAGAAATGATTAGTTCAGCTGAAGCACGAGTCCAGAAAAATGGGCTATGAACAAGTTCTTTGAACTGATGTTAGCTGAATTGAAACAGTATTGCTGAGGGCAGAAAGGGAAGAGCATAGCAATAGAATTTATTTTTTGTTTTAATCAATTACACTGAGCGGAAATGATATAAAACCCACAGACCTGGGGAGATCTGTGGTCCTGCTCTTCTCCCCTCTTTCTGCAGTAAGGCTGATTGCAATTTTCAGAGACTCTTAAGCTTGTAAAGATGCGGGCTAGAGATTGGGCTACTGATGATTTTCCTGGAAAAACTTTGCACTTGGGATCACGTTTTTCCTAGCTAGAAATACAAGTACCTCAAATGAAAAATAATGTGGTGTTTAATGCCTGGGGTTCTATTAAATGATTGGTTTTATCCTGGCAAGACCTTTCTGTTTTGCTGTTGATGATTTATTTTGTTATGGATTGCCGTGTTAATAATTTGCAGGGTTACCTGGTGAACGGAATAGATGTTTCCATCTAACATTTCAGAAAGAAAACAAAACAACTCAACATGTGAGACTGTGATACACAGGGGCATCGATTCATCTGCTGGAGCTGACAAGAAACGAATGACTCATGCAGAAATGCAAGAGCTTGCTTCGAAGGCTTGGGGAGCTGCTCAGGCAGTATTACTGTATGTGAGCATCCCAAAACCTACTGCACTGCTTCTTGAGCCTCAAAGACATCACCAGTTATATTGTTGTGTAAAACAACCACCCAATGTTGCTGGCTAACCTGGACCTCGCTGAAAGAGGGCACTTTGCCACTCGCACCATGACATTTTTTTTTCCCCACATTTATCTTTTGTAGGGTTGTTTTCCCCTCTCATTTACCATGTAGAGTATTGGCATTTGGGGCAGAATGACTGTTTTTAACACTCGTAAAAAGCAAAGCTAAACACCCAACATAAAAAATGCAATCAAATGCCGTGCAGATTGGAAGTGCAGCTCCTCAATACTTGTTCGTGATCCTTTTGCAGGTTTATTCTGGCACTGATAAAATTGCCTAAAAGACTTTTCATTTTAGTTTTCGTGGGTTTGTGTAAATATAAACCATGACTTTTGTCCTTATCACTAAAGTCCACCTTTGGAGAAGATGGGCATAGTAGGAATCCAAAAGAAAAAAGCATTTCCTGGCAATTAGGTGTATCTGGGATGCTTTGTTAGGACTCCAGCTCTCACTTTCAACCTGTTTCTATAATGCAGAGCATCAGGGGAAGACAGCAGTACTAGAGCTTTACTGTCCTCAGGGGAAACACCTTGTAAAGCACATCGTGACTCTGAGCCCCAGCAGAGGGGCTTGTTTTGCTGTGCAGGATGGAATTTCTTTTCCCCTTCTAAACCCATTAAAAATATTTTCAGGTACATCTTTTTTTCACTCTTACATACTAATGGTATACCTGAAGCTACTCCTGCAGGTAAAATAATTACCCTATATGCATCTGGTTTAAGAATAAGTAAACCTGAAACTGCCTAGGGAATCCAGCTGATAGGAAAATGGGCTCTTAATTGAGATTGCTTTTTTTTCCTGCTTGTGCTGAGGCTAGAATCCAGTGTTGCAATGGTGGACACTTATAATTTAGAAGCTCATTTTAGTAATCATGAGGATTTGTGCCAGCTGAATTCCTTCTAGAGACAAATTTAAAAAGAAAAAGCATGTTCAATGCCTTGTTACTCATCCCTTCTTGCCCTTGGTTAGGATTGTGTAGCATCTACTGCTTTTTTCAATCATTTTTGGAAACTATTAATGGGTCATAAACCAAAAGTGCAGAACAAACTCTATCCCTTCGAAACAGACACTACAAATATCAGGAGTCTGAGTCTTCTTCAGGAGAATATCCTCACAACCACAGAATCTTCCTGAAGTTCAGATCCAGATGAGAACACAAGGACGTGTCCAGCTCCCTTTTATTGCTTGAGGGGGTTCAGGGTGCCACAGTGTAAACAATTTAATATATTTCCCTCTGTTACACTATTCTGGTGGATGAATAGTTTAATATACCAAATTTTAAGGGCCAAAGGTATTTTAACAACTGTCAAATAAGATAGTTTCTAGACTAAAAAATCTGTTGTCTCTTTTCCATTATATGTGACAAAAATCATATATACTCTTGAGCTAAGATTGTGCTAGTGATCTCCTAAATATACTGCTATGTAGTAAATAACAAAATATTGTGAGATTGGAGCAAGGATTGGATTCAGTAGGAAAAGGATGAATATAATACATGACTTTATTATGATGATACCTCACTGATATGTTTTAAGTCCTGCTATAGACCATCTTTTTTAACTATAGAAGAATAATCTGACTGAAGTTATATGAGGAAATGAGAGGTTTTTTGTCATTTATATATTAAAAGCTTTAAAGCTTTGTTCAAGCTGGATTTCCATTTATGATGGAATAATTTGACACAAGAATCTCATATCCATACAAATATAATAATCCATATAAATTCAAGACCAGGTTGGACAGGGCTTTGAGCAAGCTGGTCTAGCAGGAGGTGTCCCTGCCCATGGCAGGGGGGTTGGAACTGCATGGTCTTTAAGGTCCCTTCTAACAGAAATGATTCTGTGATTCTACAGTTCTATCAAGTAGGTCAATGGCAATAATGATATACTGGTATTGCTTCAACTGAGAGGCACTCTACAAACTCTGATCCTTCATGATGATGAGATAAACCCAGTCCTATCTCAGGAGTCTGGTGTAAGCTATTTGTGCAACACGTTACCTTATGTTGCTGAATTCAATCTTAGGTCATTGTTCCAATCACCATGACCGCAAGAAAATAACCACAAATAAGGAGAAAGGTAATAGCCTGGAGAAGAAACTGAATTCATCAGAGGGAATTTCAGTGGAATAAATACCTTACAAAGGACAAAACGATTAAGATAATCTTGGAGACTTATGAGGAGTCTTTCTGGAATAATGTTCAGTCCTAATCCTGCCAGCCTTTGGTCACGTAAACACTCCTGCCTTACACAAGTAGTCAAACCTGACGTCAGTGAAGTGATTTGCAGGGGAAAGGATTGCTCACATCACTATGGGTTTGAATGTTTGCTTTAATTAGGCTCGTCCCCACTCCCCCCTCCCAGTTGTCAAGAATAACTTCGTCAGTGTTTTTTTGCACACCCGTTTTGTTCCAAGCAGTAGATAAGGTGCACAGTTGCACACAGATTGGTAGCGTATTTTAATTCCCTGTAATTATACCAGCTATTAAACCCAGTTACACAGTCACAGGGACGAGTATAAGAGCTCGCGGGTGTTCTCAACGTCTTGGATTTAGCAGTAGGGATTTAGTTGAAAGTTATTACATTTCAATTTATTCAATCTTTAAAAAGATTTAGTCTTTCCAAACACGTGAGATGGTAATTGTGTAAACAGTAGAACAGGGATTTGTTGATATTTCTTCCTTTTCTGGGGTTAACCTTTCTGTGTATTGCTTGTTTGGAGACTATAAAGGGAAAGAAAGGTACACTTCATAGCTGGTTTTTTCAAGCAGCCTGCAGGGCCTCAAATACACTATGAGAGTTTGGGAGCACTAAGTTTACCTGACAGCTTTGAAAACAAAAGATCAGATACAGACCGTTAGGGTTAGTATCTTGCTGGTTAAAATCTGGGGCCCGGGACTTCTGAATACTTCATTAGCTGTGATGGATACTCTGCCAGCATCATGTATTCTTATTTTAAAAAGAATAAAAATCCTACTGAATGAATTTTCTGACCAGAGAGATAAATAGACTTTCCTGCTAATGTCTCTGAGGTAGATGCTTCAAGGAGCTCAGGAGACTATAACGATTACATAGAGATTATATATATATAATATAAAGATAACCTATTCTACATTCAGCTCCTAGGTTAAGCTAAGAATAGCTGATTTGTGTAACGCAGTATCCTGTAGCTTTTTTGTTCATCCGTATTTCAGTCCAGAAATTTGGTGGCCAAGTAGGGACTTTTCTCCTCATGGGAAACTCCTGTAGAAAAACTTGCACTGGATTGCACCATCGTGTAGATCTTATGTTTGGGGATTCTTTTCAGCTGAACCCTAGCTCGACCACTGAGTGAAAATAAGTGTTTCATTATCAAAACAGGTTCAGCTACTAGAAAATTAACAAACCAAGTAAGTAGTAAAAAAGAGCAACAACACGTTTGAAAGAAATCAGGGTAATCCCTTGCTCCCTACAAGGCTCCCATCACTCTCTGCCACTGGCTTCTGGTTTTGCCATCGTTTTCCCCTTTCCATGACTGTTGTTACTGATAGTAGTTGTTCAACTCGTGCCATTGGCTGCCGCTCCATTCTTTTGTTTGAATAACCGATAGGTATCAGCAGAGGAGGTTTATTTGCTGGCAGCCTTTGTTAGTGGCAAGCCTTTGAACTTCCACCCCATCCACAGCAACCACAGTGCCAGGCCCAGTCGGTTGTCCAAGCTGGTATGCCGAGTGCTGTTGGAGGTGACTTTACGTTTGAATGCAGGTCATTAAGTGGTTTATCAGTCCTTTGGATGCGACTAAACAAAAAGCAGCATCTTTGCCCAGCACTGTGGTGCAGGTTGTTTTGTGCACCCAGTCAGCCCTAGGCTGGAAGAACCTTGGGAGTTTGATGGAAACAAGGCAGAATTACTTCATCAGCAAAAAAAAAATCTACTGCTGTCTCCTAAAAAATACTTTGGAAGGTCTCTTCTTTCAGTGACACTGACTTATGCCTGCTAAAAGGGAAAACTCATGTGCATAGAGTGGCATTTAGCTCCAGAGATATTCTGCTGGCTCTTGTGTCAGCTGTCCAACAGCCCTTGCACGGTGCCTCGTCCCGTATCACTCAGGGCTCGTGTGTGTGCTTAGCATCAGCCTGTGCTGGGTGCAATCACTGCCCTTTGTGGTCTCTAGCAGCCAGAAGACCTTCAGGGTCCCAGCTGGCAGGACCCTCTCTGCTCCCTGACTCTCATCCAGGAGTGACAAGGCGGGCCTGCGCCTGTGTCCAGCTCACAGCTGCCCGGTGTGGGCGAAAGGAGAAGCCATCGCTGCCTCCCGCTCTGCTGAAGAAACATCTTCTCTGTTAAGGCCCACGGCAAGCGATGGCTCTGGTTTGGTGCTGCCCGGCACGCCAGCCAGCCCCTCGTGTCATCAGCAATCGCATGAATTCGGTCTGGACTTGGGCCTTACGCTTTTCAGGGCTTGATAAGAGATCTGAGACAAGAGTACTAAATGGCAAGTGCGGGCTGATTGTTTCCCTGGCTGAGGAGAAGCAGGAGTTGTTACCTGAACTTGATGTTTTGGTTCCTCTGTAGAAAGAAGGTGCAAGCTGAGCAGGAGAAAGCAGCATATTCTACTGCTAACTGTAGTGGTGATTTTCTTTTTATCCCCCTTGTGCAGAATTGCTTCAGCCAGCGCAGGCAGGAAGTCTCAAGTTTTTTTTCCCCAAACTCTCACTCGCTGTGCTACAATAAAAGTTATTTATTTTCCAAACAATAACAACATCTCTTTATCAGTTGTAGCTGCAATGACCTTGCACTTCATTTGTAATGAATAACAAAAGTCAGCAGAATACTAGCTCTTGATAATCTGTAAAGAAACATTTAAAAAAAAGAGAGTTTAAGTAAGGAAAGCAAATAAACCCAGGTAATAAGAATTTAAAGGCTCCTGTTCTTACTATTTACACTGTTACTGGGAGCTAAACAAAGTTAATACAGCCTTTCATGCGAAATTAAGTCTGAGGTTTTTTTCTCAATCAGAGAAGGACAAAGATAAGCAAAATGGAAAAAAAAAAAAAAAGTCAAATGAAGGTCAGAGATTTAGTCCACTATAAAAAGAAGGTAATTTCATAGGATATTGAGCAGTGTGTGTTGAGGGGGAAGGAGAGGCCAAGTGTCAATGTTGGGAATTAAGAAAAATACGAAAACTTTTTATCAGAACTGTTTTCTTTATTAACTTGCTGCAATATGCCTGCCCAGTTCTTGCTTGCTTTTTATAACCTAGGTCTAACTGGTTAATTGCTATAGCTGGTGGTTGCCCGTGGCTTTGTTCTTGTGGTTGGCTGCATTTGCAGTTGTCAAGGGCACCTACAACGCTGTCTAGGTACCGGTTCAGTCTGTAGTTACTGAGACAGATAAACCTAAGTGGAAAACCTACTTGGGAAACCCTGCTGTGCACAGAGTGAATTTATAAGCTTCGCTCTTGAATAAGTCTGAGCAATTAACTCTGAATTTGCATTCTGCAATATTTCTTACAAATTACTTATCAAATCGGGGAGCAAGAACAATTATAAGGGACTTGGAGCCAAACTTACTTAAACTGTAGCTTGAGAAATCAATTTTGACTAGCAAGCCAATATATAAGACAAGCTTATTAAAAAGGAAAATTCAGTATATTTTTAATTTACCAACAGCAAAGAAGATCTCAAGCAGGCACACAGCACAGAGGAGGGATACGCTGTCGGCTGAGCCGGGCAGTCGTGGTTTCACTGGGCTGGGTGCAGCACTGGACATGGGACAGAGCCTAAAATCAGGCTGGATGTTTGCAGAGCCTCTGTGCTCTGCGGTGGGGACACAGGGTAGCAAAGTGCTGCTTGTGTTTTAGTTTGTTGGGCACTCCCTCCTGGATAACCGGGTAGTGGCTGTGCTGGGGGAGCTCTCTCCCTGCTCTGCTGAGCCCCAAAACTCCTCAGGACTGAAATCACAGCGGCATACCTGCTGGTGCTGGGCTGTGCTCGCTCGGAAAAGGAGCAAGCCATTAGAAAGAGCATGGCCAGCAGGACTAGGGCAGGGATCAGCCCCCTGTGTTCGGCACCGAGGAGGCTGCACCTCGAATCCTGGGGTCAATTTTGGGCCCCTCACTCCCAGAAGGACATTGAGGGGCTGGAGCGTGGCCAGAGAAGGGCAACGGAGCTGGGGAAGGGGCTGGAGCACAAGTGTGGTGAGGAGCGGCTGAGGGACCTGGGGTTGTTTAGTCTGGAGAAAAGGAGGCTCAGGAGAGACCTTCTCAGGTAATTAGTGACAGAACCAGAGGGAATGGCCTAAAGCTGAAGCAAGGTAGGTTTAGACTGGACACTAGGAAAAAATTCTTTGTGGAAAGAATGGTGAGATATTGGAATGGGCTGCCCAGGGATGTGTTTGAGTCACCATCCCTGGATGTGTTTAAGCATCGCTCAGATGTGGTGTTGGGGGATATGGTCTAGGGGTGAACTTGTAGAGTAGGGTTAATGGTTGGACACGAGGATCCCAAGGGTCTTTTCCAACCTAAATGATTCTGTGATTCTGTGATTCTCGCTCTTCACAGCTCCCTGACAGGAGGTTGGAGCCAGGTGGGGTTGGTCTCTTCTCCCAAGGAACAAGTGACAGGACTAGAGGCAATGGCCTCAAGTTGTCCCAGGGGAGGATTAGGTTGGACATGAGGAAAAATTTCTTCTTTGAAAGCGTGGTCAAGGCCTGTCCCAGGCTGCTGAGGGCAGTGGTGAAGTCCCCATCCTTGGAGGGATTTGAAAGCTGTTTAGACATGGTGCTGAGGGACATGGTTTTAGTGATGACCTGGCAATGCTGGGTTAACAGTTGGACTTGATGATCTTGAAGATCTCTTCCAACCAAAATGATGCTATGATTCTATTCTAAGCACAGGAGCAAGCACAGCAAGCAATAGAAGGCCTATGAACTAGGAGGTCCTAGACCTCTAGGAGGTCTTATGACCAGGTCACAAGCATATGAGTTGTTATCATTTATTTGGAGGGCTTCTATCCCTTGAAGGTAACGGTGACACAAAAGGGACCTGACCAAGTTTGGGCAGGTGCTGTCAGAACCAGCATTTTAGTACGGACTACTTCAAAACCTGCCAATCTGGATCAGAGTGTGGTGGCTGCCCTCTTCCTTCGCAGTGATCCCTACTGAAATAATGTTTTGAATGCCCTAGATGCCAGGCATCCAAAGCTTTGATCACAGTTTGGGCATCGCAGCTCAGACTCATCACTATGAAAATACGATTTTCATTTAGGAAAGCAGCTGTGATCTTGAAGTTTTGTCATCTAAAGAAGATAGGGCTCTGATCTTTTCCCACCTCAGCCACAGACTTTGTGGCTGACTCTCGGTGCGTCATCTTGTTTTGTTTTTTTTTTTGTCTTTTTTTTTTCTTCCTTTTTTTTTTCTTCTTTTTTTATTTCTCCCCATAATTCCCTTTCTGTAAAGCAAAGCTTACAACATTTCTGGTTATCTTGTGAAGGAAATGAAACCACATCCTTGAGGTAATTTGATATAGGGCATTATGAGCTGTAAACTGTCTTGTCAGGCAGAGAAACAAAAAATTTTTTTATGAAATATTTTTATCCATTTAGTTCTTTTGAGCCTGGCTGTTCATTGAGGTTAAGGAGAGACTTTACAGTATCTCTTCTTGTAATATTTGTGTTGTCCCTTTCACCTCCCTCCAAGCTCCACAACTAAGCTAAAAGCCCCAATTCCCCACCGCTTTCAGCGTTTCTCCACCTGAAGCACACTGGTAAGGATTGCCTCCTTAATTCCTCGGGGCTGGAGAATGTACCAGCCAATTTCTTCTGCACCCAGGTATGTTGTACCCTGCCCCACATCCCCTCAATACCTTCAGCCTCCTCCACTCTCAAGCCTCCAGAGATGTTTAGTTTTAAGTGCATGTGAAGAAAACAGAACGTTGGGGTAATCTGTTACGGAATGACAGAATCACAGAGGCTGGACAAGCCCTCTGAGATCATCAAGTCCAGCCTATGACCCAACACCACCACATCAGCCAGACCATGGCACTCAGTGCCACA
>WUAM01000287.1:82133218-82146890 GCA_024336885.1 Actenoides hombroni | reverse complement strand
ACTCCCCCCCCTCCCTGGGCAGCCCATTCCACTGTCTGCTCTGTCCCTTCCTTCCCACAGCCCTTATGGGGTTACAGATGTATTAAAGCTCTTGCATCTCGTATGGCCCCCCCTGCAAATAACAAACTCATTAATGGCAATCTGGTTTTAAAGTATAATTAAGGCCTCAACGTCCTATTTGGGCCATGGAATTTCATTGCTAAGCATTGTGCTGCTGACAGAAGGGAATGCTTCAATTCGAAGCCTGTGAGATTTACAGGAATAAAGTTAAGCTTTGCTTTAGGTTTTCCAAAGCCCGAACGATGCCCGTGCCTCTATTACAGATGACAGAATGATTATACCACCAAAGAAAAATTTATACATCCCATCTTTTGTATTTTGGCTGCAGGCAGTTCAGCTCTGTCTGGTTGAGTGCACGTTGTGTGCTCTTCCTTTCGGTGCACAAACAACTCCAGGTCAGCGATGAAAGGGGCAGGGGTCTGAAATCACCCGGGGCTGTTTTCTCGCCGTGTTTAGACAGGGCAAGAGCACGCGCTGCACAAAGAGGAGTCTCTGGGCATCGCCAGTCGCTGCAGGCAAACTCAGCCTCCCATTGTTCTGAGGCAAAACTAGACATACTGCTTCATAACACGTTGAAAGGTTTCTGCACGTGAAAAGAAAAGGACCGAGTCATCTGTCATGTGGGCTTTCTTATCGAGGTGTATCTCCATCCTCTGCAGCTGGGCATCACGCCCAGCTGAACCCGTACGTTTCTACGGTGTAAGGAGCTCCATAATTTAGTGAGGATTCTGCTGATGAAATCAAACTGTTGCCTACCTGCCTGCTGCATTTATTTCCCTGGAATAAGTCTTTATGTACAAATAAGTGAATTGCTCAGTGTTTTTAGAATGACAGAACCTTCTACAAGCAATTTAAGCTCTGAAGAACCAGCCACCTCTTTCTACCCACTTCAGTGAAGCTATAGCAGCATTGGAAATGCTCCGTGTCCTACAGATATAACCAATACTGCTGAGGACTAGTTAACTTTTTGGCATGATTAGACAGAGTTCAGGGTCTTAGACGTGAAAGGAGAAGTTTGTGTACAAGTTGGGTACATCCTCATGAACTAGCAAGACTGCATCCAGGTTATGTATAAGTCCCAGTTTCCAGAGTGCTGGAGGATAATTTTCTTGTGTGTTTTGTTTTGTTTTTCTTTCAGCTGATCCAACTGATCCATAACACACCATTGAGCTACTTGCTCAAGGTCAAGCCACTTGTTCAAGGCTTCAGCTCCTCATTCTCCTCAACGTTTAGCCACCCACCCCCTTCCCTCTGTCACCTGCACTCTTGTACACAAATGTGTGTAAGCAATGACTTTGTGCACTGTATCCACACACTTGGATCTGCATCCCCAACAAAGCTGCTCATCTACAAGCTTCAACTTCACCTGAGCCTGTAGGACTTTCTGTCATTTATTGCAACCAGCTGCAAGTGTTCTTCTTTTTCCTCCCCCTCCCCTTTCCTCTCCCTAATGTTTTCTGTTTTCTTTTCTGCACCCCTCTCTCTGCTGAGGAACAGGATGCTTTGGCTGAGCTGAACCATTACTGATGCAAGGAGAGACTGGGACAAATATGAAACTGGGTTTTGAATAGTGTCTCTCCAGTGGAATCAATGGGAGGTTAGCTACTGATACCAGTAGGACTGTATCTAGACCTCCTCAGGTTCTCAGCATCTGACTTTCTGAACTTTGTCAGGCTTGGCTTGAAAATAACGTAGAGATGAGCAGAGGGGGCCTTCAGCTGTCTGAGACTCCTGGGCCTCTTGTAACCTCTAAACAGTTCTGAGGGGAGAACCAAAGCCCTGTGCTAAGGAAGGAGGAGGAAGTTCAGGCTGTTTATGTGTGGTTATGGTTTCCTTTGTTTCTTCCTATTTTGTGTTATGCCTGATTGATTTTCTTTTTATGTTGGTTTTGGGGGTTTTTTGCTTGTTTTTAAGTTGCAGAAAGCAAACTTCACAGTGCTGGCAATAGTATTCCCTGAATATGCTGGAAAATAGTGTTAACCTATTTTCTAGGGATACAGGGTTATGCTTGGCTTTTTTTTTTCCCCTGAAATCTGGGCTTCTCTAAGAGGTCCTGAGACCTGTTTTAGTTGCAAGAGTAGATCACGTCAGTCCATGCCAGGTAAAGGCCAGTTTCAAATTGAATTAGCTGCTCTCAAGCAGTGTGGAAATGGACGAGGCTGTGTGGGAGGGAAGGGTACTTTTCTCTCCAGGATGCTCTGTCTTTGCTGAGCCCAGTTGCAGATGTTTTTCTCTCCTGGCATGCTCTGTTCATAGCTCTTCCCTGCCTGTGGTCAAAGGCCTCTCTTCTCTCTTCACTGTCTAGTTCGTGCCACATTTACTTTCCCATTTCCAGCTACTCCCTGGCTCTGTATCTCCAAATGACATGTAGAATATCTCAAACATTAATGCTGGTCTTCAGTAACAGATGTCCCTTTTTTCTGGGTTCCTCTTCAGGGGAGGGAGATCAAGGGTTTCTTTCTGGATTCTTCAAGCAGAGTATCTCACCCTCTGGGATGTTCTGAGCACACACTGTAACAATTGTCTTCATAGATCTGAAGGCTGCTCTCTCACTGAGGCTACTCACGCCTCTCCTTGAGGCAGCAGCACTATTATGTGACTTCATTGCCAGCCAGACAGTGGAGTTGACCTGACTGGGAAGCAATTTATATATATTTAACTTTTTTTCCTCTGTTGATTAGCAGATGGCTCTCCTGGACCAGTTCTGAGAGCAGGACTTGGCAAAGGTGGGTATGTGCCTCTTTTTGCAGCGTAGGATTTAATTTGGCTTAAGCCACTTATAAAAACCACACCTATTCTCACTGGTAGCTTTCCCATTTCTAAAGAAAACCGTGGCCATAGGAAAATGTCTTCTTGTAGATGCAATCACAATGCCTAGCTCAGAAATCAGTTTCTGTTCATCCCCTTCGTGGAGGAGGAGGACTTTTGCAGCCCATTGCTGATGGTTAACAAGCTACGACCGCTAAGTCAACAGTTTAAGTCCTCTAGCTTTTTATGTTGTTGTTTTCAACCTCACGTCCTCAACAGTGAGGCTGAAGTCATTTTTTTTCCCAATGAAAATGGAGATTCTCTGTTCAAAAAGCCGGGAGCAGGTGAAAAGCAAGAAAGAGTGCAGTAGCTAGGAGGCGTAGTAACACTAGGGTGTAGTAACACTAGGGTGCCATAATGCTATTTGTAGCACGTGAGGAGGAGGATGTTGACACACATGTGGAAAAGCCAGACTTGATCTTGCTGAAAGCAAGAGAGACAGTCCATAGCCAGCGCTTCAGAGCAACCTCAGCAGGGTGGCAAGAGGCTGCCTCTCTCAACCTCTTACAATTGCACGTGGGTTTGTATTGAAGTGTAGCCTGGTTGTAGAGTGGAGTCTGATAAAGAGCTCAGCACTTCAGTGAACAGCCCGATTCCTTTTACAGAATAGTAACTGAACTGCCTGTGTGAAATCCATAAAAGCCTGGGAGATGTGCTTGGTTCCTTCTACCTCCCCCAGTTCTCGTCTTGAGAAATCCCCTCTGCTCTGCCACTGTTGCCTGAGGTTTTGTGAGCCAAGGGCTGAGTAACGATGGCTTCAGGCTTGGCTTTGAGCCCTTGCACGTTGGCATGCTGTCAGTGGGGAGGAGTGCAGGATGTCTGCTTGCAAAGGTCTCGGAGGAGCTGTTGCTCCTTGCGGTGTGCTCGGCTTTCTGATGACCTAATGCCATTCTCCACCCACCTATGAAGTAATCTGTCTATTTGCATGAAGGTCAGTTACAGGAATATCCCCGTGGTCTAACTCACTCCTTTTAGTGACCTAATAACAAATCAGGAGAATTTTTTTCATTTTATTAGCATAGTGCTTATTTATTATAAGCATAAAACGTTATAACAGACATGGGAGGAGGTAGCCTAAGTCAGAGCTGTCCTGGGGTCACCTAGCTCAGTTTCTCTTGAGGTTACCACTTAGTGTTAATGGACCTGCATGTTTTCTACTTAGGGAAAAGTAGTCCCATTTTTCATATTTTAGGGCATAATTTTCTCGAGGTGAAGCAGAGACACATCTGGATATGTATTTTTGGTGGATCTAGGCTATTTAGTGAGTCTTCTAATAACCCACATTGCTTTGTTTTAGGAAAGAGCTTAAAATATAGTTCATCTCCTTTTGTCTTTGTGTTTGCAGTGTCTTCCTAGGGCCCGTTGGTTAGGTACTGGCCACGGATTGTGCAGTTAAAACACAGTACATCTTTGTTTATAAAGTCAATGACTTAGAGCATTATGGGGCATTACTGTACTCTTTCAAATGAGCCTACAGCCTCTGACGACTCCTTCTGTAGCTCTAATTGTCCTCCTATTACATGTACGTGTCGTGAAACAGTGCCTGCCTTTGGTCTTGGAGCTACAAAGCAGTCTCGGAGGATTTGGAGGTGGTGAACTGCACCTTGAGGGTGGTGGAATTGTCCCCGTGTTAGTGTAAGTCACAGATGAATGAGCTGGCAGAAGTAAGTCTGTAACTCTTAAAACTGTGCAATGGCCAGACTGTTATTTTTCCCTGAGGACAATTTAGGGGGGGGGGGGAAGTTTATGCTGGGTTTGAAATGTTTCAGTCTGGTCCCAAACCACTGCCCTCCTAAAAACAAAACAGCAATATGCCAACACCCCTCTCTTTTAAAGAGGCCATTCCCCAAGCATGTGCTAACACCGGCCAGTTTGCCTGAATACTTGCACATAATAATTAAAAGAAGCCACATGTCTGGTTGAGTCACAGAGCAGTTGGGAACCTTGAGTGAAGGTTTGCAGATGCTGGCTTTGTGATTTATGGTTTACACGTTCCTCTTCCTATGCTTTTTAAGGACTAAACAAGAGTATTAGATCAATGAGGGCTGTCAGCATATCCTAGTTGCCCTAGCATCCTTACTTTTAGCTCTTAGGAGTTCTATTTTGAGTGTTTAAGTAGCAAAAGACAAATTTCATGCCTTCTTGATGAATCAGCAAAGCCTTGAAATCTCCTGTTGTTTTTTTTTTTATTTATAGCAGGGGTTGTTTCCTCCCCAACACTTCACTCTTGGATCCTGTAAATCCAGCTAAGAGTCACCTAAGACAAAAGAAGTCATAATGATACGAATTACAAAAGCCCCTGAACTTCTAGTTTTAGCCTTATAGTGCCTCTATTACTTTGCTACCTTTTCCTCCTGCTCCCGTTTCCTCAGTTCTCTCTCCAATCTAACCTAAAATGTTTCCTCTTTCCCTCTCTTCTGAGGGCTGCCAGACAGCAGGTATAGTCCTGCTTTGAAATGCTGAAGCTCATGGCAACTTCTCTTCTAAATCTACTTATTGTAAGTAACAAACAGCCATGAATCTCAGTGCCAACCCTAACAGACTGGGGTAAACAGTGGGCGGAGAAAACATTAACTGGAGTATGGACAATAAGCTTTAGCTCCTTGGAAGAGAATAGAGTTGAAGTGCAAATGGAGAAGTGCTCTCTGAGCTGCACTTTCTCTTAATACTAGTGCAAGGGAATGGAGGATGTCTGTTGTCTGCAGCACGAAAGGGCTGCCAATGTGTTGAGGAAGGACTTTGCACAAAGGACTTTAAACTGGGCTTTCAATTGGGTGCCTTTCTACTGTAGGCTGAAGGCCGTGACAAACCAAAGAGCAAGAAACATAACACAATACTGAAAAGCACGTGGCTTTTGTCTCCCCACGGAAAGCTGTATCACTGGAAAAGTATTTCAGCTTTTGGGATAGCAGCTGACTATGAGCAGCATGATTGCTGTGGCCTTGCTGGTTTACTGTAATGCTGGCTGCTGTCCTGGAAGGAAGGGAGTGAGGTGTGGAGAGCAGGATCTGCCTCCACTTCTATGTCTGTTCCTGGCAGCAGGATCAGCAGTCCAACTCTTTGCTTTTGGCTTTCCATAGCACCTCCCTCTCCCCATCTTATGGTGGAAGCAGAATCA
The DNA here is from genome assembly GCA_024336885.1 of Actenoides hombroni. NCBI lineage: Eukaryota > Metazoa > Chordata > Aves > Coraciiformes > Alcedinidae > Actenoides > Actenoides hombroni. The sequence goes on along the minus strand of WUAM01000287.1, from coordinate 82,140,904 downwards.
TTTCTCAGCCTTTGAGTGCCAAAATCCAGTCCTTACTATGCTTCTAGGGTGGAAGAAAGGCTTCCAGCAAAGGCTGGGGAAAAGGCTTGAAGGGCAAAGAACCCACAGCAGGAACCAGAGCAGATCTGGCAGTGTGGCTCCAAGACCAGGAGGGATGTAGGTGTGTGCACTGCACAAGAGCTCTGCTACTGGAGATCAGAAGTCAGCTCTTCAGCTGGGCTGGATTTGCATGTGCAAAATGTTCACGAGCATTTTTTTTTGCATGCTCTCACATTTTTTTTCTAAGAAAACACAGAGAAGCTCATTTGTGAGTGTAGGAGTTTTGTCTGTGTCTCTCTGATCACTTTGTGCCTTTCAATCAAGGTTTAGTGCCAGATCTTGTTTGCTTAGCTACTCCCGGGGCTGTTCCTTAACGCAGTATTTAACATACTTGCAGGGTGATCCAGCAATAGGCAAATATTTTACCTTAATCCACTAAACTACTAATTTAGAAATAGAAAAGCACTACCTTCTGGGGTTTAGTGGCTGCAATTTCCCATCTGTTGTCAATTGTAATTGCAGGGCACGTAAGGCTTGATTGGCAGGGGCAAACCAGTTGCTCATTCCATTTCTGACGTGCCAGAAATGAAAAACCAGCTTGCGCTTGTGTACTGGGTTTGTGATCACACAGTGATGGGGCAGCATAAAGCTTGGAGCCCACCTGGCTGGGAAGCTCTCTATAAATGGTGCTGCCTCTGCACTGGATGAAATCTTCACCTTGCAATGGTTATGTACATAACCAGTTGTGCCCCCCCAGCTATACAGGAGGCTGTTAAGATATTCCAACAGATTTTTCTTCTTCTGGCAGTGAGAGTGTATTTGTAACTGTTCCTGTCAGTGAGATGCTGCATACAGAACTGGGTAAAAACTCGATTTGAAACCAGGTAGATGAAAGGAGAAACACACACCAACCATGGGCACGCTGTCCGGCATTTAAAACTCATCCTTTGTTGAGATGAAACTCATCTGCCGCTGAAAAATCCCTCCGAACTAGATGTCAGCACATCAAATAATTTTTAAACTTCTCTGCTGTATTTGCAGTTGCAGCAAAATGAGATAAGACTTAATGAGTTGTTTTGAAATGCAAATACATCTACACTTAAACAAAACAGAGCCAAAATGCCACCCGGGTAACCTCATGTAGTAAGAAGACTTCTGTTTTAAGGGTGAGATGACTTGTACCTAACCTTAGATGCCTAAAAATTGGTTGTTTGTTTAAGGGAGGTGAGTAACTTCTCTAATAGTGTACCAAGAACTTGCACAACACCCCTGTTCCTCTCACTTGGAAGTGAGGTGCTTCTGTACTGTGTGTTATGGATATTTATCACACTGTAATATCAAATGTCCTGTTGTGTTTGTCTAATCAAATGCATCTGTAAGTAAGCAAGGGCAAGGGGGATTTCCCTTTCCCCAGTGCATCACCACTACCTGACTGGGTAAGCCAAACAATCTGGTTTTTTTAAGTTTAATATTGTGATGAAAATAAACAGGCCTTGGGGAAAAGGGAACATTTTCTGCTCTTTTCCTTCCCAACTTGGCATATCTGGGAGATGGGTTATAAACCACGTTATGTGGGTATATGGCAGTTCTGACACAGGCTTTCCCACCACCTTTTCCTTTAGGTTTCCAGCAGTTGTGCTAGCACTGCTTGCTCTATTTACAGCTGATTAAAAAAAACAAACCCCAAACCCCAAAACCTAGTTCTGAATTTTCTCAGGCAAATGATTTTTCATTACAATGCCTTGAACTCTTCCATATCACCACAGTGATAACAGCAGCTGCATTAATTGTATTAAATACCCTGTTGAAATGAGTACTGAGATTTTTGCCTGAATGGGCATACTGGGGACATCTGCTCGGCTGAAGGATTGCAGCATCCTTGGACCAGCATCTTCCAGAATACGCTGAAAAAGGAGTTGAAAACCTTTTTGTGTTACGTGAAAGAGTAAATCGTTAATTGAAGCATGGAATAGGAGTTACAGCCTACCTGTCTGGTTGTCCATCCATCTGAAAAACTAGTTGATCAGGCTCAGAGGGACGTGGTTAATATTTGGTTCTCCATCTGGAGGCTGATACCAAGTGGAGTACCACAGATATCTATCCTTGGACCTGTCCTGTTTCATGCCTTTATTGATGTCCTGGGGGAAGCTATGGAGAGCAGTTTACAAGTGGCATCAAACTGGGGGCACCAGGTGACAACCTGAGAGCAGGGCTGCCACTCGGAGTGAGCTGGACCGCCTGGAGGGATGGGCTGAGATGAAGCTTGGGAAATCCACCTCAGTGCGAAGCCCTGCCCCTGGGACAGCAGTTTTGGGCAGTGATCTAGCCTGAGCCTGCCTGGCTGGAGACAGCTCTAGAGGAGAAGACCTGGAGTGTGGAGATAGTGAGCGGAGGGGAGTCCATAGTGCCTTGGCAGCAGCATGAACAGGGGATCAAAGTGGGGGTTTTTCCCCTCTGCTCAGCACTCAGTAGACCACATCCAGATGCTATGTCCAGTTTTGGGCTCCTAGTACAGGAAAGACTGTAAAGTGAAGTGAGTTCAGTGGAGGACCACCGAGGTGCTCAGGTCTAGAGGAGAAACCAAGGAAATGGAGGTTGCACATTTTGGAGAAGAGACAGCTCTACTGAGGATGTCACAGCAGCCTCCAGTATCTATGAGGAGGTTACTGAGAAGTTCAAGTTCTTCACTGTAGTGCAGGGTGGGGGGAGCATAACTTAAACATGAGAGGTTGTTCACGATGGGTATAAGGAGTAACTTCCCCACCGTATGGATAATCAAGCCTCAGAAGCTGTGCAATCTCCATCCTTTGACGCTTTCAAGACCTTGCTGGATGAAGCCTTCAACAGTCTGGTCTGACCTCAGAGCTGAGCCACTTTGAATAGGAGTCAGGAACAGAGACATCCCGAGGTCCCTTCCAACCTGAATGATCCCACGAAAATGACAAATTGGAAGGATCTCTGGAGATCATCTGGCAAAGCAAGGTGAGCTTAGATTAAGTCTCAGCTGAGTTCTTAATATCTCCAAGCAAGTAGACTCCACAAGCTCTCCAAGTGACTTGTGCCACTGTTTGGCTACTCTCAAGCATGACAAGACTCTGAAGGTAACTGGGATTTGAGACCAACTTCATGTCTTTGGAAGTTTCGGTGATACAGGTCAGGGTGGGGTCAGTAACGATAGGTAGAGTAGGTAGCATCAGGAAAGGTAACATGGCACAAAACTTCAAGTTACTCTTAACTGAAATGAGATAAAAAATTGCATATTTTTGATTTTGTCATGGCTTATCTGATAGATTAAACTCTTTCTTTCCTGTGTTCAGGTGCATTATCATAGTGCACTTCTCTTGTTTTCTCTCTGCTCCTTTCCTACCATCTCCATGGCTATATAAAGTTGCTAAAATAGTGGTTTCATGGTGGGTCTGCAGCTGAGAGAGGCCAGAAGTGAGTCAAGTCTGAGCAAATGGTTTTTTTCTGCTAGTGCAGATAGAGAGCTAGGAGTTGTGCTTTCTGTTGGGGTTGATACACAGTTACTGTATATAGTGACTTGAATGGTGCTACACCAGGAGAGTGGGTCTGAGCGTCAAGGGTGTTTGACTGGTACTTCAAAAGAGATTTGACATTAGAAGTGGTATGTACATCTGGAAGATTGTATTTCCCACTCTGCGGGGCACTAAAAATTTCTATCCTATAGCTGACACGTAGTTTAACGAATCATTATGTGGAGTCGGGGAGAAAAAGGGGTCAGTGGAAGTGCAGGGATTGAGGATCATTTCCATAATCTTCATTAATCCTTTCCTTTGAAGTAAAAAAAAAAATAAAAATCCCAAATGGCAGTAAATGTCCTTACAGCATTTTGTCACTAGCAGCCAGCCGGTGATGTATTGAGATTCATTGCCACATATGACTGGATGTGAGCAGGTGCTTTAGAACAGGGGGTTGTAGTTCCATGGGGACAACAAATAAGAAAGCAAAACGATGGCTTCGTATAAGAACCCCTTAAAACCCCGTAAGGGTTTTTTCTACAAATGACATGTTGTTTTCCTCAATCATCTTTGAGAAAAATGTTAAATGCAGCAGGGCTGGCGTGTAAAATCCTGACTTTTGAGAAAGAAACAGCACTTCTAGTTCTCAAGAGATGCTAGAAAGCGGCCTGATCGTCATTAGGGTCATTTAAGGGTGGAATCTCTCCAGAGAAGGAGACTCCACAACCTCTCTGGGCAGCCTGGGCCAGGCTCTGACACTCAAAGTCAAGAAGCTTTTCCTTCTGTTCAGATGGAACCCCCTGGGTTCCAGTTTGTTCCCATTGCCCCTTGTCCTGTCACTGGGCACCACTGAAAAGAGTCTGGGCCCATTCTCTTGACACAAACACCGTCCTTTAGCTATTGATCAGCATTGATCAGATCCCCTCTCAGCTTTCTCTTCTCTGGGCTGCACAGCCCCTGGGCTCTCAGCCTTTCCTCAGCACAGAGATGCTCCAGCCCCTCAGTATCTTTGGAGCCTCCATGGACTCTCTCCAGTAGTTCCCTGTCTCTCTTGAACTGGGGAGCCCAGAACTGAACACAGCACTCCAGAGATGACCTCACTATGGCAGAGTAGAGGAGGACAAGAACCTGCCTTGACTTGCTGGCCACACTCTGCCTAGTGCACCCCAGGACAGCACTGGCCTTCTTGGCCACAAGGGCCCATTGCTGACTCATTGGGAACTTGTCCCCCAGGACTTCAAGGTCCTTCTCTGCAGAGCTGCTTTCCAGCAGGTCAGCCCCTCCCCTGTACTGGTGCAGGGGGTTGTTCCTCCCCAGGTGCAGGACCCCACACTTGCCCTTATCTAACTTCATGAGGTTCCCCTCCACCCAGCTCTCCAGCCTGTCCAGCTCCTTCTGAACGGTCTCCCCGTAGCAGGTTTCTCCAGCACTGAAGCTATGTGTCTTCACTTGCTCACCCCATTAATACTGTTAAATAGTCTAGATCAGTGTGGTGGGAAGTGGGGGGAGGGTGGGGTGTGAAGACTTTCGCAGTCAGGGACTCCAAGTCAGAACAGCACAGACCTTTGCGGACCCAGTCTCCAGTGTGAATATTAATCGTCACGCCCACTAAGTTGCTGCTGCGCTGTCTCTTCTCCCAGATAAAATCAAGTGCTTTCCGTGCATATTCCTGCAACAACAACAACAAAAGCTCATCAAAGAAAACTGGAGAAACACGGGTACTAAAGACTGTTCTTCTTTTGTCTGTTGAAATTCAGATGCAAGGAAGTAATAAGATGCTTCATATCACGCAGCAGATGGAGCAGCAACCCCTGTCCATTAGCATACAGGTTATATACATTCTTTATATACACAAAATTAACTTGAAGGTAACAATTTAAGGGCAAAGTATCTCCCTTTTCTTAGTAGTCCTTATCCCTCTATCCAAAAAATAAGCAAGCATTATCATTTAGCTAATCCTCAGTATATTTATTGTGTTTACTTCTGTATTACTTTAACTATAGTACCATAAAATTATTTCCTGGTTAGTTTTTTGGTTTGCTTTGTTTCTTGTTTTGTGTTTTTTTGTTTGGTTGGGGTTTTTTTATCAAATGAATAGTTAGAAAAAAGCTGACAAGCACAACAAATCTGAACACGTGCAAACTTTTTGTGTGGAACAGCTAAGACGTGCATCCACTTCGTGAACTCAGAATTGCTTTTCCAAAATTAGACAGCTAACAAAACATTAATAAATATCTAATACCCACACACACAAAAAGAAAAGAAATATCATGGAAAGCAAACCTCAAATATAGATATTCCTGTGAATCGGCTTAAAGCTGCAAACTCAAGGATCAAGGTACCTGCACAAGCTGTGCAGGTATCAGTTTCTGTTCCTGTTCGTGCTTCTGGATGTCTTACACCAAATTTTAAGTTAACCTAGAGAAAAAGTACAGAACCACAGAACGTTAGGGATTGGAAGGGACCTGAAAGATCATCTAGGCCAATCCCCCTGGCAGAGTAGTAGAGATTGTCATCTTTATTTTTACTAACAGAAAGAATTTGCACTCCTGTGATAGGTCTCTAGAGCAAGTCTGTAATCCATGCTTTTTCTGAAGGCAAGAAATAAGATCACAGGGCTCTCTTCAGTTTTGCTCTGCTTTACCATGTACTGTCAAACATGCACATAACCTTATCCACAAGTACCCAACATGCTCCAAATGTCTGTTGCCTGGTTCACTGGACACATGAATAAAAGAAGAGCAACCTGGAAAACTAATTCTAGCAGTTTATCTACCATCAAACCAGAAACTCAGAACATCACAAGTGCTCAAGGAGACCAAGCTTTGTAAGTATTACTCTACCTGATGGATGGACCCATCTTTGCTGTGGGCACAACAGAACTCTGCATTCAGGAGAGGGCCCTCTCAGCAGAATATGGCAATCTGAGAACCCTGAACATTTCTAATTAGACATTTTCACCAGAAGAATGCTGATTTACCAGGCCTAAATTTCTAATTGATGGGAAAGTTTCCAATCAAAGCCACACCTCTCAAACTCAACAGATGATATGCACAGGAAGTTTTCTGTCTTCCAAAGACTATGTACCACACTTTGTTTGAATATGACAGAAGTTTTTACATTAAATGAATATTTTTATATTACAGCCACCTTTGTCCTCTTAAAAATGTGGAGGTAGACCATGGAGTTTAATCAGTTTTGTGGTAAATTTACAAGCAAGTGCTTGCAAGTTGCTCATTCACCTAGGGAGAGGTAAGTACTTCTATAAAAATTATTCTCCTCGGGTACTTGGTGGTGCCTATAGTAGCAAGGAGAAAGAAATCAGTAGCCAGTGATTAAACAAGATTTCTGCTGTTAACTTTTTACCCACAACAATGTATATTAGAGTTTTGAAAGCTGGAAATGCAGGGATTCAGAGAGCCTAAAAACCTGTGCTTTAAAACACTAGGTGGCATGTATTACAAATGAGCAAGTTATCAGCTTTTGATTTCCTGTACACTTAACTAAAGATACGAGTGATGTCAGAAACAGAGATCAAAACACAAAAAAAATATGGCTTACAGAAGTAATCCTGAATTGCAGAAACCAGAGGACTTACTCTTGGATAAGGGAGACCACTAGTGGTGTTAAAAGCAGGTAAAAGCTTGTAGCCTAGTTCCTTTGCCATGTGCAGAAGTTCACCATTGTACCACTGCATATATTCACCTTTTTCTTTCAGCATAATTGCCACCGAATGCCCGCCGAGGAGACCTCTAAACACAAGGAGAAAATATCCACATCTCAAAAGGTATATTCATTGCAACAGCAAAGCAAACTTAGATGACCATGTAGATAACTGGGCTATATACACATGGCCCTAATTTTCAGAAATGCTGAGCAGAAGAAACTCCCAGTTTATAACCAAGGTTAGCTGCTGGGATTTTGGCATCAATTCTTGTCCTTTAGGACTCAGCCCTAAACTGCAGAGGAATCATTGATTCATCAACATACTTAGTCAAGAATAAACCCCAACACCTCTAAAGTTGCATATAATGATGGAATCACAGAATGGTGGGGGGTGGAAGGGACCCCTGGAGATCATCTCATCCAATCCCCCTGCTCCAGCAGGGTCACCCAGAGCAGGGGGCCCAGGGTCACAGTGTCCAGGTGGGTTTGGAATCTCTCCAGA
>WUAM01000287.1:82103230-82125423 GCA_024336885.1 Actenoides hombroni | reverse complement strand
GGAAAGTCTGATGAGGAGAGGCTGAGGGAGCTGGGGTTGTTTAGCCTGGAGAAGAGGAGACTCAGGGGGGACCTTGTCCTCTCTCCAACTCCCTGAAGGGAGGGTGTAATCAGCGGGGGTGTCCGACTCTTCTGGGCAACTAGTGACAGGAGGAGAGGCCATGGCCTGAAGCTGCACCCGGGGAGGTTTGGGTTGGGTATCAGGAAGCCCTTCCTGACAGAGAGGTGATCAGGCAGTGGAATGGGCTGCCCAGGGAGGTGGTGGAGTCACTGTCCCTGGAGGTGTTTAAAGAAAAGCTGGATGTGGCACTGAGTGCCATGGTCTGGCTGAAGTGGTGGTGTTGGGTCATAGGCTGGACCTGATGATCTCAGAGGGCTTTTCCAGCCTCAGTGATTCTGTGATTCTGTGATTTCTCATTCTTCTCCATTAAACCCATTCCTAGTTGGTTCATTGATCTCAGAGTGGGTGTGCAGTAGCATTAGTGCAGAGAAAGTCTGCATTTCAGTTTGATTTGCTGTGTCCATGGGGCAACTTTATCATCTGGAGGTACTAAGCTAGAACCTGTGAACAGGAGCTCTAAAGTAATGAAGAGGGAGGGGATATCACACACAAATAAAACTATGTCAGGACAGAAGCAGAAACTGGGGAGAGGAAATGTCTCAGTTAAGCCCTTCCATGTTTGCTCTCGGTGTTTCTTGTCTTGTGTTTTAATGACTTGGCTCAAATGGGAAGGAAAAATACGCTGGGCATGTGGATGATAATGGACAGTGGAGCTGTGTCCTTTCTGTATACAGAGCTCACAATGTAGATATGCATGAGAAATTTATCTCATTTTGGAATGAAAAGGATTTAGTGAACTTTTGGGAACATTCCCAGTTCTTTCTCTTCCTTAATACTCATAATGCTGCTTTGAATATAGAAGTGTAATGCTGCTTTGGATATAGAAGTGGAGATAATCTGTCTTTATTAGCTGCTGGTGATGGGTTCTTTGTTTTCACAACCATTTGAATTTCATCGAGTTTCTCTTCCATTTGTTTAAGCAGGAACTATTTGCTACTTTACAATATTTCCAGATGGGCAGCATTTTTCAGCATCCGTGCTTTACTGCGCTGAAGAGATACAAACCAAATTTTGACCTTAGCAGTTAAAGTGGTGTAGGCAGGCTGTGAAAGGATACATCCCCTGGGACGGTTTTGAGAAACATTCTGTCTACAGCTGAGAAGAGACAGCAAGAACACTTCCAGGGCAGCAAGGCAGGAGCAAATCTGCTCTGCGAATGGGACACTATTAACGTTTTCTGAGCCTGCAGTCCGGAAAGTTGCACAACCCCCTTGCGAACTGAGAAGGTTTGGGCTTAGTCCACTTGTGTTCCACATCAACAGCCGTCCAAAAGTTTCCCCCTACTGTTGAGGCAGGGACTTGTATAAGAGGAGGTGTGGGCTGAACAGCAGGGGATTGGATGTACCAAGTTCTGCTCGAACAATGAGCCGCAAATTGTGACTCTGGCAAGTTCTTGGACTGCTTTTTTTTTGTTTGGTATCTTCATGACTAAAATGTGTTCTGAGAGCTCGAAATGAGTTACGTAATAGATAAAAGTTCTGGCAAGAGGGAGACAGTGGAGCCTATTTTAATGTTGATGTGACATCTGAAAGCATCGAAACTGTTAAGAAATTAAATGAACAGTGCACTTTAATCCAAGCAAATGAACAAGTCTCTCTTCTGTTTAGTTAAGTGGATCTTTTTTATTATTATTTTCATTATTGTTTAACCTCTACTGTTAAATAACATCTAAAATGCATACAGTAAAAATGGGTGAGTTGGGATTTCTTGCCAGAAACTAGCGTAATTGCAATGTAAGAGCACAAAATGGCCTGGCTCCCAGAAGTCCATACTGCATTTGGAGATGGTCAGAGTACAAGCCTCCTTGAGCCTCCAGCTTTCATTTGGGCTGTTTGCAGAAGAGTCTGGATTTAACTGTATATTCAGAGTGCTACCTGACAACAGGAAGTGGGAAAAAAACCTGTGCTATTCACCAGGTAACGAATTAATCACTGTTGAAGTAGAAAAGGTGAAGTTACCTTGGAGGTGTTCCTGGAGAAGGCTGAGTTTGGCATTTGGCAAAACATGAGGAAAAAGACCTGGGGATAGGAGAGAGGTGGTGTGTTGGCACAAATGACCTTTTCCTGCTCTTTTGGTTCCTGGAATATTAATCTAAGAATAAAGGAATAAATGTCATTGAATCACAGAATAATTTACACTGGAAGGGACCTCTGGAGGCCATCTAGGTCCAACCTCCTGCTCAAAGAAGATCCAATTAGATCTGCTTACTCCAGGCCTCATCCAGTTTAGGTCTGATTATCTCCAGCAATGGGGATTTCACACATTCTGGATATTTTTGACCACCTCCATTCTGAAAATGATTTTGTACATACATGGCTGGAATTTCCCATGTTCCAACTTGTGTCCACAGCCTCTTGCCCTATCACTGTGCACTTCCAAGGAAGTCTGGCTTTATCATCTCTATGCTTTCCCATGACGTTGTTGTAGACATCTCCTCTTAGTCTTCTCCTTGTAAGGCTCAACAAACCCAATGGATTCCATCTCTCCTTGTGTGTCTTGGGTTCTATTCAGGGGAATGTGGTCTCTGGAAACTCCTTGTTGAGTGAATTCATTGGCATTTGCTTGGAGATGAAAGACTGTAGATGTTGATTTTGAGGTACCTAAAAATACTACTGAAAATTTCAAGTTGTTTTTGCCCTCTTCATCAAAGCAACTTGAGTCACAAAGGAATTAAATATCTTTCTTAAGGTCCAGGGCGGAGACGAGCACGCAGAAATCTTGAATTTCAGCTGTTGTCATCTGTTCTAGGAAATACTTAGCAAAATAAGCCTTTAATAGAAGGGTTCACTTGTTTTCAGAGTTCTGGATCAGTTTGTAGGTCTTTCCTTACCGGCAAGATGACTATGGAGATTGGTAAGATTAACAGTAAATCACATGCTAATGCTTTACAAAGAAAATAATCTTCCTTAAGCAATCAAAGTTGCAAAATTACACGATACAGAGAGGCTGACTACAGCGAAACACCCGGGTGCCAGCTGCGGCCAGCGAACACACACACACACCCACACACCTTGTTCCCTTGAATATATCCTTTGGTCGGAGCAGCTTGATGCTCCTGCTTTGACAAAGCAGCGTCGTACCCGTTCTTGATCGGTGTGCACCATGAAAAGAACTGCTATGTTGTGTAATAAGCTTTTGTGATAAGATGAGCCACGCAAAAAAATCAGAAGCTTTATAGATTTAACAGCCTCTATGGGTATTAAAGTGGGTTGACTGACAAAGCAGAGGAACAAAAGATAGCTCCGAATGGAATTATTAAAGTTTGAACAATGGGGTTACATACCATTGGGTTTAGTGCACAGTAGATGGGTATGAGTCACTGTTTTCAGATTTATTTAGATTTGCGTTGCATAACGGACGTATCTGGGTAATACAGAGGAAAGTTGTAGGGTTGTAATTGTTCATACTTGATATCTAATCCCGGCAATGCTTCGGTCATATGGCAGGCCATTGCTCTTGCCAGGTTATTTAACTCTTGCAGTGGAAACCTTTAATGGTAGCTCCTGAAAAAAAACCAAAACCAACATCTATTGAAATGTCTTTGAGAATAAAAGAGCCTTTTTTCAGAAAAGGGGGTGCTGATTTACTCCGTGCCCGTTGTTTTCAGCCCGATAAATTCAGTGAGATATACAAGTGGTCACTCTTCTTGCATTGAAGTTGAAAATGCCTGAAGTGTTCTAACTGTCAGAATGTAGAAACAGTGAACAGAGAACAGAAATAATTCAATTATTTTGTTGTTAAGCATTACAGTGTCTGGGCAAGGAAATGTCTCTCGCCTGATTGTGATCTCTTGACATTGATCCTGAGTGAATGGGAATACCTCCTCCTGGTCTCTCCTGTATGCTGGGTAAGACTTACTCAACAGAAGTTCTCCTTCTGCTGAAATGGTTACAGTCTACAAGCTTGAGTGATGTGTTCATGCCTTGCCTTCCAGTCCAGGGGTCCACGATATGTGACGTTTGTCATTTGTCAGATTTGTTTGGAAAGGAACTTCACAAGGGATGAACCTGAAGCTTGAATATTCTGCCAATATTCATAATTGGTGAGTCAGAAATCAAACGTCTCTTTCTGTTTTAGGCATAAATATCTGCATGTGTGCCAAGATTCTTTTTTAAATGGGTCTTTTTTTGATCCCCTTTGTTACCCGTCAGTATTCTTAATATCTGCTATGCTAAAGAAGGATTTCTTTCCTTCAGTCCAGTAGTTCTACATCTGGCAAGACACAAGAGCAATCTGTGGGTTTTTTTCCTGTTCAGATTCATCTGTTTCATACACGTTTGGGTGTGGACTTCAAAATAATTATACCAGAAATTTCCTGCAGAGCTGAAAAGTCCATCTGTCCACTGAGTGACCAGCTCAGAATGGAGTTTAGTACCTGCTCATACTTAACTGGGACTAGCTGGTTGGCTTCCTGCATAGTTGGTTTGGGTTTGCTTTTTCCTTTTTTACTCATTTTACCAATGTAAATAAGCTGACTCCTTTTGTGATCTTTCTTGAAGCCTTCCTCTGGAATTCCTTTTCTTTGGCCCATTTTTTGTAAGTTTGTACAATGAAAACTGTACACAAATGAAGTCTCTCAGTGTCAGTCCAACTGTACTCTGGGTTTGATGGAAAGCTGCTGCTAAAATGCCAATATTTGCATTTGCTTCTTTCTTTTTGTTCACTGCACAACATTAGCAATTTATAGATGTCTTTTTTTCAGATGAATACATCCAAATACAGATTTAATTTCCAGCTAGACGTTTGTATCTGGAAAGTTTGTAACGGCTCCTCAAGTGCGTGCGCGTGACTTTGTGTCATGAAATGTCATTTTGTTCCTACTGTAATATCCTGAGCCATCCAGTTCTTCCTGGTGATTCTCCCCAGTCCTAGAAATTTACTGCCTCTTTGCAACATCTATGTCATCGCTCTTTTTATTGCTAAGGCAAAATGTTCAAAATTTACTTTGGGGTTTTATATCTACTTCGTATTCATCTCAAATCCATCCTTGTTGTACAGTAGAAAGAGATTCTCAATCTTTTAAAAGAGACTACTTCACCTTTTGGGAGAAAAACGAACATATGAATGCAGTTAATGCTGTATTTTTGTACTTAGATAAAAATGAGCCTAATTGCTTCTATTTGTTTCTCTGTTTTCCTTGTTTGTTTGCTTACAAGTGTGGGAATGTTATATGTGCGTTTAGTTTTCCTGTGAGGTCGTTTTGAGACGACTTGCTGATATCCTGGGGACCACTAGTGGACCACAAATTGAGCAGCAGTGATTGAACAGGTTTGTTCTACCTTCCTTTAACCAATATTTTTATATGTCTACTTTAATTTTTTTTTTGTTTTAAACAATCTTCCATTTTCACTTAATTTGCAAGGTCAAACTCAGCCTCACATAAGCAATTTGTAATTTGCCATACATCTGGCATCCAAGACCTGTTTATCATCCGCATTCTTTCCCTTCTGTGCCTCCATCTCATATTACACCATCTTTTGCCCCTTTGGTTAAAATAGACCCTCAGCCTTGCACATTTTAAAGCTCCTGACCTTATCAGAATGCTCAAGAACCCCAAAGCTACACAGCATCAACACATGTCATTTGTAATATGTCCAAAGGCAATACTAGAAATGAATGCTGTGACTTGTGCTTGGTCTAGGGCAATGTATACAGAAGCAGATTGCATGTTGCCTTCATGTTTTTCAAGCTGATTCTGTAAAGACATCCACAAAGTTGAGATATTCCAGATCAACCAGTCACTGAATACTTTATGAAGGCTGTGCATCAACATAAGCTTTACACAGTGTTTGGGTTTTGATACAAAACACTTTTCTCCAGAACAGGCTGAATTTATGGATTCCTTTTCTGCTTGCTAGGGAAACAGCCATGAACTAGTCCTTGTTTTCTAGAGCAAGTAGGTGAGGACTTGGATATAGATGTGATGCAGCATCTGTTAAGAGCCTCATACATTGCAATTATAATCATAGAATGGCTTGAGTCAGAAGGGACCTTAAAGATCATCCAGTTCCAACCCCCCTGCCATGGGCAAGGACACCTCCTGCTAGACCACGTTGCTCAAAGCCCCATCCAGCCTGGCCTTGAACACATCCAGTGCTGGAGCATCCACAGCTTCCTGGGCAACCAGTTCCATTGTCTCACCACCCTCAGTGTGAAGAACTTCTTCCTAATTTCTAACGTAAATCTCCCCTCTTCCAGTTTGAAGCCATCACCCCTCATCCTAAGACTGCAAGCCCTTGTAAAGAGAGATCTATCAACTCTGCATTGCCATAGTTGTGGTGCAAGATTTTAAACTCCAAAATAGATTCTCAAAGTACTGTTGGTGAGCACGTCTGGCCTGACTAAAAAATGGGCAAGTTGAAGCCTTTCATTTATCTGCTAGGGAAATAAAAGACAGTGAATGGAAATGAACATTCTCTATCGCTTTCTGCTGCAGGTGGCTTCAGGCTGATTTGGAAGGACTGTGTCATGGAGAGGGAGCGGCTGCATTTGCATCCCAGAATTTATCGATTGCAAGTACACAAGAAACAAGTAAGGGATGCAAATATTTAAATGATATTAAAATTTGTGATTTGCAAAGGTCCCTTGCAATCCCTGCCATGCTGGGATTCTGTGGCACTTTTTCAGACCCGAAGAGTCTCTGGTACTGCCTGCACCTCAGTCTGGCATCTTCCAGAACTGTTACATTTCTACATTTCTGTACAATTTTGCTCGTACTATTTTCACATCTAGTCATACTGGTGCTCCTTTTAGGTTTCTCAACACAGGACAATTAAGAATTTGACTAATCTTGTTGTCAAACGGAGTATTTTTGCCAGTTTTTGGTTGGGAAAAATAACAATCTCATGCCTTCCACAAAGCCTGTTCTGCCCATAGTCAGGTGTTCCTTGGTTTATTGCTGCCTATCGGCTTTAGAGAATTAAAGGGGGACAGAAGAAAGACGTTTGGGCAGAGGTGACATCTTGGACTATGTCCTATTGTTTCTATTTAAGAGCTGGTAAAGAAAATAACAATATTAATGATTAGTATTTCTAAACCTTGAGGGAAAAGTGAAACTGCTTCAAAATATTCTGTAAAGTAGGAAAGTATAATATCATATATATTTGACTGTCGGAGAAATGCAGGTGTAAGTATTTTTTTTTCAAAGCCACAAAAGGAATCTATTTTGGAAGCTGAAGTTTCTAGCTAATGGTTCTGGTTTATATTACTCTGTGTTGTGTGTCATGTCGTGTGTGTTCCCCCCCTGCTTAATGTTTTTATTAAGGAAAAATAATAGGAACCTATAAAATAGTATAAATGGATGTTTTCCAAAACAAAGACATCAATCTCTGACTAAGAATCTCTGTCAAAAATACGGATTCCAGAAACACAGATGTGTTTCTGGACACAGATGCGTTCCTGAACACAACCGATCTGCTTCTCCTCTCCCTGTCACATCAGTCTTCGTGGCACCTAACATCCCTCCCAAGCTGGCAACTACTTGTCAGGAAGGCACCGTTCTCGATTCTTCGTGCACTGCGTGCGGCTCTTAGCTGGAGAAAGCAGCCCCTGCCCTGTGCCAAGCTCAGCAGCGCTGCCAGAGCACTGGTTTGGGCGGGAGGCCGCGGGGAGCCCAGGCCCCGCTGAGGAGCTGTGGGCCTGCAGAGCAGCCAGGCCCTCGGGCTGATCTCTTGTCAAGGTCTCCCCCTCGTGGCCCCCGCAGCGTGTGCAGCCTTTTCGACCGACAGCACCATCAACAGCCCGCGGTTTAAGGCAGAAAGTCAAGCTGCGCGGTTTGCAATCGTCTTCTTGGCTCAGGAGCCTTTTGGGAAGCCGTGCAAAGGTGCCGTGGTGTGAAAGGTGGCTTTCAAGCGGTGGTCTCCTGGGCTCTTCCGTCAGTCCGTCCTCAGAGTCATCTGAGTGACAAGGTCATGGTGTCTGGCACAAGGGCGATGGGACGTGCTAGAGCTTTACACCATGCTGTGCATCCAACCCAAATTCTCAAACTGTGCTCTGTTTGCAGGGCAAATTAGTTTCACAGCTGCTGAATACCCTAAACCAGAAGAGTAACTGAGGTGGAATGAGACTTGAACCTGAGGTGTGATGAGACCTGCAAGCCCTTATTTCCGAGATCATTTGCAAAAAGATAAGGTCCTGTGTTTAAGTTTTGGAACTGAGAAGTAGAGAAGTCATCTGTGAGCACATTTGGGATCCTGTAACGGGCAGCACACAAATTGTGTATAATGCTATGGGTTCGGTCACGTTTCTGAGCAGATCCTGAGGGAAAAATTATGATGCAAAGGAGAACTCATCTACAGAGAACCTGTCACTGAAATAGCTAACTCTGCTTCATGTTCGTACTTTGTTGGTTTAGAGCAAGTCTGTACTCAGTTGCTGCTGGTGGGTACTGAGACGTGGACTCCTACCAAGAGGGTACTGAAACAGAAGAATGAGTTCCAGGATGAGGTACGTAGAACTGTGCTCGGAGGATGCTATAGCCAAAGAGCCTGGTTTTGGTGATGGAATCTGCCATTACATGCTCCTTCCCCAGAGATCAGGATAGGAATCATAGAAAGGTTTGGGTTGGAAGGGACCTTAAAGGTCACGTCGTTCCAACCCCTCTGACATTGGCAGGGACACCTCCCACTAGACCAAGTTGATCAAAGCCCCATCCAACCTGGTCTTGAACACATCCATGGCACAATTCCTCTTCTGACCAGCTGGTTATGCTGTGCGTGATGCACCTCAGGTTGTGTTTGATCTCTTGGTGCCAGGTCACAGTGCTGGCTCCTGCTGAGCCGCTGCCAACCAGCACCCTCAGGTCCCTTTCTACAGGGCTTCTCTTCAGCCACTGCTCTCCCAGTTTAGACTTGTGTCTCTTTATACCTGATGGGAGGATGGTAGAAACTCTGGTAGCATTAGAGAATTATTAGTGATTCAAGTTGTCATATCATACAAATATTAGTGTAATATATAAGATCAAGAAAAGTCATAAACGTAACCGAAGTTCTAGATGCCTTCACAAAGCCTGTACTACTCTTTCACTTTGAAGTAGTTTTTTTTTTCAGTATTTTTAGCAAGATTATGGCCATCCCATGTGACAGAGAGAGCAGCCTGAGCCAGAGGATGATTGAATCTGCTTCTTCTTCCAACCCCGATTTGCCAACCTTCTAAAGCAGCCATGCTGTGTCCCAAATGCGCTGTGTCCAAGAGAGAGACAAACACAACTGCATTATACCACCCTGCTGAGATCTGTACCAACTCTAGCTCCCCACTTAATAAGGTCTTAGAATATATGAAAAAAAATAGAGCTTTGTTTAAAAAAATAAAATCAAACTGATCTTTGGAGGTCCCAAGGTAGCCCAGTCATGTCGATCTTCTCAACTTGTATGCATTTTCTCACTCTCTAAAAGAAAAAAACTGCAAGCTTCATCCATCAAGACTCTAACTAGATTTACCCAAATAGATTCTCTTTCTTTGCCAAGTCAATTTAAAAAGAATGTAACAAATCTAAATTCTATAGTTATTGATACACATTAACAATAAACAGCAGGTCACATCTTGATTTCATCCACCCAAACCTTCAGCAGGTCAGACTCTTTGTTTCAGTGTTATCTTTCTTCAGAAATCCAGAGAGAATGTAAACAACTTAGAAATTTATCTAACTTTCATTTCTGTACAGATAACCTGCTTTATCTCCCCAGACCTCAGCTCTCTGGCAAAATTGCCCTGGGTTGGAGATGGTTACACCACATTCTTTACCCACTGTTTCCATTTCCATACTCAGAGAAATACAAGTGCCAGCATCTTAATAACTGAGTTGTTGTGCCTTTGAGTTTATGCAAATGCTTCCTTGTTCCAGACCTCAAGATCCAGGAAATGGCTTTGCATTAGATAGTGTATGTCATCTATACCTTTGTTATATGTCCTGGCACCAGGAGATACACTTTGCATAGAAAGCAGAGCTGTGCCTGTGCTATAGAAGCAATATTTGGTGCAGCAGCTTCTGCTTGGCTCATAAAGATGTAACTTGATAATTTAAATAACTATTAGTCATTACAGTCAGACTTCAAAATCTGAATGTCAGGTAACAAGAAACTTTCAGCCCAAAAGGGTATAGAAAGCGATGGTCTGATCTGAGGATGGCTGCAGATGAAGCAGAGAAGCCCACTAGTCTCAGCGAGCTGCAGTTCAGGCCAGTAATGAGTTATTGTTTAAATTTCATTGTAATAAATGTTATTTCTGATGCCTTTCTATAGGTAACCTTTTGCTTTTAGACCCAGGAACTAGAAGACGGGAGGTAAAGCTAATTTGAGGAGATAACCGCATGGCAAGAACAGAGCTTTTAAACAGGAATTGGTCTTTTTAAGCATAGCCATGATCATTTGCATACAAAACTCAGGGACTTTTTTTGTCTCTAGGCCAGTAGCTGTTAGTTGCAGGAACAATTAGTTCTCCCAGCTCAGCTAATGTTAGTTATTCAGGATATAAACTTATGAAGATCCGCTGGGATTCTTCAGAGAGGGCTTGTTGTCAAGTTGTGCAGAGTGAGGACAATATGCAGCTAGCTCTTTTGGACCAGAGACAAACCACAGGCGATGACCAAAGCGTCACTTGATGCTTTACTGAGTTAGAGTAGAGTGATCCTGCTCGTCTCACGTGCCGCTGTGGTTTGGCTTCGAACCAAATTTCTCTCTCGCAAGTTAGACTTCGTACGAGGAGTTTAGCCCGTGACATGGCACTGGCAGATCTCATTTCAGACTGAGGTCTTGAACTAGTGACAGCAACCACTGCTGTGCTCCAACAGCGGCCGAGGGATTCAGCAACCATAGGAAAATTCTCGTAGCTGGTTTTAACCACTACGCTGCTAGTTCATGGGAGGGGGGGGGTTGTCATGCTGCATCAGCCCCACGAGGTCCATGTGGAACCTCATTTTGCACCCCCTATAGCTGCAGATAAGCTTGTTGGCTTTAGTATGTACTTGGTAAGGTAAAGCTGAAAAGACCGAGGGCTCTGCGGACCCGCTGCAGCTGGGGGTATTTACACCAACAATCAGATTTTCTCCAGTCTCAGGTAATGAGCTTGAAATCTTGGCAATATAAATTGGTTTCTAACTTCTCAGATAACTCCTGCTTTTAGTTAGTCTGGAAATATTATACGAACAGAGCTTTTTAAGGGTGCGAGGATCAGAATTCAGTTCTGAGCAAACGCAGGAGCTGGTGAAGCAGGAGAAATGGAGGGAAGAGCTGCCTGATGGCTCTGGGCTGCTCTGAGAAGTCTGGCTTCTGCCTGTCACAGCATCTCAGTGAGTGGGCATGGGGATAAACCCAATGTAGAGTTTGACAGCTGATAATCATTTCCATTCATCTGGAGCTTTATATGGCAAACCAAGCCCATTGTTTTAGTTTTTACTGAGGAAATATAGTACCCTTCCTCCATGAGTCTTTCTGAGGGACTAACAGACTCAGTCTGAGCATCATCTTCTCTGGAGTGGTAAAAAGAAAACAAATAACAAAACCCCCTTTATCATGCTAACAGCTTTCACAATTATGTATCTACTCACTAAACACAGTAGAAGGCACCATTCTGTCCTTTCTATCCTTGCCTGTTTAAACAGCTGCTTTTTATGGACAGAACACTAGAGCCTTCTACACTTGTGTATGGTGGAAAAAGCTTCTCTACACAGTGGTAGGCTACCAAGTGACTACTAAATATTGCCTACTTTAAAGGACACTTGCACACTAAAAAGGCAGGATCTGATAAGGAGAGTTGTTACTCACATGGTATCGCCCCGGTAAAGATGCTGAGTAGTGTTTGTCACGCGTGAGGAAGATATGAACTGACACGTGTCAGAAAGTATGTTGCAAGCAGGGAGACCTGTGGCTGGTGGTCTCCAGCTTGTTGGGTTGTACGTCACTCTGGTTTTTTTTTTTTTGTTCTAGCAGACCTTTCTCCTGCTTCTCATAGTGCCCAAAGAAGAGAAAATCTGAGCCATCATTTTGAGTGGCAAGATGTATTTGTAGTGGGAGTGACCGGAGTACCTATCTGGTGAAATATGGAGCCTTGTAAGACATACTAAATTTAATTTTTTTCTGTGTCTGACTAAAGCAATTTGATTTTCAACAAAGTAAAAGAAAACAGCTCCTAATATCTGGGACCTGATTGCCAAGACTCCTCATTTGAATCAAGGAGGTCATGATGAGGAGCTGTGCGTTGGACATAACGCTGGAGTCCGAAGGTTGCTGTCAGCACCAGGCCAAGCCTCTCACCCACCACTGGTCTCAGAGTCCCTGTCCGTGGAGCAGGGTTGGGTGCTTGACTGGGTCTACCCTGTGACCAAACAGCAGCCGTGGTCAGAACGCTGTCAGACTCAGGAGGCTCCATTCTTTCCATCCTGGGTGCAGGGCTCCTGGTTCTGATGGTTCGTACGCTGGGCTCCCTTTGGCTCCCCACGCTGTGCTTTGCATAGGTCTGTATATCCACAGGAGCTCATACTCACTCTTGTCTGAGTGCACGTAGAAGCGCTTGAGTTCTTTTTGGTTGAACAACAACAAAATTACCTGAAAGCAGACATTTTATCTGGCAAACTTCCGACCAGGCCATGAGTCTAACAGAATGAGCGAGGCCTGAAAACAGGGTTGGAATGGAAGCTGATGGGTAACTTGATGAGGAATGATGAATTAGCCCTTTGTGTATACAATGTGAGCGTGCATATAACAACTATATTTTGTAAGGGGGAGCCTTTTTTATCACCGTTCCTGATGAAAGGCTTTTTATTCTTATTATGAATAAAAGCTCAAGTCTATTCTTACTTAACTCATTCCTTTAACCCTAGAAAATGTGTCTGACGCAAGAGTCTTATTTTTCAGTAGAAGAAGCATCAGTCTCTAATGAAAGAAAGGATGTGAAAAACATTCCAAGTTTTAATGTTAAGCCAAGAAGAGTGTGACCTTGGAGAATAGAGTCCATTTGGGTAGTAAAAACTAGCTCTCCACTACCTAGAGGTCTTGGAAAGTCATACTTGGTAACTGCTGGTGAGATGCTGACTTACAGTCTGGCAGGATTTTAAAGGATGCTTTGGTCTTTATGGGCTTAAATGTAAAAACTGAAACTGCAGGGGAAAAAAAAAAAAAAAAGAGAGAAAATAACTCAAAAATGATGAATTTATAAATTAGGTGACCTTGTTTTCTTCAAATGCCAGGAAAACACACTTCATGTGCCTGAAGGTATTTAGTGCTGTGTTGCTAAAGAAATTTGAAGTAGGATATTTAATAATGTGAGAAATAGTTAAATCGGCCAAGTCTACACAAGAAAAAAAAATTACAATATTGAGGTTGAAACTGTGAGCTAATTCTTGTAACACTGTCATGGGGATGAGGGTAGGTGGTAGGAGAAGTGCCATGCAGTTTTCAGCACAGGCTTAGCCTGTGGAGACAGATGCCCAGAATCTGGATTTATGTTTGGTTTTAAACAAAATAAATTTCTGACAGGCTTCAAAGGAGCAAAGCATATAGCTGTGGAGAACTAAACATTTGTTTTCTTATTTTCTTCTTTGTTAGGCAAATGGCACAAACACTCAAACTCATTTGTTGTTTCAGGGAGCAGTTTTATTTCGTGATTTATGATCAAGGCTTTCTAGGTCTCTTTGACTACAGCTTGGTTAGAATATGCCTGTGGGGCAGCTCTGTTAACTGGGAGGGCTTTTTGTCATGAAGTGTTAATAGGATGCTGCACCTTAACTAGCTCCTGCTGAGAAATTAAAACTAAAAGAGTTCATCCCAAGGCATGAGATGCAGTAATTAAGCTCTCATGGGCTTTAATCTGCCAGCTGCATTCCAGAGGATAGCTCCTGGTATGAGAGGAATGGGATGTGTCTTGATGTTATCTATCATTTGAGTATCTATCATTGACTCCCAAACAAACCTTAAATCTGTGGACCCAAGTGGCAACGGCAGCTGCCCTTTGTAACAGGGGATTATGAGACCTGAAGTAATTTCCTCTTCTTTCGGGGAATTTATTCTGGTTGTCAGCCAGGAAATATTGCTGCTTGCCTGCAAGAGAAGAGATTGCAGAGCTGCATTGCTAGAATAATTCTGTTAGAGCTGCGTCAAATATCTCATCTCAGATTCTTCTTCAGTCTATACGACATGCTTGTAATATTAAGGAAGTCAAGAATAGTTTTTCATAGCGAAAGTTTCTATTAGCATGGCATGGACTATAATGTGGTGGAAGTTGTGTAGTTTTTCAGAGTTTCAAGAGTCTATTGTAAAAAAATTCCAAAGTGTTAATGAGACAACATAAAACTAACAAATGCTAGATTTTTCTCTGGTCAAATTAATTAAACAAATGTATAATTGGGCCAGTTTTGAAAAAATATGCTCTCTTTTTTTTATTTATTTTTTTTTTTTCTGAAATATAAGTACATTTGCTCTTTGAATTCTCACATGAGGATCTCTGTGCAATGAAACTTGCTTTCCAGAAAAACCTTCCTGTAGAAGAGGCTTGTGTAGATGTTACATAGGAAACATTGGATATAGGGATGGTGTCTCTGTGTGTGTGTGTGTTCCAATGAGATTCTGCTCATATTTTAACATTCTTTTCAACCTTAACTGTGAAAAATAATTCCATATTGTATCTCTAACTTTATTAAAAATAAGAATAAAAACAACATTTTTTGCAATCCATTTTCAAAACATTTTGTTCAGATTTACCAGCAGAGGGAGATGGTGTTCTGGAAGCACAACCTACATTTTGGGATTTCCAGAACACAGTGTGGTCACTGAAGTGTTTGTAAAGCCGATGGAAAAACCTGCCTTGAAATTCTTGGGAATTAAACCATTGCCAGTGACAAAATTTGAAGAATACCTTTATAACAGCGCTGCGGGAGTTTTGCGAAAATCCCCACATCCACCAGGCAATCGATCAATCAATCAAGCAGGAACTGTGTTTTAATGTTGCCTATTTTCATACACCTATACATCTAGTTCTCTATAAATGTAACTTGGTGAAAAGTTCCTGAGTGTGGTTTGATGTACACCCATGGGCATTTCTTGGGGAAACCCAATGGGTGACGCGGCGATTCTCCTCAGAGATCTCCATGGGAGATCTCCGCCGCGTTGTGTTGCACAGCTCTTAGAGCTGTAGTGAAACAAGCTAGTACCGCTTTACGGAAGCCTAACTTGGAAAAGTCTTGGAGAAGTTATTTCAAAAAGCACCTTTCAGGCCACGATAGTGGAATCCTTTGTAGTATCCTCTCTCAAAAGTCGAGATTAGAACTCAGAAGCGATCTGTGAGTAAAACAGTGGCAACACACACAGTTGTGTAGAAAGTTATGGTGTAGGTGGCATTCGTCACCCACAGACCACACGTAGGTCTCTGCTGCGTAGATGTCTCTATCTGAACTGGTCACCTTTGGTCCTTCTCTTTAGTAGCAATAAATTATGGCCTAGCTGCCGTTCACCATATTAATCTGACCTCCATGGACTGGAAGGTGCTCAGGCTGGAGGTGGACATTTGTGGTCAGTGGAGATACTTATGTTTTAGGTGTGATGAAGCCAATACCGCCTAACGCGCTGTATCTAATATACAACCACGAGTAAGGTTTGCATGATGATGCAACTGGGGGTAAAAATAGTTTGAAATGCGTTTACTGTCTCATTCAATATTTAACCTCTTGAAATAGCACTCTGACACAGTTTAATAAGAAACACATTCCTTTGTAGCTGTTCAGACACGGTGTAAGTATTTCTAAACTGGGCAACTTCTGGGCTGCCATTAAAAAGCAGAAGTGATGGTGAGTATGAATTTTTTTTTTTAGTTGTGAGAATGCCAACAAAACATCCTGCAAGTAAAAAGGAAAAATTTAGTCAGTGCTAGAAACTAAGCTATAAAACCTTTTGAAAGAGACTAGCAAAACTTATGATACTTTGCAATGGAAAAATTTTACTGAAATACAGAGTATTTTCACTTTCAAGGCTATCTCTGCAGCAAATAACAGGTGGTTTGTATTTTGCTGGTGGTTCCCTCCCTACAAACATTCAAGGGGGAAAGAGACGCATAATCCCCTTTTACTGCCAAAGAATCTCAGGGTACAGAGAAAGAATAATGATCGGGAGCGAGGTGAAATTTAGGTCTGTGCTCCTCACTGTTTCTGCTACATATTTCCCATGAGACTTTCAGCAACTTATTTAGTCCTTCTCTGCTTTTATTTCTCATTTGTGTGAAGGGAACTACAGAGCTCCAGGTTATGGAGCCTATAGATTTTGTAAGGGCATATTTGTGTTAAGAAGTGCTTAGTCTATAAAGCAGAGAATAAAGGTCAATAGAGACCAAGGCTGCCTTGTCCAGCAGGGACAGGCCTCATACTTTTGATTATTTTGTTTTTCCATCCATCATTTTATCTACTTCTCCCCTCCGCTGAGTAAGTAAGGAAGCAGCAGAGCAGGTCCCAGCTTGGTCCTGGTCTTGATAGATAATTGGATTGATAAAGGCAGTGAGTCTGCTTCTGATCCACAAATCACAGAATCGTAGAATTGTCAGGGTTGGAAGGGACCTTAAAGATCATCCAGTTCCAACCCCCCTGCCAATGGCAAAAGAAACTTTTCAGCTCTGACTTTCATGTCATGATCACAGGATGATCTGTTTTATGAAACAAATGTTTTCTAACCGAAAGCAAAGTGATTTCATCTTGCAGATGAGGGATGATTCAGTGCTATAATGGGGTGAAATGGTCTCTTGGCTCAGGCACATGGTTTATTAAACAAACTACTCCAGTTGCTACAGCTACTTACTGCTTGTGTCCCGCTCCTTTTCACTATTATCTGATATTTTGAACTGTGAATCAAACCAACATTTACATTTCAGCATACTTTTGTGGAGCAGAGAAAGACGAGTGAAAATAGCAATTATCTCTGTGGGACTGTGTTCTTTACGACGTGTAACACACGACATCTTAAAAATGTCTCATTTTCACACATCACTGAATCTGGATTATGTAATAAAAGCATCAGTTCCTACAGAGAGGTGACCACGTTAGAATCCCAGCGTTTGTTTCCTTAACAGAAGCGGGTGGTTTCTACTTGGGTGGATTTTGGAGATAACTTACAATATAAAATCACTGAACAGAATTAGTTCTGTTCTCACTCGGACCAGGACAGACCGCTTGGAAGATTCAGAATCCAGAAGGCAAACAAAAATCACAAGCATGCCATTTTTCATATTACATCATAGGTTTTATATTGTTGGAAAAAGGTAGCATATCTCATGGGAAGATGTGAATCTACTCTGACTAAAAGACATTGAGGCATGGAGATTATTGGGGTACAAAGGCCATCCTGTCCTGCCTGCAGAAGAACTTTTGGCTGTATCAGGCAAAATGCCTCAGTCACCAAGAGGAAAGACAAGCTGAGTGCTCGAAGTGCACTGACAGAATGTGAGACCAGCTGCACAGCTGAAAAACAGAATTCACTGGCTCGAAAAAGGTCTGTGTTTACTTGATCACTTTGGGGTTTGGACTTTCACCATATAATGGCCTTCATGTGACAAATCTCCCCTCAAAAGCAGCGCTGGTCTTTTCGTGGTCTTAAGAGCTGAATGTGAAGATTTTGCCACATACAACCCAGGATGAATTTATCTGTCCTTGCTCTTTGCTGCCCTTCATTGACCTCTCCTTGCCGATCTGTCCGCAGCAGCTCTCGTCAGCTGCCTTACCTGGTTTCAGGCTCCTGATCATCCCTGCTAATTCCAGTGGTGGCACTTCTCTCCTAGGATGGCATTTCAACCCTACCCTTCCCCAAAGCACCATGGGTGCTGCCCACACACTACTGCAAAGCACAGAATTGGAGACCTAAAATGTTATTTTCAGGCTTAGAGTAGTGAATGGCTTTGGTAAATACCGAGCTGTACCTCTCGCGTGCAGGACTGGAGTGTCTGTGTACACAAAATACAAAGACAGGGGTAAAGAGTGGATAGGAAAACACTCCGTGAACTGGAGAGGTCTTACTATTTATAATCCATACACTTCTCACAGGGAGATCCAAAGCCAGATACCCCAAACAAAGAGCGAGGATTCCCTCCTGTTTCACAACAATTAATCAAGCTCAAACAAAGAAAAGGAAAAAAAAACACAACAAAAGGAGGAGTGGGATTCTGAGGGGGAGTGGGAATAAAAGCTTTAAATGTGTCTGGGGTTTCAGAGGAAAAAAAAAAAAAAATATTTTCAAGTGCCTGTGATAAAAGAGTTCAGAGTATCTGAATACGTGCAGAACTCGCTGACCAGAGAAGAGGTGTCGTGAGAAAGAGCTCTGGCAGATGCAGCCTGCTGAGAGTGGTCCATGGGATCCCAGGAGGAGAATCTGTTTTGGTATCAGAAGTTTGCTCTGTAATTAGAGAGCAGCATCAGCTTTAAAAACAACGATTGTGATGTTCTCCTTCAGATGGAAACTGCCATTTTTGAAGTGGGTCCTTGTTTGCTATGAATGAGAATGACACCAGCAGCTCTTTCTTCATTAACAGCTATTGGATAGTAATCATTTTTAGCTGCAGATGACAAAACGGAGCAGAAGCAGACACAAGCTCAAAGGGTGAAAAGTACTTTATTGCCTAAAGAATATTTTCCCCAAAGCACCCAGATTTTATGCTTTCTATTTGATACAAGCTAGGAAGAGAGGAGTTAAATGACTTAACTTTCTACTCCACCTCAGCTAATAATTTACAGCTATCCCGGATAAATATACGGTCATCAGATCTTGCAACAGTTTGGGTTGGAAGAGCCTTTAAAGGACGTCTAGGCCAGATGGGTGACACTTTGCTGATACTTCGATGAGTGGCAGCGTGAGTGCGGTGGGAAGGAATGAAAGTCCACATCCGTTGCATTCTTCTGTGCTACCAAACTCCATAAACAAAATGTCAAACTCCAGCCCCAAAACAGGCACGAAAAGAGTATCAAGGTTGAGTTAGAAACTCTCAACGTGAGGAAGTCAGTCTCAAAGAGAACTGTAACAGCGGCGCGTGAAACAGAGACACGGGGACTCTCCCGGGGACCGTGAAGGTGCCGGCGGCTGCGGCACAGGCAGGTCTGGGGGGAGGTGGGGGTCCTCTCCCCACTGGTGTACCCCAACCCGCTCCCCGTCCTCTCCAGTGCCCCCGTCCCCATAACCTCCAGGTGTTCCTGCTGTGGTGTGCCAGTGGCACGGGCCTGACCTCAGCCTGCTTGTGCTTAGTTATTAGCCCGGCACGCTGTCAGCACCGCCCTGGATGTCAGCAGGAACACAGCGATGGTTTATTTTCAATTGATGATTCTTTGGCAATCTATGAAAATAATTTCACTGGAGAAGGAAATAAATAAATAAATAAATTCATAAATTCGTTCCTTTTGCTACAGGGCTTTTCTTCCTGCAAATTTCCAAGGCCTGCTGTGAATAATAGTGTTAGAGCTTCCAAGCTGCGAGGGTATTTTATAGTGGAAAGTGTTAGGCAACCAAAATAAATACCAGTTTCCACTGTTATGAAATAAGGGGTTTCTTTATGCTGTACCTCAAACCCCATGTTAGATACTGTTTGCTTTTAGAGATGCAGCACTATGTGTCCGAAAGGGTTGGTTTTTTCATCAAGACCCTAGGTTTGTCCTAGCTTCTTTACATCTCCATGAGAAATAATTTAAGAGAGACAGAACATGATGGCTTTGTGAGGAAAAAAATGTCCCAGGCACTCATCTTCAGAAGGGGCTGAAGGAAATCCTGACATCCAAGTGCTGCCAGCCTCCAGGGCGTTCAAAATCCATCTTCCTCCTTCACGGCTTGAACGCATCTCTGCTTACAAGGTTTGGGAGTATTTCTGACAAACCTGGTCCGCGTTTGCTGCTAGCGGAGCTACAGATGAGGCGAGTTTTCCATGGTTTGGGGTTTTATTGCGAGCGCTTTGCACAGCTCTGGTTCTGTGCTTCCTTCTCATGACATCAGTGCTGAAGGGGAGAAAGAATGTAAACATCTGTTTTTTATAATTCCGTTCTAGGCTTATAACTTGATTCGGAGAAGCGATGTTTCTACAGGATTAATTTTCCAGTCAGAGTATGATGATTTTCAGTGTGCAGCTTTAGCATCGGTTTTAAGATTACCAAAATAAGGAGGGAATCTGATGAGGTAAACGCTGCTTCACGCTCTACTTTTCCTGCTGTGCACCTCATCCACCTTACCCACCCGACTGAAACCAAAGGATGCTGTTTCCCTCCCACTCGCTGTTTGAAAGGACGGCCCGTTGCTCCCCGCAGCACACGATGCCGCTGATGGGAGAGGAGAATTGTCACCGCAGTGCCAAGGTGAGCGGGAGAAAAGAGGATTCAGCTCCTGGCTCTCCCTCAAGTCTTTTCACAGAATCCCAGCATGGTGGGGTTGGAAGGGACCTCTGGGGATCATCTGGTCCAACCCCTCTACTCCAGCAGGGTCACCCAGAGCAGGGGGCCCAGGAGCACAGTGTCCAGGTGGGTTTGGAATCTCTCCAGAGAAGGAGGCTCCACAGCCTCTCTGGGCAGCCTGGGCCAGGCTCTGCCACCCTCACAGCAAAGAATTTTCTCCTCCTGTTCAGGTGGAACCTCCTGGGTTCCAGTTTGTGCCCCTTGGCCCCTTGAACTGTCAATCCAACCCTGGAGCTGGATCAGCGGCCAAGGATTGGATCTTCAGAAGGTG
The DNA here is from genome assembly GCA_024336885.1 of Actenoides hombroni. Classification (NCBI taxonomy): domain Eukaryota; kingdom Metazoa; phylum Chordata; class Aves; order Coraciiformes; family Alcedinidae; genus Actenoides; species Actenoides hombroni. The sequence continues at coordinate 82,104,643 of WUAM01000287.1, read as the reverse complement.
CCTGTTGGGATGTAGGTGCATCCTTAAACAACTCCGGAGCTCTGCGATGTGCATCTATACATACATATGTATGTATATATATATATATTTAGCCCTTAACCTCTCCTGCTGCCAGAGCAGGGTTAAAACACCACTCTGGGCACTATCTTTTCTTCATTGCCCAGTCTTCTTCTTGCACATGAGATTGGTGGTGTCTGGAGCCGTGGCCCTACTCACATTTTGGGGTCTTTACCGCCCACTTTAATAGTCACTGCAAGAACCCATTCCTAGGAGCTGAGGAAGACTGAGGCTGGAAGGGGCCTCGGGAGGTCAGGTAGCGGTTGTGGAAGCGTGACCGAAGCGAGGGCAGCAGGCCACGCAGGAGTGATTTCGGTCACGTACTTCTAACGATTAAACAGTGGCGGGGCTCATCTACGCTGCGAGGGATGAACTCGAGTGGGCAGCTCCCTCCTCGCCCCCCGGCAGGTGAGAGCGCAGACCCCGCTCCGCCATCGGCCAGCCCGCGCTTCGCCCCTCGCCGCCCCGTTCCCGTCGGGGCGGGGCTCGGGACGAGCCGGCGGCCAGGTGCGAAGGGCGGCCCCGGCCCCGGCCCCGGCCCCGGCCCGCCCCGCCTGCGGGAAGGGGGCCCTGAGGTGAGGGGCAGAGGCCGCGGCGGGCCACGGGAGGCGGGGCCGGCGCTGGGCCGCTCGCCGAGCTGTTCGCAGCCGCGGGTCCCGAGGCGGCAGCCTCAGCCCCAGCAGCAGCCGCTCCGCGGCATGGCCGGGGCTCGGCCCTCTCCCTCGGGGCGGCGCTGCCCCAGCCCCGGCCCCGGCCCCGGCCCTGCCCGGTGAGAAAGGCGGAGCGGGGCCGCGGCGGCGCGCAGACAAAAGCTGCGGCGCTTCCTGCCCTCCGCGCTGAAGGGAGAGGGCGGGCGGTGGGCGCCGGTCTCTGCGGGCTCCGCGCTCCGGTCTCCGCCGGGCCGGGCGTTCCAAGTTGCCCTTCTCGGGACGTGCGCGGGCTGCCGGGGAAGATGGTTTTCGGCGGGGGCAGCGGAGCGTGGGGAGCGGGTGTGAGTGCGGTGCTGCTGCTGCTGCTGCTCGCCCTGTGCCCCGGCGCTGCCCCCGAGCCCGGCGGCGAGGCGGTGCCGGAGGGAGCCTCCACCCTGGCCTTCGTCTTTGATGTGACGGGCTCCATGTACGACGACCTGGTGCAAGTTATCGAGGGGGCATCCAAAATCCTGGAGACGTCGCTGAAAAGACCCAAGAGACCGCTTTACAACTTCGCGTTGGTGCCTTTCCACGACCCAGGTAGGGGGGTCAGCCGGGAGGGCCGGCCGGGCCCCGGGCGGGGTCAGGGGGGGGGCGGGGGGGTCCCGCCCCCGGCCCGCAAAGCCGGGGGGGCTCGGGGGCGCACGGCGCGGGAAAAAGGACGCCA
>WUAM01000287.1:82085044-82097579 GCA_024336885.1 Actenoides hombroni | reverse complement strand
TTCTCTTCTCTTCTCTTCTCTTCTCTTCTCTTCTCTTCTCTTCTCTTCTCTTCTCTTCTCTTCTCTTCTCTTCTTGTGTTGGTTTATCTTGGCCTCCCTTAGACACACAGTGACAGCAATAGTGAACGCACGTCCACGCTGTGAGTTTTTCTTTCTCGTTTTAGGAGATGCAGTGTAAACTTGCAGCTGTTCAGTGCTGTCTTGGTACGTCTGAAGACAAACGATAGCCGGAGCTGGGCACAGTAACTGTTCAATCTGACCTTTTGTGCTGGAACTGTTGAAGTGTTGCTGTTACCTATGATTTCACTGTTGACAATTTCAGCAGGAAATACTCTCTCCTCTTAAAGCTCAAGTGCTGCTTCTACATTGTGGCAACTACTAAGTTTTGTTGTTGCTGTCATCAGTTGAAGGACAATTGCCAGTATTATAGAAGAGTGAAGAGCTCGGAGTTGCTACGGATGAAGTGTGAAGGAGCTACAGGTGTTTTCCACCTCTGGAAATAAGTGTTTTGAAACCTTATTGTCATCCTTAATGGAGACATCGTGATAGCCATAAAATCCATTCTGTGGGATTACGGGGCTGTTTCCTTGTTCCTCTGGGGTCCCTCTAAAAGTACCTCTTCATGTAGATTACTGAAGGCAGTATTGCTACTGCCAGAAGCTCCAAAATCTGAGAGCCAAAATGTTGTCTTGTCATCCAAAAGTCTACTAGAGCATCACAACTTCTTTCTCTACTGTCTTAACCCTGCCTGCCCAGCCCTGATTGGCAATATTCCCATTCCCAGCACAATGGGAATATTACCCCCAGTTCGTGAATCTTTTTTTGTGCAAGAGGAAGGATTTTTATCCCCCTTTTCCCTTGCACGTACAGTGGAGGTTGTCTTGTCCTCAGGAAAAAAAAGTGGTAACGCCTCAAATACGTCATTCTCTTCTGCTTTGCATTAGCAATTATTTTTTCGTGTTACACTTGAAATTGCTGCCTACTGAACAAGACACTTGCTCTGTTTTGCTGTGCTGTCCCCAGCTCCGAGTGGTGGCAGTTACAAGGAAAGCTCTGGAGCTCGTTAGTGACCCGTCCCAGTGTTGTCCTGTCTGAGGACCCATGGCTGATGTCATTTAGCAAAGGAGGCTCGCGGCGTACGCCTGCTCTCCGGGGTTTCTGGAGCTCAGAGGGAGGATGCTTGCTCCAGAGCAAAGCCTTCTCCCGGGGATGTTTCTCAAACACCAGCTGCTAATGCAGTGCCACTGCGAGCTCAACCGTTAGGTGTGCAGTGGGGTAACAAATAGTTGTGCAGGGTTTTAAAGGCACTCCTCAGTATGGTGGCTTTTAACGCGAGAGCTTTCTGCCAGGTGCCTGAGAATCTTTACACTGCTATTGTGCCTCCGTGCACCTGGAAAACTTTCACTTCCCACTATAGTAGCTTTGCCTTCACATCCCTTACTACTGGTGTGTCTTCTGCAGACTGGTAGACAGAACACCAGCTTTGCTGGAGGGTCTCACACCTTCCTGAGCAGGGAAGGGTGGTGTGCAGGTTCTGTGGCTTCCACTCCAAATACAGCAGTGTCTTTAGGTCCTCTGCAGCGGACTGAACCTGTGGAGAAGCCACTGATGGCTGTTGTCAGGGTCACTGGTGTACCAGGGTAGGTACACATCCCAAAACACACGTGTGAAGAGCAGCGCAGACCCACGCGGTGACAGCGTGAGGCTCTGCTTGGGCTTTCGGCTGCTGCTGTTCTGCTCAAAAAAAATTGCCCCTGCCATCCCATTAGAGGCTGCTGCCCTGTAATTCTTGCTACTTTAATTGTTTACCCATTGATCTCAAAGTAAATACCACACAGGTTGTGGAGTCTCCTTCTCTGGAGAGATTCCAAACCCACCTGGACACTGTGACCCTGGGCCCCCTGCTCTGGGTGACCCTGCTGGAGCAGGGGGGTTGGACCAGATGATCTCCAGAGGTCCCTTCCAGCCCATGCCATGCTGGGATATGGTGATAAATACTCTGTACATCTTTATCTCACTTTACCTGAGGCAATAGTGTTCACTGTAAGGTGGATTGTCAGTGAAGTACACAGGGGGAAGCTGACAAGGAGACTAACCAGAGAGTCTTTGCCTCTTGAAAGGCCAACCTTGCTCTTTTAAAGTGGCAATGCTAGAAGGTAACTATGAGGAAAACATGTCTTCTATGATGGGGCATTAATAGTGAATCTCTTTACTGAAGAGAGGAGCTTGAGTTCTTAGAGGCAAAAAACAACTCAACAGGAACTGATAGCTGCTGAAACTGAGGCTCTGTGATCCAGAATCCTTGCTCCATCTTCTGCACCATCGTCCTGGCAGTACCAGCTTGATTTGGATCAGCTATAGCGACACATCCACATGCCTTTTGAAAGCTCTGTATGACTGAATCATCTGGTCCAAGGCCCCTGCTCCAGCAGGGTCACCCAGAGCAGAGGGCCCAGGATCACAGTGTCCAGGTGGGTTTGGAATCTCTCCAGAGAAGGAGACTTCACAGCCTCTCTGGGCAGCCTGGGACAGGCTCTGACATCCTCACAGTGAAGAAGCTTCTCCTCCTGTTCAGATGGAACCTTCTGAGTTCCAGTTTGTGCCCTTTCCCCTTCTCCTGTCACTGTGCACCACTGACAAGAGTCTGGCCCCATTCTCTTGATGCCCAGCATCAATGATCAGCATTGATCAGATCCCCTCTCAGGGATCTCATCCTCTCTTCTCCAGCTAACCAGCCCCAGTGCTCTCAGCCTTTCATTGTGACAGAGATGCTCCAGTCCCCTCAGCATCTTTGTAGCCTCCTCTGGACTCTCTCCAGTAGTTCCCTGTCTCTCTTAAACTGGGGAGCCCAGAACTGGACCCAGTACTCCAGATGTGGCGTCTTTAGGGCAGAGAGGAGGGGGGAGGAGAACCTCCCTTGACCCACTGGCCACGCTCTTCTGAATGTACCCAGGACATCTTTGGCCTTCTTGGTCATGAGGACACGTTGCGGGCTGAGGATGAAGTGGTCCCCCAGGACTCCAAGTTCCTCCTCATGTGGTATGTGTGGGTCGGGTGACTCGTGACTCTATCCCTTGCTGCAGGGCTGGGCCATGTGCTGGCTGCAGGAGGGTCAGCAGTACTGGTCCTGCGCAGAGGGGAACAGAGCGGGGGGACTCCATGTAGTGGTACAAATTACGCCTGAGCTTTTCTTAACCAATGGTGAGCAGGATGAGTTTATACTGGGTTGGTGCTTTGCTATGTGTCTGTGACACTGGGACCCTCCGAGCTGTTTGTGTGGACTCGAGGGATGCGTCCCTGGTCTCTTCCTGACTTGTGCTTTACACTTTTTGTGTGTGTATTGGAGGCTGCTTGGGGTTCCTACTGGAGGGGGTTGGATTCAGTCAGCTGGGGACCTGGATGAACTGGATTAATGAGCGTGGAAAAGGAGCAGATCTTTCATTGAGTTACTGGGTTTAGAGTGTGGCCGACAGAATGACGGGAGGAAGCCTTTAGACAGAGGCAGCCCTGGGATGCCAGTTGGTATGTATTTCCCAATTAACAGCTTGGTTTCTTGGCGTATGCCATGGACTGGGGTTTTGAAGGAGACGCGTGCATCAGAGGAATTATTGAGAACATGTGTTTTCCCGGGTTGCGAATGGCAAAACAATTTCTCTGTTGAAAGAGCCCGACGGTGTTACTTGATGGGCTCACCATGCCTTGATAATCAAGTTTTGTTAGAAGAAAGAGGATGGATTTAATTAAACGTGTTCTGGGCTGGTTGCTTCACGTGCTTTCGTTCCTGCTGCCAGGGCAAATGTATTTTACCCCTCGATCACGCTGGTGAATACGATTCATTTTTTATAACTCTTGCCAGTGTTTGGGATTTCCTGGTTTAGGTGTGTTGCTCTCCAGTCTGATTTATGAGGTCCTTCAGCTGGCCTCTGGTGAATTCATGCTGTGCAGTCGTTGTTGGGAGAACTCTGGGTCCAAGGTTTGTGTTCTGTACAGGGGTAGTTTGCAACCTTCTATTTTTCGGTGGGATCAGAGGGGTTTAGGTCACACGCAGCCCCTCGTGGGCTTCAGTTAAACTTCTCTTGTGGCCTTTTGAAGAACATGTGCAACCTATTCTCTGGTAACTGTAGGAGTGAGCTGAGCTTTTCCCTGGTTTTGCCGGGGAAGAAGCAGAATGAGATCATGTTCTTGAAGCGCTTGAATGGGATTATTTAATGTCAAGATCCATGAAGCCATGACGCTGAGGACACCATCGATCCCATGTCACTTGAGGCACTTCACTGAAGAACCTCAGCTGAGAGACTGGCTGCCCAAAAGCTCTTTCTGTAATTCCTGAAATGAAACTGGCACCTTTATGGAGCAACTCAACGCTTGCGAATTTATAAACCCTCTTTGGAGGTCTCGTTTGCTTTCGCTGGCTGCAAAGGGGGCAAGGTTAGTTCAGCTGAAGCCTCGAGTTTAGGAGGTATGAAGGCAAGCAAGAGGCTTTCTAACTTTTTCCTGCTCTGGGTCTGCCTGTCCAAATAATAGTCCTTGGCATTTGTTTTGTATTTATTTTATCCTGTTGTATGGGTGCTGAGTGCTCAGATGAGCCTGGCTCACATGGGGGATTAAGTTGTGCCCACACTGTGGGCACAGAATCCCAGCATGGTGGGGGTTGGAAGGCACCTCTGGAGATCATCTGGTCCAACCCCCCAGCTCCAGCAGAGTCACCCAGAGCAGGGGGCCCAGGATCATGTCCAGGCAGGCTGTGAAAGTCTCCCAAGAAGGAGCCTCCAGAAATGTCCTCCCTGGTTCTGATTTGACCCCAGACCTTCAGCCACGCTGAAGAACTTCACCTTGTAGGGCACTTTGAGCTAAAACTGAGTAACGCCGAGGCAGCTCCAGCGTAAACAGAAGGGGTTCTGCCAGTCCCCTTGGCAGGGGGTGTTGGTGGGTGCCTAAGGATGCAGCTCATCAGAGCATCTTGCACCTCGTTTGCCCATACTGCAGGTTGTCAGCAGGGTTTGCACCTTGGATGTTGAGCAGGGACTGCTCTGTGTGAGCTGAAGGGGTAATACTGGCAGCTCTGAGGCCGATCATCTACGTGGGGGGGGGACAAGCCCCAACTGGGGGCTGTGATGCAGGTTGTTAATGTGTATTCCAGATGGAAACAGGCTCTGTGTGCTTATGAAGAGATGTCAACTTATTGTTCTGTATTCCGTGTACTCTGCCACCTCTAGTTGCTTTGGTGTCCTTGGTCCTCTTCTTCCCAGAGACACTGGGAGCACTTTTCCCAGCTCTTGCCCAAGTTGTAGCCCCTTCTCCTAAAAATATACCGAGCCACAGATCTCAGCCTGCAACACATTACTGGTAAAATACATACACATTTGACAATGACACGTTCCCAGAGGCCAGGCCAACTCACTGCCAACATCCCATGCAGCGAAACCAAGCGGAAAGTGTTGAATTTCTTTTCAGTAAGGTATCCCTGGAGCTCTAATGCTCCTTCCTCTGCTGGGTTTTTGGGGTTTTTTTTTTCCCAGCTGTAGCACTGCAAAACATGATGGCAGCTTTAAAAGACAATTTCGTGTTGCCTGCCACAGAGTAGAGCTAAATTCCCAGTACCAACTTGATAGCTATGGACTAAATGACAACCAGCGGAGCTTGTTCTGCAGTGGGGTGTAACCAAAAGCAGAGTGAGACCCCGGCTTTTCACCCTGCTGACGAGCAGTGGGTGGGGGTGGGTTTGTGTAATGAAATGAAGGAATGTCTTGTGCTGCTGTAGCCCCAGCTCTGTAGCTGTTTTATTGAGCTCTTTAGTCTGGCCTGTCCGCTTAGGAGAGAGGCTCTGATCTCTGGCTATAGGTTACTGCTGGGTTCCTGCCATCTTGTTCAAATTAGGTTTGTAGCCCGGGGGGGTGGGGGGTGTAAGCAGGAAGCCATTGTAATTTTCATGCCTCGGACCCCGGTGTATTTTCATGAGCTGAAGCTGAAGTGTCTCTGGGGATGCTGAGTATCACTGAAACATTTCCTGAGTTCTCTTAGCTGTACAATGGTATGTCCGAGTCTGTTTTCCAAGGGACAGAGCTTTTTGTTTAGTTAGTGAGGTCTTAGTTAGTTCACTGAACTAGTGTCTGCTTGCACTTAGCATTGATTCAGCAGCAGCAGCAGCAGAGGAGGGGAGTTGTGCAGGGAGAACAGAGTCCTTAGAACAGCTAGGAACACTGGGATTTCTTTTATGCCCCCATGTGAATTTATAGTTCTGTTTCCTAAAAAGATTATGACTTGACAGCTGCTGTGTCAGAGCTGGGTTTCTAGGCTGGAAATAGCCAGGCACATGCTAAAAGAGCAATAGGTGGAGCACCCGGGTAGAGAGACTCTGCTGCTGGTCTTCGGGCAAGCTGCTTTCCACGGTGGCACTTCTCCCTCTTCCGTTACGTGGCCCGTACAACACCAACACATAGTAGGCTGGTTGTAGAGATCTTCAGCAGCTCTGTGCACGCCCCAACTCCCGGTGTCTTTCACCAGAGTCTGAGCACCAGCAGCACCTCCGGCCCCCAGCAAGGGGCACAGGCAGAGTGACCACAGCCTTTGGAGACTGGAAGGTGGTGCCCAAGCAGCGGCACGTGCTCGGGAGCGTGGCCTCCTGATTTAACAACATCCTACTTAAACCCCTACGTCTCGGTGTCTTGCAGCACTTCAGGTGAAGGGGGGGGGGGGGGGTTGGTACTTTGGGTTTTTAGTTTGTTTTGTTTCATTTGTGTCTTCCCTGTTGAAATTTCACACAAGCTGAATGAAAACACAGGGAATCCACGTGACTTACTCCTGAGTCACAGTCCTCTGTGTTAACTACAAACCCACAAATCACTTCTTCGTCCCTGAAATGTTTATTCCCTCTCTTCCTTTCTTTCCTAGTCTGTTGGACTCCCACATCTTTTAATTGTCTTTGCCTCTGCCTTCAGCCCATTCCTTCCTCAGATTTTCCATTGACCCTTTTCCCGCGGAGGTTCAGTGTCCCTTCTCAGCACTCCCCTCCTTTATCTCAAGATTTCTTGGCAGTCTGGAGTATCTTTTCATATACAAACTGGATCCTGGTGATGAAATGTGTCGGTGCTAAAGGCAGCATATTCTTGCTCTGGAATAATTGTGGTGTCAGCCACAGATAGGTTTGTGCAGGAGATGATGGAGAAATCTTTTCTGGTGTGTCTGATGGCTGATATTTGCTTTGGCATGGATGAGGGTGGTAGCAAGGATGTGTAGACATGTATCATTCTCACTTTGCTTATTGGCCACGAGAACAAGTATATTTGTAGAGCTTTTTCTGAATTTTACCAACTGATTCTGGTATTTGTTCTCTGAAATTTTGGCTGAGTCTTTGAACAGAGACTTTCTTAGAGGTGTGGCTGTATTGAACAAAATAATCACTCTACACTGCTACCTGCTTCCCTCTTCTTTGAGGTTATGGCTTGTTCTGGTCTCAGCCATGAGCGCTGCTTTGCAATTCTAGGTTCCTTCTGAAATCACAGAATCCCAGCATGGTAGGGGGGGACCTCAGGAGATCATCTGGTGCCACTCCCCAGCTCCAGCAGGGTCACCCAGAGCAGGGGGCCCAGGATCACAGTGTCCAGGTGGGTTTGGAATCTCTCCAGAGAAGGAGACTCCACAACCTCTCTGGGCAGCCTGGGCCAGGCTCTGATACCCTCACACCAAAGAAGTTTCTCCTCATGTTCTCCTGGGTTCCAATTTGTGCCTGTTGCCCCCTATCCTGCTGCTGGGCACCACTGAAAAGAGTCTGGCCTCATCCTCTTGCCACTCGCCCCTTGAGCTACTGATCAGCATCAATCAGATCCTCTCCATCTTCTCTTCTCCAGGCTAAAACAGCCCCAGGTCTCTCAACCTTTCCCTATCACAGAGATGCTCAATAATAGCTTACAACTACCCTGCTCTCCTCCTGCACTGAGCAGCAAGTTGGAGTAGAGACCTTCAGAGGTCCCCTCCAACCCGAAATAATTACACTAAGTAGCTAAATATCCTTTGAGTTACATCAAGGGTTGAACAGTGTCATCTGTAAGACTGTTCCCATTGTGAATACACACTGCTGCCTCACTATGCACAGTTGGGGTTGTTTGGGGGTTTTTTTAATCAAAAAAGCTATGCCTGCAGCAGTTTGATGGGGGTCAATGTGATTCAGTAGCGCTGCATCGATTCCTGCCTGGCATTTTACACGCTTGCTTAGGGCAGCTGGTGAGCTATGCTAACTGGCAAAGGCACAGCTGCTTTAAAGGAGGTGAAAGAGCACAGGAAGTTGTGCCTTAAGGACATCTAGCTCAAAACCCCTCACATTTTAGGAGCTACTCACCCAAGGACTCTTATGTTGGTTTCAAAGACAGATACAACTATGTCGTTGTCCAAATTAACATCCTTTATGACTTTTTTTACAGCCTCTTCAAATTCTTTGGTTTTATTTAACACCTGGAATACAAACAGAAGCAGGCATTTAGGTTCCAACACAGCTCACACAGTCAGACTCGGGTAGAGAAGAACAAGTGCAAGGAAAAATGAAAAAGGAAAACGGAGAGGCATTTAATATGCCTTAGACTGATGTTCTGTCCCTGCAGGAACACACTCTGCTACGGTGCAAACAGACATTAGTAATACTGCTTTTCTCATGAGATACATGAAAGGGAACAAAATCTGCACCCAAAGAAGAAAGCCTCTGGGAATGCACCTCAGCTATCACGCGGGGATTCGCGTGCCCGTTTCTCAGCCCGCGTGCAGGCCCTGAGGGTAGAGTGATGGGGCTCAGCAGGCTGTGCTGTGCTGGCAGAGAGGGCAGAGACTGGCCTGCTCTGAGACCACAGAAGCCTCCTACCCATGGGCTAAGGGGCCACAGCCTAAGTCCAGTGGATCATCCTGGCAGCCTTCCTCCTCCCAACAGGATTCTCCGTGTGCCTGAAGAACAGCTCAGGCATTTGATAGACTGGTTTGGGTCGGAAGAGACCTTTCAAGGTCATCTTGGGAGACCTTATTGCCCTCTCCAACTACCTGAAGGGAAGTTGTAGTGAGGTGGGAGTTGGGCTGTTCTCCCTGGTGACAAGGGACAGAACAAGAGGAAATGGCCTGGAGTTGACCCAGGGGAGGTTCAGGCTGGATCTCAGGAAGCATTTCTTTCCAGAAAGGGCTGTCAGGCATTGGAATGAGCTGCCCAGGGAGGTGGTGGAGTCACCAGCCCTGGAGGGGTTTAAAAGGCAGTTGGATGTTGTGCTGAGGGACAGGGTTTAGTGGGTTTGATAGGGCTGGGAGTAAGGGTGGACTTGATGATCTTGAAGGTCTCTTCCAGCCAAAATGATTCTATGATTCTATGATAATTTAGGTAGACTATGATACAATATAGGTAGAGAATGATGATACAGGTAAATCAATCCTGCCCTGGGACAGTACTTGAACTCAAACTCTCTTCCAGCCCTGTTCTTTAGTCTGTGGCTTGGAAGAAAGCAAGAGGCTCACAGATGTTTCCCACCCACCCAGCTATTCCCACAGAACACGGGGCTTCTTCTTTTTTTCAGAAAAAAATAAGAAACCAGCAATCTCTACTCCTCCTGTTCCTTTTACCAATCTACCCATCAAGCCAGACTTCTTTCAAAGCGTTTTAGTGATTAAGAGCTGCTAATTGCAAGTGTTCAGACAAAATAACCCCCCCCAAATCAATTAAAGATCTTACATTAGTAGATGTGAAAGAGGAGAGCCAGCTGTATTATCTTTTTTCTATGTGTTCATTATTTGACTAGATCCATTAAACCTCCACTGCTCCAAAAGGGAACTATCTCCATTTTAAGATGGAATAATGCTCCCTGAACAATCCAGATGTCACATAAAACAAAAGAGGGAAGAAAAAGCCAATTTATAGCTGTAATATCTTACGGAAAAAAAACAATATAAAAAAATTAAAAGCATTAACTGTTTAATGGCTATGTGGTGCCACACTGAAACACAACCAACTTCACACTGGGAGAATGGTCTGGTTTGCCTTCTCACCAGCGAAACTTTTTGAAGAGAAGAGCTAGAGGAAAACACAAACCACCCCTTTTTACCAAGTTGTTTAGTTCAGCTGCAGCGTAAGATCTCACACACAATTTCTGAACTCATCACTTCCGAGCACTTCCTTTCAAAGGATGCAGCTTGTTTTATACAATCGTAGAATCTTTTCTGCTGGCAAAGACCTTTAAGATCATGAAGTCCAAGCATTGACCTAACGCTGCCAATCCCACCGCTAAACCACGTCCCTCAGCACCTCATCTCCCTGTCTTATCAATTCCTCCAGGGATGGGGACTCCACCACCTCCCCGGGTAGCCTTTTACTCCACGCTGACCACAAGAATTCAATCTCCAGCAACAAACGGGCACCCTTACCTAGGATACTGCAGCATCCATCCCACATCTGCTCACAGACCAGCTTCCACCTTCCGTCTTGCTCTGCACAGAAAAGTGCTTTTCTCCACTACACGAGGGTGTTCCACTCCCAGCATACAACATACCTGCAACCCCTGTTCGAAGCAACTAATCCTCCCAGGCACACCTGCACGAGAATTTATCTTCAGTGTATTTCCCAACACACTGTCTCCCTTTTCCCTTCCTCCTTTATATGCATGCTTGAGCATAAATTTCTAATCACTCCTCCCTAAGCCACAGCTACTCACTCAGAAAAGCAGGATTTTAAACCAGACATACATGCAGTTAGTGGCAGGGAGCAAGCAGACACCTCCTTGAGATATTTTTTTAACTCTATATGCTTACTTTTTTGGGTTTTTTAAAAAAGAAAACTCAGGCTTTGCCACAACAATCAGTATTAAGCTCGGGAAGCTTTCTGCTTCCTCAAGCAATCACCAAGGCTATTCTTATATTCTTTTAATCTGCCTGCTCGTCAGATGTATAGACAAAGCCACAGCCCTGCTAAGAACCAAATCGCTCTGAAAATCCCTCTGTGCACATCCCAGCAGCCAATGCCCCGAGCAGGGCATTTTAATCACGCTGCCGTGTGCTGTTAATGCCCAGACACTCTTGATATAGAAACTACATTTAGCAGTCCTTAAATTTTTTTGCAACGCAGCGAGGGTCCCAGCTCACAGTTCATCTTACAACCAGAGAATTGTAGAATTGTTTTGGTTGGGAAAGACCTTGAAGACCATCCAGTCCAACCATTAAGCCAGCACTGCCAGGGCACCACTAACCCATGTCCCTCAGCACCACAGCTATAACAGACCTTCCTCTGTCTCCAAAGAGCACGACAACCTGAGTTAAGGTAACAGGTCTTCACCTCACTGGTGGGGTGGGAAACAAAGATCCCTAAGGATTTTAATCATCAGCCACGCTGTGCTTCGCTTAGGAGGTAGATCAAGACACACAGATGTGCAGGAGATGGAGGAGAAATAGCAGACTGGGAAAGGGAACAACTAACTGGCCAGGAAACTAAACGTGGAACGCTAATTTTCTTAGAGGAGGCCAATTTGCTTAAAGACAATAGCCTTTAATAGACCGCTTGAAGCAAACGAGGGGGTAAAAACAACCAAGCTTTTCGCCACAGAGCCCCCGTTTCAGATCTCAGGTAAAAGCAGGAGCCTCAAGGTAAGCAAAGCCCGAAAACCAACTTTGATTTCTGATCTCAGTTCTAAGTTACAGAATCCCCTGGCAAAGGCCAGGGCCAGCTGTGGGGCAAAGAGCAAGGGCAGACCTGATGTCAGCCCCGAGAAGAGGAGGCGGTGTGTAGGTGGGACCACCACCGAGCTATACGTGGGGGAAAACCCCCTGCACACCACCAATCAGAACAGCCAGACTGCACTCACCCAGGTACCTGTTGAGTGAACGATGCTGTCGCCTGAACTATTTTTCCTCTTTCTTTTCCTGTCTCTCAGGAGGGCCCGCTTAGAAAAGGGAAGCAGCCACTTAGTAATAAAAACCAAACGCATTTCGTAACAGAGCAGTGGGCTGGTCTCAGGGAGAGGATTTTTTTTTTTATATACATAGCCAATGTGCAGCAAAAAAAAAAAATGTGCAAAATACTTCATGGCTGATTAGTACACGGGAGAGCGAGGGTCCCTTCACCCAGGACCAGCGAGGTGCAGAAGGAATCGGGAGCAAAGGGATGCAGAACACAAATGTGGGAGGATGAAGCTCTTTGGGGAAGGGAAGTTAAAAAAAAAAATCCACAGTCAAATATCTCCTGCAGTGTCTTGGTAGCACACATCAACCTCACTAAAAATCTGGTCACGTTGAAAGGCACGCTGTGATTAAAGGAAACAAATGGGAATACACGAGCTGGAAGTTTTACCTTTTCCATTAATCTCAGCAGCACTTAAAAAAAAATACACAATTAATACCTGGATTATAGAGGCAAATTCTGCTGGTGCCAATAAATTGGGCTGAGCAAGCTCTTTCAAAATGACCTTCAGCAAGGCTTTTGATACTGTCTCCTGTACCACCCTCATGGGTAAGCTCAGGAAGTGTGGGTTAGAAGCGTGGACAGTGAGATGGGTTGAGAACTGGCTGAACAACAGAGCTCAGA
>WUAM01000287.1:82053208-82070345 GCA_024336885.1 Actenoides hombroni | reverse complement strand
AACCTCCCCTGCAATGGTGCCAGGGATGGGGCAGCCACCACCTCTCTGGGCAGCCTGGGCCAGGCTCTCACCACCCTTACTGTATCCAGCTTCTATTCTTAGAGTCTCAGCTGCTTGGGTTTAGTAGTTTACTACAGAAATTTGCAATCAGTTAAACATGGAGCAGCTTTTTAACTGCATTAGTGGTTAAAACATAATAGTAAAAAATCTTCAGTTCCTGTGTGCGTCTGCTTGTCAGCTGTTTGAGGAATGAAAACCTTCAACTGCCCTCAAAAATGACAGTGAAAGTACTTTTCTCCAACCTAGTCGCGCCCTTGTTGTCATACTCTGGTGCTGGAAAAGACAGGAGAGTCCTCTGTGAAGTGCTTCTGATGGCAGCTCGGGAGTGATCTGTGGTGGGGAGAAACCCTGGTATGTAGGACCTAGTTTGGTGGTGGGAAAAGGAAGGTTTCCACTTACATGCCCTTAGGACAGACAGCTGCCTGGAGGCTGGTTGAGGGTAGCTGTCATTATCCTTATTCTCTTCATCCTTGTCAGGTAGCTGCTCCTAAAGGTCTTCAGAGGCATTATAAGCAGAGCTTTCCATGAGCTGGGAGTTTGAGGAGAGAGCAGTAGATCAGGTGCAGCTCAATGCTCAGCACTGTTAGTAAACAGCATGCACAGAACAACCTTGCACCGGTTTCTTTTGGCAGCGACCTTGGTGTAGGTGTTTTAGCTGTCCCCCTTGGACAGTCCAAATCCTTTATCATCACTTCACTTGAGCTACGAGGGTGCTGAAGGGACTGGAGCATCTCTCTGGTGAGGAAAGGCTGAGAGCCCTGGGGCTGGTTAGCCTGGAGAAGAGAAGCCTGAGAGGGGAGCTGAGCAATGTTTACAAATCTCTGCAGGGTGGGGGTCAAGTAGAAGGGGCCAGGCTCTTGTCAGTGGTGCCCTGGGACAGGACAAGAGGTAATGGTAAAACACAGGAAGTTCCACTTCAACATGGGAAAAGCTTCTTCCCTGTGAGAGTGACAGAGCCTGGCCCAGGCTGCCCAGAGAGGTTGTGGAGTCTCCTCTGGAGACTTTCAAGACCAGCCTGGATCTGTTCCTGTGTGGGCTGCCCTGGGTGTTCCTGCTCTGGCAGGGACGAGATGATCTCCAGAGGTCCCTTCCAACCCCTACCATTCTCTGATTTGATTCTATGGTTCACTTGAGTGTGGACAGGAAACAAGACTGGGAGACAGCTTGAATACAAAAATTATTTTATATATGCATGTAAAAGAAAATATTATCAGTCAGGGGTGTGTGTGTATATATGAAACCCACATTAATCTTCTGATCTCAAAAACTCTCCAGACTGCTGTAGCTAGGAAACAGCACTCAGATGGAAGGGCAAGATGGGAGCTGCTTCAACTGGCACTACCCTTGACATGAAGGTTTGTAACCGTGCCCAGAGTGCAATTTGAATTTTTGCCCTCCCCTCAGACATCCACCTCAAGAGGCCAGTCTTGACATACGTTAGAAACGTCACTGGGTTGCCCAATTCCTATTCCCAGCATCCAGAATCCTTCCTTCTTCCCCCACCCCCTGCCCTTTGCCATACATGTATATCCAGTGATCCCAGTCAACCAGCTTCTCCCCAAACTGTGTGAAAATAAGACATTTACTTGACAACCTGAAGAAAAGAATAACTCGTTTGCATTGTTTGATCTGCAAACTCTTATTTGTACTGTTTTGCTTGAATTGAGATACTTTAACCTATGGTGAAAACAGCGACTGCTTTGTAAATGCAGCTTCCTGATGAAGATGTGACGATCTTATGTCTACCCCTGCTCAGAAAATGAGTTTTCTGTGGGGATATTAAAGTTTTTGTAGCACACGTTTAATTTTGGAAGGTACACATTTCAGAATGGTGCGTGTTTTACTGAGTCCAGTTTCAGATGCCTACGGTTAAACTGGTCGGTCCACAGAAGAAATGAAACAGAACAGGGGAGATAATCGCAACTCGGGTATTCTGTGTGTTATAAGGTGGGGGAAACTCTGTCTTTCTTGAGCTGTATTCTCCGTAATGAAGAAATAACTAAATATACTTCCATCTGTTTGGTCCTAGGCCCCAGGGCTGTGTGTTTATTCCATTGCAAAGATGTGATGCTTGTAGAAGTCCGTGCAACTCTGACATTAGAAGAAGGAATTCTGTGGGTGAGGGCACTGCACAGGGCTTAGCATCTCCACCAGAATTCCTTCAGCTACCAAGTGTCAATTAGAAGTTGTGGTTTTTTGGGGGGTTTTGTTGGTTTTTTTTTTGTCATCCAGAACAAACAAATGCAGTGTTGTGAGCTGACGAGAGGACAAGGCAGATGGCTGCCATATTACTCCTCTGCTAGATCTCCTAAAGCATCCAGCTGTCCAAGGCAGACATTTGGTGCAGGTGTCTCGTGTGGTCAGCACCGAGGGAGTGCCAGACTTGCAGTCCCCCTCAGAGGTAATTACGTGTGATTGTGTGTCAGTGGGTAATCTGTGGTTTACCCACCGTGCTCGCTGCTCCGCCTGCGCACAAACAGGCGGCCGTGGGAGGCAGGGCAGAAAGCCACGGCGAGACGGAAGGGCCTTTCAGAAGGGCCACTTTCTCAGGGGTGGTTCCTTCTTATTTACAACGAAGATGGGTTTTCTGGGATTCTTAATCTCTGACAAACTGACTGGTACCCGGCTTTGTGTTGTCACGCTAATTGCTTAGGTACAAGCTCAAATGCAGCGGTGGTCCAGTTGACTTTCGTGATTTCAGTTTAGGAAGTCAGGGCTTGTGCAACCCTTTCTTTAACATAAGCTCCCTCTGTTATCTGCCTTATGCACGTGCACGGTCTTAAGTCTGGCATTGCCAAGTTGGTCTGAAAGAGCTAACGTTCACGTTGTGCTTTTGAGACAAAAGGGTTCAGTTGCTGCCCAACAGAGACCTGCTGTGTTTGTATCGGGTGCCTTTGGCATCGAGGACCAGGGACAGCTTTGGAGTGATGTGCAATGGGGACACACCTCTGTAACAAGCCAGCCCGAGATATTTCAGCGTCACAGCCTAAAAATGGATTCATATTTTGGCATCAGACATATGGTAGAATATTTAATGTTCCAGTCTTTGCCTAAAGAACTACAAAAGTTATATATATATATATTTATTTATTTATTTATTTATTTATTTTCCCCCTTCTGCTTTACTTGGCAGGTTTGCAGAATCTAGTTTCTGGGTAAATATTTTGTATTTAGAGTGATACATTTGTAACTATGCTTGTTCTGGGGAATGTCTGACTTGCGTTCCTGACTTCTGGGTGCAGTTACGGAGGCTCTGGGTGATTTTGGCTGCGGATAAACAGACAGTTAGACCTGAGAGTCGACGGGCTACGTGCGGACCATAAAAGATGCTCAAAAGAACAAAGTTGTGCCTTCTCTGCTTTTCTCGGGCACCAAAAACTATTTGGGGCACTTGCACATTGGCCTCTTTCTTTTTGCAATGTCTCCTGTTTTTCTGTGAGCTCGACTGAGTGCCTTTTTGGATGTCTTACCTTAGGTTAATGCCCCAGAGCTTTTCGGCGTTGTTTAGATGGAAGCTCTCATCACACGAGGTGAACTTGTACGGTGTGGTACCACCAAACTGTTACACCCTTTAAGTTCCTTCAGAAACTGCCTGAACTCATGCTTTGTGGTTCGCTCTTCAGCGTGCTGAGAACCATTCTCCATCGTGGGCTGTGTAATTCTTTCCTGGTGCTGTAGTTCAGCGTTACACAGGCATCGGTGTCTCGACTGCGCTGGGTCTCAGACCTGCTTCCGCACCTGCATTCTGCAGAGCTCTGTCCAGATTTGGGACTGCAACTTGATGTAGTATTTACAGGTTTTGAGGTTCTTACTGAATCAGTACTTTAATCTTCCATAAGGACTTTCTGTGGTGCTTTGTGAGAGAACTTGCCGTTCATTCCCAAAGTCATTTTTGGAAATAGTTGTGAGCTGACAAGTAAACTTAACACACTTCTGGTGACGGCTTCTAACATTTATCTGTTCTCAGAGCTTTGAAGGCCTGTGCTGACCTGCAGTCTTGCTTGGGTCGTACTTTGAGGCAGCAGAACGAGGATAAGAGAGCATGGACTTGGTGAAGGCAATTGCAGTTTTTTTTTTGGCACGCGGGTCACGTAAGCTGATGGCAGAACAGCACGTGAAAGGTGGCAGATACTGGGGTTTTGGTGCAAGCTGGTGGGCGTTCAGGTGGTGCGAGCTGGTCACATCACCAGTTAGACCCAGAACGATGGGCTCGTGAGGTGCATGGGAAGAGTGCTGAATCCCCTCCGTACAATGGAGAGAAGACCGGGTCACGAGGACGGGGGAAGCGATGCCAGCCCAGAGTTGGATCGTTGTTGCCACACCAGACCCCTTCTGTATCACTGGTCGGGTGGATGAGCGTTGCCAAGCCGATGGTAGCGGTAGGTTTCCGTGAAGTACCAGCATCAGTGCTCGCAGTTGGAAGTATTCCTGCCATCCCTCAGATAACAGCTGATGTACAGAGGTGCGGTTGGTGTCTCATACTGGGAATGCTGGTGCCATTCATGTCACCGCTGTTTGCCCCTTAGAGGAGATTCTTATTGCTGGAGGTGTTAATGGTTCTGTTCGCTGGGGCCTTGCGTGACCCCAGGAGCAGCTGATGAATTCTGGCCTTGGCTGCAGAATCAACTGGTGATGGCTGCCCCTCTGTAGAGCTCTGGTCTCAATCTCTCCTGACCACAGTTAACTCTACTTGCTGCTGCCCAGGCCACGCTCCCTTGCTAAGCTGTGATCGAGGTGCTGTTTCACAGCTCCACTCCTTGCTGAGCTCAGGGCAGAGCGCGGCCGGAGCCTTGGTGCGATCCCCCTTCGGCTGCCGAGGAACGGGGTGCAATTCCCCTCCCACCAAAACGGGCCGTGCTGCTTTCGCTTCGCTGGAGCGATGTGGCTTTTCAGACCTTGATTTTATAGGGAAAGAAAGCCTTTCCAAAGGAGTTACTGCTCTAGGATTGAAAAGTGTAATCCCTCAGCCGACGGGGAGCCGTGGAGCTGGTGGTTTTACTGTCTGTATCAACCCCCTTCTATTGAATGCTTTAGAACAATGGTTGGCAGGGGGTAGATTTGAAGCAAAACACTTTGGAGGTAGTTTTATTACAGGTGTTCGCTTGAAATACCCAAAGGAAGGTGGTACCAGGTCGAGTGGTAGGAGCTGGTCGTGTGGCAGGAGGAATGTGTGCAGGGAGGAACAGTCAGTCCTGACAATGGCCCTTTTGATGATAGCGTCACATTTTGGTTCATAACATTCACAGGTAAATGACTCAATGGTTTAATGTCCTAGGAAAGGTTTTGTGTGATCTCTGGGGGGACATCTGAACGAATGGAAACCCATGCTGAGCAAAAGGGGCTCGTAAATAGAGCCCCCCGAGCAAACAGATGTGTGATTCTAGCAGATTTAGTGATGGCTGCTGTGGAAACCCCAGCAAAATAAAACTTTGGCCTGTTTCAACAAGAAAAACGTCTTGGTTATATGGAAGATAAGTACGTACTAACTTTTATAGAGCTTGGAAAGTGCTGCAGGGTCTGCTGAGGCTGCACTTTGTGTGAGCTAGGGCTGCATTGAACTGGCACCACTATTCACTTTATTTCTTGTTCGTGCCCGGGTGGTTATTTATTGACTTTTGGCTTGGCACCCTGACCCGGGTTTCTGAGCTGCATGAATGCTGTGCCTGGGGCAGGGCAGGAGTGCCCGAAGTGCATGAGGGCCAAGGCAGAGGAAGGTAAACTGTCAGGAAACCAGCTGCTTGGAATCCTGTTGGGTACCAATTGGAAAGGCTGAAGGGGCAGAAGGGAGGCTTGTGGTACAGCTTGTGTGCCTGGGAAACGCTCAGATACGTGCTGCTGTTACTCACATAGCCCGGTCGACTTCAATTTGATGTCCTGCTGTTTCTCAATATACAAAGGCAAGGCAAATGCCACCAAGGAAGTCGGTTCTCCTTCAGTTCTTTCTGGCAACTGCTGCTAGACAGGCTGAGGTTGGGCACTGGGCTCACACCAGTTCCACCCAGCTACAGGCTACGTGTGCTTTCAGGCAAGAGGTCTGGCACCTTTTTGCAGTGTGCTTTCTGTTCAGAGAGGCCTCTCCTTCGTGTTTAGCTACACAACTGTTGCTGGAAAAACACATCACTCTTTGGTGCAGCCACATTTGTTTGGGGGAGTTTTGGTCCCTTCTGATCACTAACAGCAATTAAATGATTGGTCAAAATCAAATGTGAAAGAAATGCAACACAGAATGCTTGAGGTGCCTGTAAGTGTTTCAGATGCCTAGAGGTTGGTAGTGCTGGAATGATGCTAGAGTCCCTAGATTGGGAATTGCAGCTTTCCATTCTGGGGATATCGTTCTCAATTATTCCTTTCTGTTAAACACTTTTAATTTCTTTTTTACTGTGGGATTTTTATGAACCTGAAACAATTAGCTCTTTGCTTCAAGCTGTCTTTTGATAACTTTGTGTTTTCCTCATATTTTCCTTTTTTTTTTTTCTTTTTTCCATCCTAGAAATTGGTCCAGTGACGATAACCACAGATCCCAAGAAATTTCAGTTTGAACTCAGAGAACTTTACGTTCAGGTGAGTAACTCATTTGTTCTTTATGTGTTTCTAGCAAAGGCTAGAAAAAATAAAGTGTTTTCTGTGTTGGATCTTGGAAGTCCAGAGATCTCTTGCTGTTTACAGGGGCAGGTTTGACAGGTTGTGTTCAGCTTGTTTGAAAGTTCTGTCTTCAATATGGCAAGTTAATTTTCATGTAAATGAAACGAGACTTTTATTGATTTATTTGTATTTTCCCCTAATTCTTAATTTAGGAAGAGAAACCGATGCTTTCATGTAAAGTTAAATAAAGTGATACTTGGAAGGATTTTGCTTGGGTGCAGGGTCTGAACAATCACCAGTTCCCCAGCTGTCCGCTTAGCGATACAGGGACCATATCCCCTGCTCCCCTCTGCTGTGCTCCCAGCACTGCCTGCCCCGCAGGCTGAAGTCAAGGTCAAGTTCTTGCTGCTCTGGTATCTAAAGGTCCTTCTGGAGCTTGGCTGAGGTCACTTCCCATCTGTGTCTATGGCCATGACCCCCCACGACTGCTGCATCCTACTGGAGCAGTGAAGCTGGCAGCCAGTAAGGGAGCGTGTGAGTATAGGAAATGGAGCTGTCACAAGAGCTGGAGCTAAACAGAACGTTCTGCTTCCAGAAAAGATAAGAGTGCCCGTGACACCGGCCGTTTTCAGGGCTGACCACAACCCTTCCTGTGACTTTCCTTTTCCCTAAGGATCTGCTGCTGTTGCTGCTCGTGAGTGCGAGTCTGTGGCAGCTCTGTGCAGAAACCACGCAGTGCGTAGGATGAAAAACACCCAATCCATCAGTGCAAGCTGAGAAGTGATCTCTCTTGAACGGCCCAAAAGAAATTAACTTATTTGGTATGTTCTTTTTACTTAGGAAAATGCTTTGTTTTTCTGCTAATTGTGAACAGGGTGGCGGAGACTGTCCAGAGATGAGCATCGGGGCAATAAAGATCGCTCTAGAGATCTCTCTGCCTGGTTCTTTCATCTACGTATTTACGGATGCACGATCCAAAGATTACAGGCTTGCCCATGAAGTACTTCAACTCATTCAACAGAAACAGTCACAGGTACACAGGGGACTTACATTCTGAGCTGGTTTATGTATTTAATACCCTGTTTTCTCAATTTTGAAGGATGAAATTCTCTGTCTGAGACTCAGTGAAATCTTACTACAGAAGGTATCATAGTACTGCCATTCTTTGGAACTGTTTTCTTTTGTTTTTCCTTTAAATAGAGAGTTAAGTGCCCTGGTTAAGAAGAAACTTAAAAGGAATATTCCTTTGAATATTGTGAATTAGTGCAATTGTGAACCTTCTACCAGTATATGGATTCTTGGTCAGCTTTCCACTTAAGTGGATGTTTTTGCATTGTTCTGAAAGAAGCATTCTGCAAAGTGCAAATGTGGATAGATGAGTATCATTTCTAAAGAGCTGCTTGGCTGTTCCTTTCCTCCTTTGTGGCTTTTTCATCGGTAGTGAGTGCAATATGGCTGCCCATATGCACAGTCATATCAACCCTTGCCAAATGGCACGCTCCTTTTGTTGTCATGCCTTAATGCTGTCTTTGCAATGCTTTCCTAAAGTTTGCACCACTTGCTTAGTGATTTGATTTGATTTATTTACGTACAGGTAGTATTTGTGCTGACTGGAGACTGTGATGACAGGAATCATATTGGTTACAAGGTCTATGAAGAAATTGCCTCAACGAGTTCTGGTCAAGTTTTCCACTTGGACAAAAAACAAGTTAATGAGGTAACTTTGCTTGAACTTTTCAATATGTAGATAAAAGAAGGCAGAGGTTGATACTCTAAACCTTTGAATGACCTGATCGTGGATTAGAGGGCACAAGGTGAAATTCTGAATGTTCTGCTGTTGGTATGTGGACACTGTTCCACCTTTCCCTTCCTTTTTTTTCTACTCTAGCAGGATGCAGTTCTGTGACTTCTGTTAGGGAATGTGTGAACTGCCATATCTAAAGAGAACCTCACCAACTTCCCTCTGCCTGTGCCAGGCAGCTTCCATGAGGAAAGCCTTTAAAATAAGGGGCAGTTGTGTGCTCTGAGCAGCCCAGTGGCTTTCCTACTCTGAAAGAGAGTGTGGCATCAGCTGTAAATGAGCATTTGGTTAGCAAGAAAGGATTGCTAATAAGCCTGGACAAAACCATTCCTCACCTTATGGAACTCAAAAAGTACTTGTGGTAACTTTGTGATTCACGTTGTTTCAATGCTTTTGACACCTCTGCTGCCTTACTGAGTCATGTGATTGCTGACCCACAGCTTTGCATGACTATTTTCTTTGACAACTTCAGCGAGTCTTAGGCAGGAATGAAATTTCAATAGTGCACAAGAAAAAATAATCTGGAGAGAGATGAAATCACGTGTTAGTGATCTGGGGAGTTGGAACTGTTTTTGAATGTTGTAAACATTTTCCTTTGACCTCCTGGTACAGGCAATAGCTAGTTGAGGATTTATAATAAAAATTTGCTTTGATTTGTTCCTTTTTCCTTTTTTCTCCTTCTTTTTCCTTTCCTGAATTTGGACAATGACAAATGTTGGAGATAACAACAGTAGAAACCTGCAATTTGCTTCGAAAAGCTGAAGTTCTGCCTGGGGATGTTATCAAGGTTGTGTCAGTCATGTGAAGGTGATCAAAAGGAGGATCTTCCTGGAGGATTTATCCTCCAAATTTTGATAGGTTTAAATTCAGAGGAAAAGAAATGAGCTGTTGGGATTGTGCAGTTCCTGACCTGCATATTACTGTTATTTGCCTTATGAAGGATAAAACTTCTCTCTGAGAGACTCTGTGAAGTCCCTTTACACAGAAGGGATCATGATACTGCCAGTGGGAAATGCCCTCTGTCAGGATTGAAGTTTTAGGATAAAGTTTTTGTTTGATGGTTTTATTTTGTTTTCTTCTGCTTTGGGGAGGTAGAAGTGAGCAGAAAAAGACACTTAAAGGTTCTAGGCAACACCCTGTTCTTAAGTGGAGCTGCCACTGTCAGCTGCCTGCTGTGGCTTTCTGAACTTTGTGGCACTTTCCTATTTCTCAGAATGCCAGCTTCTGCCTGAATGGTTCAGCTGTATTTAAATCACAGAACCACAGACTGGTAGGAGTTGGAGGGGACCTCTGGAGATCATCTGGTCCAACCCCCTGCTCCAGCAGGGTCACCCAGAGCAGGGGGCCCAGGATCACAGTGTCCAGGTGGGTTTGGAATCTCTCCAGAGAAGGAGACTCCACAGCCTCTCTGGGCAGCCTGGGCCAGGCTCTGACACCCTCACACCAAAGAAGTTTTTCCTCGTGTTGAGATGGAACCTCCTGTGCTCCAGTTTGTGCCCACTGCCCCTTGTCCTGCTGCTGGGCACCACTGAAAATTTTGAGTCAAGTTTTAAGCAGGGGGTTTCAGTATCCGCTTTCACCTCATCTTGGCATTTCCTCTGAGAACATAATGGGCTTCTCATTTCAGGCTAGACACCCCCTGGCCTGCACAAGAGCCAGAGATAGGTATCAACAAGTGGTGATACCAGTAGGTGCTGCTCTTGCAGGGTATTTTCGAAGGGGAAGGAAGAGTGCAGTGCTTTATATAATTGCATGTCCTTTCAGTGGCCATAGGCTGTGAGAGATGGCTTAGGTAAAAAAAATAAATCAGCCAAACCTCCCTCTAAATCACTTGCAGAAATCTTCCACGGTAACTTTTGAACACTTTGCATTAACAAGAGAAGACTCTGAAATAATCTTAGTGATCATTGACCTTACAGAAAGCAGGGTCGGGGCTAAGGGACTATGAAAATGAGTTTACCAAAACACTGTTAGCCCAACTAAAACCTTCAGTGCAGATTGCTGTTCTGGATCAGAAAGAATATCCACAAATGGACGGATGCAAGGGAACAGGAGATGAAGTAAGAATCTGCATCAGCTGCTTATGGCCTGTCCTTCAGGCAAAATTCAACAGAAGTAAAAATGGACCCCTCCTTTTTATCCGAGAAGTCAATGAGGTGTAAAGAATGAAGTTTACAAATGTGAGAACATATTCACCGTTTGGGGCCTAGAGACAGCGAATGCTGGACTGCAGATTAGCAAAGAGCTACAGAGTCACTGACAGTGAATACCCTGCCAAGCCAAGGTCTTGTTTTGTTAAAACATTTCTGATTGTTCTACCCCCCAAAAACCCAAACAGAGCTATTTTTAGTCTGTAAAGTTTCAAACCATGACTCTCATGCTTGCCCTTTGTGCATTAAGCGGAGAGTGAAGTAATATTATAAGCTAGCTACAGGGAAACACAACAAAACAATACTTGGTACTAATCCAGTGCTTGTGGTAGCAAGAAGATGGAGATAGCTTGCTGACTTTTTTTCATTTCTGAAAAAGACATTATGATCTCAACTACTGCCATTAACTTGGTCAAAATGGTTGTTGATTGACAAAGTTGTGTTGGGTTCAGTCCAGCAACGGGTGAAATACCTGTCTCTGCTTACTTGCTGAATGATGTTCTTCTAACAGAGAGAGGAAGGCCATATTTTGACAAAATTTGCCAATTTCTATGCTTTAGATTAATAAGAATATTCTTAAAAGTCCAAAGCACAAGTTTTGTTTTTATTATCTAAAGTTTTCCTTTATTTGGGCTATCAGATGTCCTATCCCTCCCAGAGGTAACTCCATACTCAAACACCATGACAGCTTTCTAGTAGTAAAAGGCCAAATATGCTTTTGTCATATTGTTTGATTAATTATCTGATTCCAGGTCTGTAAGGGGGGAAAAATATTTCAGGATCAGAGCCCTTGAAAGGGAAAGGTTTGCTGTTAAAATTTTGGTTTTGAAGTTCTGTTAACAACTCGTGAATACTGCTGGATTTAACTATAAATTCATTAAGTGGTGTTCAGTTTGAAATGTTTCAAACTGCTCTCTAGCTTTGAGATTTTTATCCTGGTGAATCAGGTCGAAAATGAATTGAGTATTGCAAAGGAAATTCCTGTACCTGATTCTGATGCCCAAAGGTTTGTACTGGTGCCAGAACTGGTGTTAAGATGAAGAGTGATGCTCAGCAGAGTATGAATTTGGTACAGCTTAAAAACAGCAGAGAATTAATGAAGAATGAGAATTAATAAGAAGAATGGTGCTTCAGGTCACACCTCCAGGTCATTTTGATTGTTTGTGGTGAAAATGAGTCATTCCTGTGTCTGAGGAACGGGACTGAGCACTATGGCTAGAGCTGGAAGTTCACAAGAGCTGAGCTAGTCAGCAGCACTTCTCCATTTCTTCTAGCATTGAAACACTTACTTGATTTTTCTTATTCTAGCCTTCCTGTAAGAAGGAAAAAAATTCCCTAGGTGGCTTAAAAATGCAGCTTTCTTACTGATTTTTAAAATAAGTAGAACTGGATGTTCCATCTACAGAACACTGATGGAGAACTGAGAATGACTGAAGGGAACTGGAGACACGGTGCTGACTTTGGTGGAAAAAGGGGGTGTTGTTTTGTGACTCCAAAGGTGGATGAGACTAGGTGAAAGAAAAAAAAAAAAGAGAGTGGAATTTGGGTGAGAAGCTAGTCAATAAAAACAGGGATGTGAATGAAAGGAGATTGGGAGGGTACTGAAAACAGGGATAGGACAAATCTGGTAACAGAGCATGGTAAAAGGAGTGGTGCAAAAGGAGTCATTCTCGTGGGGAAGGTGCAGAAGGTTAATGTCTGTACGATCACATGGATCTGGAATGGAGTCCAGTATTCTTCATGCTCGTGAAATAAGTCTCTAAAACCCCCTGGAAAAGCATCCAGTTTCTCCTGGTGGAGGAAGGCAACCTCGGAGTCACACCAACACAGCTGGGGTTAGTGCTAAAGATCTGTAGTGTGTGCGAACCAAGCGTGTGTTTGGATGATGCTACACGAGGAAGCAATTTTCAGTTTTGTTTCACTTGGTTAAAAATGCAAAAGGCTCCTCCACTGCTTTACAAGAATAATATGAAGATGGCGAAGTCAAAAGCTCAAAATGACAGCTTAGAATGAAGGTTTCTTGCATAGCCCTGTTTCTTGCCTTCTCTTTTCCCTCCTTCCCAAGCAGTTAATGTCCACTTTTGTAGGAAAAGGAGGACTGGTTTCATGGGAGAGGCAGCTGATGTGTATTGTACAGTGAATGCCAAACAAGGAAGGGGGGGGAAAAAAAAATAAAATAGTTACAGCTGTTCTTTCCCTGTTTTATATGGAACTTGGATCCTCTGGGGAAAATAAAGGGTAATTACGTACATAGGGACTGTCATGCAGCAACTGCAAGAGGATCTTTTAAAGACAGTTGAAAGCAGGCAGGCTTAATTCTTGTGTTTCCTAACTTCGATGAGCTTGAGATTCAACATTAAGCAGCTTTTCAGTTGTGTGGTTTTTCTACATTTGATTATAGTTATACATATAACTGATGATTTGTTTTCATGGGGTAGCTTTCAGATGCGCTGTCTTGGTCATTTTTTTTAGACGTGCATTTGAAAGCATGGTTAGAATCTTTCTCTCTTTGGCTGGAAGTATGAACCTGCATGTGCTTAAGCAATGAAACAGTTAACTTCAAATCCTGTTGCTTTGACTGTTTGAGAAAGAGTCTTGAGACCCAGAATAAACAAGTGGGAATAGAGACCATGCTCCCTAGATCTCCCAGGTTTCAGGCCGCATCCCAAGAAGTGACCTGACAGCAGGGCAGGTTGCAAGAGCCAATTCTCTAGAGAAGTGTTACAAATTGTTTCTGGATTTGCCCTTCCCCCTCGACTAATATTCATCAAGTCACATTTTGGCAGAACAACAAAAGCTGCTGTTGTTTTTGGGGGCTTTTTGTGAGGGTCCCAAAGGAAAAAAAAAAAAACCATTAAAAAAATCTCCTTCCAAAGCAGCGTTACAGCCGTGTTGCAAACCTCTGTGGAATGACACTGTTGGGAAATGGATCTCCCAGAATCGCCTAGTGAACTTTGGGGGAAAATTTATCTATGCAGGGAAGTTATTGCCAGATTTTAGACAGCTGGGTCATTCTATTGCCTTCCATTTTCATTTTTGAACTTGAAAAAAACTCCCAAAAGCTCAAGTCGGGTTCTACTCTGAATTTAAGACCCTTACTTGCTCTCAGTACCTTCTACTTCTGATATATATTTGGGTTAAAAACAAAGGTGTCTTTGCTTTCTTTTGCCTGAAATGGCTGTTGCCTAACACAATTCTCCCCTGGGATGATAGCTTTTATTTTAAGGGCAATCTGCAGGAAGAGAACCCCAGAGTAGCCTCAGGGTCATCAGCCAGCCTGCATACAATTAATAAACTGGAATTCTAGCTGAGGTTTGCAGCCGTTGCTGTAGTAACCAAGTACTACTTTGCTGTGTCTGTTTTCATAACACCTCTGTGAGACAGAACTGTGGTGGTGGTCCCCCCTTGGTTACGGAGCTCAAGGAGATTAAGGTGCTGTGGCTAATGTAGCAACCTGGCAGCTCTGCAAAGTACCTACATGAGCTGGAAATACAAGCTGACAGGGGTTCCATCCTCAGTCAATGTACAGTTAGAAGAACTGGAGGGTCTGGAAATCATACTTTTATGTAACTAGATCTATTTAGAGAAGGAAATACCCGTCTGTATGCCTAAAGTTGGCGTAATGTGTGCTTGAGTGCCCAGGCCTGCTGGTTAGTGCTGGGTGGACTTCCCTGCAGATCTTGAGCCAGCCCCACTTTGTATTTACAACAGGTCAAAATATAAAATATGTATGTAGTTGCAAGGAAGAAAGGGAGGAATTTTTTTATGCTGGTTTCACCTCAGAAGCAATTCCTTCACGTGTGGGGTCATAGATGAAAGTAGTGATCCTCTAGTGTAGTAAGTTAACATGGAATCTCTACAAGACAGCGTCTCAGCAGAAAGTATTTCAGCCATAAATACTATTGACAGTGTCGTAAAAACTGTTATTTTTTTCCTTCTAGGTGTTAAAATGGGTTGAAGAAGCAGTTCAAGCCTCCAAAGTGCATCTCTTGTCTACAGATCATTTGACCATGGCTGTAAATACTTGGCAGATCCCTTTTGATCCAAGTCTGCGAGAGGTTACAGTGTCCTTGAGTGGACCTTCACCAGCAATTGAAATTCATGATCCATTAGGTGAAGTCATTTATACCTTCTTTTGTGACAGCAATTAAAAAAAAAAAAAGGAATGGAAACAAATCATCTCTACTGTCTCCAAAATGAAAGGCCACATTTGATTCATGTCTTTCACATTTTGAAAATAAGTATCAGAATTTCAGGATACTTTAAATTTTTTTTTTTTATTTTTAAAATACAGGATATTTAGATATATGTACTTCTGGTATTTAAACCCTTCCCAACATTCCTTTCTTTTTAACTCAGAAAAAAATGAAACTCCTTCCTATTCTGAACACTTCACCTCACCTCCATCTACTTTCTTACTGTTTGTCCTTGCATTCCAAATTCCTGGGCCCTTTAATTTTTCATCTCTTTCTGTAGTCACTGAACCATCACTTAGGGGTTATACATGGCGGTGAAAGAAAAACTAAGGTCTGGATCCTTTGAGCTATGAGAACATTCAGAATCAAGCTCTTTCTCATGTGCCCATCTCCAGTGTGTGGTGGGAAATGCAACTACAGATTTAGATAATTTGCCACTGAAGATTCGAACAAATCAGGTGTTGATAGTTGATGCCTTAGGAACCTGAAACTGTTCAGAAGTAAATTCAGATCATACTTTGTATTCTCTGAATGACTTTTGACTGAGGATATAGCTTAAGTTATAGCATCTTGGAAATCCTCTGTGCACACGATGGATTCCCTGCCATCTAATCTGGTCTGTCGTCCATTGGGGCATTCTTTGTGCACAGGAAAGAAATTTGCTCAGTGTCTCTCTTCAAAACACTGAAACACACAGTCCTGGCCATAGCTGTCAGGCTTAGCTGAAGCTTTGATCCCATGTGTATGTTTTCCTTTCTAATAGGTCATCACCATGCATCTAAATCCTCAGAGTTCCGCTGAAGTTATTGGAGACATGTCTTTCCCACAGCTCTGTGTTGTTGCAGGCTGTATTAAATTTCTCAAGTGAATGAAGACAGTGAAAATAAATGAGCACTTTTAGTATTCTGATAAAAAATTACAGGGAGTTTTGACTGTCGTCAATGTCATTGACTGCTAAGTAGCAAGTAATGTACCAAAATATGTCATTACAGAAGAAAATATTGTATTTACTCTCTCTGTTTTGGGCTTTTATTTTTTTTTTTTTTAGCCAATACTGTATTTACTCAATAGTGTATTTACTCTCTGATTTTTTTTTTCAAGGCAAACAAATCAGTAAAGGATCAGGACTGAATGAATTGCTGAATATCTACAACTCTGCAAAGGTAGTGAATGTCAAAGATCCAGAGCCTGGAACATGGACCATTAAGGTAAAGTTTTGCAGAAATCATGTATGACTTCTCCTGTAGAATATATAAGGGCGTTTATTACTAATGATTTACTACATTATTTGTCATATATATTAATAGGTGAGTTTGTGTTACAATAAATGTCCTTTTTGACCTATCTGTTGTGATGTATTCTGAAGGCAGTAGTACAAAATTCTTATCAAAATGATAACCTATTAAGACATTACCATCTTAAGTCAAATCCTTAGGTCATCCTTTTCCTTCGGATGGGAAAAGGATTGAGTGAGCACCCCAATTTTGGAGTCTGGTGACCAGATGCTGTCTGTAGGGAGCGTGGGCACAGAGGGGCTTTACTGTGTTTAGCACGTTGGGAGAAGGAGATGATGTGGATTCTGCAGGCCAGAGGCTTCATTATCAGTTTTGCAAAGTCAATGAATATATATTTAATTCAAACTCCTCAGTAGTAAATTATGTAAATACTTCATTATGTAAATAAATCTGTTCATGTGAGTGCTCTCTCAGCACGTACGCTTACAGAATGGACCCTAAAGAGTTTGCAAATGTTAAGAAGTTTAGATCAACATGATTGGCAGTAATAACCGAGCCAGAAAGGATCATTAAGACTCTGCTGAAATAGTTTTCTTGGGACTGACCGTAGTAAGTTAATGGGACACTTTGGTCAAGTTTCTGAAGCCAAAGGTTGCTGCTCCCACAACAGTCTGTAGGAAGGTTCCCTGACTGTTTGGCTGAAGGCTCCTTACACTGAGGATGATCAATATGCCCTAGAATAGGTGAAGAGCAACTGTGCATGCTGCTTCTGAGACTGTAGCAAGAAAACAGCTTCTAGGTAATGATCATAAACTGATTTGGGTGGGAAGAGACCTTTCAAACTAATCTAGTCCATCCCTATGCAGGGAGCAGGGCCATCTGCATCTAGAGCAAGTTGCTCAGAGCCCTGGCCAACCTCACCTGGAATGGTGCCAGGGATGGGGCAGCCACCACCTCTCTGGGCAAGCTGGGCCAGGCTCTCATCACCCTCAACATCAACAATTTCTTCCTTCTCTCCAGTCTAAATCTACCTCTTAGTTTAAAACCATCACCCCTTGTCCTGTCACAACAGGCCCTGATAAAAAGTCTGTCCCCATCTTTCTGCCAGGCCCC
>WUAM01000287.1:82022430-82053108 GCA_024336885.1 Actenoides hombroni | reverse complement strand
CTGCTGGGGGTGCAGC
The DNA here is from genome assembly GCA_024336885.1 of Actenoides hombroni. Lineage (NCBI taxonomy): Eukaryota > Metazoa > Chordata > Aves > Coraciiformes > Alcedinidae > Actenoides > Actenoides hombroni. Next base: position 82,053,092 of record WUAM01000287.1, on the reverse strand, counting down.
CCAGGGTGCCAGTGGCTGCTGGGCTGTGAGCACACAGTGCTGGCTCATGTCCAGCTTTTCACCCCCACCACCCCCAAGTCCTTCTCTGCAGGGCTGCTCTCCATCCCTTCACCCCAGCCTGTGTTGATACTGGGGCTTGCCCTGACTCAGGTACAGGACCTTGCATTTGGCCTTGGGGAACCTGATGATGTCCACACGGGCCCACTTCTCTTGAGCTTGTCCAGGCCTCTCTGGATGGATCCCATCCATCTGGCTTGTCAACCACACCATTCATCTTGGTGTCACGTGGTAGCTTGAAAAGGATGTTTAATTCCCCTACAGCACTGCAGGAAACTATCGATACTGCTGGTTATTGGAACTAGAAAAACACAGTGAGCTCTCTGGAGAATTGTTTGAATGTCTTGACTATACTTTCAGAACCAGAAATGCTGAAAAATCTGGTACAGAGACACAAACAAATAAAAAGGTTTGGGTTCTGCTGGACTCAGTAACATCAGACTCATTGGGTTCCGGGAGAACTTTTCCTCCAGTCAGTGCCTTAGCAGTGAACTCTGTAGGTTGTTGGAGTGTTTCAGGTTAAGCATGAAGTCTAGTGACCATTCCATGCCCTGACACAGAGGCAGAGTGTGCGGCCAGAGCCCCGTGCAGTCGCTCCCTGGCCCTGGGCAGTTGTTGCTGAGCTGAGGCCTTTTTGGCTGTGAGCTGAGCCATGTGGACCCACTTGTGCACACTTCCAGCACGGTGCCCAGATTGCTGGATTCTGGGCTGTGCTGAGATTGGAGCTTGCTGCTCTTCTGGGCTCGGTGGGGAACAGCCTTTCTTGCTAATAAGCTCTCTGAGAGCCAAGGCTGGCACTCAGCATGCTGCAAAGTGCCGAGTGGCTCGGCTGGAACCGGGCCAGCATGCTCAGCTAGACACAAACCAGTCCTGCCCAAAGCATTGGGCTGCTCCTGCCATGATGGTTTTTAAGGTTTTTGTTTTTCTAAGCTCAGGAAAAAGCTGTCTCCAATTCTGTGGAGAGTAAAACATTCATTTGTATCTATTTGGGGTTCAAAGAATGGAATTGTCTTGAATATAGTTGAAATATTTTAATTACTTTAACTTTTACAGGCAAGCCAGGTCTCGATTAGATTTGTGCAAGCAGCTTCTATAGATGCTCGTCACCCAGAAGTGCAAAAAGTTGTCATTTTAGTGTGATAACAAATCAAACAGGTCTAGATGCAACTAAATCAAGCGGAGAATGATCGGTCTAAGAAGATCTCACTTTAACCCATGAACAAGTGTTAGTGCACTTCCAGTGCTTGGTGAAGTCTCTAAATCCCAGGTTGGAGTAGTCTCAAACCACACAGTTGCCTCCTGTGCTGCAGGAGGCCCCCAGTTGCCCTCAAGTACTTCACTGATGAGGACATCAAATCTGCACGTGGATGTGTATTTTATACAGAAGTTTTCCTTCCAGCTCTGCTCCAGCACCCTTGGGTTACAAGACAGCAGGAGTCTTTTCAAAGAGCAATGACATGAGATGAGCACGTGGCTCCTCTCTCCACAGGTATCAGCAAGTGGCACAGAGTTTGTGCAGAAGGAAGCAGGCTGCTTCAGGAAGATGGTCCCCAGCTAGCTCTGGGGCTAAATTTATCTTCTGCTCCTACGCTGAAGTGTCTGTCAAGAGCTGGGCCTCAACAGGAACAGTCTGGCTTGTTTAATGGAAGAGGGAGCATCAGTAAGAAGGCAGCACCTTGAATCCTGGGTTCGGTTTTGGGCCCCTCACTGTGAGAAAGACTTTGAGGGGCTGGAGGATGTCCAGAGAAGGACAACAAAGCTGGGGAAGGGTCTAGAGCATGAAACTTGTGAGGAGCAGCTGAGGGACCTGGGGTTGTTGAGCCTGGAGAAAAGGAGGCTCAGGGGAGACCTAATTATTGACATCTCCCTGAAAGCAGGCTGGAGCCAAGTGGGAGTTGGTCTCTTCTCCTAAAAAACAAGTGACAGGACAAGGGGAAATGGCTATAAGTTGTGCCAGAGGAGGGTTAGGATGGATGTGAAGAATATTTTCTTCCCAAGAAGGGTCATCAAGGCCTGTCCCAGGCTGCCCAGGGCAGTGGTGGAGTCCCTATCCCTGGAGGGGTTTCCAAGCCGTGGAGATGTGGTGCTGAGGGATGTGGTTTAGTGGTGGGTTTGGCAGTGCTGGGTTAACGGTTGGACTTGATGATCTTGGAAGTCTTTTGCAACCTAAATGATTATATGATTCTATTTTATGATCACTTTGCTTTTGCTAAGTCCTCCCACAAAGGCCTGGACTCCTCTTAAAGGATTTAATTGGAGCACTTTGGGAGGCATCAAATATCTTGCAAATCACAATTACAAGCAAGCTCCAGCAGAGCAGCATTAGAAGGCAGTTGTATCTAATTCCTCCTCAAAGGCCTCACCTGCTGTGTGTTTGCAGTTGAAAAGACAAGTGAGTGATGGAGGTGAGACACTGGCAGGGGAGAAGCAGGGCTGAGAGGCCATCAGCTCCTGCTGGTTCCCTGGTTAATCCAGTGGCCAAAGCTTCTTCAGCTGAGCAATGCCACGAACCCTTCCCTGCTGCTTTAGAGTTAAGTGATAGTTGGTGTGATTGAGAAAAGGAGAGGAAAACAGTTGCATTTGGGGCAATTTTATTTTGGGTTTGCAAGATGGGAGAGCATTTTGACATAAGCCTCCTTCTAGCTTGTTTTTAATGAAAGCTGAATTCTGTCTACTGAGCTCCGTGGAAGGACCAGAAACTTTGCAGTTCTGAAATGCTGGTTTATGATGAAATGCTAATTATGCCCACGGTCTTTGTTGCTTTTCCAGGTCTCAAGCAGTGGAAGACACTCTGTCCGGATCACAGGTCTCAGCACTATTGACTTTCGAGCTGGGTTCTCTAGGAAGCCAACGTTGGACTTCAAAAAAACATCCAGCAGACCAGTGCAAGGTTCGTTTCCCTTTCAATCCATGGCAAGACAATCACTGGTTTTGAGCTCCCAGAATCAAATTAGGGCTCCATGGTAATCTCTTTGGTGAATTTTATGACAGATCTGTGGCTGCTGTTGGTTGGGCTTTGAGCCCCTAAAATCAAGTAGGACTCTATGATGATCTCTTTGGTGAATTTTATGATAAATTTGTGGCTGCTGTTGGTTGGGCCTTGAGTTTGTGAGAGCAGCCCATGTTCCTGGTTTATCATACTATGGTATTTATTTTTTTTGCATTAGCTTGAGGGTTTTTATGTCCTGTAAACCCAGGTATTTTTAGCTATGAAATGCCTCAAAATTCCAACACCACTTCTGGTACTTTTGGAGCTTCAGCAGAAGCCTTTGGCCCTGGGGCGTGGCGAGGAGTTAATAAAGAGGCTGCTATTTCAGGAACACCTGTTGGAAATGGGTAATTTAAAGCCTCATCAGTGTCCTGGCTCCAGACAGCTAATGAGCAGAGCCCAGCTTAACACAACCTGGGGCTTTTGCTGCTTGGTAAGTAGGGGTTGAAACTGAATGGTGCATTCATGGGGTAGTGAGCCCTACACATGGAATTTAACCTTTTCCTTTTTAAAAAAAAATATTTATTTTTCTTAGCACTGAAAATAGTCTGTTTCTGTTTTTTTCTAGGGATTCCTACCTTCCTGCTGTTAAATACCACGGGGATCTTTCTTCCATCTAGAGTAGACAGACTGGAACTTCTGAGTATTACTGGGGAACTTCTTAAGACCTTGCCTGTGAAATATTATCCTGAGAGAAAGCCCTATGGACTATGGAATATTTCTGACTTTATTCCACCAAATGAGGCTTTTTTTGTTAAAATAATGGGCTATGACAAGGATGGTTATCTTTTCCAGAGAGTTTCAAGTGTTTCTTTTTCTAGTATTACTCCTGGTAAGAGATCTTTAATTTGAATCAAATGTACATTTGTCATATCTGAATCCATTCAAATTGTTATCTAGCATCTAACTTATCTAGTTGCTAACTTATGCAAGTATTTTCTGTGCTGTTTCTTTCTGAATTTCTGTCTCTAGATCGTGATGGACAAGTTAATGTTATTATCTACTAAGTATAACTTTATCATAAATTGAATTTCCTTTTAATAAGAGGAAAAAATAGGATATATATTAATAGCTGGTAATAATCTTTTACTTTCTTCAGATGCTCCAAAAGTTACAATGCCCACCAAGACTCCAGGCTATTATTTACAGCCAGGCTCAATTCCTTGCCATGTAGAAAGTCTTATACCTTTTACCCAGCATTTTACTAAAAATGGAGTAAAACTAGGAGTGGATCAGTTTTTCAGGTAAGTAGTGACCTTGTTTTCCTTTTCTCCTCTTCTTCCCCTTTTCTTTCTCCTCTTCCCCATTACTGTTTTATTGACTATTCATAGCCAATGATTTCTCTTTATTACCTAATTATTACATACTTATAACCTGTGACTTCCATTCTCTTTATTTTTGATGATATTTGTTAGGGAAGCTATATTCTATGGAGAGATTTATAATATATACATATATGCATGTTTGAGGAGGGCGTACACTCTGTACAGATGATGAGATTATATAGTTCTGGACAAAATCCCCCTCAAATATGTGCTCTTCAATTATGATAAATTCGGTCTAAAGTCTAGAAAGCAAATGCTTTTAATTTATAAAGTTATGTAAAGTAGATTGATAATTAGCTTTTCTTCTAGAGCATACCCCTCAACCCACCCCCAATGTTACATAGGTGATTATGTAACATACATTATTAATTTCCTTTATTTTTAATGACCTTTCTTGGATGCCCTAGAAGTACATCCTATGATCTGCCCCAGAAAATTTTCTTCTTCAGAAAATCTCTCAAAATAGGAAAATTTATACTGAATATAGCAGAAGGCTCTTCAGATTTCTGTTTAGAAAATGGGTTGCATGCTCTTCCTTGGGAGAATGAGACAAGAATTAAAAAAAAAAAAAAAAGAAAAAAGTAAAAATTGTTAAAGAATTAAAATACTCATAAAGTCAGTCTTGTAATTCTGATAGTTGCAAGCAAAAGGGAAGTATGGAGTAGAAAACAGTGTCAGCAGCCTCTTGTAGTCCCTGAAGCCCTTCAGGAGCAGCCTAAAGCCTGAATTCTAGCAGTCAATAGCAGGTACATGACTACCAAAATAAGTATCTTCTGAAGCTCCCTTGCACACTGTTGGCAGGGTGAAATGCTGCAGCTGGGGGGTTTTGTTTGTTTTGTTGTTTGGGTTTTTTTTTTTTTATTATTTTATTTTAATGAGGTGCCATTTACATGTAGTCAACCCCAGCACATACTTGAGCAGCTCTGTAATATTTTCCATCCTTTAGTTATCAAACCACATGCTTCTACTCCTCACTTTTCACATTTCCAGCACCTTTTTGACTGGGCTGCATTTTTCATTTTTATATTACAGACCAGATGAATGAATAAATCACCCGCGTTAACGTAACAAAATGTTCCTCAAGCCAAATATTATTGATCACAGTTAAATAGGATTTAATTTGTCTTGGCTGCATTTTATTAGTAGTGAAGTTTGTTACACGATTTGTCCAGATTTTAATGCAGATTTGAGCTGTATTATTGCTCTGCACTGAAGGGGTTTGAAGGAGGCTTTTTTTGTGACAAGATGTCATCTTAACATAATTTTAAAAAAAACATACTTGCTTCAAAAAGTGATTTATAAGCTGAATATTATAAAGTGTCATGATAGAATTATATGAAAAAAGCATTAGGATGAATGTGGGTTGAGGGTTCTTGAACATAGTTTGAAAAAAACCCATTTTCAGCTTTGATTCCAGAGGTACTATCAGATATAATAATAATCCCCAATTTTACATGAGTAGCATGTAGGAAAAATAATTTTTTTTTTGTTGCTTTCTTTTTTTGGTTTGTTTTTGTTTTTTTTTTAAATTGCAGCAGGTTTGTTTTTCTAGATTTGTGCATTCCATGGTGGTCTCATAAGAAAATGAGGATTGTGATTAATATCCCGGTGCGTTTCTGACGAACCTGATTTAGGAGACTGAGAACAGTAATTAAGCATCTCATTCCAGCAGGAAATTGGTGTGAACTGAGAACTGATGTGTCTTGAAAATCCATTTTGTATTATAAATGAAGGATCCCACTATGTCAGAGTCAGCAGAAGTAAGGTGTAAAATTCTGATGAGAGAGGCAATCCATTTACTTAATTAATAACCATAATAATTTTTTAAAAATCACTCTGGATTAACTGGTTGTTAGTCAAGTCCAGTATCTGATTTGCTAAACCATGCAGAAATATCCCTCCAAACGGTTTGTTCACTGGTGCAGTATGAGTCAGGCTTGGGTTTTAGCTCATTCCCATGAGCTGCAGCCTGGTGATGGTAACTCCTCGGGTGAAAACGTCAACGTCGTATGGATTGTGGTGCTTTGTGCTGACCAGGAGGTGAGCTTAGATACGACATCAATGTCCCTGTGCTCTCTGCCACTGTTTCTGCAGTAACTAATAACTAGGATTTAACCTGGTCTTTGGATTTTGTAGCTGGCTAAGGGAGCATGTTTATGTTTCCCAAACCAACTAGATAAGCAGCTTGATCAACAAATTGCATATATAGTAAAATGATGGGGGTAAATTAATAACTTGAGGCTGAAGGGTGCTGAGTTACCTCACTAACACGTCGCAGAGCTGCGTGCAGTTACTGCTTTCTAGAGTCAGTGCCAAAATGTTCAGCAGATGCCTTGAGGTGTGTATTATTCACTGCTGCTATTGTTGTATCTCATTTTTATTTTAATAGACCACCGCAGGTCTCTGCCAGGTTTTTCCACTCTGGACACGTTTTCTTTTATGCTTCTGTTCTCAAGGCTTCCATGTTCAACATCTGGTGTGTAGCACAAGTCAGGAATGAAGAAGAACAGGACTGCATAACTTCAATTTTAACATGCTTTCCATGAAAAAGAGAAGTTGCTGACTTTTTACCTGGTAGAAACACTACCTTTTTCTTTAGTGTTGGCAGTTCCTGCCACGTCCGTTTGCCAGCATTGCACTGTAAAATGGCATGGGTTTAATACGTGATATATTAAGTTGTCTAGAGTAAGTATGAATGAAGAGAGAAGTAGGAAGCCATTTAAGGTCACTGTGTACTGTTTTCATCTGCAATGTTGTTGGATTGTCTGTCTCATGGTGCTACAGCGTTGAACTTTCACTCCTACTCTCTCTTGTTCTTTCTCTGTCCCTTAAGGGCTGATAAATCGATCTATTCAGACAAACAAAAGAGAGACAAAGGCTTCACTAACTCAGTGTTTTCCCATAACGTGGCAATTACTTGCCAAAGCTTTCACAGATATTTTGGCGTTCATCAGTTTTGTTTATGTGCCATAGCAACAGGCCACAGGGACACGGCAGAAGAACCGCTGGTTTCCTCATTTATGTCCTCTCCTGTTGCACCATTCCTTGTATAAAGCGTGGGGGTGAATCTTGAAGCTGTAAGAGTGTTTTTTAAGCACACATCGATGTATTTCTACTTTTATTCTCCCCTTGAATTCAGCGTGTTGTGTTACTGTGTTGATAGATACATGGTGTTGCTGCCTATCGGCTTTGCCCTTGCTGTGATTTACAGAACAACTGCAAGTATTCCTCTGAATTCCCGTTATATTATCTTGCTTGCATTTACTCTGTAGATCCAAACCCTCCATTTTCAGTCTTGAACCCATCGATTCTGTCTCCATATGTGTTGCACTGTGTATTTTCATACATCTGGGCAACCAGCACGCAGAATATTGGATTATGGTAGCTCTCGCTGGTCTGAATTCAGAGGTGCTGCCAGCAGAACAGAACTCAGAGTCATATTCATACCAATACTCCCCTCTGTTTTGCTGGATTGCAAATGTTTGGGGTGGAGGCAGTCCCTGCAGGTTAAAACATAGAATCATCGAATCGTTTTGGTTGGAAGAGACCTTTAAGATCATCAAGTCCAACTGTTACAAAGAGAACTGCCTGGACGTAGTCGTCTTACAGTAGTGTAGATGCTGCTTTCTCTACTGAGGGAACCTAACAGTGGTTCTGCATGTAGAGTGAGGAAAGCAGCTTACTTCTGGTAAAGGATGGGCTCTCCTTTATGTGTTGGACCAGCATGTTTGAGATGCTCAGGCTGGGAGGGATGAACCTTTACTACCCTTCCAGTAAGAGCCACAGGTTTGGTCCAACATGCTGGCTCTACGGTGCTAAACTTGTCGGTGTTAAGGAAAGTGTTTTTTCTCAAGTACTAAATACACCAACCAGAGTAGGAGCAGCTGAGCAAATGACTGCAAATAGAGTGGGTTTGGTTACTGCCTGCCAGCTGTTGACATATGTTCAAGGCAGTTAACTGTTAAATTATTGCTGGCTGAAGGCATATTTATAGATGTGCAAGTGAGACATCCTGCAAAAACTTACATTTCTTGGTACTTCTAAGAAGCCTGACAATGTATATATCCTTCCTTTAAGTGAAAAATAAAGCTAGATCCAATTGGCTTCATCAGAGGGGTGTTTTTTCATCTGAATTATTGTGAAAATCTCCTATTGTGAAAATCTCCTATGTCTGTAATCAGGAAACCAAGTTCTTGGACCTCTTAACTCTTTCGGTTTCCTTCTGACCTGACAGTGCTGGGTTAACAGTTGGACACGACGATCTTAAAGGTCCCGTCCAACCAAAACGATTCTATGATCCAGGAATTTAGTGAGCATGGCTTTTTCTTTCTCCAGAGAATCATCCAGTATGAGTTGGGAAATTGCCACGGTCTCCTTGCCCGACGAAGGCTTTTACGAATGTACGGCAACCAGCAGCGCAGGAACCGGGCGCGCGCAGACGTTTCTGGATGTGTCAGGTAGGCAGTGGCCCATCCTTCTGTGCTGAAGCATCCTAATGCACTGTGCTGGAACACTGAACAGCAACCAGTGGAACTCGGGGCCAGTAAAGCACATTTCCAGTTCGGAGGATATTGTGGTTTTTTTGCACCCAAGCACGCTGATGTGCTGATGTTTATTCAGCACATCTGTTTTCAATATTAACATTGGTTTTCTTTTAATTAGTTCCCTCTACCAGTTGGGCTTGCAGTACAGAGATGGCCTGGAGAAGCAGAAACTGAAATCTCAGATTTCAATTGTTCTCATTTTTATTTCAAGCTGTGCTTACTTGGTTAAATATATGTATTTTCTGATAGATGAGGAAATAGAAAAGTTGCATTCAAAAGTTTTCTGCCTTTTGTTTTTTTAAACAAGATTTAGTAAACGGTTGGAAACCTCATGTATTACCTTGACTTATGATAAGTGAGTATCTGGGATGAAGGAAGTAAAAGGAAATGAGGAATAAATTGGGCTAATCACAAAGATAATGTTGAATAAACATCAGTATTTGGTTGCTAGCCTCTGAATGACTAGCAGTCATTCTCTGTTCAAAAGATAATCTTAATAGCTGTTTGTTTTGGTTAATTTTAGATTGAATTTAAAATGTTCCTAAGTCATAAAAATCTCAGTTTGAAGGACAGCTAGTTATAAATCTGCCCATCCATGCAGTATGGGTTGGTGTGCTTTATGTGTTAAAGCATAAAGTCTACTTGCTAAGGGAGAGGGAATTTTTATTCCATCACTTAATGACCTGTTCAGACTTGGGGCACTAAACGACTATGCCCCATTAATTATTACTGAACGTTAATTGTGGTAAGAGAGAATCCTTCCTGAAAAGTGAGTAGTGTCATCCTGGTCAAGCTTTGGACATAAAAATTTGGAGTGGGAGACAGGAAGAGAGTAAGACTTTCAAAACCCTCCTGGACAATGTGATCCTGGGCCCCCTGCTCTGGGTGACCCTGCTGGAGCAGGGGGGTTGGATGAGATGATCTCCAGAGGTCCCTTCTAACCCCTACCAGTCTGTGTTTCTGTGAAAGCTGGTCTTGTGTGAAGCAGATGCAGAACTATGTCACTGGTGTACCCATCAGTCTGACCACTGGATACGCGGACGTTGGTCATTGCTCTGCGGATTAAGATATTGAAGAGTTTCAGTTGCAGATCAGCTGGAAATGTTTCCCAAAGTAAAACAACAGGCTTCACAAAGTTAATCCTTTCATTCTACCAGAGGAATTTAGTTTAAGTAATTGTAAACCAAGATGCACCCCAAGCACAGATGGAGAAAACATCAAGCCAGGCATGGTCTTGAACTGCTCCAGCAAACAGCAGAGGTCTTCTGCAGGAAGATGACTTGCAGGAAAAATTAAGAAGAAAAATTTATTTATGCATATGGGTGGGTGGTTGAAAACCCTGTCAGCAGATTTTGTCACTTAATTTTTCACAGTTGCAATGGCCTCTGAGGGAAAGGGAAAAATAATTTCTATTTTGAAAGACACATTCATTCTGTATAGCCTTCTGTTTGTGTTGATCAGGCATCTGTCACGCAGAAGTGGAAGCTGTTGCTTTGACTGTGGCAAACGTGGGAGATGAATTTACTTGGTGGCAGTGAGGATAGTAGAGCTCAGAACAGCAGCTTGAATTCGGCCTCAGGGTTTCATATAACTGCTTGGAATCAAACTTGTCTTGCCTTTTATCTCCTGCAGTAGCTAATTCAGGTTAGTTAACCTGGATTATGAGTCGTCATAGACTCACAAAGCAATTCAGGCTGGAGGAACCATTGGAAGTTGCCTAGTTTAACTCGCAGCTCAAAGCAGAATTGACTTTGAAGCTTGATTGCGTGTCTTAGGAACTTGTCCAGTCAAACTTTGAATGTCCCCAAGGATAAAGATTTCACAAGTTCCATGGGCAGCCTTCAGTGCTTAACTACCCCCACTAGGAAAATATTTTGCTTGTCTTGTCAGATTTTCCCCTGCTGCACATTATGACCACAGACTCCCATCCTTATTTGTGTGCCCTGAGAAGACTCTAACTCTGCCTTCTCTAAACCAATCCGTTCTGTAGTTGAATGTATATCCCTTCACCTTCTTTTTTTTTTCCAGGCAAAGATGTTCTTTTCACTGCAGTATGAGCAGATCCAAAGAAACTGGTGTGGTAACATTGATTCCGTGCAAGGCAAAGTTTGTAGAGAAACAGCCTTCTAGACCAAGTGGTAAATTTGAAGAGAGCAACATCCTTGTAGCCACACAAAGTACTTGAGGAGTAGAACAGAACAGTAAAATCAATGCTTACCCAAGTCCTATCTGTAGAGCACTCTTTTATACTTCAGCTAAAAAATCCTTCAGGCAGTAGGGTGTGTTCCCATCTGTCTGTGAAAAATCATGTTTGGGGGGATGAGAAGCTGTTAGATTCTGTCCTGGAAGTTGTGGACATAAAGATTCTGGGTCTGGACCATCCTTCTCCTCACAGAGAAAACTGAAAGAGAATCCTGACTTTTTTCTTATGATATGGGTAGCACTTGAAAGTCAAGAGGGATGAGGGGGAAAATTCCTGTATCCTCTTATTTACAGGGCATTGAGGAGAGACTGAGAGTGACTCACTGTGTAAACATGAGCAGTTCTTTCTTTCTGTTTAGAGCCGTGCAGAGGATTAATGTGAGGGAGATGCTTTGAAATCCCTGTGTACAAATATTTGGAAGAAAATTACTTGAAATTTCTTCCTTAAGCAAAGTAAACAATCTTTTCAAGCATTCTTAGTTTGCCCAGCTGACAGACAGTGTATCACAGATAATCCATTTTGTCAACTGCTGCGTGAAAGGTATTGGAGCTGTGTCAACATTTTCTAGCTTCAGAAAAAGCAAACACTTGAGTTTGACTTTCTCTTACGAGCTCTAAATCTTGAAAATGTCCAATTGGCTTGTTCGCTGGTGGAGGCACCTCGACTCAAGTGCCAGTTAAAGTAGTTCTCTGAGCTCAGCTTAGAGTTTGGCTGGGGCCTTGCTGCAGTAAGAGGCTGCTGTAGTCCAAAAGAAGTTGTGCCCCACTGGGCTGACATCCCAAACATGAGGATTTTAGTCCTGTACTGGCCTTCATCTCACATAAAGCTTGTGACCCTTACCTGAGACCCCACATGAGACTTGAGTGAGGAGGAGCTCTGAGCTTAGGAGTAACTTCCATTCTTTATAACTTTATTTCCTGTTATCCTTGCTTTTCTTAGGATAATTGGGTATTTTGGTGTGTTCTGATAAAATTGGGTCTTGCTCTCACAGCTGTCTCATTTCTGCTAAAGCATCCCACTCAGAATATTATTCATTGCAGATCTTTTTTTTTCCAGTCTTGGGAAAATCAAGTGCAATATATATGTTTTTAACGGGGATGCGTAAAGTGATACAGAGCCTGTTTTCCTTTCTCAAACACTTAAATGTTGCCTCCTTTACCAGTGACACCTCAAGAAGGGTTAGGATGACTGCTCCTATTTTAAGCATCTGTGGTTCCAAAGCTTACTTCCATTACAAAATTACTCTCTTCCAGGAGCATGGTGGAAGCATAGAGTAAGTAGAGTGGAAAGCATGTAACAAATAGTGGAAGTTACAATATCAAATATCTACAGGATAGGAAGGAAAGATAACAAAATGACCTAAGATTTGAGGTACAGAACTGCCCGAGATCCTTGCCTGCTCCAGTAGCTGGTACTCAGACCCTAGTCCCACCAGCAGCTAATGCCACATTCCCGGGGTGCCTGCATCTCCTGCTCTGACCCCAGTAGCTGGCACCCATTCTGCTCGCATTTCCCTGGTCCCTCCAGTAGCTGCCACTTAGTCCTTGCAGGACACGTGGGTTAGGGGGTGAGATGACACAGAGTTAAGAAAAGAGTTAAGAAGAAGAGAGGACAGACTGTGGTGATCAGGTGCAGCCAAGAACACTGAGTGGTATTGGTTTACATGCCGCAGACCCCTGGTATGCAGAAAGGGTTCTGCCTGCTCCTCCTTTTTGTGTTCCCTCAGAGAAACCATCATGGAAAGAACTCAATAATGATGCTTAGAGCAGATGGTGACTTGGTTTCATTGTTCCTCTAAGAAGAGTTTGCTAGTAACATATTTTTTTTTATCCGAAGCCTGTAAAAATCTAGTGCGTAGCTCAGATTCCACCATATGTGGTCACCCCTCAGTCAGAGATCAGACACAGACCTGGAGGTGATGCTGGCTCTTCCTGCTGTTGCTCTGGCCCTCTTACCTCTCTCTTTGGCTTTGCCCAGTGCAATATGAGCTTAAAGAACACAGTCCTACATCCTCTCTCCCCCACGATGTGATCTTTTGCCCTGCGTGACACGAGAGTTTTGCCCTAAATGAGGTGTGTTCTTGTGATGTAAGCTCCTGGCTTAGGATCAGGACTGGGGATGCTGCCCTGGGTTCCGTTTCATGGCTTCAGCAATGTGACATGAAGCAAGGTATCAAACCAGCGTTACTCTTTTAATGCACTATAGCGTACTTGTTTATCAAGAATCCACAAATGAAGCAAAGGTTCCTATCTCTTTTTCTCTTCTGATTCTGTTCCTTATTCTGTTTTTTTTCTGGGCAGAGCCTCCACCCCTGATCCAGGTTCCTAACAACGTGACGGTTGTCCCCGGCGCAGGAGCCGTTCTGACCTGCCTCACCCTAAGCACAGTGCGGTACAACCTCACCTGGCAGAGGAACGGCAGAGATGTGAGGCTGAAGGAGCCCCTGCGCATGAGGGTGATGAGCAACCTGTCTTTAGAGGTGAAGGCTGCACAGCTCACAGATGCTGGCAAGTACAGCTGCGTCGCTGCCAATGAGGGGGGATCTACCACAGCATCAGTCTTCCTTACGGTGCAAGGTAACCAGGAAACCGCCTGTTAAACATCCTCTGTCATGGTTTATGTTGTCTTTTACTCGTGAGCTGTCTCTCTTAGTAACTTGTGTATTTGATTTATGCCTGTTGATAAAACCACTTGGAGGCTGATGGAACATTCTGTAGTTCTTGCCTCTTTCAAAGCGTCAGCCACCAAACAGCTCTAGGGCTCTTTCTGCGAGGCTGCCTTGTGGTTCTGATCCTTCTCCTACAACACCCAACTCTACAAGGGAATGGAACTTCAGGGAGTTCTGTTGTTAGTGTCTCCTAAAGAGTCAAGCATGGTAGCTGCTACACATGCACACACCACTCCCCAGTATTTGTAGACAACATCTACGCTGAGAAACTTTACAGGCTGCCTGTGTGGATTTTTTTTATGTATATTTTTTTGCAGTGAAACTCTAACTGTAGTTAGATGTGTGTAACTACATTAGGAAAAGTTTCCGTGCTCACCTGGGTTATTTTATATCTCTCTGTAGCAGAATTATGCTTCTAAGTTTTTCTGTGTATTTATTTTATAGTGCCAAGCTAAGAACTAATTGTGATTTTTGTGAAGGTCTAGGTTTTATGAAGGCAAGAGCTTTAAAAATATGTAAAAACTGAAAAAGACAGCATGGCCGAGACCAGACCAGGCCCAGATCTCTGCTGTTGCTTCATACCAGGAACAAATGTAAAAAAAAAAATAAAAAATAAATGCAGTAATTTGTTTTGGAGCTAATCCTTTTAAAATTTGAGTACTGCAGATTTTTCTCTGCCTTGGTCATGTGGAGGTTTGAAGCTTTGGTTCCTATTTCTGATTAAGAAGAGACGGAATTCAAAATGTTTTAGTAAGAAAACAGTTCTGTCTGCTTTGTAGGTGACACTGAGAGGGTTTCTGCTTGCTAATGGTACTGGGGGATATTCTGTGCAGAGTGGGTAGCTTCATTACCTTTGCTGCTGCAATTCTAGCACTTGAATGGTTGGAAAACTTAGAATTATAGAAAAAAAAAACCCAAAAACCAGTAGAATTGCCTGTCTTAAGGTGCTGCAAAACAAGGAAAGGTCCAAAGTGAAGTTGTAACACTAGTGGGATGTAGTTTTTCCTATAGGAAGAGCATACTGGTTTACCAAAGTGGAATAAGTAGGTGTGCAATCAGTTCTGTTGGACCTACTGTAATATACAGCCCAATGAAGTGTTTCTTCATTTTCTGTTTAAATTCCCCTTAGGTGGCTACAGCAGAGTTAGAACTGTTCAATTTCTAGCAAGACTGAATGGAAAAAAAAAAAAAAGACATGAAAAAAAACTTCAACCCCCATACATTTGGAAAACTTAGTTTTAAATTCTGCAGGAGTTTACCATCAAGATGCTCATTCAAGCATGTCCAGGGCATCATGAGAAGTGCCCCCCTCCCTCATTCATCTCCTCCTGGCATCCAGCTTTTCCTCCCTAATGTCTGTAGACAGGCTGGGAGTTTTAACACAATGACCAAATTACTTCTGGCAGGTTTTTTTTTTTAATGGTAAAGCTAAAGAAGTTTACTGCTGCCACAGCAGAATGTTGGGGTTTCAAATCACTTATATGTGGAATGATTATATCACATAGTTGGGAATTACATTTTTGGCTGGGCCTGGTATTGCTAACAGTGTTAAAACACGGCTGAGAAAAAACCCTCTTGAACAGTTTAGACAAGCTTAGTTCAGGGTCTGAGTTGCATTTTCTGTCGTTTCTGATCAAAGTTGCTTAGAACGGAAGAAATACGCAGGGAACAAGCTTAGAACAGAATAAATCCTTAGAGGACACTAAGGTGCAGCTGAATTTGGCTTTCTGAAGCAGTGCCTGCCTCTTTTTTTGTCTGGAAAAAAGTGCTCTACTGCCAGCCTTCCAAATGCTAGATGCAGAAGCTGAATGATACCAGACTGGTTGTGTGCCCTGTTGTTTGTGATTGGTTTAGTATGCTTGGACAGAATGGTTTCTGTCAGATTTCTGGAGGTACTCTGGCATCTGCTTGCATCACGTACAAGCCACAGTGCCTGATAGGGTCTAGAAGAGTCTTCAACTGTTTCTATTTGGCAGCTAAAGAGTAAAGGCTGGCTATATGTAAGAAGCAAAAGCTTTATAGGGTTGTCATTGTCAACATTCTCAAGAAGGAAATTTGAAGTCTTGTTAATAGATTGAGATGGTTCCTGCTTTGTGTAGTTGCAATTAATTCAGAATGTCAAATTAAATTCATACTGAAGTCCTTTATTATTTCTGGGGCAGTTCCATATAGATCTCTGCATTTTGGATCACGAGAGCATAAACACTGCTTTCATCCCCATTTTCCTTCTGGAGTGAAGGCAGAGAACAAATGTTGGTAGCTCTAAAAATAACCCAACATCTGCTTTACATGCTTAAGTGGATTGTAGTAAACCCGTGTTTTGAAAGCTTGGAGTTCGATGCTGCTGTTTCTGAAAGGGGACATTTATCTGACTCTTGTGCCAGCAGCTGTACAAATACAGACTGCAATCTTGAGGGAGAGTTGACTTTTTTCCCCCTAGTTGCATGTTCTGTGTTCAGAAGAACACACTATACTAAGTCATTGAGCATCCCACGGTAATACTGAGTACAGCTAGATGAAGATCTCAGTAAAACTTGTTCCTGTTTGTGGAGGGTGGTCTGAAAGGTCACTGAATGCAGTTTGGCAAATTTAAAGGAGAATAAGGGCACGGGTAGAGTTCTGCAGCTAAGAAGGAATAACCTTCTGCACCCATACAGGTGAGGGGTGGACCTCCTGGAAAGCAGCTCTGCAGAGAAGGACCTGGGAGTCCTGGTGGACAAGCTCCCCGTGAGCCAGCAATGGGCTCTCGTGGGCAAGAAGGCCAACGGTCTCCTGGGGTGCATGAAGAAGAGTGTGGCCAGCAGGTTGTGGGAGATTTTTCCTCCCCCTCTACTCTCCCCTAGTGTGGCCACATCTGGAGTACTGTGTCCAGTTCTGTCCCCAGTTCAAGAGGGACAGGGAACTACTGGACAGAGTCCAGAGGAGGCTCGAAAGATGCTGAGAAGCCTGGAGCATCTCTGTGCTGAGGAAAGGCTGAGAGCCCTGGGGCTGGTTAGCTGGAGAAGAGAAGACCAAGAAGGGAGCTGATGAATACTGATCAATAGCTAAAGGACGGGGATTAAGAGGATGGAGCCAGACTCTTTTCAGTGGTGCCCAGTGACAGGATGAGAGGAAATGGGCACAAAGTGGAACCCAGGAGGTTCCATCTGAATGGGAGGAAAAACTTCTTTCCTGTGAGGATTCCAGAGGCCCAGGCTGCCCAGAGAGGCTGTGGAGTCTCCTCCTCTGGAGAGATTCCAAACCCACCTGGACACTGTGCTCCTGAGCCCCCTGCTCTGGGTGACCCTGCTGGAGCAGGGGGGTTGGACCAGATGATCTCCAGAGGTGCCTTCCAACCCCTACTGGTTTGTGAATCTGTGCTAAGCTCTTGAGCCTTCTAGGATTGTAGTGGTGCTTATGGGGTGCTACAACTGGCTTGAAAAATACACTCTCATCTGTGGGCCTTGTTAAATGGTGGCTACGTGGTGTAAATCGATCAAGTCCTCCCAACAGATTTGTCTTATGTGGAAGCATAAATGAGTTTGCAAGGTCATTCACTGCTTTTTCAGATTCTTCAGCTAATTTGTCAGGAACATATTGCAGCTGTGTGAGGCTAGAGATTGGCCAGGAGTGGGAAACATCCATGATCCTCTAAACTTTGAGGGAAATTCCACGAGCTTGGAAACTTTTTCTTTCCAGTTTGTTACAGTCTTGTAGGCAAAACCTGAGTTGGATATATGCAGGTTTATCAGGTCGAATTAATTTGGTAGCTTGATGTTTTGTTCTTGATGTTTTCATACACAGAGGTGATACCGAGTTGGAGGGGGATTTTGAGGAACTTATGTTTTGGGTTTTTTTTTTTTTCTCTAATAGAAACAGCATGCACGCTGAAGAGATTGATTTGTGGTGGTTTTGTTGTTTCCATCCCCTTCCAGTAATTTAAAATTCACATCTAAACACAGATCCTTGAAATCTGAGTGATGCTAAATGGGATTTTTATGGTAGTGTTGCATGTTTTCTGGTGCGAGTAAGCAAGAGGAGACGATGAAGCGCTTCTTTGAACGATTTCGACTGCCTTTCGCTCTGCAACACAGCTGCAGAGTCCGTAGAAACTTTTATGGCTTTTTCTGGTATTTACGTTGGCGATTAGTAGTGATGTTTGAGTTTGGTAATCTCAGCATATGATGAACTCCAGCAGTCGATTAACAAGAAGCGAGGCAACCCCGCACGTTTGTTTTCCTGGGGAGCCAGCTAAGGTGAAACGGGTGCCAGGTCTTGTGCGCGGGGCTCGTGGCAGAGCAGCAGGCAGGGCAGCACGCTGTCCTGCTCTCCTTCTTGACCTGAATGTACAGGTGAAATAAAATCCTGCGTGCTGTGGTTGCTGCTCCGTCCATAGCATGGTGGGGTTCCTTTACCTGCCGATGTGAAAGTGTTTAAATGCCTGTCTGGTATCACCGTCACAACTGGAAGGCGGTTTAATGGCTTCACTGTTAAATAACTGAGAGTGATTCCACCACAAAACCACGTTCCTCAGCACCACGTCTCTGCACTTTATAAGCCTTGCCAGGGGTGGGGACTCCACACTGCCGTGGGCAGCCTGGGCCAGGCCTTGACAGCCCTTTCAGAGAAGACATTTTTCCTCGTGTTCAACCTAAATTCCCCTGGCACAACTTGAGGCTGTTTCCTCTGGGCCTATCTCTTTATCCTTGGGAGAAGAGACCGACACAACGTGGATCCAGCCTCCTGTCAGGGAGTTGTTGAGAGCAAGGAGGTCTCCCCTGAGCCTCCTTTTCTCCAGGCTGAACAACCCCAGGTCCCTCAGCTGCTCCTCACCAGACCTGTGCTTTAGACCCTTCCCCAGCTTTGTTGCCCTTCTCTGGACATGCTCCATCCCCTCAATGTCCTTCTCGGAGTGAGGGGCCCAAAACTGAACCCAGGATTCATAGAATGAACAGAAAAGTCTGCAAAGGAGATGTTCCAGGCATCTTAACCTTGCACCATAGACCTAATCATGGACCAATGACTCTACCAAGTTTCCCTGCCAAGTTTCATCTGTGCTTTCTGCCTGGAAGAGGTTGGGTTTGACCAAAGAAAGCAAGCATTACCACTGCCTGTTGGTGAGGCCACACTGAAGCCCCCACAGTGCCCACGTTGCACTCAGGAGTGGGTTTAGGCAAAGGTAACACTGTTTGTGGCCAGGGACTTCCTTGCAGTGCCTCTGACAGGCATGCATGGAGGTGGCCACATGGATCTAGAGCATCCTGCAGGCCAAGTGGAGGTGAGGAAAGGACACCATGTCAGGACACAGGCCTGTGTTCACATCGCTGCCATGATCAGACAGCTCCTGGAGATGACTTTGGGGCTGGTGGAGAGGCCATAGCATAGTGCCATTTGCTAACAGAGGTGAAGCTGGGTGCACTCTCAGGTGTGGAGGCATCTCCCTCTCCACCTTTGCTCAAAACCCAACTGGACTCAGTCCATTCTTAAAAATAAATCGCTAACCCCTCAGCGTGGTTTGGCAGCAGCCGAGGGGGAGGGAGCAGGTAGATGCTCCTTCTCTGGCCGGTGATTCATCAGTGCTGGCAAAAGTGGAGCATCTACAGAGCTCTGCAACAGGATGTGGTGTTCACCATGCTCAGCAAGCCCCAGCAGAGGTTCTGGACGGTGGTGAGGTGGGTTCAAAACTGAAAGGAGCTCTTCATCATTCTGCCTGCTGCCCCACAACTTCCGTCACAACACAGAGAAGGAAAACACAGAGCGTCTCTTGGCGCTGTTGGCCTTATGGTGACAGTGGTGGCACCCAGACGATTGCCAGGTGACCCAATGGCACAGGGGCATCGTCAGGGCAATTAATACAATCACACTGCCCAAGGAAGGCTCTGTCATAAGTGATGGTGCCGAAGGCACCAAGCTTGTGGCACATGAGGTCTGAGCAAAGATGCTGTAGTGTCTTGATTCTGCTCCTGCCAGGTCCACAGCACTAGGGGTCTCAGTCCAAAGCTGACAAATGAACCCTTGGCTTAACCACAGACAGCACCACGTTAGCTCAAGGTGGGCTCCCTCCCATGCTGCTCCTGATGCTTTTCCTCTTCTTCCACCAGGAACATGGATAAAGGCCGAGGAGCCTCAACTGCTGCTGTGAGCCAGCCAGCGGGATGCAGGCTGGTCCGTGAGATGGCTGAGCAGCTGCCAGCATAGTGCTCCTCACCCAGGGATCACCCATGTCACAGGAGGTCTCTGATGGAAGGTGAGTGGTGGCTGGGCAGCTGGAGATTCATCATCTTGGAGTTTTGGATTAAAATATGGCACAGGGTGAGGCACTGAGGTGTGAGGATTGACAGTGATTCCTAGTCCAAGGGCTTGGATGGGGGGAAGAGCCATCTCCAAAGACAATTAACCTTGCCTAGACTTTTATCTCTGCATGGGCTTGGTTTCCACGAAGAAATGTAATTTCATGGTTGTGTTCTTCGGTTTCTTTCACTCCAATTTTGGTAACTGATGCCTTGACCGAGCAGCTCCTAACAAAACAGCCTGTCACAGCTTTGGGATGGCATGGAGGACTTTGGCAGGTCACTCTGGAGGGCTTGAGTTTACCCCTGCTACCTTCAGAGCAGCTGGGGTGCTCCACTGCTGCCTTTGCCTATCATGCCTGAGCAACGTGGCCTGGGCTTGTTCAAGACCCAACTCTGCTGCTCTCCTCTCCCACAGAAGCTTGGATCAATCGCTACCGCAAGCAGCTGGTGAGGTCCATCTCACCACAGTTCCTGGAGGAGATCATCTGCTACCTACGGAGGCTGGACCTCCTCACAGCAGAGGAGGCCGGCCGGGTGCAGGAGGCGAGCTCCCTGCCCGAGCAGGTGAGGGCAGTGGTGGACATCCTGGCTGGCAAGGGCAGCTACGCCTCCCAGTCTCTGCAGAGCTTCATCGAGACCACCAATTCCCAGCTGTACCTTCACATCACTGTCTATGGTAGGCAGCCCACTTGGAATCTAACGAGGGGTGTCTGCGCATGTGTCCTGGCTGTGGGTACTTGCTGGGGTACCTCAAGATGTACACAGAGCTGGCCAGCACTGGCTGTTCCAACAGGAGTGTCTGTGGAAGTGATGGTGCCATCTCAGGGTATCCACTGGGGAAGGACACGGCCAGGGAGTGACAAGAGCTCTCTACCAGGTTTGAGGGACCTTCCTCCAGGCCCCTCTCTGCTCTCAGCAAACCACTCTGGGAAGCTTAAAGAGTCTTTAATGTCCTCAATATCCAGATCACACCAGTAACTCCCAACAGTGAGGCTGGGAACAAGGGGACAGCAGGAGGAGGACAGCTGGGCATCCCTGACCCCATCTGTTGGTGCCTGTCCCACCTTCAGGCTCTCCTTGCAATCCTCTTGCTAGGAGAGGTTTCCCTGTTTTCCCTCCTGGTTGGAAAGACCAAACTTGGCTGGTGTCTTCTCTGAATCTCTTGCAGCACCATTCCCTGCTTGTCCAGACTTTGCTGGAGGGTTTAAATCTATTGTACCAGGGGCCATGGTACCTGAGCCAGGTGAGCAGGACAGGTCCACAGACGGTCACCAGGTTCAGCCAAGAGTCCAAGTCATCAGACAAATTCATGGCTATGAGAGCTGAGGTCAAGCCAGAAAGTCAATCCAGAGATCAGGATCAGGTCCAGTGAGGTCAACCAGGTTCAGACACAGTCCAGTGGTCATCAAGCAAGTGCAGAGCAATGAGGTCCAAGATCAAGGTCCAGATCAACAAGGTCCATAGCAGGCAGAGGTGTGATGGCACTGTAGACAAGTGCTCCTACAACATAGCTTAGGCTGGAGGTCCAGGGCTGAGCTTAAATGGGCTTCTGGACCAATGGGTGAGGCTGGTCAGGGCCATTTAAGATCATTAGTGTCCTCCAGGTCCAGGCACGTACCTTCCTGCCTGGATGCAAGGGCTCTGTGCGGTTGCCCGCCTGCAAGGTTGTGGTAGAAAAGTGAAGCAGTGTCTCTTATTTACGTTTGTGGTCACCATCCTCCTCCTCATCTTCTCATCTCATTTCTCTCTGTGCAGAACCCATGGTGCAGAAGCACCTGGAGAGCCTCCAAAGCTACTATGGGAATGGTTTGGAGTCGGGTGCCCTACAGCGACTCACAAACCTGCTGCTGGTGGAAGGTTTGACCGACATCCAGCAGAAGGAGCACGACATCCTGCAGATTGAAGCCACCAAAGGCCTACCAAATGTATCCAAGAGCATCCCTCTGGAGAAGCTCTTCCTGCCTCTCTCCAAGGTCAGCATCCCACCTCGGATCTCTGTCACCATCGGGGTGGCTGGGATCGGCAAAAGTACACTGGTCAAGCTGTTTGTCTACACCTGGGCAAAGGGGGAGATCAACAGGGACATCATCTTTGTGCTGCCCCTTACCTTTCGGGAGCTTAACACCTATGAGAAGCTCTCTGCTGAGAGGCTCATCTGCTCAGCGTTCCCTCACATCACCGAGCCCAACTGCATCTCAGCAGGAGCTGCCAGGACCCTGCTGATCCTCGATGGCCTAGATGAGTTCAAGACTCCTTTGGATTTTTCCAACACCATAGTATGCACCGATCCCAAAAAGGAGATCCAAGTGGACAACCTGATCACCAACATTATACGCGGCAACCTGCTGCAAGAGGCTTCTGTCTGGGTGACATCACGGCCAACAGCAGCCAGACAGATCCCCGGGGGGCTTGTTGACCGGATGACGGAAATACGAGGGTTTGGAGCTGCAGAGATGAAGGACTTCTTGGACCAGATGTTCCTTGACAACCGAGACCTACCTAGCCAAGTCCTGCATCACATCAGGGCCAACAGGTCGTTACAGGTCATGTGCACCATTCCTGGCTTTTGCTGGATTTCTGGCTCCTCGATTGGTTATTACTTAAAAAATAGCACTGATCAATCCCAAGAAGCAACCAGCGTCCCCAGGACCCTCTCAGAAATCTACTCCTATTATTTTAAAATGGCTCTGAGCTGCGACTGGCCGGAAAAGCCAAGAGAAGCCCTCAGGATCGAGCAGGCCATGAACAACAGCAAGAAGATCGTGAGCAGCCTGGGCAGACTAGCCTTCTATGGGCTGCTCAAAAAGAAATACGTCTTTTATGAGCAGGATATGAAGGCGTACAGCATTGACCTCTCCTTGCTGCAGAGCAGCTTGTGCAGTCGACTCCTGCTCAAAGAAGAGGTGCAGTCCTTCACGGCCTACTGCTTCTCCCACCTAACCATACAGGAGTTTCTAGCAGCTCTTTATTATTACACAGCTGCGAAGCGGGCAATATTCGACCTCTTCACCGAGAGCGGGATGTCCTGGCCCAAGCTGGGTTTCCTCAACCACTTCAAGAGTGCTGTTCAGAGGTCGCTGCAGGCAGAGGACAGGCACCTGGACATCTTTGTGCGCTTTCTCTCTGGGCTCCTCTCTCCACAGGTGAACAAGCTGCTCTCTGGGTGGCTGCTGGTGAAGGACGAGCACAACAGTGTCAGGAGCCAAGCGATCAGCTTCCTCCAGGACTGCCTGAACACCAATTACGTCATTTCCTCACGGACAGTGAACACCATGCACTGCTTGTATGAAATTCAGCACATGGAGATTGCCAAGACTGTGGAAGAAGCGATGAAGAATGAGAGCTTGGCCGGGATGCTGACCCCAGTGAACTGCTCTGCCCTGGCTTATCTCCTGCAGGTCTCTGATGTCTGCATGGAGGAGACAAACCTCTCCAACTGCCTCACCTACAACATCTGTAAGAGCCTGCTCTCCCAGCTCCTCTTCTGCCACAACCTCAGGTGAGTCCTGGTCAGATTGCACCAGGAGAAGCAAGCATGGACACCCAGCTGTGACTCAAAATCCAGGGTGCCGATGGGAGACATGGGCCACCAACACTGTCCATCAGCAGAGAGCTGCCCTGGGGATGGCACTGGGTCAGCTCTGCTTCTGTGCTCGAGTTTTTCCACCTGCAATGGGCAAATGTCACAGGAGGGTAGTCCTTTCTCCACCTTATTCTCAAACACTTGCTTTTGACCTTTCCTTGTATCTTCTCCAGGTTGGACAATAACCAGTTTAAGGACAATGTGATGGAGCTGCTGGGCAGCGTCCTGAGCGTAAAGGACTGCCAGATCCAGAAGCTCAGGTAGGACCTGGCCCAGGGCAGACATCCTGTTCCTGGGGATGCAGAACGGAGCTTAGAGTACCTCAAAACCAGGGTGAGGTTCCTCCAGGAAGGTCTCTCCCACTAACTCCCCAGGATACCTGGTGACAAGGACAACCCCACATGATGTCCTGCACCCAGACATGGTGACCTTTCCCACTGTGTCCTTGCAGTGGCTCAGCAGGCTGTGTCACCCAGCCTCCCTGGGACCGCTGTTTCCTCCTTGCTCCTAAAAATTCCTCTAGAAATCCATGGGTTATCCCAACAAACTGCTTCCCAAGGTCATGGATGTTTGCTGGACACACAAGGCTCTGCACGGAGCATCTGATGTATGGAGAGGACATGCTCCCAACCCTGGTGCAGGGAGATGTCTCGCCCCAGATGGACAGGTCTCCACTTTCCCCACCTCCCTGCCCTTTTTTGTGGCTGCACATAGAGTCCCCTGTGCTGCGATCTGAGCTCCCTTTTCAGGACATGAATGAATTTTAAATCAAGAACCCCTCCTTCCCCCCTGTCCTTGCATGCCCCTGCCTGGTGTCCACCCCAGAAGAGCAGACCTCAGAGTATCCACCACTTTGCATGGTTGTACCACCAACCAAACTATCCCCGTGCCTTTCCTCTGCTCACCTGTCCCCGCTCTTTCTCCCCCTGAAAAACACCCAATTTTTCTTTTTCTGGGCAGCTTGGCAGAAAATCAGATCAGCAACAAGGGCACCAAAGCACTGGCCAGGTCGCTGATGGTGAACAGGAGCCTGACGGTGCTGGAGTAAGTGTTCCCCCTTTACCAGCTCCTGCCACGCACATGTTCCCCACCGGGAACAACTCCCATGGCTGCAGTGGGGCCAGATCCCACCAGCCTGAGCAAGCTGCACAGGGTGTCCAACCCTCAAAGCCACCACTGCTCAAGAGGCGAACATAACTCCTGTGAGCTGCTGGCCTGATGTCCCCGCTCAGCAATGCCTGAGATTGTGCCATGTGGAGGTGTTTGGCTTAAACTGGGAACATGCCACCCTGGCTTTGCTAACCTTGACTTTTCTGCCCATCTCGCCCCAGCCTGCGGAGTAACTTCATTGGCCCCATGGGAGCAAAAGCACTGGCTGATGCACTGAAAAAAAACCAAGTCCTGCTCTCCCTGAAGTAAGTCTCAACTTCTGCACCACCTCCAGGAGCAGATCCCCAAGGCAAGCCCCCTTCAGCCCTGTCCTGTCCCATCGAGGTTTTCCTCACCTTGAAGGCCAGCAGGTGGGGAGACCCTGGGCAGAGTCTGGTTTGGTTGTGCTGGGCAGCAAGCATGAGTGCAGCCAGGAGAGACACAGTGACTGGGCCAGGGATGTTTGGATCCTCCCTCCTCTCAGCTTCAGTGGGTCCAGGATGAGGTCCAGGTCCAGATCCAGGTCCAGGTCCATTCCTTGCATGGGAGCTCACAGGGTATGGTGCATGGAAAGAGGCATCTCCTGTGGGAGAGGAGGAAGGGAGAACCCTGGACAGGGATGCTTGGGGGCCAGATACTCTCTCAAACCAGGGATGGGGGCAAGCCAATGCAGGGGCAGGGTCCACCACCCTACACAGCCTGTTTCCCTGCTGCAGAAGTAGCTGTGTACAGCCTTGGTCCTCTCTCCTTGCAGCCTGCAGCACAACACCATCAAGGAGGATGGTGCTACCTTCCTGGCCGAGGCCCTATTGGCCAACCACAGGCTGATGACCCTCCAGTGAGTGCCCAGGATCTCCTGTCCCCTCTCTGAGCCACCCAGCAGACCGAGGTGCCACTGACAGGGAGGTGACACCTGGTGTTCATGCCTTCCTCATCTTTGCAGCCTGCAGAAAAATGCCATTGGAGCCTTTGGTGCCCGGAAAATAGCAGAGGCGCTGAAGCAGAACCGCAGCCTGAAGGAGCTGATGTAAGAGCAGCAGGAGGCAGAGGGATGGGGATGCCAGAGCCACCTCCCCTGGGATCTGCGGGCAGGAGCAGTGGGCAGGGGACTGCAGGCAGGAGGGTCTCTGCTTTGCACAAGGGGGTTGGCGTGGGTGGAGGTGGGCAAGGAGCACAGTGCTGCTTTTGGATGCTCTCCACATCGCTGAGAGCCTTGTAAAGAACCGAGGGGCCAAGCCTGCCCTCCAGCAGAGGCAGGTGGCAGGTCTCCAGGAGCTGTGGAGACATTGAAAGCTAACACCTGGTCTTCCTCTTGTGTCTTAAGACTCTCCAGCAACTCGGTAGGAGACAATGGCTCAGTTGCCTTGGCTGAAGCTCTGAAAGTGAACCACAGTCTGCAAAGCCTCGAGTAAGAGCCCTCTCCACAGCTGGTCTCCTGCTTGCCCAGCGGAGCACAGCCCAGCCCCCTCATTCCAGCAACACTTCCCACCCTCTCCAAGCTCCCTGCCCTGGAGCACCACAGCAGCCCCAGGCAATGCTGGCACCAGTTGCGCTGATGCTGCCCTCACCAAGGGGCACTTAAGGGGTTAATCCTCAACCCAGATGACTTTTTTTGTCTGCTTTTGGAGGATACCAGTAGCTTCAGGCCTTCCCTCTTTCAAAAGTGATGGGAATTAGCTAGGAAGGTGATGGGCTGGGGCCTGGCAGAGTCAGGGTGGGATGATACAGCCTTCATCCCCCTGGGGGAGGGCAGCCAGTGAGGACCACTCCTCCCACCCGGAGGAGCAGAGGACTGATGGCTCCTGGGGATGAGCTGTTGTGTCCTGGGTCAATCACTGGCTTCCTACGACATGACAAGGACCCCAAACCTGCAGGAACCACATCCCCAGCTGAGCTGGCAGCCGTGGTGACAGCCTTTCGGGGACACAGTTGCCCCACAGCACTGATGCTGATCCTGGCCTGGCTGCTCCTAAAGCTGGCCCTTTGGCCTGGGCTCCCCTTTGGCTGGGAGATGCCCATTTCTCAGTGAAATGGGCACTTTTCACCCCAAACATGACCCTGCACCCTACCTGTGATGCCAACACTGGCCCATCCTCACACCTTCCCCTTTTTGTCTCAGTCTCCAGAGCAACTCCATCAGCAATGCTGGGGTCACCGCGCTGACAGCTGCACTCTGCTCCAACAAGGGACTCATCAACCTCAAGTAAGTGACCGTCCCTCAAGCCACCCCGGCCACAAGCTGCTGCCAGGACACAGGATACAAGAACTTTTTCTTGTGCCTGGTTGTTTCCACAAGTGCTCTGGGGTGCCAAAAGCAGCATCTGTCCCTCCTCCAGCTGTGAGCATCTTCCCTCCATCATTAGCTTTGTCCCCTTGGGACAGTATCCGTTCAGCTGTGCCTTGTAGAGAGACAGTGGCAGCAGGGCCCTGATGGGCCTTTGGTGCCTACAGCTCTAGGATGCACAGGGAATGCAGGTGCAGATGCTGATGGAGATGCAGGTGCTGATGTTGTTGTTGGAACAGGTCCAGAGGAGGCCCCAGCAATGATCTGAGGGTGGAACCCTCTGCTGGGAGGCCAGGCTGAGAGAGTTGGGGTTGTTCAGCCTGGAGAGGAGACGGCCCTGGCCTTTCTCCTTTCTCCTTTCTCCTTTCTCCTTTCTCCTTTCTCCTTTCTCCTCTCCCCTTTCCCCTTTCCCTTTCCCCCCCCCCCCCCCCCTCCCTTCCCTGCGCTGTCCCGGGCCGTGCCGACCCTGGCAGTGCGGGCGGTGTGTGCCGTGCCGGTGCCGGTGCCGGTGCCGGGCGCTGCTGCGGGTCCGTGCCCGGGGCGGGGGCTGGGGGTGCTGTTCCCAGCGGTCGGGGCCGTTCCGCGCTCGGCCCGGGACCGGCGGTTGCTGCCCGCGGAGCCGCCGAGGGCCGGGGCTTCGCTCTCGGAACGCGCTGCCTTTGGGGGGGGGGGCTGGGGTGTGTGTGGTTCGTCTCCCTCGCTGCCCGCTGCTTTTCCCAGCCCCGCAGCTTCAGCAGAACGAGTTCGGGGGCAGAACGCCGCGAAACGCAGCGCGGGCTCGGTCCGGGACGGAACTTGGCACGAGCGGC
Organism: Actenoides hombroni; assembly: GCA_024336885.1. Lineage (NCBI taxonomy): Eukaryota > Metazoa > Chordata > Aves > Coraciiformes > Alcedinidae > Actenoides > Actenoides hombroni. The sequence continues at coordinate 82,025,209 of WUAM01000287.1, read as the reverse complement.
TGGATGCGGGGCCGGGGCTGCGGCCGCCCCGCTCCCAACGCACCGCGGCCGGGTAGGGGAAAAAACCCCACCAGCCAAACACCCCCCAGCCCTTCTGTCTCGGGGCAGCTCATCCCGGAGCTCCTTACCCCAGCTCGGCCCGGCGGCGGGATGAGGAAGCGTGCGGCCGGGTGACGTGGCGGCCCCGTTTCCTTAGCGACCGCTCCTAGCCGCGCACCCGCCGGGATGCGGTGTGCGCCCGGCCGGGATGCCAGCTCTGCCAGCCCGGCCGGGATGCCAGCTCTGCGCGCCTGCCCGGGATGCCAGCTCCCCGCACCGCCCGGATGCCAGCTCCCCGCACCGCCGGCCACCCCGCAGCCGCCGCCGCCGCCAAGGTTTGCGGGATTCGCGTTCCCGGGAGCGGAACCCCTCGGCCGGGTGCTCGGCGAGCCCTCGGGGTGCGGGAGGTCGCGGGGAGTGGGGTGCGGGGTGCGGGGTGCCGGCGTGACCGCGCTCTCGGGTCTCGGGTGTTCGCGGCTGTCGCCAAGAGCCGGCGGGAGCGGCTGGGAGCGGGACGCGGGCGGGATGGCCACGCCAACAGCGCGGAACTCGCCCAGCGCTTCCTTGCCCGTCCCTCCTCCCGCTCCTTCCGAACGGGGCGCGGACGAAGTCGTTAGGAAGGGACACCTCGCTCGGTGCCTTGTTTACCACCAGAACGGTTGTTGGGAGCTGGCTCACAGCCCCGTGACGTTCGGACCAGCGGAATTCACCGCGAACCGCGGGCGATGGGGAGGCACGACAACAAACACCCGCTCGTGTCGGCACCTCCGAGCCGTTCCTGCTGCTCCAGGAGACAGCAGCCGGCTGAGCGACGCTCGGTAAGGGCTTTGCTGGAGACGCTGCCTACGAGGAAATGGGCTGTTACGTAAAAAAACCACGGAGGACTTCCTTTTAAAATCGCTCGGAACCAATCCACCGTCTACATTTTCACTGGGTAGTGTTATATACTAGGTGTTATATATTGCCCGGGGATTTATTTTCCTCATCTCCCTGCGAAACCTCAAATATCTGTGTCTGTTTTCAGGCGTGGGGGTTGGTTTTTAACTTGTTTCGTTTGTTTCTGATCTTCTGCACGGGCACCTACACCTGAAACCAACGGGTTATCTTTACATTGCTACAAACCCCGTGAAATTCAAACAGTCCGCTGCCGAAATAACCTCAACCTGCAGTTTTCCAGAGAGGACAGAGCAAAAAGCTGAGCTCTCCGAGTCCCCTCCACCAGGCTCAGGCTGAGCGACAGGAGGTTGTCACCCCGGCTTTGGGCACTGGGGTGAAACGGCACCGGACCCAAACACGCTCAGAAGGTTCCCCTTGGGCAAACAGCGAGGCTGCTGCTTTTGGGGGATACGTTCTTAACCTAAATCGTCGTTGGATTATACGCCGTTAATTATTTTTTTTCTGCTTCCCTTTGGATGGAGAGAGCTTCTGGCTGCTGTGCTGCGAGGCGGCGTGAGGAGAATTAGTCACAGTTAAACAGATATAAAAGCTCCATAAAGGCGTGTAGAGAACTCGCTGAAAATGATAAAGGGAAGCAGAGACCGCGGTGCTCGCGCCTAATCCAGCAATAAAACCGGCTCTTGAATAGCGTGAGAGGAGGAACTGGCTGCTTCCTGCTCTTTAAAATGACAAAGAGAACAAAGGAGTCGTTAATCTGTAATATCCACGCGCAAATCGTCTTGGAAGTTGCTCAGATGATTTGCACCGGAACATCCAGTTCAATCCTACCGGTCATGTTCCCTTTTTAACAGGGAGAATCCCAAACGGTTGGCTCAGCAGACCCACGGACAGGTTTGCCCTTGGAGCTCTCATTGGAGCCGTGCTAGCAGCTATTTTTACAGAGCTCCTGATGTTTTTCTGACGACGACGCCGGGACGGGGCGCGTTCCGGCGAGGAGCCGGCGACGGGCATCTCGGGATCGGGGCCGCACGCAAGTTCGGTCGGTTTGTGCCCTCCCCAACCTGCAGCCTTCTGCTTTGTTTCAACTCCGGTGCAGTAATTCTCCAGAAAGATGTCTGTCTGTCACCTGGGTAGCGTGAGGAACGGGGAAAGGGCTGCAGGGAGTTCCACGCCAGTTCTGCCCCCGCCCAAGGGCAGCCGCAAACGTGGCTCCGTTCTCCGGTTTGTCTCGTCGCCACAGTTACTTAATTTGCATGTCCTGCACATTCGGCTTACCCTGGCATGGGGTTTATTTGTTCTCTGCTCAGAAAAGAAACCGAGTACCAGAAACTTCAATCTCCCTTCAGTACTGACAGCGCACTTTGACTTTAAACAGCCTTGACTCATTTAACGGTAGAAATACCGGGTAACGATGTCCCACTTTTTGCCGCAGTTCTGTTATATTTTACTGGGGCATCTCAAAGGCAACATCAAAGCCCAAGACTGAACCTGACTTGCTGCTCTCCCCAGCTCCCCGAGGAGATAAAATAGGCCCTTGCAAAGAACAGAAGAGAAGGAGATGAGATAACAAGTGATAGGAGTTTATGGTTGCCCTGTGGCCGTGGCCGCACTTGCCTGGGCACTGCCCTGGTTTTACCTTGAGCACGGCTGTACAAACTCCTGGCACCAGCTCCGGGGGCTGCTGCTGAGGCCATGGTTTCATGAACCAGTTCGCCTGTGGCAAAGCCTTTTGGGGGACTTTCTACAAGGGCCTGTAGTGACAGAATGAGGGGTGATGGCTTCAAACTGGCAGAGGGGAGATTGGGATTGGAAAGGAGGGAGAAGCTCTTCCCTCTGCGGGGGG
>WUAM01000287.1:81964798-81979535 GCA_024336885.1 Actenoides hombroni | reverse complement strand
GTAATTTTTATAAACTGACTTTTGATGGAAATTTTATTTTTTTTTCTGAATGACCACAAACAATGATTGACTCAGTAAACTGTCACTTTCATAGTTTGCTGCTGTATTTTGGGGGTGAAATTATAACACTGCAACTTTTGTTAAGTGTTTAATACATGGCCAAATATCTTAAGCCAGTTATTTTGAGCCCACAGCATTCAAGCAACCTATCACCCATGAGACACTGTGATGTTGTTTAAAGCCACTGGAAGTTCTAAACCAGACTGAAGACAAAAGCACATTATAATGCTGCTCACAGCCTGTAATGCGCCCAGTGCTGCTGCCCACAGACCAACAAGGATTGTGAACCACAGCACTAGGCATCTGTATGTGTTGCAGTGCAAGAGAATCACCATCTCTGCACACTTGTCTGCTTTTTCTGCATCAGGCCCTTGCATTGGTCCTACCAAAACTCTCCCTTTGGTCTTCCCAGATTGCTCTTGAGGAGACCATGTTCCACCGCTAACAGTATGCTACACAATGCCACATACAAGTTGGCAGGGTGATGGGGAACTCAAATTTTGAAGTCATGGATAATGCAGCAGAAATGCTCCATCACCCAGTTCCATCCCAACCCACTTCACCCCATGAGTCATAATGAAAACTCATTTCTCACTTGCATGCTGTGGTTCTACAGAATAAGAGAAATGGTTCTCAGCTACACTGGAAAAGATAAATTAGTAATTTTACTGATCAAACCATAAGTACTTCTCAAGTTTTCTCCAAGAATCATTTAATCCCTGTCACTATGTGCCTACCACAATGATGAACACTCGGGAATGCTACTCGAACAGATGGGTCTAAACCCCAAACTTGAGATCTTCTCTGTCATTTTTTGGTAACCACGCAGAACGACAGAACAACAACATGAAAGTGAAGTGTGTTTAATATCCTCATACCAGCTGCAACAAAAGACTAATGCTCTATTCAAAGCAGAACTATGGCAGAGTTAATTAAGTAATTAATCTGAGGATTAAGTTCAAGATACTGTAATTTCTCAGTATTTTTATTTCTTTCACTCTGCAAAAGCAAAACACAGTAACACCATGCACCTACACCAACTGATAAACTACCATTGTTCAGTAGTGCAAAAGAGTTAAAGTTTTACATTCAGCAGCACAGAAAAAATGTACACTATATATTCAGGCAAGTAAGAAATTCTTACTGAAGAGCCACTGTCTGAACTTTATTAGTCTGAGGTTATACCCATAAACTAGCTGAGATTTGCTTGTTATCCTTTTTGATAATGCAGAAACTAATTTATTCTTCATAGTTAAAAGTGTCAATAGATAACATGGCAAGTCTTGTAACCATTTACAGGAAGACAAAGCTACTTTAAGTTGATAAACTGTACACCTAGAATAGCTACACACTGCTATTCAAAATTATTGGAATAAATTTTAGATATAAATGACTCACCGGCATCTTTAATCCATTCATCATACAGTAGTACAGCCTTTGATGTCAGATTGCTGAAGGCCATTTTCACTTGATTAAGATTTTATGATGCTGTCTGCAGGAAAACAAACCAAAACAGAAATATGGATTTTTGTAATCGATAAAATAAAGGCCAGTGAAGTGTTCTGAAAAATATTTTCAGGAAACAGAATGGCAAAAATAGAGAGAGCTAACAGAGCAATACATGTCAAAAACAGATCAGGGAGCATTAGCTGATCACATCACACTACGTTTGGGTCTAATTTATAGCTGAGTTGTTACACAAAACAACATGATTTTGTAATCTCTACATACTCAAACAATGTGCTTCCATGAGATAAAACATTATCTGAAGAAACCACACTGTGGTTAACCATTACATTTAAGGGGAAAAATATAAATAAAGAGCAGCTACTTAAGTGCTTTCTTATTACCATCTTCACTTATAGTCCAAGCCGCTGATATGTGTAAAAGTTCAGCTTTGCAACACTTATTATTGAAAATTTTAATTTTCTAACCAAGAAGTATTCCTAAGGTAGGTGGGAAGGAGGAAAGGTGCCACTATGTCTGCATACTCCTTTTAAATACAATAATTAGCTATGTTATAATTAGTATGCAAATCACACTCTGATGAATCAACTATTTCCACACCAGGATCATGAAATGTCATAGTACCACTGATAATACCATTAGCTCACAAAAATTATCCAGCACATCCAGTCTGCATGCAGCACCATCTACGTACATAAAACTTTTTGAAGAAGTATGCTTATATGATCACTGATTTTTGCTCCAAATACAGGTATTCATCAGCCCTTCCCTTACCTCATTCCCTCTAGAAAACACTTACTAAAAATCCCAAGAAGAGTGTCTCTCCTATTCCCACTCATTGTCTCACTTCACCCATATAATTTCTCTCCATCCGCCTGTGCAATCTTCACGCTGTATTCAGCTTTGTTAGTTCAGACTGCAGCACATCTTGATAACTTGCTTCTTTCTCCTGGCTGCCCTTCCGCATATCCTCCAGGTTAAGACAGCTGCAGATCTGGAGAGGCGGTTCTGCCCTCATGATGGTAATGCATCTCACCAGATCTCCACACTATCATCTTCCCATCTGATTTCACTGACAGTAAGTTCTCCTGCTTTCATCCTGATGAAGATGCTACTGAAACTCAGACTGGCTAGCTCAACATGTGGACCAAAACCTAAGTTAAACAAGCAACCTACAGCTTCAAAACATGCTTTCAAAAATTCAGAAAATTCTGTGTGCATGCTGTCTCAAAATGAATTGTCATCTATTATGGGCCTGGGGGGTGTTGATTGACCTTTCCTGCCTCTTACAGTGCAAATCTCTCTTCCTGACAACCTCACAAATAGACAGCTCCTTACATTTATCCACTTGACTTGTCAACATCACTTTCATTTTGCATTAGGAGTCAGACAAATGTGCTGTTGGTGTTTAAACAGCAAGTCTTATGACTGTTAGGCATTTGGACCAAAAACAAGCTTTTTATCTGGAAACAGACTATTTCCAATACATTGCTGCTTCTTGTAGTAGAAAGACAGCAGAAGAAAAGAGCGAATCCTCAAGTTTTCCAGCTGCTGCCATACTAATGGAGAGGCATTTGTCCCACATCTCCTGCCACAATGCTTGCAGCATTTCTCCCGTAAAAAATTTCACAAGAGCTAAGACAGCAGAGGCTTTTAGCCTCCAAGGTTTCTTTTCTGCTCACAGCCAAGCAAGCAAGATACAGATCCACAGAAGGTGCTAAACTTAATCTGAAAGCTTTTGCAGTTTAGTTGCTACCCTTGAGAGAAGGATGTACCATCCAGACAGCAGCCACAGTCTCATCACACAGATATACTGACTCATCAATTACTCTGAATCTGAAGGTAAGCAAAGTACATTGAGTTAAAATTAATTCTTTTAAGAGCAGACATAATGTCTGCAAGAAAGTCAGAACTGGTTTACAGATAAAAGATTTATTTAAAATCAACTTTCATGTAAAATAATACTACTTCACTTTCAATACACTTTACAAGTCTACTTTTTTTCTTAACTACATAGTTTTCCTTTGTAAGTCCATTTTGATGAACAGATGTTTTTATTAATATTAAGTTTTCAGGATTTTGTTTGCTAACTACCTACAAGTAGGTGCAGTGGAAGCATGAAATGTATTTTATCTTATCCTGTTACACTTATGTCACACACAAATTCATACACACTGGAAAATTATATAATCAAGGCTTGGGGTTTTTTTGTTGGTTTTTTTTAAATAGAACAGAAATAGACTCCACATATCCACACATGAGATAAACTACCTTGTTCTTCAGAAGAAAACAAACCATTATGAGACATTTTTTATTCATTTTTTTTTTCTGTTACAGTACAATTGTGTTGTTAAGAAGTAACCTGATAATGCTTTGGCCATAATACAATCTTCCATAATGCTTGGCAGTTTTGAAGTCTTATCCTTTAAATGTGAGGCTTTCCTACAGGGACAAAGATTTTGGGGCAGAGAAGACCATTTTTTAAATACATAGCTTTAGTTCTTCATGCTGTAAAGTGCACGTTAACCATTTGTATAGCCACAGTTCAGTCAAGAAAATATAAATTTAGTTCACATACTTACTAATGTACTTACAGAATCAGCATATCAGCACTTTTATTTCCAATGTTCTACTTTCTGCTTGTAACAAAATTTTAAAAATGTAACTAAAATGCACTAACAGTAGGGAATTTTCTTTTTAAAATAGTGTCTAGATATAGTAAGCTCTGTCAAAATTAGAGAAGTCACACTAGCAGGCTCATTTTCAAAGTAAGATAATTTTAAATGATATATTAAAAAGATGCAGCCATGTAAGTTCAGTCTGCCCATCTTGAAAAAAGTTTTGAATAACACAGTGACAGTTCCCTCAGGCACATGTTTTCAGAAAACAAGCATTGAAATAACGTCAAAAAACATAAGTAACATGCTCAGTTCTTGGAAAGAAATAAGCACTATATTTCCTTTTTTTACCCTTTTTATTTAAAAATGCCTGTGGAAGTAATATTGTGCACCTAGGGTCAAGCCAGATATATTAATATAATTTCTGAAGACATCTTTAAACAAAAGTGTCTTCACCATTACAAAAACAGGGGGTGTGTGGCAAAGGAGGTAAAGTGGTGTGTTAAAAAAGCAAGGTCATTTGCTGGCCTCCAGTCCCCTGCAGCTCAGCAGACAGCTGAGAAGGCCTGCTAACTGCAGCTGAGTTAAGGTATACAGTTTGGCAGAACCAATTTCAAATTGGACCGTTACCTTTACTGGAGAGGCAAGGGTAGATAACATCGTTTACACCAGCCAAAAATGCCAGAAATACCACAGGAAACCGTATGACAATGCCTCATGATGACAAGTAGTAGGTCGTAAATTGTTGGAAGTGCTCAAGTTTGGTTAGCACACAAAACTGTTACTGATTCTTGTAATGGGAATTACTGGTATGCCTCAAACATTCCTTTATATTTAAATGAGAACAAGAAGTTTCTTGCATTCCTTTTCTTATCCCACATGAAAGATATTTGCCATTCTTGATGCACATTTAGCCCCCCTACATAGTTTTAAAATATTAAAATGGATATCAAGATTTGCTTTTAAATAGTAATTTTGCAAGTGGTTTATGTATATTACAGAACGAAACAAGTAAACAAAAGAACTTGACAGAAAACCAAGCAAAATTAAACAACCTAATGTAAGCTCTGTCACTGCAGAAAACAAATTCCAAAACTCAGTGGGAACTTAAAACACTTTAAGAATTTGCACTTGAAAGCAAAGCTAATTATTGGAAAGACAGACAAGCTACTTTTACAGAGATCCCTTAGCAAAAGACAAGAGAATATTACAATACAGTACAAACTTCAATGGGATAATTTCCACCCAAGGCAGATCCAAAAAGCAAGGGTTCTGGAGCATCACCCCCTAGCCCATCAAGCAGGTATGGCCTATGGGAAGGGCTGCAGAAAGCATTGACCCACACAGGTCTGATTTCAAAATGATAGATTAAGAAATGACAGTAATACTGGCTTACACACTCAGGCACAGTTATGAAACTTCCATATTTCAGAATCACTTTGTATACTGTTGTTAATTCTGCTCTTGAAGTTCAGAAGGTAATTAAATCAAGATGTTTCACAGATGGTATCTTAAGCTTTACCAGGGAAATACCAGTTCTGCCCTTCCCATTTCCCAAGGCTTTGTGCTTACATAATTGCAGTTGTTTTAACATTGCTCCCTTATGCCACATGGCAAATAGATACAAACTGCCTATTACATTGGAGGGATTACTCACCTATATTCTACAACAAAGTTTTAAACTTTTGCCAGATGTTGCCTGTTGTTACAAATATCCCCAAGACAAATTTCCATCATCTTCCGCATCCTTTATGCCTTCTCTTAACCACACAACCCACTTTTAGAAAGTTTCATGTCATAGGCAAGCTGGCTGCATCTTTCTTAGCATTAGGTGGCCTTTTCTTTTTTGGCAATATTGCTTATAAATGCTGACAGTTTGCTCAAGTGAGTGACAGAAGGCAGGAAAGGCAACTCTATGCAACAGAGATACTTTGAGAAACTTCCAAGCTCTGAGAGATATATTAGTTGTTACCTTAATTACATTTCAAACTTTGTCTTTGAAGACAGTCCGTTTTAAAACACAAGTTCTAACTTTTTAGAAAGCACCAACAATCTGCATGAACACTTTAGAGTAGACACTAGCTAGAGAACAGAAAATTTCAAAATAAAGAAAAATTCCTTTTTAAAAGTACACATCCTAAAAACACAAAGAATATTTAGAAACTCTATTAGAATGTTTACTTGCAAGATTCCCCATTGGCAGTATTCAATATGAGATCTAATACTTACCCCGTGTAGTCACCCTTTCTGAATTATTCACACAGTACCTCTTTACATCATGCTTTGCTTTTTAAACTAGCATCAAATCTGTTGGGCACCGACTTGAATAAACTAGTCTTTAAGCAGCAGAACCAGTGAAAACATGTTTTGGTTCAATCGCACTTCAGATTTTCTGCCAGATTTCCTATTCTGATAATACATAAAATAAAGACCAATTAGTATTTCCTTCCATACCTGCCTATGCATAGTTAAAAGAACTGATCCTGCAGACTTCACAGCAAGGCTGGACACTGGCAAGAGGCACATAAAAGCCCCTTCCTATGGGAACTATTTCAGGGGTACAGCCTCATTTTGTGCCCAACTCTCAGCCAGAATCACAAGGGCATTTTCCTGGTCCACATACACTGATCCAATCACCAGTGATGTCTGAACAGGGAAGTCCTAGTGTGCAGTACCACAGCATCACTGCCAATGGATCTGGTCCTCAGGCAGCTGCAGGATAAGTCACAGCAGCTCACTGACCCATCTGAAAGCTTAGTCTTGAGAAGCAAAACTTATTTTTCAGTCAACTCAGACCCAAAAACCTGAACAGGTTCATGCAAAAGAAACATTGAGATACATGAACCAGGATGCTGCAGGCAGGGATAAATGTTAGGAGAAGCAGCCCTATCACAGATCCCTTGAAGCTGATAGTGAAAATACACAGGGAGGACACTGGAGCATCATGTCCAGTTGTACATACTCATAAGCAATCATGTACTAGATCTGTAGTCAAGAAGTTCACACACTGCAGCACCTCAGGAACTCACCACTCCGCCACCACAAGTCACAGGGCACACTTGACAACACAAGAGCAGAAGCCACAGAAAATTCTACAATAAGTCAGGAAAAGATCTGGCATTGCCTATATCTTAAATATCTTCACCTGAGGTTGCAGTGATGCACATGAAAGTGACCCTAGGAACTAATGTCACACATCACATAGAAAGACACATCCAGTCCCAATGGTTGATTCAATCATAGCCTGGAAGGAAGTTTCTTTGGAAGTCTGAATCCCTTTATCAGTTTAACTCACGTATGAGAAAGACAGGGGCAGCCCCCTGAAAAGATTCCCAGTTTCACTTGGGAAGTGAACACCATGGACATCAGTGTATCTTCCCCAGTTTTCTCTCCCTAGAATTTTAACTTGTTATCATGTGTTTCCCTGCCTTTTCCAAAACCTCTTTACTCAAGCATTCGCATGTCAGCAATACTGCAGCCAACTAGTCTCACCTGCCTACTCCTCTGCTGTGGTGAGTAGCTCCAGTATCCAGCTTAGGACAGACACTCTTCTCATTGGTCCACCACTGCATGACTTGCACTTGGCTGCTTTAAGTTTGATTCCTGCTCACTGATACCAGCTCACAAAGTCACATAGTCCTGCCTACATGGTGAGCCCTGTGGCAAATATCACATGACAACTTCCACCTAGAAATCAAAATAACATTCACCTATGATACAATTATTTTTATGAATGAAACCTCGTATCCACTAGATAATGATGTATCATTACCCTAACCAAAGATTTGTGCCAAAGTATTGATTTAGTAATTGGGCCATATCCAATTCAGCTTACTCGGCTCCTTAACCAAAGGATGTAACAGAATCTATTATCCTCCCTGCTTATCAGGTAACTAGAAAGCTTCCTGCAGCATTTAAATTTTTCTTTCCAGACCAGATCAGCTAATCTTTGTGTCACTTTAAGCAGGCTTTCACAAAACGAGAACCAGGGGCTAGACAACAGTAACACAATCTAGAATTTTCAGCTGCAGCACACAATTATGCTAACTCACACAGCCAGCGTTCCCCACTCACTCCTCTACAAGCTCAACATCTTCCTAATAGCTAGAGCTTTACCCATAATTAAATAGTTAAAAGGAAGGTAGAGGGAGTGCAAGTGCTAGCTAAATACTTTGAATGAAAGGGATTAACGATATCTGATGACATCAAAAGTTCGCATTTTATATTACTAAAAATAAAGGGGCTTTATGGACTCATTCACAAAATGGGACTAATAGCATTTCATTTCTTCTCATTGTGGTGGTGAAGATTGCTTGTTTTGAGTACACCCTTTGAATGCTTTAGTAAGATTCCTCAACCTTCTACCAAACATCCCTTTTAAGGTAAAGCACGTGGAATGCAGATAAGAACGTATCAGTTATCAGTACCTTCCCAATATACCTGACAAAGGGCAGGCCCCAAGCAAAACTGACTCAGCTAACATAGCCAATATTTGTGACCAGTCTGCAGCTCTCTCTCCTTCTCCTATGATACCATTACCTGAAGTCTCTGTCATACTTGAATCTCTGGGCAGAATGTCTTAGAATTGATTCTGTTAATGAATATTATTGCTTGTACCTACCTGCCTGATTAAAGTTACTCATGTCAAAATAAGAGAAGGGACATGAGTGTGACTGTCCTCTTCCTGCAGCAGCAAGCTGAGTCACTGAGTTAGCTTCAACATACCATCTATCCTCATTAACAGTTAAGTATTAATATATATGAGTTAACTGTATATGAGAATCTCACACATCCAATTAATTACAATAGCAGCAGTTTGCCAGCAAGGACTGGTAAAGAACTTAGTTTGTGTTTACCCATGATTTAATAGAACAATAATGTAAATTGTCATTAAATAGTCAGTGTGGGGCACTCCATGGAAGATAAACAAAAAGAGAAATGCAGAACTAGACTTCAGGTTCCAGAGAAAACTTAAATGAAATGGGAACAAGATTTGCTGAACAGGTAACATCTTGCTAATCTAGCCAATACCAATGGGGGGAAAAAAAAAAGCAGACAAGCCTTCTTATTTCCAAAGACATCTTGTAATCTATGTACCTGTAGCTATTCAGCACAAGAGAAAAGTAAATACAGAAAAACTAGACCATAAGTTTCCACATATGGTGGACAAAGACAGGGAGACAGTCCAGACTTTTCTAACATGAAAATATAGCAGAGATGAGTTTCATAGGAAGGAGAGATAAAAAAAAAAACCACACAACTTTAAGGACACAATATTCACCTTAAGAAAGAAGCAAGTAAAGTGAAAATACTAATCATTACAGAAGGAAGAAGCATTTTTCTACAGTCACATCTTGTCTATAGCATGCACTCAACTTGGCTGCCGTCACTGTAGTAGCCATGGCAAAATGACATTGCTAAGTCAATGTCATTCTATGGAACTTCTATTGCACCAGCTGTAATCTTGCTGGGTTCACAATATTAGCAATACTGATAACACCAGTAGACAGTTGCATCACACTATTTTGTTCATGCTTTAATGCAGCAATTTACAAGAGATGAACTGTTCCCACACCACTTTCATGCTGACGTAGGCTAATTTCCTTTACCATCGTTTCCCACCGCCTTGCACTTGCTCAACCGACCCACCCTCTGGGTCCTAGGCCAATAACCTAGGCAGTGAAATAATGCATTCCTTCTGCTCCAATGTTGCCTGTGTTGCATTAGGCATAAATTTTAAAGGCAGCTGATCTAGAATTGACATCCTCCCTTGCCTTCCCTCCTTTTTTTTAAAGCTACCCTGCAGCATAGTGGACATAGTGTTGAGCACTGAGAACATCAGAAACTGCACCCTCCTTAGGAGGACCTTCCAAAAGAAAGCTGGAACCAACTACACTAGTGCCTTCTGCAACAAACCACACAATGCAATCCTCAACTTTGGGAAGTGCAACACAGGCAGCCGCTGCACAGTGAGAGATGATGACAGAGCTTTAGAGTGACAAAAGCCATTTTAAAGGAAATCTGTGTTATGCTTTTAAAGTCTCAGAACACTGCCTCTACCCAAGGAAATGTGTTGACAGCATCATAAAAAATGCTGCTGCTCCCAAGTTCAGTCTTGGCACATCGACTACTGTTGTGAATGTGCTTTTTTTGGACTGCTCCGGGAAGCTACTACACTGCACATCCTAAATATTGCCAATCCAGGGCTGGTAATTTGTACAGCTGCAGTTGGAGATTCCAAATCAATGAGGGAGATATGCAATGAGATATAAAGGTCTTAGGTTTCTGGGGTTTTTGTTGTTTAAATCTACATTCTTCAGCATGATGAAAAGTCTAGTTAATCACCACAAAACATAATAATGAGTATTAGTGTCAGGCAACCCACAAAGGTACATTATACTGTTGTTTGGAGACCCAGGCCTCTCAGACAGAAGAACTAAAGAGAGTAGTAAATACATAAATAAATAGACTTCTAATTATTCCTGACACTCCTGTTTTTTCTCCTGCATCTCAAAGAACTCCACTTACAAAAAAAACCCAAAAACAAACCAAAAAACAATTAGTTTATACTTGACCAGATATACTGCAGAAGTAAAATACTGTTTCAGAAATAGAGGTGAGGTGGAAAAGCCACATGTTTCCCAGTTAGTTCCAGTTGTACTCTGTACTCAAGGGAGGAATCACGGAGAGATGGAGAACAGATGGCAAATAGAGGTCTGAACATTAGGATGAGCTGGAGGAAATGACCCTTCAGACTCATCCTGCAGTCAAAGTCACTTGTCAAGGTTGCATTGTGCTTATACTTTGAGTCCAGGGATGAATGCATGGAAATTAGTATATTATAAAACACTATTTGATTCTATTCTAAATTTGACTAAGCTTTTAGGTACCACTCAAGCCATGTTGCATGCTGTTTATGCTACATCATGGTCAATAACTTTTCACAGCACCTTTCCCTTTTGAAGTGACTGCACCCTTTGGAGGGTGATCCACTTTGACAGAGGTTGGGCATACAGTGTGAACACAAGAATGGGAGCACCTCTGCTTTGATTCAGTACTAACAGCAGTTTCAAAAATGCTCTTTTCCACTTTCTGTCCAGGTACCCTTCTAAGGACTATAGAAGTGTTGGACTTCCAAAGGGTTCCCATGAAAGCCCTGTGGGTCAGGACTCAACAAACAGTATGGAGCAGGAACATTCATAGCTGCCTAGGAGCGTGAGGGCAAGGAAACATCTAGTAAAAGTGACTCAAAGCAGTCAAAGGCCTATGGAGACAGAAGAAAAAGGATGCTCCAAGGGCAAAGCAATGCTAGTTGGGACAGTATTCATATGACAACCTAACCTCAAAAGCTTAGATGAAAACAAAACTCTCCATCACCTGAATATTAACTTACTTGATCAGCAAAAGTATCTTACAGTATTTTTTAAACCAGGTCTTGTTATAAAAATCCAGCTTTAAAAAAAACATCAGTTCTTTGTTCAATTTCCAAGCAATCAACACGCAGGAGTTTGCATAACACAAAATGGAAAGTAAAGGCTGGTATTATGGGCAAAATATATTGACATTACAGAGCTTTGAAGGTTTACTTCTGCTCCAGAGCTAATTAGCTAGATCTCAGTTCCTTTGCTAAGAGTACCTGTTGTAAGTCTTCATTATTTTGCAGTTTTCAGAAGCTCAAGAACTGTGTATAAGCAGCATTATGCAGGCTGTGAGTTTTTAACAGTAGACCTTTTAAAAATCAGCATAAAACAATGAATCATAACTTCACAGAAGAATGGAATGAAACACCACATTAATGCAAGGGCTTAATCACAGGCATGTTGTAAGGATTTTTCATCTTCTATCAGTATTTTCCATTACTACATTAGAATGTATTTTTTAACATCTTTCTAAGCATTCAGAGACTACCCAGGACCACAAGACATCTCTGTAGTTTAAAATAGATCAGCTCATCCAGACAGCATATAGGGATGAACCAGCTACATCTGGCAAAGTCAACAGCACTTTTTTTTTTTTTTCCCCTTCTTTCCCATTCTGAAAGATTGCCAAATACAAATAGCTCAAAAAAATGTATCCCATCAACAAAGTGCATTAGGCAATGGATGTGCCACATCAGAATAACACAGGAGACAATAGTCCTTCCAACACAAAAGCTTGGCAAGCAACAGAGTACTCAGCTTAATACTAATGTTCCTGTAAAACAGCAGTATACAAAAAACAGACAAGTATCTAATAGTCTGCTCAGCATGCAACAACAGTAAAAGAAAAGAAAACTGGACTGTTTCCAGCAGAAAGAAAGATTAGGTTTATATATAACTATGCATTTAAGTTATCAAAAAAAAGTCTTAGATAACATTTTTCATGTACAGGTTTCCGTGCTTTGCAGAAGAGGTCATTGTGTTTGGTTCACTCTTTTTATGGAGCACTCAGTCACCAGAGAAAAAAAGGGCACCTTTTCCATAAGTTAGTGCAGCAAATCTGTTAACAAACCCAAAGTGTCGGGTGCCAGTTCAATATTCCAGTTACTACGCAAAACCACCAGGCCACACACCACTTTCTGAATGTAAAGCAACACCACAGAACTCATCAATCCAGCAGCTTTCTAAGCACAGTGGTTTGTCTCCACTCTTTCTCTTCCACCTTGCTTCAGGATGATCTTACTGTTCACACTCAAGCCAAGGAATTTGCTTTCACCCACGTTCACTGTCTTCCATATATATTATATAGCTGCAGGTTCATCCAGATGATTATATCCAAAAAGTGTGATGCTTTCACACTGACTGGAATGGAGGATTGGACTTCTTCCCACTGCTGTTGTCTCAACAAGTGAGCCAAGGTCATATAATTTCACCACCTGTAAAAGCAGCTCCCTTGCTTATCACAAAAGTCTCTCTAGATTCAATTAAGTTTTGTCTGAAGCTCCAGCACCCCGGATGAAATCTACCAATGGTGTGCAATCACATTTCACAACTATATGTGTAAAGTCTCTACAGGATAAGGCGAAGAACAACAAAAGCTCCAGAGGCCATTATCCATTTCATACTTTAAAATGTAGCTCAACTACAGCATCTGTGCTGTTCAGTTTTAAAATACAATAGCAGCTTCATCTCAATGGACCGGGAAAAACTCCAGATTAAACCAGAACTCGGCAAGGTCTAGTCCATGTTCAGGAACTTTTTTTCTGGAACTTCCACATAAGCTTTCACAACTGATCAAGTGGACCACTTCAGTTTATTAGAAGCAGTTTCAGGATAATCTGAAATTCAGATGGGGTGCTTTTCACCCCATGAGATTTCAAACACTCATTAAAGGAATTGCTGAAGGGAGGCACAGACAGCTCTACATGTTCCTATGCTTTGTGCTCCCTCTTGCCAGCCCTCTCCCTTCTCAAAAATGTAGGTGTCACATTCATGGCTGGAAGTTAAAATGAGTGAATTTCCTGAACACCAGAGCTACACATGAAGCAATTTACAGCCTTGCCTCATAGTTTCATCACTTCTTTGTGTGAAAACAAACTGAAAGCAGACTCCTCTTTAACAACCTAACCTAGCACAGAAACAATGTTGTTGGTACAATAGCAATAATGCAAGCAACCAAAGGAATTAATTACTATAACAAAGTTTCTGAGGAATACAGGTCACAAGTAGTTTTGTGAAAGGTTTCATTTCAAAGATGACAGTGAGCACTGAGCTTATTCCATTAGCTTCTTGGCTTTTGTATATAGTGTCTTCTACACATCTCAATCACAAGAGACAAGGATGGACAGGGCACTTGCGAAGTGCATTACAATAATTTAATTCCATTCTGTTCAGTTAAAGTTTGAAAAATTAATCTTTTGAGTACTGAAAAAAAAAACCACAGAACTCTAACTACAAAAGTGATTAAAGAACTTATTCGATCCAGGTATTTCCAACTGTAAATCAAAAAAAAAACAAACAAAGAAACAAAAAAACCCCAACGGAATTTGGTGGGCATTATAAATGCAAATACTGCAAAATCCACTAAAGTATTCACTTCCAATGTACTTGAATCTAAGTAATTTTCACCTGTACAGAAGTCAACAATGTCAGCTACTACTTCTCTAAATGGACTATAGACATTTCCATGCTGCCCATCTATATGTATTTGTATTGCCACATACTGAACAAATACCACAGTATTGACTTACAAGAATAAATGAGCATAGCTGAACAACAATCCTGATATTACTGATGCTTCGGACAATCCCTTTTCATTAAAAACAACATAAAAAACATTTTACCACAAGAAAATAATTGAAAATATTGTCTGCAAAATTTTAACCATAAAAAAAGTAATCAGATACACTTGACAAAGACTGTATTTCAAACTTAACAAAACAGACACATTTCTCCCCACCCCAAAAAAAAAATAAATCTTTTATTGTCTGCCACCACTGCCATTTCTAAACAAAGAAGTTTCTCCTTCCCAGTTGCTTTGTACTCTGCTGACATACATATGAAAAAACATCAGTTCAACTACTGGTAATGATTTCCTGGCACTGTACTTTTCAAAAGATCAGACAAAACTCAATTAAATATATATATATATATATACTTGTCACCTCAAATAGC
>WUAM01000287.1:81881313-81894542 GCA_024336885.1 Actenoides hombroni | reverse complement strand
CCCTGCCCATGGCAGGTGGGTTGGAACTAGATGATCTTTAAGGTCCCTTCCAACTCTGACAATTCTATGATTATGACTTTTCTACACGGGTCCATAGCAAGTGGAAACTGTTCTTGGAATAGTCAGAAATGTTACCCTGTCAGCTGGAGGGGAATATCTAGAAGGATCCACCAGCTGTCTGTCAAAGGTCATAACTACTCAAAGTTTTTATTAGTGATTTGGACTAAGAACAAGAAAGTATTTTTTTTGCATTGCAGGTCAAACTGTGTCATATTAGTACTGTTATACATGTAATTTCTGTGTTCTCTTAATTCGGATACCTATTTCCTCCCTCCATTTACAAGTTACAGACCATTATCCACTTTCCTTGCAAAACAGACTTCCTCATGAATGTTTATTATTACTGTTTTAAGATGCAGTCTTTGCTGAACATAGAATTCTTCTGCCAGCCTCTTGCAGCAGTCCCTTGGATGTAGGACATTCTATATCCATTACATTTCCCCACTCACCGAGTCATATTTGTTCTTTTACTGCTGTGGATGGCAATCCTTGTGATGTCAGCAGAGAAAAGATACTAGGTTTAGTGTATTCCAGAGCAGGAAAGTATGTCAGTCCTGCCTCAGGTTTGTATTACCTTGTGTCTGAGTGTAAATCAGTTTATTCTGTCTCTGATTATAGGTCATTACACCCCCTGCCTTGAGTGGTGGTAACTAACCTGTCCACAACTGAAAACATTTTTGGAGAACATCCTGTGCTGGTCACACTTGTGTGCAACAGGGTCACACCAGGATTTGCAGACTTTTAAAACTTACCAAGAAGTTTGAAGATGTGGGATGGGGAAGGAAATTTATTTTAATTTATAAAAACTAAAATGTACACGTGCAAGAAAATGCTGAAGCTCAGTTTTTAAAGAAATTGGGAATTTTAAGGCGTGGAAGAAGCAGTGCTCTCTTTTTAAGTGTTGAAAAGTATTATTTGTTGTACATTAGGAAAATCTGCAGCATATATAGTTCATATATTTCCCTGTGTTTTAGCCATACAGAGACCAGTGCAGGATGGGGACAGCACTGGAAAGATGATGAATTGTAGAGGAAACCTTGTGGAGAAACTCAGCTGTTGTGTACAGGTTCCCCTCCAAGGTCACTGCATTGTGTCTGCACTGTGCTTTGCTGTCCTCTGAATTTGGGGACAACTAAGTAGCTGTAACACAGTGCTAAGCCTGATGTGTTTTATCCCTTTGTACTGTAGTCAAGCAAACAGGCTTGTGCAGAAAGAGAGCGCAGAACAGATAGGTTCTTCTTCTCTTTCATGTCTTAGGCATGGTATGTCTAATGGGCCCACGCTGGGCTTTGTTGCAGACCATCAGGGAGATACTGCTTTAAGAGCTACAGGGAGAAAGCATGATGTAGGTAGTATCTATACCTCCTTACGCTTTGAGCAAAAGTTGGCTGGCAACTTTCTTTTGTCCTGCCCTGGTCCTTGGTGAAGTTTAGAATAGTAATATATGGAGCTTATGATGCAAATAATTGATGTTCAGGTTTTTTTTTTCCACTTGTGAATTTCTGTCCTACACTTTGTGCAGCGTCCTGGCCACTCTTGGACCCTGGGCCCTTGTGTATGTTATTGAGGAGGAGGTCAGTGGATTCAAGTGATTGATGCTGAGTTTCCTCACCTCCATTCTATGTGATTCAGAGAGTTTACTTCAGATTAAGTTTAGTCTGTTTCCCAGGACCAAACATTTGCAGTACTAGTTTGACAGTCTCAAAAAGCTAAAAGAGTTTTAGGTAAGTGCTGCAGATGTGGCTTTCAAGTTGCCTTAGCTCCTAATATGCTATTAATTTTTGAAGTGTTCTGTAAGTGAGGATTCTTTCTTAAAAGCAATCTGTGCACACAGAAACTACTTTGTTTATTGCATGCTGTTTTGGATCTGAGGCAGCATGGAATTCACTACAAAACCACACTTGCTTTGAATCAAGTCAGTACTGTAGACATGATCTCAGAAATATCCTGAACACTGGGATGTCCAGGTCAAACTCATGATGTAGCAACTGTACCCCCAGTGACCAACTTTGCCTGTTTGTAGTCACAGGATAGTTATCTTGCATTCCTGATAGTGACTGTCTCTGAATAATTAGGTTATTAGAAGGAGAGCTAGAAACGTGAATGTGTTTTCTTTTGATGCAGGGAATCGTGGAGGTCTAAGCAGTTATCAGCTGTCAGGTGACATGCAAAGGTTCTGATTTTAACAGGTATTTTGCCTTAAATGGGTCTAAAAGATAAGTTCTTGCAAGGGTATAATCTTTCTCCTGGGTGAATATACGAAGGATTAGCAATTTGGACAGGAAGAGAAGGAAAATGCATTAATTCTCTTGAAAGAGACAAAGTGAATCTTGAAAGTCCCTATATTGTAAGAATAAGCAGTTAGTAGATTCAGGAAAAAAAATAATTGCTAGAAATAGAAAAGAAATTGAGAAAAAATTTGAGTGTCAGTACAGAGAGGAAAGACCCTGAAAATGGAACTGTTCTGCCCACAGGAATACAAAAGAATTCAGAATTAGGGTAGTTAATTTTCAGAAAACATTGAACTTCAGAGATGGTGGGGCTGAAGCTGTGTTGTTTAATGCTTATCAGGGACTTCAAGAAACTATCATCTTTGAAGTCAAGTCAAACCTTCAACACTATGGTGAGGTAGCTTTATTTGGTAGAAAAGATGACTCTATCTGATGATATTCTGCAAATGGTTATTTTTTTACCAGATTACATGAAAGCATTGACAGTGATTAAACAGTGCAACTACATCATGCCTGTCATGAGAGGAACATCAGACAACTCATTAACTCTGAGATGAGTCTTCAGTTGCCGGTCCCGAAACTGGATGTGATAGAAGATGGGAATAGACAGTTGGGTAGTGGTGATTGATGACTCATTTCAGTATCTTGTACAAGTATTTCACTAAAAAGACTAGATTTATCAATGCAATGCATTTCTTATCTACTGTATAGCTTACTGTCAGGGCATTGCCATAACTTTGATACATGATGAATTGTTCTTGCTGCAGAACATGGGATGATACTTAAAATGTTCTTATTTTTTTAAATTGCAAAACAAATTCCTTTTATGTTTAAGTTTATGCATTTATTGCCACCAAATATATCTTGCACATAATAGCTTATTCCATTTTCAATTACAAACAGTTTATAAAGACTCTTGAAAACCCATTTATTAAAAAAATGCAGGAAGATAAGAGGCACTAATATTTTTCATCTTTTCTAAAGGCTGTTTAATAAGCAGCTTATATGTAAACTTTTTCAATATCTTCATTTGTACTTCCATCTGTTACAATGATTAAGAGTTAAAATGAGCACTCTGTGAAATACCAGAGTATGCAAGTTTTTATAAGAACAGTGGATCAGCAACAAGAGGATAGTTTCTTTAAAAGATTATGTATCAGTGCTGAACGCATGGCTCAAGTTTTAAGGTTTGCTTTAGGGAAACAGCAGACTTGGATTTGGCTTGATTTGGAGCTGCAGCTTACCAGGAGCAGCTGCAAAAGGCCCAAAGCACTCTGTATTTTATTTAGGTTTTTTATACAGTTTTATACATTTAATACGTTTTTATATATATTGCATAAGTGCTGCATTAGGGGACATATGTGGCCTGAGCCTGTGATACGTGCTTTAAGAAGGGAGCTGACAAACTAAACATATTTCTCAGTACTCTTATAAATACCATCTGAACCAAAAGTGGCATTACCAAGATTCAGTTGTAAATGTTGTTGCTAATAATTGTGTGCAACCACTCACGTTTGCATAAAAGGCCTGTGTCTTGTGAATTCTTTTCTTAAAACAAAACTGTGCAAGGAAGACATACCTGTGTAAGGAAAAGATACTGATTATTCAAGTGCTTGAAACACGTAGGGTGTCCTAAACCTTATTGAATCCAGACCAAAAGAAATATATACTTTTTTTTATGAAAGCTAGAAAAAATTACAATTCTGTTGAGATTAAAGGAATCCTTTGTGATTGTTTTGTAGCCGCTTGTTTTCTGGTTTAGATGGTGGCCTGTTTCCTTACTGTGCATCAAAAGTATTGAGTAGAATTTCTACTTTTCTTCAAAATTTGCCTTCAAATAAAATTCTATATTGAAGACGACGCTGAAACATTACTGTAATGCTTTCTAGGGAATCGGATAAAGCGGAGGGAACAACATCTTCTCTCCAAATCCTATCTTCTGAGGTTAGAGCTATGCTTTTCTTTTGACTCAGAGTGTTGCCTGTCTCACTCACAGGAGTGAAGTTGGAGGAAGAAGCAGAAACAGATTCTGATTGTATGAACCATTTGTAAACTGATTATCCAGTATTACAGATAATTGTGCAGAACATTGCAGAACATAAAAAACCCAGAGTTTTGCTGGCTAGTTTTTTAAGTGTTCGTCAACAGTTAATAAACTCATTTTAGTTGTACAGGTCTAATGTTAAGATACTAGGGAAACGCAAAACCTGAATTACGATTAATGAATCCAAACCCAAATTTTGAAAGAGTTAATTATTTTCGATAAGGAGATAAGTGTATTTAGAAAGTGGTGTGCTTTCCTCCCCCGGCCATGATCGGGAGTTTTCAAGCAGATAGAGACATAGTCTCACATCCAGTGACAGCTGGCAGGTACAGGCTTTTCCGGCTGGTGGCAGCGTTGTTTCAGTAACTGGGAGCTCGCTGGATGTTTCGTGCCGGCTGAGCCCGTGGAACAGAGAAACCTAGCTCTAAATTAATCGTGTGTATGCCTGCTTGTACAGAAATAAAACTTGCACTGCATACTGCCAGCTTCTAAGGCAGTAGTTCTGGAATGACAGAATAGCTTTTCAGCCTATGTGATGCATTGTGCAGCAAAGCAATTACACTGTGAAGAGCTCACCACAGGTTATAAAAGCGGTAATATTTGAAGAAGTGTTTGGGTGCAGTCATATGTTTTTCCTTCAGCTGCCAGAATTGAACTTGCAACAGACATCATGTGCTAATCTTGCTGACTTGAAAACCAGGAATAGCAATAAGTACTTGCACAGACAGGCAGTGACTTGCATGTTATCCGTTGCTGTGGCCAGGTTTGATCTTCAGTGTGTGCATTGATATCAAACTGAGATGCTGATCTTGTTGAATTTTACCTGCTAGTTGTCACGGTTTAGGGTCAGGGCTGGCCTCTAGACCTATAACAGATGCTCTCTGTTAACCCCCCTCCCTTCCCACAGGGGAAGAGAAAGGGAATAAGGGAGAGAGACTTAGCGATTAGAAAAGGAAACTAGAACAGCTTGAATGAAAATAACAATAATAAAATGGGATATATACAAATATATACAAAACCAGTATCGAACCCAACATCCTCTGACGGTGATTATGTCACCGTCACCACTGATGCTGTGGAGCAGGCACTTGGGTCCCAGGCTGGACCCCGCAGCAGATGAGAGCTGTGTTGAGGAGCTGGATTCTGGTACTGGGTTCAGGAACACACAGACCGGGATCGAAGGCAGAATGGACAGAGTCCTCCTTGGGTGCTGACCAGTGAGGAAGAGCAGAACTTGACCCTTGTGCTCCCTCAGCTTTACACTGAATATGATATATATGGAATGGAATACCTCACTCATTTTAGGGTCACTTGTCCTGTCTGCTCCTCCTATAGGTGTGGCCTTTTACTTTCTGCACCCTGCACTGTGGTACACAAGATCCAGTAGTGGCCTTGGTCTGCACACCAATCCTGGGTACTAACTCTAAACATGGGGTGTTATCCCTGCTGGAAGCAGACGCTGTCTGTGAGAACAGGCTGCTAACTTCAGACAGTGCAATTAGTTAGAAGAGACTGAGCTGGAAAGTAAAATCCCTGAATAGAATCAGTTCTGGTCTCACTCAAACCAGGACACTAGTACTAAGTTTTATATGCTGTGCTTTTGTTACTTTTAAATGTTGGAGTTTGGTTTGAGAATCTGTTTTGATTCTTTTAGTGGAAATGCATGGGGAGCTGATGGTTTGGGTTTGGATTATTTTGAAGTGTTTGATGTCTGAAAGAATCAGATAGTAAAACCATTATATTTTTAATTTCCTTGTATTAATAGCTTTGCTTTGCTGTGTATAGAGAAAGAAACAGTATAATACTGGACAGATAGGTGTGTTTTAATAGGTGGAAAAGTCTTACCTGATTTTGATAATCTTGCTGATTTAAAACAGGTGTCACCTGCAGGGTTTGGAATAACAGCCCTTTTGGTGGTTGTTACAAACATGTTTCATCAGGCATATTTTTCCTAAGAGTTAAAATAACTGTAGGGCACCTGTGCTGTCTTGCAGTTACTTGCACTTTGTTTTCCTTATCTGTATCTTAAAAAGTGATTTGACTTACGACTACATCATTCCATTGTAAGTTAGTGCAGGTCGGCCTGTAGTGGGTTCAGAGTGACAAGAGGATGAGAAGCTGTCACAAAAATAGAACTTTGTTGCTTTCCTATGAAACTGTCAGTCATCTTGCCCCTATTTCATCCTTGGAACATGATCGCTAGAGCTATGAATATGTTGGAAGCATGATCATTATATCAATGAGGAGTGTTGGCATATCATCATATCTGCTTTATGGCTTTTAGTCTTGGTATGTTGAAATACAAGGAGAATTAAGCTTATTTTTCTGGTTCAAAATGAGGAAAAAAAATCCATCATATGAGTAAGAAGAAGGTGTATAAAGCTTTAGAGATTGAAATGGTATTGGCAAACTAGAGAACAGATTTAACATAGAAGAGACTGGAAGTGCATCTGTAGCTGGTACAGGAAATGTTTTTCTAATATCTGTATAATGAGTTTCAGGTCAGTATTTAATTTTGTTAACCCAAATTCATATATAATTACTGTCAAAATGCTTTGATAATTGTGATTGTCATGTGAAAATTTTTAATGTCTGCTTTTGCCGGTACATTATTTGGTATCATAGAATGATAGAATGGTAGGAGTTGTAAGGGACCTTTGGAGATGATCGAGTCCAACCCCCCTGTCAGAGCAGGATCACCCAGGGCTGGCCACACAGGAACAGATCCAGGTGGATCTTGAAGGTCTCTAGAGGAGAGTCCACAACCTCTTTCGGCAGCCTGTTCCAGGCTCTGTCAGCCTTACAGTACAGAAGGATTTCCTCATGTTGAGGTGGAACTTCCTCTGTTTCAGCTTGCACGTATGTATGTTTTATTTAATTTTTAAAATTAATTAAAATAAAAAACTGTGTATTACTGTAAAAATAAGACTAGAAATAAAATTATTTAACTGAAGGTGGTGGGGCTACGTTACTATTTTAAAAAAGAAAGTAGAAGAGAATGATAAAGAGCTGAACAAAAGAGTTGAGTTGAGAAACTGTAGTAAAAGAGTGGTTAAATAAAAGGAGCTGAGGAAGGTTGGCATGCTACCCTGTGGGCCACTGTAACCTTTTCAGTTTCTCCTGAAGAATAGGGAAGGTGGCAAGGAATTAGATTTGACTTCTGCTTTGTACAGTAAGATTTTTTTGTTCTTTATGGATCTTTAAAATGCCAAATAAAGTTTCTGTCATAAGAGGCTTGATAGTTTTAAGGTCAGACTTGGAGATATAAGAACTGCTTTACTTTGAGGAGAGGGAAGAATTAGTTTCATGCTCTGCCTCTGGGTATAGGAGCTGTAGAAAAAGGAAGAACACCTAAAAATGAGTGTGATGTGTTGAGGGAATGGAATTGATGAAATAGGAGGTGAGATCTTGATTTCTAGTCCCTTGTTTATTGCCATCTGCATATGAAATATGTTATCATTTCACCCTTCTTGAAGTGGAGTTGTTTGACTAGCTTCCATCTAGATTATCTGGAGGTGCTATGAAGGGGAACTGCAGTTAGCATGAAATATGCTTTTCATGAGGAGAGGTCAAAGAAAGGTTGGATTATGGTAGCCTTCTGCAGACTGTAGTCAGTGCTGTTGGAATTGAAAATGTCAGAAGCTTTGAAACTCAGGAAGCCCATGGACTGATAGATGTTTTGTACCTGTAAGAGGGGTATTGATCTCAGGGATGAGGAAAAGTTTGTCCACAGAACTGCAACCAGAAAGGTAGAAATGCATCAGGATGTCCACTAGGAAGCCTAAGGAGCACCCTGAAGGTACTAGCCACAGCAGGTGTTAATCTAGCGGAACTAATGTCCTTGAAAAGGGGATTACATCGAGTCACTGATACCCAGAGAGAAAGTGAAAATGGATGCCAATGGGACCATCACCTCAGCTGAAGTTTTATTGATCGTTACAGTTAAAATTGAGAACAGGGAAGCACAATTATATAATAGGGTCTGTTGCTTGCATGTCATCAGTATTTGTAGAGAGGTTGTTGTTTGGAAGCTTTTTGGAAGAAAATGCCTGTTTGGCAAAATAGTTGTTTCTGCATCTAGTAGCCTGCCTACATTGGCTTGAGTTTTATTTCAGTTTTGCAGCAAAGCTTCCTATATAATGCAGAATTTCCTAACACCATAGCACTAAGCAACTAAAACTTCCTCCACCCTCAGTGGTAGCTATGTATTCTTATCTCTGTAAGAAGGCAGCAAAAAGGTCCAGGACATAAATGAAGGCTTTTCTTCTGGTGTTATGGAATAATGCTTTATTTTCTACTGGAGAATCTTAAATTAAGACAATCTAATGAGGCAGCTTAGCACAGCAGAACACTACCAGTGTTTTCCAGCCTCACTGTCCTGCCCACTCCTTTTTCTTTTTCTGTAAACAGTATTCCTATTTTTTTCTTTTTTTTTTTTTCCTTTTGCTTAATGTATGGCAGTGAGTCATAGTATGGGCAAGAATGCTCAAATTTAACAGTTGTAACATGAAGATGTACCATGTAGTGAAGGAATTAAGATAAATTAGTTGTGCTTAATTGCTCCTTCATCATTTGTTGTGTAGAAAATTAAATACATCTGCCACGCACATTTGGTCAGAAATATTATTTGTCATGCTTTGCTGTTTGGATCCGGATGCACTGCCCCAAAGGCTGATATCAGCCAAGGTGAGGTTCTGCCTGAAGGAGGGAGGGGAGGAATTCGTTCAAGAGCATAGTTCATATTTGATTAGTATAAAGGTTAACCAGGTAGGTAGATAGTGAAATTTACTACTAAACTGTTAAGTGTGCTGTTATTGTTTCTCTGAGTGTATGGAGTGTAAGAGAGGGACTGAAAGTCATCTTAATTCAACATCATCAGAAATTGGCATTCAGAGAAAACTTCCTTATGGAGCTTGCTGGCTGCTTCTGCTCCAGTAATGCAGAATGGGTGATTGGGAATTGAACAAGGGGAAATAAAGTTCCCAATCATGCAGAGTGGCAAAATCTGTGGCTTTCAGTAGGATTGCAGGCAGTTACATCAAGCAGATGCATCCAGTAATAGGATACATACAAAACGTGGTTTTCTTCTGTGACCAAGCAGATCACAAAAGATTCAGATTTCTTTGATAAAGAAATGGAAGTGAATTTGGAAGGCACAGCTTACTGTGGCAATGTGTGTGTAAATGGACAATTTTTAAAGACCTTGCAATTTAAAAGGATAACTGAAAGGATAGTTGTTTAAGCCACATTTTTGATAATTCATAGAATGTCTAGGGCTGGAAGGGACCTCCGAAGGTCATCTAGTCCAGCCCCCCTGCAGTGAGCAGGGATACCCTCAACTACACTAGGCCGCTCAGAGCCTTGTCCAGCCTCACCCTGAATATCTCCAGGGATGGGGCCTCAACCTCCTCCCTGGGAAGCTTATTCCACTTTTCTACCATCCTCAATGTAAAGAACTTCTTCCTGATTTCCAATCAAAATCTGCTCTTCTCTGATTTAAACCCCTTACCCCTTATTGTGGGTGTGTTGTACCATGTGTTTCCTTGGTACCGGGATCACTTTCTCACTTTAGATTGTCTTGCATCAGGTGTTGTCGTTGGTGGTCCTGTGCTCTTGCTCAAGATGGTCTTCGCTAGTACTTTTTCAGACCAGCAAGGGGCCAGGGCACAGAGAGTTTAGTGTTAGCTTAATTTGTTTGTATCTTATTTTCCTATCAAGAGGCATTCATTGTGTGGAAAGAAATTTAAAGAAAGGGAAGGCTAGTGAAGAAAAGCTTCATGCTGTACAAGAGTTGTGAAGGGTTCAGGAGGAGCAAGAGAGAAGCCTCAGAGCTGGTTATTACCAGGAAGCTCTACAAAGATTTTCAGTGTTATGCCTGAGAAGTGTTACAGTTGTTTGTTTAGCCATCAGATCTTGTGTACTTACTTCAGAAGTGGTGACTTTTTCTGGTATACTAGCTAGAAATTGAAATACTAAATGCCGGTTGGTATAGTCATCACAATATTGAAACAACTAAAGGTTATTTTAAACCTCAGATGAACTGATCTAGAAGCTTTAAAAAAGTTTGTCCTGCTGTCAACAACCTCTAATTGTGGATTCATGAATGTTCCAGTTATACTGATATGACTTTCGTAAGTGGATGTAATATGGCTTTTTCTATTTTTAGTCAAGAAATGTTAGTTAATAAATGGTGATTTGATGATGGCCAGACCCATGTGCTACTGTTTCTCTTTTACTACCTCAGATTTTTTAAAAAACAGGCTGTAGATTGTTTTTCCCTAAGAAATGAGTAGAAACTAAAGTCAATGAAAGAATGTCTGTGACCTTCCAGAATTTCACTTCTGTTTTTCCCTTTCTTGCAAAATACCTGCTGAGAAAGTTCTGTATGTAAATGTCTCTTTAATTTAATGCATGTATCATTTGTTGGTTTTTAAACGGATTTAAAAACACAAACTGTAAATATTTCAGGTAAGCACTATGCTAGAAACACTGGACTCTAAATTTACCAAAAAAAGTGTTCGTGATTCCATTTTCCGGATAACTACTTGGCTATAGTAAAATTAACATCAAGGTTTATTTCCATGGTAAAATAAATCTTTGATCTGAGAGTTAGTAGAAGCTAGTATTTCTGTTGAGGGGGGTGGGGGGGGGGACATAATAAATAAAGGCAGATCAGTCCTCTTCCTTTGACTGCTCATGCCTACCTTCTAACACTGGCCTCTTTCTCGTTACAAGTGTCTGTGCAGCATTGTACTGAGTCTGTCATCTCTCTAGCCTAGTGCACTGTAAATAACCAGTGGAGATTTGTTTTTCTTGGATCATATTTGTAATAGCATTTAGAACTTTGCCACTGTTTTCTTATCATACAAAGCAAAATTATGAATTAAAACTAGTATAGTGATTTTAAAAGTATTCAAAATAGTTGGTTTAGAAAGAAGTTACTATTATTAGTCTGGGATTTTTTTTTTTTACACAATGTAATCCTTTCGTATCTTTAAGAATTTCTTGAGATGAAATAGAATCACTTGATTGTACTTGATATTGTTATATGGACATTTCATCATTTAAAAAAAAAGTTTGCTTAATCCGTTTGTGATTTGAGAACCAAGAATACTGTATCCATAAACAAATCATGGCATGGCTTCTGTGTGCACCAAAGCTTCCTAGGTTGTTCCTGAAATTATTAAGTGGGAAAATGACATGAGATCAGCTAGTTTTATGAAATTTCTGTCATCTTGGATCAAAAAAACATGTCGTCTAAGCAGTTTCTGAGCCAGAGCTAGAAAATGGGCAGCTCCTGGATTTGGATCTGAACAAGATATGTAATAATGTGGGATAAAGTCCAGAAGACTGGAGCCAGGATCTCTTGTGAATCTAAAGGTGAAGTGAGATTGACCCAGATGATTCATGTAAGTTTGCTGTTGCTGAAAAGAGAGATCCTCTTCTTCCTTTACCTTCTCTCCCTCAAGATGACAGTAGCACATAGGAGATTTGATGCTGTACCAATTTAACTCAACACAGTAAAAAAAGTTGAGCAAGTGGTCCCATCATCTGTGAAGCTGGGACAAAGGAGGAGATGGATCCTTCGATCTAAAAGTGGGGTGAGAGGTTGGTGATTCTGGATGGGGTAACCTAGGAGACTTGCCAAGCGAACACATTCCTGCTTGTGTAGACTAATCTTCAGTGTTTTTATAGGGTTACCTATGTGATTCTGAATTTTATTTTGTGTCAGAACAAAACATGGATATTTTATATGAGAAAGAAATTATAGTATTTGCTGAAGTAAGTTTAGTATGATTTGTTGTTATGATCACAGGTTTTTGGCAGATATATTAAATATTTTTGCTGAAGAATCCATTTAACCCTGTCACCAGTAAAGAAGGTTGCCAAATTAAGGATTTTAACAGACTTCACAGAAAGTTTCTGTCAGTGGAATCGCTACTAATATTTGAGTTACTTTCAGCTGGAACAATGGTCTGTATGGTCTGTGCAGATCCCATATGATGGGTAAGTAATGCTTCTGAGGAGATCCTCGTCTGTGCCAGGCCAGGCCTTTTCCTCTGAGAGGAGGAAAGAGATACAAAGGCCCAGACTCTTTGGAGGTCCTATTAATCTTTAGACTTTTGCAGCAGCCGCAGTATTCCTGAGTGTGTTTAATTCTGTCACTTTGACCTCTGAAACAGGAATATAGGCAAAGTCTGAAGGAGAACTAATTATTTTCCTGGTTCCTTCTCTTCCAATCTGCAACAAGGCAGTTTAGTACAGTCCATGACTGTTCCATGTCCTTTGGTTGTTCACATCTTCCCCTCAGTAAAAGAAAGGCGGCGATTCCAAAACAGAGTTAGAGGTCTTAGATGCCTAACCACAACAGCCTACTAAAAAAGTCTCAGTGTACCAGAAAACAAGCAAGGAATGTGACAGTTGTGTGGTTGCAAGCTACTTGTTGTATATTTGGTTTGCTTTAACAACATTGAGGCAGCTGATGAGCAGACAGTTCCAAGTAAGGACCAAACATGTGTCACACAAGCACCCTGAATCCAGTTACAGTCATGACTATAAAAGAGACCACCAAACAGTTACACATTCTGACCTCGCTCCTGAGTGGCAGCTGTGCACTGTCTCTGTTTTTTATGAATTATGACTCTGTATGTCTCTTAGCTTGTAGTAAGCTTGTGATACAGTGAAAAACTCAATAACTGAAGTTATTAAGCAGGCATTCTTTATTTTGCGGCGCCGGATGCACAGGGATCACTCCTCCAAATGTGTGCGCCGATACAAGCTGGGTACAGAGTTTATATGCAGGCTAAACATACATAGTCATTATATTTCTTAGAAAGGGCAGTCTTATACTAATGAGTTCCTAGAATTCATTTACATAGTCCGAGCATGCGTAA
>WUAM01000287.1:81868264-81881213 GCA_024336885.1 Actenoides hombroni | reverse complement strand
TCTTAGAAAGGGCAGTCTTATACTAATGAGTTCCTAGAATTCATTTACATAGTCCGAGCATGCGTAATAAAATTAGGATTAGGGTCTTTTCTCCCCTCGGTGGTCTTCCATGACCTCTGGTGGACGTTTACTTCATCTTCTCTTCTTCAGCACTGTGTTATTTTTGTGAACTAAAGTCCAGAGTCCTCGTTTTTGCCAGTTCTCGTCTGCTCAGCATGCTCAGGCACCTCAAGACATTTTGTTGTCCTGTTCCTAGAGATAGACACTATCCACAATGTTATGAGTTTCACAGTATGTCCCTGCTATACAACTACCCATCTATTGTTGTTGCTCATTCAAAGATTAGTTGAACTCCAGCAGACATCCCACCTCCTGCCTTCACTTGTGTACAGTAACCTTTTGTATGAGGAATAGTCATAAAAATATCCTGTAGTAACGTCTTTGTAATTGAGTGCATTGAGTTTTATCACATGGTTGCATAGCTATAAATGTTAGTTTGGCATGGGAGAGAGTCACCTTATCGCAACCGGTGTAGTTCTGGGGGAGAGGGACAGAGAAGGGGCAAACACCCATGGTTTACTACCCAAGGGAAGATGGAGCTGTCGCAGAAACTATTGTGCTGGATGCCCACATCTGAAGGATGATCTGAATTTTCACCCTGGAGACCTGCTGCCATGAAAATCTTGCTGCAATGGAGAGCAATAGGAGGACACAGCTGCACTTTCCTGAATTTCCCACCTTGCCACCATCTCAGATAAGGAGAGGAATGAATCAGATGATGGATAAAGATGGAAACTGATCATCAAGGATTCGTGTTAGTTATTCTTTGCTAGAATTTATGAATCTGTTGTGATGGAAAAACTGTTATGTTGAATGCCGCTTTTTTTTTTTCCCTCTCAAAACATTTCTAACATTTTCTGCAGCTTGAAAAAGTTGATTTGAATTGATGACAATTTCACTTTCAAAGTGGCACAGGAACCAGTGCGAAAAAGTGCTATGCTGGACCTTGTTCTCACCAACAAGATGGAGTTGGTGGGTGATGTGAAGCGCAGCGGCAGCCTTGGCTGCAGTCACTGCAAAATGATGGAATTCAAGATCCTTAGGGCAACAAGGACGGTGTGCAGCAAGTTCACTACCCTGGACTTCATGAGAGCAAACTTGGACCTCTTCAGGCAGTTGCATGGCAGAGTATCATGGGATAAAGCTCTGGAGGGGAGAGAGGGCTAAGAAAGCTGGTCAGTATTCAAGGATCACCTCCTCCAAGCTCAGGAGCAACGTGTCCCAAAAAACATGAGAGGAGGCAAGAATGCCACAAGGCCTGCATGGATGAATAAGGAGCTTCTGGACACACTTAGATGAAAAAAAACTATGTAAGAGTGGAAGCAGGTACACATAGCTGGGAGGGATACAAAGAATTTGTCTGAGTAGCCAAGGATCAGGTGAGGAAATCTAAAGCCCAGGTAGAATTACATCTGGCCAGGGACATCAAGGATTACAAAAAACACTTCTACCAGTATGTCAGTGATAACGGGATGGCTAGGGAAGTTGACTCTCTCTTGAAGGAGAGCGTCATGAGTGATATATAGAAGGCCAAGGTAATCAGCTTTTTTTTTGTTTCTCCGCTGTTCACTGGCAAGAGCTCTAGCCACGCTGCCCAAGTTGCAGAAGACAAAGGTGGGAGCTGGGGTAAGGAAGATCCTCCCACTCTAAGTGAAGATTAGGCTCAAGACCATCTGAAGAACCTGAAGATGTGCAAGTCCATGGCATCTAGCAAGATCCATCAGCAGATCCTGAGGGAACTGGAAGATGAAATTGCCAAGCTGCTTTTCATCCTAATTGAAAAGTCATGTCAGTCTCGTGAAGCTCCCACTGACTGGAAAAGGGGAAATAAACCCCCCATTTTCAAAAAAGGGAAGAAAGGAAGACCTGGAAAATTACAAGCTAGTCAGTCTCACCTCTGTGCCTTTCAAGATCATGGAGCAGATTCTACTCAAGGGTCTGCTAAGGCGTGTGGGAAATAAGGACGTGTTTGGTGGCAACCAGCATGATTTCACCAAGGGCAAACCATGCCTGGAAAATTTGGTGGTGTTATACAGTGGAGTTACAGCATCACAACACGTTGCTGGATGTGTTTAAGACCAGGTTTGATGGA
Source organism: Actenoides hombroni (assembly GCA_024336885.1). Taxonomy (NCBI): domain Eukaryota; kingdom Metazoa; phylum Chordata; class Aves; order Coraciiformes; family Alcedinidae; genus Actenoides; species Actenoides hombroni. The sequence goes on along the minus strand of WUAM01000287.1, from coordinate 81,879,061 downwards.
TGGGGCTTTGAGTGACCTCTAGTGGGAGGTGTCCCTGGCCGTGGCAGAGGGGTTGGAACTAGATGATCTTCAATGTCCCTTCCAATCCAAACCATTCTATGAAATGTCCTCACTTGAACTTCTTGCTATTCCGAACTTTGATATGTTAACTGATTGTTTCGGATTACTTACTAACATCCATATCTTCTAGTTACCATGCCAGTTGAGTGTGTTTAGTAATCTGCTTTGTAATAAATTTTTACAGCTTGGTTGCCACTCTTCAGAAGTGGGCGTAATAGAAATGCTGGTACAAAGCTCGTAATCATTATTTTATTTATTATTTATTATTATTTTATTTATTTATAATTACCTCTCGTAATCAGAGGCACAGGAACTGGTGATTAAAATACATCAAGTTGCAGACTGTCTTCTTTTGAGCTGAAAGGAATTGTGATTTCTTCCTCAAGTGTTCTTGGATCCCTGTAGATATATTACATTGAGTGCAGAGTTCATGAAGAAAATTGTTGTATAGTAAGAAGAGAGGGCATAATGTGAAGCAGGAATGCAACTACCTAAATGTACATGGAGAATTAAGTGGAAATAAGTTGTGTGAGCTAGATGATAATAAATTGGTAATCTGTGATAATTCTGTAGAGGAAGGCAAAGGCAAATTTGATGTGATGCTTTGTTCTGTACATATGTGCAAAGTGCAAATGGAGGCACACTTTATAGATGGGCGAGGGAAGAAAATAAATTAACCTACTTTTATTTAAAAATATTTTTGTTTTTGCTCTGCTGGCAGCAGAATATAGAACAGGTATGGCTTCAGTGGCTGGCTTTCTGGCTGGCTAGGCAGCATAGATGTATTAAACATTCTAGATAAAATATTCTTAGGCATTACTTAGTGCTAAAATTACAGCTGCCAGGTCATATGTTCTGCATGTTGATCAGGTGTGGATTTATACAGGCTGGTAAGTAGATTATAGACATCTTTACTCTTATGCTGACATTGCTCAGGATAATGCAATAGGAGTGTTGATATCTGGTCATTGTTTCTGGCAGCCCCCTTTACTGTATCTTTTCTCCCTTCAGGTGTTTTTTTAAAAAAAAAGTTAGGGAATCTCAAATATTAATTTCCTCCTTACTGCAGTTTCATTTTCTGTAGAGACTTGTTTTCTTTCTCCCATACTCTACCAAACAAATCCTAAAAAGAAGCACCTCTTTCTGAAACTGGAAGAATAAAAAAGAATTAGATGAGGAGAAAAACCAGCTTCAGTTGCTGTGTGGTGAAATATGTTTGTTTATATATAGGTGTTTCAAATTACTGACCTTGCAGTAGGAAAACACCCTGCTGTAGAACTACTTCAAAATTCGCTGTACTACTGGGCAGAGAGCAAGAGCCATCTCTGTAGTTTTATGTTCTTTTCCTGGCTATTGCAGCACTATCTCTCCAATCCATGTAGTTTAAATTTATTTACAGATATTACTCTTTTATGTGTAAGTAATCTTGAATATAAAGACAAGAGAACTCCAGTTCTAAAATAATATCCTTATGAGCCACAAACCATTGTCTTCCATCTCTGATCAGGTACCTGCTTTGTCATAAAGACAAAAGGATAGTCTTTATTCAAAATATTTAACATTGATAGATAAGAAGAGGTACTCTGGATAAATACAGATAGCAATGATCATCCTCATTCTCAAAAATGTAGCCCACGTGCAGCCTCACTAACTGAAGGTTTTGTTTAGTACTTCATGGCAGAATAGAATGTAAAGGAAAATTTTGCTATTAGGTTGTGGATATTCATGGAGGTCTTCTGTCTAGCCATGAAGGAGAAAATAAATTTAGGTTGACAGGTACAGATCCATATGTCATAGGAGTCTAGTTGTCTCAGGCTATAGAAAGACAGAGGAGGAGTGGACAATTTGGAGGGGAGTTTGGGAGCAAAGTAGCTTTTAGCCAAAGTGAAAAATAGAGATCCTGTGAGGATCTAAAGACAGAATTGAAGTGCTCACAGTTTCTGAGTAGAAAAGCAATCCTTGCAGCAGTATAGCAATTCCATGGATAGGATAGGATGCATATGCCATGTCAAGAGAAAATGTTGTAGTAATTGAGCCTGAATGACAGATTTAGCAGTGTGGAAAATCAAGGTTTTATTGAAAAAAATCTTACACAGAAAGAAACAGTACACTGGAGAGAAATCTTGAATATAGAGAAAAGAGAACTCCAATTCTAAAACAATACTAGAAAGGAAGGAGAAGAGTGATGGCATTCTTCATTGTGATTGTGTGGAAAGGAAGGAGAATAAAACCTGGTTTACACATGCTGCTTTTAATATAAAGACCAGGCATCTATTTGGAGGTGTCAGAGAGAGAGATAGAGATCTTAAGGCAGAAGGAGGCAAGTCCTGAAATTCTTAGAAGAAATTTTTATGTGTGATATGAGTGAGCCCTGATTGTAAACACAACTGTGGAAGGTGCTGCACAGTAATTTATGTGGGAAAGTTGGTGAAAGAGATTTGCATTATATTATGGCATCCTGTACTACAAGTACTTGTCTGAAGGGTATTAGGGTTGCAAAGATTGCAGTGCCTCCGAAGTGAAACACAGAAAGAGAAGAAGGAATGAAGGACTGCCAGTGTTATGAGGCAGTAGCCTTGCAAGTATTGTAAGATAATTATTAGTTATGAATTTCTGAAAGCAGCTGTTACAACAATTGCTGCAAGTCCTGTAATGCACTGGAGCTTTCTGGATCATCTTTCTCTTCAAAATGCTGATGGAACAGCGAAAAATGGAAGCCAATGAAGGCGAGTAAGAAAGAAAATCTAACTACAGCAACAAAGGTTATGGTGGAGTTTTCCTGAAAGCAGTATTGTTGACAAGAATATATAGAGGAAGTGTCATGAAAGGCCAAACAATTATACGTTGAAACTACTGTGAGAGGGGGCAAGACTTGGATCAAATCAGGTATTTTCCTCATAATGAATATAGTTGGAAAGAAATTGATTTAGAGAGACTAAAATGGTTTAAAAAAGCGCTTTTAAAAAAGCAGTGGGAATTTGATGTTGGATGATGATGGGTATTTACAGTCCAGTCTGTTTATAACTGCTGTTTAAAGCAAGGGAACAAAGGGAGGAAAGAGAAATAAATATATAGACACTGGAAATTTAGAAGACTTTTACCCCATGGAGTTTTGGGATTTTTTCTTCACCAAATATGGTATGTGGTTTTGGTTGTTTGGGTTTTTTTGTGTGTGGGTTTGGCTTTTTCATTGTTGTTTTGTTTTTGTTTAGTTTTTTTTTATCACTTTAACAAATGGTTCATTAATGTCTATTCTTTCTTCAGCATTTAGTCTGAAGTATTGCATAGACGTATAATGCAATACAATAATATCAGTTTAATCTCTGCAGCACTCCATTCATTGTTTTTCGGATGGTACACCTGCTTCTTAGAAGGGAGTAGCTTTCACCTGAATTTGAATTATATTTTAAGTATGGGTCCAGTTAACAAAAAAAGAGAAATTCCATCTGTTCAGTTGTAGTGTAGAAGAATGTTTTATCTCTGAAGCACATTATCATATATAAAATTGACACCATAATCTGTTGTGGTGGGGGGTTTTTGGTTTTTTTTTGTTTTGCTGTGGGGTGGTTTTTTTGTGGTTTTGTTTGTTTTTAATTTGGTTGTTTGTTTGTGTGTTTGGTTTTTTTAATTTTGTCCCACTTCTCCAGGCATCTCTTGGTACTTCTTTTTTAATCAAAACTGTAATTCCATACTTAAAATCAACCTATCTGAAATGATGAGGTTTGGGTTTTTTCCTGTCATTTCCATGGTGCTGCAGTGGCCATGCAAGTTATGATACATATGCAGTATCCAGTAGATTTTCCACTTACCTCCCCCTCACACCCTGCAGCTGTGAAGAGTATGGCAACCACTGTGCTTAATTTCAGTGATAATTCACAGGTAACAATAACACTTTACCCCTTATATGAATACCCTGCTCTGTAGACAGCATGAGAATAGCTGCACGCACTCCTGTTTCTCAGGGTAGCTTCCCAAGGCATGTTTCATGGCTTGCCTTCTGTCATGCTGGAGGACTTCCCAGACAATTAATATGACATTTCTGTGAATTTAGAAAACTTGCATTCTTAGGTCAAGGTTTGTAACTTACTTTATTGTGAGTTTTCAGAGGAGATCCTAACTTATTTCTGAAGAGTTACTGGCAGAGTGGAACTTTTCTCTTATGGTACTATGGTTAAAGTTCACACTGGTTAAACTATATCACTATTTCATATTTTTTAACTGTTAGCAATTTAAATGGCGATTTTATCTTGAAATCTGTGTTGTAGAAGACCTCATAATGGCCAGGCGAAATTGAAACTGTTTATAGGAAGTAATTTCTGGTCAAGAGTTGATAGTCTGCATGAATAAGATAGCAAGTACTTGGACTGACACTGGCATAATGGGGTTCTGAATGCATTTTGAAGTGAAGGAGCAGGGATATGGAGTTTCTGAAGTGTTTCTGTAATGTGCTGAGCCATTTCAGCTGTTTTCTCTGAAATTCTGTGGGATGAGGTTCAAGAATGCATTGCCTGTGTATTTGAGCATGGGAGGAGATCTGTAGCTGTAGTTCAACCAGGTGAACTAAACCAGGGGGAAAAGAGGCTACTAGGATGAAGAAAAAAATTATTCAGAAACGATGACATTGTTAACTAGGAAAAGATAAAGCATAAGGAAGTTGGACAAAATATAAAGAGGGACATGGAGTTGGCTCAAAATAAGAGATGCTATTGGGTGCATCTAAAAATTTGTGTAAGTGTAGACAAAATAAATTGCTGAAGATTAATGATGACTGAAACATGGTATTTAATTCTGTGTAGAGAAAAAGAACCTGCAGCTTGTTATAAAATAGGGGAGAAAATGCAAAATATATTTAAAATACACAATAGAAACTGCCCATTAGAATATTGGTATTAATTCTTTTTTCATGTATGAGAAACATTAAAGACCTAATGAATAGTATTGTCTCCATCTGACAAGGAACAAAATAATGGACGAGAAGGAAAGCAATCAGTAGTTTTCTCCGTATCATTATTAGTATTTAGATAGCATACCTCAAAGATGTTTATTAGATGCTAAAGAAAATATAATGGAGAAAGCATTACTAGAAGACACATTGTCTGATGGATGTATGGGTTAAAATGTTGGATTAATCTAATAGTTATTACTCTGTGTTATACGTGAGATATCCTGATGTGAAGTGCTAGTGTAACTACCCTTTTCACTGCCATCTTCTGTCCTTCCATCTTTTGCCATTCCCAATGTGTAGAAAGCCTTGGATGGAAGAATCCGTACAAGGAAGTCCACACTCCTGTTTTCCTTTGCAGTGCTCTCCTTTCCTTACTTTTTTTTCATCTGGGTAATACTCTGAGCCTGTTATAGGCTGGAACATAGGAGGTTCCATGTAAACGTAAGGAGAAATTTTTTCATGGTGAGGGTGACAGAACCCTGGCACAGGCTGCCCAGGGAGGCTGTGGAGTCTCCTTCTCTGGAGACATTCAAAACCCACCTGGACGTGTTCCTGTGTGACCTGATCTCAGTGATCCTGCTCTGGCAGGAGGGCTGGACTAGATGATCTTTCAAGGTCCATTCCAACCCCTGGCATTCTGTGATTCTGTGATTTGTGATGCAGATTACAACAGCAATTGAATTTAGTGAGCCTGCAACTTTTCTATGTGCATTGTTGAATGCCAGGTTCTATGAGACTCGTGCACTCCAGGGAGGGATATTTGTGTAGAGGAGATACTTTGTCATAGGAACAACAAAAACAGGTTTTGTTGATGCTGGTTGGTTGGTTGTTTTTTTCCTCCATTAAGAGAAAATAAAAGAATAACAGAAAGATGTTTGGGCTACTCTTTGAAGAAGTAAGTAAAAGGAAGACATTGAAACTTGTGCTACTTTTATGAGGAACCATGAATGCAGTTGTAAATATTAATGAGCAGAGAAGGCCAGGATTTGATGGCAGATACCTAAGAATTAAGTTTCATCCTTGTGTTCTTTGTTATATCAAAGCTGTGGAGAACTCTCACGTTGTGCAACAATTTAGGATTATTTTTTTTTATGATTGTAAATCTTGTTGTTGATGGAAAATATTTGAAAATGACAATGTGTAAAGTCACAGAAAAATGATAATATGTGCGTAATTATGCTTTAACTAACATGGCCTTGCTCCAGATGAGGCTTTCGAGGCTGTCATTAATAATGATATTGGAGATCAGTGAGCAACATGATTTTTCTTACAATTTTACAAAGGGTGCAACAGTTCTGGAACACAGGCTTTCCAGAAATGTGCGCACACATTTGTATTATACTGAGAACTATTTTGGAGAGACTGGAGGTTGATCATGTTTTCTTTTAAAAGATAAATCTTGTGTAATATTGGGGGTGATGCAGTGTTGTTGTAGATGGCATTATCCAAGCAATGCTTATAGAATTCTGTAAGTGTTTCTGGTTTTGCCTGAGAGATAAGATAAGCATTTCCATTCACTTTTTAATTTCACTGGGGCTTTACTTCATTAATATGACAGTTTTCCTATATGGATCTAGCTGCTGATGGACGCATGCTGAATTTCCTCCTTCCTCAACAGCAACAGAAAAGGAGAGGACATTGAATGAAATAAAAGCAGAAGGGAGATAAAAATATAAGGGTGTAGGGACCAAGCTGTCTCCGAAGGGACAGGTAGGTTTTAAGTTGTAATGCTGTTTCTTTTCCCCGCTCTTGCTAGTGTCCAAGTGCTTTTCTGCAAGCTTTTCCTGAGAGCATTCAGGAACAAGGATGTAATACCGGGGGACTTGCCGCAGATCCAGTGCTCTGTCTATCCCTCTTGTGTCTCCTTGCTAGCATGCCATAAACTGAAGAGACCATGTGGAAGTATGAAAATTAAATGTTCACAGACTGGGAATGTCTTCTATGCCTTATGGTGAATTAACTGACAATCCTGCAAATAATACAGTGTCAACCACTGCATGTTTTCTGTTTTGAAAACTATTTACTATTTGCATTGTAAGGCTTGGTTAAACTTCATGTCAGTTTTCAAGGAGATATTTTTAGAGTAGTTATGAGTGGAATGATTACCTTGCTTAGATATTGTCATGTTACAAAAGGCCTTTCATGAGGAAGTGATGGACAGTTATGAAAACAAGGAGTGAAATCAAGCCCTTTAGCTTATTATTCACTGCACTTTTGCCTGCTTCTGATACTGTCAATGATTATGCTGTATTTTAAAACAAAAATCAGCTTCGCAAGTTGGTAGCACTACCAACATTTCTAACTAAAAGCTTGTTAGATGTCTTGCCATTTACAAACTTTTCCAGTTGCCTTAGGAAGAAGACGAGAAAGAAATCTTTGTGATCTTCTGTGCCTGTCAAGGGGAGATGTTACTAAGTAAAAAGCAAAACAAAATAGATTTTTGATATTATTGGCTATTGAGTAGAAAAGCCAAGGAAAGTACTGTGGTAAAGTTTTAGTCATGATTGCTAAAAGAGATGAGCAAGGCAAGGTTTGTAGATAGAAGGCAATATTTTTATCAAAACAATTAATGTATTTTAGAAAAAGTGAAAGGGCTGGCTTTTGAGCCCAGTAACAGATCTTCAGTTCTGAGTCAGAAGTCAAGTATTTCAGTGGTAAATATGTGAGTTCGGGGGCATCTGGAAGGAGATCCTTACAATCTGCAGATTACATCAGTACCATAATGCCATAAAAGTTATATTTTTTTTTCTTTATCTGTAATAATTCTGACACCTTGCTGAAATGTAAGTTTAATGTCATCCTGGGTTTATCTGTGATGTTACTACTTGATGCTTTTTTTATATCAGCAGATGACTGAATTCCTCTCCTAATGTAACTTTTTAAGTAGTATAAAACTCTAAAAATGTTTTGTTCAGGATGAGGGCTCTTTTTGAGTGCTGTTCTTGGTAAACTGCATAGATAATTGATATAGTAATGACTTTAAAGGTTATGTTGGAAGGAAAAAAGAAATTACACTTGTTTAGTAGCTGTTACTATGGTGCCAGAAGAGGGCACTGAAGAAATACGTAGCATCTCCTAGATTTTGAAGGATCACATTTGTTGGATTTCTACTACAGTTTGTTTTTTGTTCTGTGGAACTCTGTGTTGATTATTAACACTGTTTTCAATTTTAATTTTCTTCCCTAAGTTTTAAAATACTTTGGTGTTTTCAGTTTTGGTAGGATGCTTGGAAGTTGACATGTCTGAGTCCAAACAGAAATGGAAAATTTTGCACTTTAATCTGCTAGATGGAAGTTTAATTAGCTCCCTTTGGAAGTGCTTCCACACACTATGCTTTAATAAAGCTTCATGGACTAGATCTTGAAAGATAGGGATGAAGCAATTTGTTTTGAGAAATAGAAGTGAGGTGTTGAAATAATGTGAGACAAAGCTAAACCATAAAACTGAACAGGAACAAGTGTCCAGTAATGGTGGATTAATATCTATTAAAAGCCAGCAATGCATCCTTGTGGCCAAGAAGGCCAATAGTATTCTGGGCTGTATTAGAAAGGATGTGGTTAGTAGGTCGGGAAAGGTTCTCCTCCCCCTCTACTCTGCCCTTTTGAGACTTCATCTAGAATATTATGTTCAGTTCTGTGCCCCTCAGTTCAAGAAGGACAGGGAACTGCTTGAAAGAGTCCAGTGCAGAGCCACGAAGATGATGGAGTAGAACATCTCTCATATGATGAAAGGCTGAGGGAGCTGGGTCTCATTATCTTGGAGAAGAGGAAACTGAGGGGTGACCTCATTAATGTTTATAAATACGTAAAGGGTGAGTGTCAGGAGGATGGAGTCAGGTTCTTCTCTGTTATGTCCAATGATAGGACAAGGGGTAATGGGTGCAAGCTGGAGCATAAGAGGTTCCACAGAAACATAAAGAAAAACTTTTTCACAGTGAGGGTGATGGAGCTCTGACACAGGGTGCCCAGAGGGGATGTGGAGTCTCCTTCTCTGGAGACATTAAAAACCCTCCCGGACGCGTTCCTGTGTGACCTGCTCTAGGTGATCCTACTCTGGAAGGGTGTTGGACTAGATGATCTTTCAAGGTCCCTTCCAACCCTTAACATTCTGTGTGATTCTGTAATATGCTGAGGTTCCTGTCCTTCACAGGTATTGTAGTGAGATCTATCAGCAGTCCCTTGGATATTTTGGGAAATGGAACTAGATTTTCTTGTTATGCCTCCCTACCTTTCTGGCATGCTCCACAGATAAATGTAACCAAATAATGCCATATTCAAGGAGCTGCTATAATGAAAGCTATTGTAATACATTCAGTAATTACCATTCTTGGTATCCACCCTACCAGAATCTGTAGCTGTACTTGGGTGTTAAAACTTGTGTTGCAGAACATCTACTTCAGTACGTAAAATTACTGGTATTAGAGTAGAGCTGGGTGTGTGGTTTTGTTTTGCTATTAAAGCTAATAAATACATGACCATGTGAAGCTGAAACAAAATCTTGACGTTATTTGATCTGGGATGTTGTGACTCTATGAAGCAAAACCATAGATCTGTTGAGATACATTTTGAGTGAAGTTGAGGGTTTTTTTTGTCATGCTGAACAAGAGAACTTGCATTATAATAATAGCAAGTTTATAAGTGTCAGTTTAATAAGCACAGTTTAAAAGAGAGCCCAGTAGTTTTCTTTGAGCAACTCTCCCCTCTGATCTGCTGCATGGCAGCATTTCTTGTTTGGGCCTTTTTTTGAGACAACCTGGTTTTTTACCTAGACTAGTTCTCTTGTATATAATTTTTTAATTAGAAAGTCATACTTAAGGTTAAGAAACCAGTTAGGGAAATTGCATAGATCAGTTAGTTTTGAGGGTTTGGAAGTAACAATCAACTCTCAGCTATTCCAGTTCATGTAGAACAGAATGCAGTGCATGTAGCCAAGGGAGGCCAGAGTGAGATTGGACCAAAGAAATGCTGTGATGAGATATTAAGAGTGAGACATTAACCTCAGTACATTGAAAGCCTTCTGCAAGGGAATTATTCTGTAGCTAGTTGTTCTTAGGTTTCTTTCTTCATTCTGCTAATTCACAAAGTTTGGTGTATACAAAGAGAAGATGCTCCTTTGGATTTTCTGTAAAATGAAAGGCAGTCTTGTGTTTTGGAATATGGTATTTGTACTGAAACATCATTCTTTTCAGTGTGTCATGGTTTAGGGTCAGGGCAGCCCGCTAGGCCTATAACAGATGCTCTCTGTTAACCCCCCACCAAAGGGGAAGAGAAAGAATGTAAGGGAGAGAGACTTATCAATTAGAAAAAGAAGCTAGAACAGCTTTAATGAAAATAATAATGAAAATGGAATGTATACAAATATATACAAAGGCAGTATTGAACCCAGTTTCCCCTGATGGCAGTTACGTCACTGTCACCACTGATGCTGTGGAGCAGGCACCAGGAAAGTCCCAGACTGGGCCCAGCAGCAGATGGGAGCTGTATTCAGGAGCTGGATTCTGGTACTGGATTCAGGAACACACAGATCAGGATTGAAGGCAGAACGGACAGAGACCTCCTTGGACACCCACCAGTGAAGAAGAGAGGAAGAAACCAGAAGGGGACCCGAACCGAGACGAGCAAAGCAGGATGAGATCCTCAGTTTTATACTCAATATGAGGTATATAGGTCAGTTCAGGGTCACCTGTCCTGTCTGCTCCTCCCTGCAGCTGCAGCCTTTCACTTTTCTGCACCCTGCAATGTGGTACACAAGATCCAGCAGTGGCCTTGGTCTGCACACCAATCCTGGGTACT
>WUAM01000287.1:81832688-81843720 GCA_024336885.1 Actenoides hombroni | reverse complement strand
ATAGAAAAGCAGATGTATGTAGCATGTTTTTGGGTAAATAGCAAATATGTCCTTTCTAGAGAGCTTACAGTTTTAAATTAATGAAAATGTTACAAAGGCTACAAATGGTAAAATATTTTTAATCAAGTGCTGTTTTGTGGAAGGAGATATAATAATTTATCACATTACATGCAAATTAGTTTACCTGCTAAGTATTAATGTTGTCAGAATTTATTAACAAAAGCTGTCTTGGGATATAGCAGTTGTTTCATAGGAGTGATGTTCCATCCATGCATATTATTTAAGAGGCTATTCCCTTACATTCTTGAAGCCATAGTCCACTTTCAGTATGTCTCAGCAACTAGGCTGTAAAGTAAATGTAGACATACTGTCTTGTGTACACTCCTACTTCCCAGTTTTCTTTCTGGCTACGGATTTCACTTCTGACTTAAAACACGGCATATTTATGTTTAGGATTTTTCACATCTCAGTTGCAAAGGAAAAAGAAAATGCTCTTGGTAGGCAGGGAGGAAATAATTCTCTTCAGGACTCCTTTCTTATGTTGCTATTCCGTCACCAAAGTGGAACTCAGCAGATTTAAAAGATGTTAAAAAATGTACCACCTCTAGGACCACTGTGAGTGCATCTCACAGTTTTTATGCACCTTCATGTATTTCAAGCAAAGTTCTGCTGAAAAGAACTTTGCACCTCCTCAGCACTTGTTGATAGGCAACTTTGCATAGCCTTCACAAGCTTTGCTGTGTTCTGTATCTCCTGTTTTCATTCTGGGTCACACTCCCTTTTAAAAAAAAAAAATGCTTTATTTAAAATTTGAGATAGCATTATGTAAATATTTTTAAATTACTAATGAAATAAATAGTTATTCTCTGTTGGTGCAGTTCCTACTTGAGATAGTGGCTGGATGCATAAGATACTTGTAAGCTTTGGTTATGGTGCCTGTTTCAGTATAGTATCTGCCTCTCTGTCTGTCTCTCATCTTTGTATGATCAGTGCATAGGTAACGCACAGCCAGGTGGGGCTCATATCAAAATGGTTTAGGTGTCTTGTATCTAAGACACATTGCATCTTCAAGAAGCATATTTTTAAGGATGTAGCAAAGCATAAAAATATTGCGCATATTGTGAGCTTTTAAGCCTTTCTGTGCCTAACTTCTATTTACTTTCTTCAGTATTTCTGATTTCAGAAGGCATCAGATTCAGAGTTTTAAGGATCCCTACTACCTGTAAGATGAGATACCTGGATGTGTTTAGAAATCTAACCCCTCTTTTTTCCCGTAGGAGACCTTGTGGCTACACACGACTTCTGACAGTGTCCTGAGGTTCAAGAGTGTCTGAGTAACTTGGCATTGTTTATGGCCTTGTCTGTAGAATGGAGCTAGAAATAAAGTTACAGACTATCTTGGGGTGCCAGAAAACACATGAGGAAAAACCAGAGATGGTTCTCATGGCAATGCCTAGAGAAGCTGTTATGTAGAGAAATGTGGTTTATCTCTGAACCTGCCAATGTGATGCCCTGGAAGTGTATCTATAGCAGCACTACTCTCTCAATACAGATCTTTGTACAAGAAGACACTTCTTCACTGTTAATGTAGATGCTTCTTCATATGTAGTGCACACAGGGCCGCATAGCTACAGGTGTTCTCAGTTTCAATTGAAACCTCGCTGTTGCTTTGTACACATGTGTATTTATGTTAATGTTTCATGGGAAGTAAAGTAGAATTGCATATTCCTGTAAGTAGTGTCAAGAACCTGAAAATATTTTTAAATAGAAAACCACGGTAAATGACTGCTTTTCTCATGCATTATATACTTGTTACATACTAAAACAAGTCAGTGGATTCTGAACACTTGGATACAAGGTGAAGTGCTAAAAAAAAAGAAACTTTTTGTGACAGCTCCTGTCTTCTTTCAAACTATTTCTAGCATTTCCATAATTATCTGTTTTGACATCCTCCTCGTCAAGGAAGGAAAAACATACTTTATTGATCTGTAGTGAGCATAAGATTTCAATAATTCTTTCTCCCTCCCCTGAATAATTACATTGAAATTGTCTTCTGTTTGGTTGCCACAATTCATACCCACTTCCCATAAATATTATTTATTTGAGAAATGGTATGATCAAAACTATCTTCTGTCATGGAGATTAGTTTACACAGAATTCACATTTGTTTAACCAGAATGGGATGCAGTTTAGAAAAATTATTTGTTTGATACTGTTTGGATTGCGTGTTATAGTTTTGCTTCTATCTTTTTTCACACGTTTTGGTTGAGAAGTTTTAAAATGAAAACTCTGACATGGAGTTTGTACATTCTTGTGTAGAGAATAGGCCTCAGCAAAGTATTTTACTCCTGAAGCCACAAAAAGCTGCAGAATAGGATTTACAGTTCTGGGAAATACTATTAAAAACTCACAGGGATAAACAGTTCTCTAAGCAAAATATTTTCCTCTCTTATTGCCCAGAATCACAATCAGGATTGAATATTTGGGAACTATTAAAATGACTTGAATTGCACTTAATAGCATTTTGCATAGTAAATTGTGGATGATTCCAGGAGGATTATTACTCAGTGTAAAAGGACAGTAAAATTTGACAATATAAAGTGCTGAGCTACAAAAGTCTAAATAAAAGGGAGTGGTCAAAAAAATAATTTAAAAAAAAATAAATTACAAAATTGAGAGATTGAAGAAGCCATCATCTTTTAGAATTTTTTCCTTCTTACTGACTTTTTCTTCTCAGGTTTGCAAAATAGGTGCCTGTCAGCCTCCACAGATGAGTATCAAGGCACCAATTTGTCCCATTATTTCCAGTTTGCCTGTGCTGCAGATCTCAAGGCTGTAGGGAGGATAGATGCTGCCACTCTGCTATTCCTCTAATGTGGGAGAGAGTGCTGTCTCCTAATCCACTATCAGCACAGCTGAAGTGGCAGGGGGAGGGGAAGAAGTAATGTACCAGGAAAAGGGCTGGTACAGATGACATCATATGTAGAGTAAGGGGAAAGCAAGGACCAAACTAGGCTTGAGTAACTGCTACAGTTCCTTGTTTGCTCTGTGAGTATCATGGCTGTGCATTGCCTCTTATTCAGGCCAGAGTGCAGCAGTGCCAGGCTACTTTTGTGATTTTTGCTGCTTCTACACAGTTTCATCTGTGATCTTGAACACAGATGTAGTTCTGTACAAAAATCTTTGCAGTATTATAAAAATAATCTGGGCACAAACCCCTACGGACTCCATGTGTTGCTGATGTTCTTTACATTCTAGTGTCTGTGCCTTTTCTCTTCCCTTTGCCTTCTCATACACATTCTTTCCAAACACGTCTGTTACACTGTGGTAGCTTAGAGATGGTATCAGCTCGTCAGAGATTCTGTAGCTCAGAAGTAGCAATATCGTAATTCAGTAATACTTAGCATTGTTTCTTTGTAGATCTGATTTAAACAAAAATTGCTGTGTGTTAGAATTAGTATTTAAATGATTTAGCTTGTATTAAATGTGGTATTAGCACTGCATTTAAAACTAAATATTGGGCTGTAATCAAAGCATATTTTTGTAATCAATCTATTGGTAATTGTGGAGTGCTTTTAACCTGAACTGCAATTTTTGCGTTCTGATTGATTCCAAAGAATTAGCGCACCTCTCATTTATAGGATTAGGAAGCCAAATGCACAAACTGCCTCCACCTAGAACGAACTGTAGCAGATGATCCTAAGGAGTTACCCTTCCCTTACAGTGTCCTGTTTCAGAAACCCGTGGTACTATTAGAGGCCTGCTTCTGTGTATCACAGAATTACACAGAATTATTGTTGAGGCTGGAATAGACCTTTGAGATCATCAAGTCCAGCCTAAGACCTGATACCACGCTACCTAGCTAGGCCATGTCACTAAGTGCCACATCCAGTCTTTCCTTAAACACCATGAGGGATGGCGACTCCACCACCTTCCTGGGCAGGCCATTCCAGTGTCTAATGACCCTTTCCGTAAGGAAGTGCTTCCTAATATCTAACCTAAACCTCCCCTGGCACAGCTTCAGGCCATGCCCTCTCGTCCTGTCATTAGTTGCCTGGGAGAAGAGTCCAGCCCCCACCTGCCTACAACTACCTTTCAGGTACTTGTAGAGTGATGAGGTCTCCCCTGAGTCTCCTCTTCAGGCTGAACAGCACTAGCTCCCTCAGCCTCTCCTCATAAGACTTTCCCTCCAGTCCCATCACCAGTTTTGTCGCTCTCCTCTGGACCTGCTCGAGCACCTCAGTATCCTCCTTGAAGTGCAGGGCCCAGAACTGCCCACAGTATTCAAGGTGAGGCCTCACCAGTGCCATATACAGAGGAAGAATCACATCCCTAGTCCTGCTGGCCACACTATTCCTGATACAAACCAAGATCCCATTGGCCTTCCATGCCACTTGGGACACTGCTGACTCATGTTGAGCTGGTTGTCAACCAGAACTCCCAAGTCCATCTCAACCAGGCCACTCTCCAGCCACTCATCTCCCAGTCTCTATTTGCTTATGCTTAAGGAGTTGTCACAGGTTGCAAGCAAAAGTTACTGTTCTAAAACAGCAGCTGTGTTCAGTAATTTGTTTGGACAATATATCTGATATATGTTCAAAGGTCAAAAAAAGCTCTTCTATGAAGCCTAGACAATAAGAGATGCCATAAATTGTGATGTAACCAACAAAGATCATTCAGATCAGCTTACTTTTGAATTATGCAGGGTGCATCCTTCTAAAAAATTACACTGAGTGCACAGAACACAGTCCATGTTTTAAAATTGCAACTGATCAGAGATTTGGTCAAAAACTGAACCTGAATAAAGCAAATCTTAATGTTGATCTGACTAATGTTGATTGTCAATTGGCAAAAGTTATTTTAGCAGGTATGTTTTTTACAAATAGCGGTCAGTCTTCTCGGTGTTTGCATTAAATAGGTATTTTAGTAAAGGCTTATATACCTTTCTAATTCAAACTGCTGCTCTGTTTTTGCCATGCACTGACATAGCCCTTCATTTACCATGTTATTTCTTATTCCCAACCTGGCACCGCTGAGCTTGTGCTCAGTTGCTGAGTTAACAAGACCTGTCCTGGATCAGAACATTCAGTCCTTCCCAGTGATGAGGTGTTCTCTCTCTCTGCTTCCTACTTTTGAAATATGATGTAATATCCAGTTATTTGGTCTTGCATGTTTAACTTGTTGAACTGGAAAATGGAGTTTAGTTAACCAGTTTAGCAATACTGTAGAAGCAGGTGAATTGACTTAACTTCTAGCACTTTGCTGGACTTTTAGTTAATTTGTCAGTGAAAAAAAATATTCTGACATGTTACATTGTCTTATAACAATCAACTTTTTCTAATACTGTTCCAAACCAGTTTTTTTTTTCCATTTGTAATTTTTGCTAACTTGTATATATGAGTTTTTAACAGGCAGAGTTCAAAGTTGAAGTTCATTCATGATTAACCCTAAAATATTCAAACTAAACACCAAAATAGAAGTATTCTATGAATACGTAATATCTGTACAGTACAAACAAAAAACCATTTATTTGTCCAGATGTTTCTTAGTTCTGGCATCAAGTAATAGTTAGCTAACCCTATTCAAATTAAGAGAAATCATGAGTATTTCAACATATCTAATTAAGATAACTTAGGAAGTTGGAATAGTATCTAAGACAGCATAAAGAAGCTATTTATTTTTCATTTACTCAAAATACAAATCCATCTGAAATGAAATGTGACACCTTGCTCAAAATTACCAATACATAAACCCTTTGTATTTATAGGTTTGGATATAGTGTCTTCAGAAAATAATCTGGAAAGGACAAAATCAAGCCACATAGTGGTCCATTAAAGTAACATTTAAACAATCCCTCGTGGACATTGGTACATTGGTACTGTGCAGAAGCCAACTGCATCCTTAGAGGTAATTGTTCACACGTTTGGGTTGCCCTTTGCCTTCAGGAGGTTGAAAATGCTCTGTGAGAGGTAAGTGGTGTTACTACTGATGTCTTGCTTGAGAATCAAGGGGAAAACAGTAAGGACGTAAGAGGAAAGGGAGGAAGAGTTTTTCAGTTTGTGGGGTTCAGAAGGTGCTGCAGAATAGAAAGGGTTTGCCTGTGGAGAAGACTAGCAAGAAGTGTTCAGTAAAGACTAGTCATTACTGAGCAAGACCCTAGCTGAAGGAATAGGCATGTCTAGAGCAACCTCTTTTGTATTTGTGACATTTTCCTTCCAGAAAGATCTAGTTATTCTGTAAGGCTGCTAGTTTATTCAGAAAAAGCAAAGCAGCAACAATGTGAGATCCTTTAAGCATGAAAGAACACTCCATTCCAGATCTTCTGCCTACAAAGCATGTCATTGAGTAGAGCCTAGTAGAAAATACGAAAATCCTTTGACTAGAGAACAAATTCTACATTTTTCTCTGTTTGTGGAGTAGAGGTGAATACAGTTTTCAAGCAGCAGAGGATGCTTGGTGATACATCTCTTCAGCCAGAGTTGAGAGCTTTAAATAAAAATACATTTTGAAGAAAAGGTGGAAATTTTCTTCCAGTAGCATTAAATACACCCTGATCCCTTTTGCAGCAGTACATCTGGAAGACAGCAGCATGTCTTGGCCTGCATTGCCCCTATGAACAGGCCATCTTTCGTTCTTCGCTCATGGCAGCTGTTACCACTATGAAGATGTCAGAATATGAAGAATTCAACAGTTTCTGGGTGAAAAGCAGCTGCTTCAAACTCCCACTTTGGCATCTCCTTAATTGTAATGTTAGGATTTTCAAGAAAACCTTAGAGATCACTTTATTAAACTTGAATTTCTAAGGAGGGAAAGCATACAGCCCCAATCATTAGGATTAAAAACCTTACAGAACCCAAAATAATCACCAAAGCTGGACCAGTAGTTACCTGCAGCGAGTAAAATTTCTTCTTTTACATTCCACCTAAAAGTAAACATGTAGTCGGACTTAGTTCTCATCAAGTCATGTGTATCTTATTCCAAATACTGGGAGCCGATGCATTTCAAGGTGAGCATTTACATGTAAGGATTTCAACTGGTAGAAAACATGTCTGGATGTCTTCAGGCATTTTCAATTTTCAGTTTTGCAGCATAATCCCAATCTGTATGTTTATTAATTATGTTTATCAATTAATCTATTATGTTTTAATAAAAACTATGAAGGGCATTTTTGGTACTCATTAGATGACCTGTGCCTCCTGAGAAATGCAGTTTGTAAGGGCTTACATCATTTATTTGTATAAAGAGAGTGTGAGAAGAACAAGCTAACCTTCAGAAAACTGCAGTTACCTGTAGATACTGTGTTGTGTTGTATAAAATAATTTTGTGTTTCTTCTGAAGGTCAGAGCACAGTATACATTCATGTTCTTACATTGCAGCAGAAAAATAGTATGTTTTGGGGGACTGTTTTTAGTTAAGCTAACCATTTTATAAAATAGTTCAGTTCATGTTGCAGGAGGAGAGAAGATAAATGTTCTGAACCTGCCCATGTAAATAAAACAAACCCCAAACTTTTTAACTCCCAGACACTGTTTGCTCTGTATCACACAGGAAGGGATTGGGTAGCAACAGAGCGTCAAAGTGAAAGTGTAGCAGCATGCAGGTGAGTTGGAATAGCCTGTGGTGCCGTGCAGGTTTACAGATTACTTCTCATGGGCAGAAGAGCCTAGCAGATGTTTGCTTCTCTATCACTGTTCAGCAGGTGATAGGAAGCCCTGTAGAAGCAGGAGGATGTCTGAGGAGGAACATTTCTAACACTTACTGTATTAAATTGCAGTGAGACTTGCAAATAAACTTGAAGCCAAATTTGGAAGATTATTCATTAAGATCCTGCACATTTCTAGTGTGTTTTAAGGGTACTTCCTTCTATAAATATGCATGCATTAGTTCTGTTAAAATTGGCATTTTGAACAGAGTTGAGTATCATATTCAGTTTTCACCTACTTGGACCTTTTATTTAAATGCCTGTAATGGCAGGGAAACTTCAGTCTCAGAACTGCTTCAAACTGGCTAACAGAAATGGTAGTATTTAGATACACTTTTTTATTTTTTTAAGGTATATGCTCTAGTGACAATTGACAATGAAGTATTTGCTGGTGATAATATATGAAAAAGTAAGGACTTAAGTGCCTGTGAGAATTCCACAGAATAGTATCAGAGGACAAGATGTTTATACTAAGAAAACTCATCTATTTGACACAATTTTTCTAACGTGCTAGTTGACACAAAATTCCTGATTCATATTTTCTTTACTCTGAGCACATGAACCCTGATTTCAGTGTACATTAGTGGCATTAATTTAATATATAAAATAGATGCATGCAGATACTTTGAACTGGAAAATTTTTTGTCCTGGTGTGGACAGTATGGAAGATTCTGAACAAGTCACCTGAGTTGTTTGGAGTTGTCTTCTGTGTTTCCTAATAAAGATTATTCCTCATGCTTTTTTCAAGTTCAATATGGTTATTTTACTAGATCACAACTATACTTTGGCCAGTGAAAACTGATTAAAAGAGCTTTACTTCAATCTGAAAGCCAGACAACAGTTACACATCAACATTTAAAATGGACTCAGAGCATTTGGAATTTAGTTACAGATGTTATTACCTGACTAAGATAACTTTCAGCAATCACTGGAAAATACTTTAAGTTAGTAAGTAGCTGTTCACAGGAAGTGAATTATATCTGTATTTTAATAAATCATTTTGTGCTGTTTTATCAGAGTCTGTGATGCAATATTCAGATATCATAAAGGTGTATGACCTTGTTTCTTAGTAGTGGGGTAATGCAAGCACCATGGGAGTCACCTTGAAATCAGTAAAGTCATGGTAGATTTATACAGGCATGTGGTAAACAAGGATGGAATTGAAAGATGTTCTAATGAGGTTTCGCTGTACTGACTGTTCATAATTTGACCTTGTTACGCTTGGCAGCGTTTTTATTGGAGTACAGAAGAATTTCCTTCCCACCTGCTTCAGTTAACAAAGTTGTTTGTGTGCTGCTTGTGTATTTTCATTCTATGTAAGTCTGTGAAGTGTTTTACCTCTGCCCTGTGCGTCTGTGATTCTAAGTGTAGAGGTAACTGAGGACTAAGAAAAAGGTGTTCATTGTCATGGTATCTCTAAGATAAGGTTTTATTTAAATACTGTCTCTTAAAATTTTCTTGAATGTTCACATACTTGCGGTCAACTCTTGGCAATAGCACGTGTATTTTAATGTCATTTCCAAAATAATATCATGCTTTTCTGCTCACAGAGAAGTGTACTGGTCTAGCTTCTCCTTAGCTTTTCCTTATACTTGTAATCTGGAGAAGTGTTCAGCCTTTTTCCTCCCGTATCCCAGTCTAAATGTAAATATTAGCAGCTTCCTCGTTACATGGTGTTGGCACCGGTTAAATTATGTTTGTGTTTCAAAGTGTTACAAAAATCTTAGCACCTTTCTGCTTTTGTTTCTAGTCCTCTTCACTATCTGCCCTAAGAAAAGCACAGAGAAGTCTTTTCAACAGAATTTGCAAAGCATCCTTCTAATGGGAAACATATGCTAACACAAAACTTGAGTATTTTTCAGGGTTTTTTGTGTTTTACTTTGGGAGTTCTTTGTATTTTTCTCTGAACAAGATGACAAGGTCTACTAGGAGCTGCTTTTCCTATTATACCTGTGGACAAGCTAGAAACTGCACTTGCTTCAAATGATAGCCTTAGGATTTCTCATTGGAAGCAGCCAAATCCCATTTCAGGTCACCTTTACTGGAGCATTCCCAGATTTAACCTGTACCCAACCATGCTTCAGTACAGAACTTCATGAAGCTGAATCAAAGCTGTATGAGCCTTCTCTGAATACATGTCCTGGGTGGGCTTTTTGGCCTTGCAGTAGGATCGTTATCAGATAGTTGTTTCAGGTTATCAGAGGCTGAGGTAAACCTCTAAAACTAGATCACTTTTATTTGAATTTTTTATCTGTGCAGAGGCAGTAGGTAAGATTTTACACCTTATATGAATTATAAAATTAAAAACAATGACTGTTTAAATTGTTTTGTTCCAGCATCGCATATTGCATTTACTTCTGATTTATCTAATTTTCCTTCTACTGTCTTTTTAGGAGATTCTTAAGAACGAAAATTACAGAGAAGAAATGAAACTAAAAATCAAAGATATATCTGAGAAGGATCAGCTGCTTCAGGCCAAGGAATACAAAGAGGGACTTGTTGCTGAACCAGTTCATACTCATGTTAAAGGCCACGCATCTGCGCCATACTATGGAAAGAAAGAGCCTTCGCAAGATCCAACCAGCACTGCGAGTACCTTTCAGCCAGGCTCCTGGATGCCACCTGGCAGTGGCAGTAGTCATAGCAGATAAGCAACTGCAGTGTACAGCTACAGCTCGTGGAGAAGTACTTTAACAGATAACATAAACAGCTGTTATACATAAGCGAGTGTGCAATAAAGTCATGTTAAAGCAGTTTCATTTCTTTTTTTTTTGCAGAACTGTTCAAATAAGCTTAATCTTGATAAACTACTGTAAAATGTTCATGTTTAGTGAAAAACAGGATGTGTTATTAAGTCTGCTGTTCATCAGTTACTCTTGACATCATAGGTTGGTTTCCTAGCACACTTAATTTCCTTAAATACTAATATTTTTCCTTGAACACTTTTTAAAAAAAATTTTTTATTAAATGTAATACATTTTAGTTAATCAGTACACTGAAATTTTCCCAAACCTAACTGTTAGTTTAAGGTAGTTCAGAATACTACTTAATTCCCTTGGCAGTGCCAGTGAGCTTTCCTCTGTCAAATGGATGGTAATTTCATCAACAGGAATCACTATGATGCTGCACTGCCTACACCCTGTATTAATATCTTAAGTCGTGTAACTTAAATTTAAGAAAACAGTCAACCTGTTTGATCAATGTTTGATTTGCAGCCAGCAGCAAGTGCAGGATAAAATCGGGCCAAGTTAAACTACATGGAACTCCAGTAGTGCACGTTACAAGTGTTTGGTAAAGCTGCTGGAAAATAACACAGTGTTTGGGACATGG
>WUAM01000287.1:81753515-81775809 GCA_024336885.1 Actenoides hombroni | reverse complement strand
TAAAAAGTGTTCGTTTGGTTTAATTTTTTAAAATGGAATAGAAGCATACAATGAATGACTAATATAATTTAAAATATCACTGTCTTTGTAATAATACAGTGCAAAGCCTGCTGATGCTTTAACTGATCTGACAGAAGCATATCCAGCTAGGAGAGGACTTCAAATGATAAGGGAGGATAGGAAGGGTGTTCATTTCCATTAAACACCAGCTTGTCAGCCATCCTTTCTCCCACCAGGTCAGTATCAGGGCTGAGCAGAGCACTGCTGCTTGCAAGCCAGCCCAAAGATGGGGCCTTTACACAGGCAGGCTGACCACCCACCTCCTCTGCCACGCACAGCACCGCTCCAGAAAGGTGCCCCTGGTGGGGCAAGGAGGGGTAAGAGAGGCAATTTAGCCTACTTAAGCACCTTTTTACAGAATTGCTTAGTAATTATAGAAAATATGTTCTGATTCATATTTGCATTGTAATTGAATTTATCCAGGAAAATAATTTTGAATTTGGTTTGACAAGGATTGAATTGCAAAACAAGCTCTGCAACTATATTAATCTAGTCAGCTTGCTGTAAGAATGACAGCCTATTTTGCCACAGTGGGACTTTTTTTTGGTAGACTCAAGTGCCAAAATAAGCAGAAATTACGCACTTATTCTCTAGAGGCAAGTACGGGCCAGTGTGCTTTCAATTCGCCCTTTGAAGGCCTACCCACAAAATTATATAGGTGTTAACTCCTGTCAGAAGCTCCTGGCATCTGAAGGACAGCATGGGAACACTCTACAGATCAGTTTGTGGATCAGGCAGCCATTCTCTCCAGCTGCAGCTCACCTGCATGGGAAAGCTCAGTTTAGCCACAGCATCTGTAGGTTGGCAATGTGGCTCCTTCCTTTACTGCCTTTTCAGAGACTGACCAAAGAGCAAGACTTGCCACAATCCTGTATCCTGTGATCCTCAACCAAAACTGAAATATGGCTAGGGTGGGGATGCTTGCTAAGGGCTCACTGGTGCTGGCCAGCCCTGCCGAAGACCCCTGATTGCTGTGTGCTGCTCCCCTGCCCAGCACCCCATGCTGTAGCCAGGGAATCACTCTGGCAGTGTTTTCATCCCCATCCTAAGGGCTCTGTACATCCTCCTCTGATATGTGCTTGGGAAACCGTGCCCATGATGTGACAGGTGTTCCTGTGGTAGGAGGGTAAGTAATACTGTCTCTTCTCACAGCATTAAAATGGGAAGCTGTAAGCTGTGAGTGCCCCAGTAGGAGGTAACGGGGCACACCACCACTAAAAAAAATCAGATAACACTGCTTAACATAACAACAAACCCTTATGTAAGCAGTTTTTATGCAAGTGTTCACAGACAAGAAAAGGTCTTTGACAACGTTGTGTCCTGAGCCCCTTAATTAAAGGAGTAGTCCTATTAATTTTGTAAGATTACATGACTAAGTATGTACCACTGCTGTGAAGAAACTGTTGTGTTATTTAGCCCCAAACAAATTAGGCTATGTTAAGCAGATTGACAGGTGAGGAGACCATTAAAAGATGAAAAGGGATCACAGAGTCTGTTTTGGTTTCAATGTTTGTTTCATTATTCTTCACAAGGGTACGGAGTGGAAGACATTCACGTTTTGCTTTTATCAAAAGTAATCCAACCCTCTCCTAACCTTGACCTTAGGAGGCTAAATGAGCCAATTTATGGACCTGTCCTTGATTTGCCACTTCCTCTCTGAGAGCAGTTGCTGTACATCCCTGGGACACTGTCCCTGGAAGGCTTGGATCCCCCCAGCACCCCAGCCTGCTCGCTTCCCTGACTTCCTCCTGTGGCATAGATACATCTGAGATCATCTGGAAAGCTTCTGGAGACATCTGTGCTGCTGCAGGCTAAACTGTGTAAGCAGGAGCTAGTAAAAACAAAACCTCCTTCAGAAGCATTAGGTGCATTGGTGGCAATGTAAAATAAAAATTGGAGATGGAGCATCATCGTTTCTATTTAAATCATTGTTGCTGTTTCTCATGACTTTCTGCCTAAAGGCACTTTAAAAAAAAAGTTCAGACAACATTTTTTTTTCTGCAGAATCAGCTGTAGGGCCTCATCACTGTGATAGAAATAGCTAAGTTAGCACTCAACCCAATAGAGTGCCGACGCATGTTGCTGTGAATTTTGCATTATTTCAGATGAATGCTAAGTCTTTGAAAACTGGATTTATGTATGGTCATTGCTGATTATTCATATAAGCATTTGCCAACAACTGCTAAAAGATATGCACTTTGCTTTTTTACCTTGTGTATCTGCATTCAGGTGTTTAGAGCATTCAAGCCAGACAGGTCCTACATCCTGATTATCTTTGCCAAAAATCATGCCTTAGACAAAACATAATGAGATTTTTTCCTTTTTCCCGCTTCCTGAAGTTTTGTCCTTCAGTTCAGCGAAGAGCAGGCATGTTACTAGCTGGTGGTAGCACAGTACATCTCCTTTGCCTTACTGACTGCTCACAGTCTGTCAGCTACCAGAGTCCAAGGGATTCATATTTCCAAAGTTGAAGTGTTTTTTGATAAGATGGACTTTATATTTAAAGGTTTATCCTAATTCAGTGAGAAACAGCCTATTTGATCACTTGTTTCATTAAGATACGTGTCTCAGAACCAACTTAGTCAATGATACAGGATAAGAATATAAGCTTTGATTTTCTAAAGAAGCTGACAAATCCAGTCTAAATTATCGGGAACAAAAGAGATACTTATTTCGTTTTCTTTCTGCACAATTACTTTCTGTAATTGATGGAGCTTTGTTTCACACTCTTTCTTTGGTAGTGAATACTGTCAAAAGGTACAATGATAGAGAGTGAAGAACTCTCCCACAGCATATACCAGTAGTGCTTTTTTACATATACCAGGCATATAATTTACTGAATGTAGGTTTTTGAATTAAAATATAAATTTGGGTGTTTATAAGGAAAAAGCTCATCCAGGTAACTAAAAGACTCCTTTTAAAGTATCACTTTATTATCACAAGTTCATTAAAATAATTCTCAGCAAAATTAATTTCCTTCCAAGGAACAGAGCACCAAATTAAAAGTAATTCTGAATCATGTGCTAAGATACCCAGTAATGGTTAAATTTGATCAGTAAGCATTGCACCAAATGAGTCCAGCTGCAGAGCTACCCAATTAATGTATTCTTGTTATGGTGGAGTTAGTCTGAATTAAATGAATACTACCAAGAAGGAACTAGTTATTTAATCAGCTCTGTTAAGACACTGGGGTTTTTAACCTATTACTACCTAATGTTGCTACGTAAGGACAAAAGTGTATCTGTCAGTAATGACAGGAACTTGATATCAGAGAGACTGAGACATCTCGAGTGTCCAAACAGTGGGTAATTTGTCTTTAACTATTACAAGGTAAGTTTTCTTTGGTATTGGTTTATCCTAACTACTTTTTTATAAAAAAAACCCCAAATCAACAAAAAGGATAGAACAACCATTTGAATGAGCAATTCTGACAAACGAACACTGAAAAAATCTCATTAATTTAACATTGTTGAATGAGTTGACTGGCAAAGCATCCTGGAAACCACAGTGAGAGAAACAGAAAATTTTAAAATGCTGTAAGCTTTAAATAAAACATAAAAACATTTTGTGTGCAAGTGTGCAGGGAGAGGACCATCACACATAAGTCAGTGTTTGATATGTGGCATATAATTACAGGAAGTTTGTAGAAGGTGCCATGATACCTGTCAATTATCAGCAGACTGAAAATGCAGATAACATACATAATTCATCAGCATACTGCCCTTTGTTGTTAAGCTGACTGATTTAGCTCCATAACATAGCTGCTTATTCAAAACAAGACATTTAAATTCAAATGAAATACTGTTACCTCTTCAGAATGTGTTCAGCTATTATACTGATTCAGATGTATATATGCATTGCTAAATGTTAGCAAGGATGACTACAAACTACATAAATTTATATATGCACACAAATCTGTTGTATTATGAGGAACAAAAGAGGTGTTACCAATATCAGTCAGCCCTTATATTCTTGCACAAAATAATCTCTTAGCCAATTCTGGCTTTTAATAGTAAACATTTAGCAAGTAAAATTATTTTAATGTTCTTAATGTATTTGTTATTTATTCTGCAATTTATTTTAATAACAGCAAATATACTTTAAAATGTATTCTAAAAATAGTATAGAGGTAATTCAGCTTGATTTATCCTGTTATAGCCTTTAATTGTGCCTGCTTGGAGTCAGATGGATCTTAATAAAA
This sequence comes from Actenoides hombroni, assembly GCA_024336885.1. Lineage (NCBI taxonomy): Eukaryota > Metazoa > Chordata > Aves > Coraciiformes > Alcedinidae > Actenoides > Actenoides hombroni. The sequence continues at coordinate 81,771,548 of WUAM01000287.1, read as the reverse complement.
CCCCATCTATCTAGATAAGGGCTAGCAGTATGTACAAACCAGATACTGTATGGAGAATTTTCATGCTTTTTTTTACCTCAGAATATGAGACCTCACTTAAGATAAAGTAAAAAGACCCAACATCTACCAAAATTTAAAAAGCCTAATAGAAATATGGAGGTTCTGGAAATTGTTATTACCTATTGCTTGGGTAGAAGAGACAGAAAACAGTTCAACGTTTGAAGACAGATCTGAGATACAATAGAAATATGTGTACAGTACAAAACAGATAAAGAGGAAGGAAATGAGCTGCTTTTATTTACTATTTCAGAATATGGGAAGGAGAAGACACATTGTGAAATCAAAAGCATATCAAATAGAAAACTCATCAAGGGAAATGCCTTCCACATAAAGGAAATACTTTTCAGCTGGTGTTCACTCCCACAAGGTGAGTGGGAACAAAAAGCTCTTTTGCGCAAGTAGGGTTTCTACAAAGCTTGAACTTCCATGAGTGATGAGCGCACTCACACCCATATATCAAGGAAACTGTGAATGTCCTTATTGTGTACAAAGGCCCATGCTACTGTACTTAAGCTGCCACTATCTGATGGATGCATTTCCCCTTATCAGCAGGTTGTCTGCATTTGCCTATGCTGGTTCTGATTCTGGATAGGTAGATGTGCTGTGCACCTAAAGTACTACATCCTGTGTTATTACTAAATAAGCATAAAAGCCTTCTAAAAGGTAAATTGTTTTGATTCAGAAAACTATTTTCCTATGAAGAATAACAAAATATAGTAAATCAGATGATATGTAGAGTCACATGACATGGAAGTGATCTGAAAAGGAGAAGGTAGAGAAATGGGCAAGGAATCTGTCCTCTCCTCCTGGCCTGCAGTTAAACAATGACCCTCACTGGCAGCTTGGCCTTGCCCTGTAACCCTTTCCCAGCTTCTCTATTTTCATTACTGGCTTGAGTGAGGTCTTGAGCAAGAATAAAATTTCTCACAGTTGAAAGGGAAATCCTACCAGAACAGCTTCGTAAAATGTTTTGGGGTAAGTTTTCACAAGACTGTTGAAGAGAATAGCAAAACAAGATACAATTGATTAGATCCCAGTTTTTTAAAAAAGTATTTAAAAAGGCAGGAGAGGCTTCAAAACTAGCTTTGTGGGAGGAGCTCAGGCTGACTGCCTTCCCCACCTCTGAAGATTCCCCTGGAGCCCAAATAGTTTCCTTCCAGCTGCTAAGGTGTTTAACCTTCTTGTGTGGGTTCTGGAGCCAACTGATAACTCAGTGGCTGAGGCATCCTTTGGCTAAACCAGAGGAGAAGTTGCAGGTACTGCATCTCATTTTATATTTTATCATACAAACTCATCTCTCATATAAGATGCCATGTATTTGTTCTAGCAAATGCAAAACTGAATATCCATAATTAAGATTAGGTTTTGGATATGGTGCTTTGGCTAGCTGCAAATAAATTAAAATCAATTTGTCTGCACGTAAAACAATATAAAGTGTTGCCATATCTGTGTTCAACACATAATGTACTATTTATCTATCCATAGTAGCATTGCAAAAAGTAAGCAGCATATTTAAGCATGTGCAGATAGGGAGTCATTTCACGTAAGTAGATAAAGCTGTACTCAAACATATGCGCTGCACAAACAAAATATTTATTATACTCAAAAGTATTCTGTATACTCTAAATGTAAAAATGACTGTACTGATGATTATTTCCCCTGAGTAAACATAAAATAGCGCCAAAGGGCAGAATATTACCAGACTAGTTCAACCACACCTCAGGCTTCCTGCAGGCTCACTGAGATGATGATCTCCATACAGTTATTTGTCTTTGCTGCCCTTTCTCTCACCCTTGGTGATTACTTCACGTACATGGCCACTATGTGAGAATGAGATGGCCTGAAAATGAGGAATGTAAGAGCTGGAAAGCAGCTCCAGTTTGGGATGGGCAGAGAATGTTGTCCCTCTGTAGTAAGATGGAGTCATCCAAATATGTGGACAGTGGTCAAACAGCAGTAAAGACACTGGAAGGCCAAGAAAAGGAAGGAAAACACAAGTTTGGGGAGGTCCTTGGTTAAGTTTTGCCACCATCCAACAGACAAGGACACTTTGGCTGTGCTTGATAGTGTTTATTTACTTAGTGTCAGCTGGGTAATTTTTATCATAGTAGGCTCTGTTTGGTGATGCAACTACAGCTATTGTCCAAAGCAACTAACCCAGGATCCTCTTAACAAGTCTCATGACTGTAGTAGAACTTGACACATATTGTAAAATCGCAGAATCACAGAATGTTAGGGGTTGGAAAGGACCTGTGGAGATCGAGTCCAACCCCTCTGCCAGAGCAGGTTCACCTAGGGCTGGCCACACAGGAACAGATCCAGGTGGGTTTTGAAAGTGTCCAGAGAAGGATACTCCACAACCTCTCTGGACAGCCTATTCCAGTGCTCTGTCACCCTGACAGGAAAGAAGTTCTTCTTTATGTTCAGAAGGAACTTCTTATGTTCCAGTTTGTGCCTGTTGCTCCTTGTCCTTTTGCTTGGCATCACTGAAAGAGACTAGCCCCATACTCCTGACACCCGCCCTTTAGATATTTATAAGCATTCATAAGATCCCCTCTCATTCTTCTCCAGACTAAACAGCCCCAAGTCTCTCAGCCTTTCCTCATAAGAGAGGTGTTTCAGTACCCTTATGATCTTTGTAGCCCTTTGTTGGACTCTCTCCAGTAGCTCCCTGTCTCTCTTGAATTGGGGAGCCCAGAACTGGACACAGTACTTTGGATGTGGCCTCTCCAGGACAGAGCAGAAGGGGAGAAGAACCTCCCTTGACTTGCTGGTCACACTCTTCTTAATGCACCCCAGGATACCATTGGCCTTCTCACCCACAAGTGCACATTGCTGGCTCATGATTAACTTGTTGTCCACTGGGACTCCCATGTCCTTCTCTGTGAAGCTGATTTCCAGCAGGTCAACCCCTAACCTGTACTGGTGAATGGGGTTATTCCTCCCCAGGTGTAGGACTCTACACTAACCCTGTTGAACTTTATTAGGTTCACCTTTGCCTATATACTCTAGTCATATAAAAATGAAGATTTGTTCCATGTGGAGAGTTAAATCAAGAACTGTAAATGAAGACATATTTTGTTCAAGCATGTAATGATGGACACTTTATTTACAGTATCACATTATGGAATAGGTATTGTGGTTTAACATAAGCTGGCAAATAAGCCCTGCATAGACACTCGCTCACTCCCCCCAAGCAGGATGGGGGAGAAAGTCAGAAGGGCAAAAGTGTAGAAACTTGTGGGTTGAGATAAAGGCATTTTAATAGGTAAAGCAAAAGCTAAGTATGTGGGAAAAGCAAAATGAAGAATTAATTCACCACTTCCTATTGACAGGCAGGTATTCAGCCATCTCCAAGACAGCAGGGCTCCATCATGCAGAATGGTTACTTGGGGAGACAAATGTTATCACTCTGAATGTCCCCTCTTTCCTTCTTCTTCCACCAGCTTTATATTGCTAAATGTGACATCATACGGACCAGAATATCCCTTTGGTCAGCTGGGGTCAGCTGTCCCAGCTATGTCCCCTCCCAGCTCCTTGTGCACCCCCAGCCTGCTCACTGATGGGGTGCTGTGAGAAGCAGAAAAGGCCTTGGCTCTGTTTAAGTTCTGCTCAGCAGTAACAAAAACATCCCTGAATGATCAACACTGTTTTCAGCACAAATCCAAAACATAGCCTCATACCAGCTACTATGAAGAAAATTAACTCTATCCCAGCCAAACCCAGCACAATAGGTCAGAGACCATATTTTCTATGAACCACTTTATGAATTCTTACCATATTATTGATATAAATAATATATATCTGTGCAATCTTCACAAGTTCAAATTGATACCAAACATGAGTAAAGTTCAGATAGCTTCAAGATAAATATAGAAATCAGAACTAAAACACACCGAAGTGACAAACTTAAGTAACTGTTCTAAAATACTGCATGTATGTAATATATATAATGTTCACAGTCAGCATAAAGATATGACTAGCTTCCAGCAGAGCCAGAATCACAGGCTTTGCTGAGGAAGTGTTGGGTTTGGGGTTTCCCAGCAAAGCTGCTGTCAAGGACTGTTACAGTTTCTGTTCAACTTTCAGTTTTGGTAAAATACAGGACACAATCCCAGTTACCCAGATGCAGGAGAAAGGACTTTAATTCTCCAGTATGCAGTGCTGTGCTGACAGCTGAGTAACAGGTATTAAGATAGCTAGACTCAGTCACATTCTAGGCATTTATCATTTTTCAGATTAGTTAAAGTAGCAGCTGCTTTTTATTACAGAGTTTTCAGATGCAGAACCTCAGATGGCACAAATTATCAAATCCATTGAAGTCAACTGGAACTATGATAATCTACACCAGATGAGAATTTAAACTATCACTAGAGATACAGCCTCGCTAAAGGAATCTTAAATGAGAAATGTTGCCTAGTGGATATAGCAAAAACCTTGGAAAATAATTTGATCTGATTTTGTTAGTTCATATGTTAAAAGCAAGCTATGATAGTCTAGGGAATGCCTGCCAGTTTGTGGGTATGATTTCATTGTAATTTAAAGTGCGGATTAGATTCCCCATTTCAAAGCAGAAACAAGAGTGTATCTATGGAGCTGTATCAGCCTTCAAGAGTATCCCAGACAGGAATACTTCCAGCCTGGAAGAGCAATTAGATTGCTGCTACAAACAGCTGACCAGTATCACAGCACTTGGACATAAGCCTGGTATGTATCCCAGGAAAATCTCATCAGAAGTCTGGAAGATTTGGGCTCTTTATGAAGAGAAACCCTTTTCAATGCAAAGACAGTAAGGAAAACAGAGGAGAAAGGAGGATGGAGAGGGTTTTGCCTCCTTTCCCCACAGCCACTGATCAAAATTTGTTTCTCCAGATGCCCAAAAAAAAAGGGGGAAATGATGGTTAAGTGTAGCTGTCATAGGCCGTCAAATGTTGTGGTGCTTTGCAAGGTCTCTCCTTGTGACTTTGTTGGAACACAAACAATAGCATCTGAGACAGAACACTCCTGTAGGAGAAGGCAAAAATCATCTGTGGAGGTGTGAGGTACTAAGACATCATCTCATGACAGTTGTACTTTGGAACCTCCTGTCTCAGTGAGAGTTGCTAGGCAGTCTTTATTGTGGAGGGGACACACAAAGATGCAAAATTTAAAGGTCATTATTGAAAGCACACAATCCAAAGCTGGAATTCCCAAGGCATAGAAACATAGGACCACCCACCCGAGAGGTTCAGGCATATGATGTAAGACTAGTTAGAAATTAGAAATTTGATGCTTTGCTTACCTGTAGATTTCCAAAGTAGTTTACGTCTAATGAAACAGCTATCTGATGCAAAGATGGATGAGGAAGTAGTGATACAACACATGTACTCCTCAATGAGTGTTGACTAATGAAACTACAAAGAACATGCAAGGCAGTCTGATGAGAATGTAAAAAAACTACCCTGCAAGAGAATAAAGAATCTCCTCAGTACTAAAATACTGTTTAGGAGCTTAATGAGAAAATGGCTTCATCTGAATAAAGGCTCAGCCCTGGGGCTACTGATACCAAAGGCAGCAATTAGCATGGCTCCCTCCTGGTCAGTGCTGCAATGGCAAGTTGACCAGTGCTACCTACTACTTCCATGACACTACTATGGCTTTTCCTTCTCTTGATTTTTTGAGATCATGCAGTTTATTATCTTCTTCAGCATGGGCATGAAAACACAGGGTCCTTTGTGATGCCTTTTTTGTTTCTTTCAATACATCTCCTCCTTATTAGTATCAAAGTAATTAAAAAAGTTGGGAGACTTGCATAGGACACCAAGGCCAACTTTGCACCAAAAGCCTGTTAAGAAGGGTTGTGATCAGGTATAAGGTTTCAACTTGGAGAAAGCTTAACAGAAACATTCTGATGATCAGTCATAAAGAAAAATGTGCAGCAACAGAGATACAAACACTATTGTTTTTTTTGCGTTTTTTATTACTTGCAGAAAGGAAGTTTTCAGCCAAGCAAGGGTATCATTTTAGTTTTCTATGCACAAAGAGGGAATTGGTTTGCTGTAAATTACAAGCTAATGTTACTAATTACTTCTGTGCTTTTTATTTGAAGGACTACGTATCACTTTACGGATGAGCCCAAACACAAGTTGCCAGTTTTGAACAAGCTGAAAAAACAAGTGTCAGTAAGGACATACCCTTGGTGTGTTTAAAATCATAAAGGCTTACAAGAGTTAATACATGACATAAGAATGTTAATCCAAAACAGTATTCCACCTTCTGTATATAGCCACAAGCTTATATAGTGGCACAGAATCACCAGATACAGTTAATTGAGAATACTGTCGCTCCGACATTGGAATAAACTTAACGAAGGAGTACTAAAATTCCATGTGTGGGTGGCTGTCCTCTGTGTACATCTTTAGAACAGGCTTTTATGCAGGCTGGATCCCTTGCCACACTACACCATTTACAGAAAATTATGTTCTTTCTTAAAATGCTGCAGCTGCACTGAAATTCCAGTACAAATGTCAGCATCCATAGGCAAAAAACCTATCACGAAGTCAGCCTATGGCAGCGCTGAAGGAATAACCAAAACTACCTTTGTCCTCATCAGAGATAAGGCTAGAACATCCGTTGTGACCATCTGGGCTGATCTGTTTTGTCATAGAAGTCTCTGAGATTTCCTGAACTACTGCTGAGTTCAGCTGGAATGTATCTTTTAAGGAAGACATCTCTTGAGGTTAAAACTACTAGAGATGGAAATCCCATTATAATTTTCATTAAACTGTTCCAATGGTTAACTGCTCATTATTTGGGGAAAACTGTACCACTGGGTTGTAGTCTGATTTTGTTCAGCTTCAACATTCAGCAACTGGATCCTATTATGTCTTTGTCAGCGAGATGGAAAAGCCATATATTAATCACTGCAGATACTTTTGGACTACAGTCAATATACTTTCCTGTTTGATAAACCAAACAGAAAAACCTCTTTGTATCACAGCACATGAATCAATGATTTTTCTGGCTCTTCTGTCAAATTTCTGTGTCTACCAACAGTCTTCTTGAATCCTACACTGGACAAAGCAAATTCCAACAAAAATGGTTCCAGTGCCATTACCTTCCTTGACAAATCTCTCTGCACCTCTTCATTCCTCCTCCAAGTCCCCAAATAAAAACTTCTTAACAGAAGAAAAATTCCAACCAGCATTTTCAGTTCTTCTTTGATCCAGCAAAACTCAAATTTCTGAAGACAAAATGGCAACAGCAGCATTAGCTTTGCCATAACGTTACTGATGATTAGACTAGGGGAATTATCTGCAGACGTGGTTTTATTCCCTTATTTGTGACAATTGTACTGATACATGTGGAAAGGCTATGCAAGGCAGAGGAAGGATTAACAGAAGAAATGATGCATCTGTGGTACGAGACGTATTTAAAAGGACTGGCTCAAGGTTCAAAAGTTGTGTCAATCTATAGCATCACTACTCTTGAGATGCAAAGTAAAGTTGTGTAAGCATGTAACATTACTGAATGCTTTAGAGATGATCAGAGCCATGACGCATAAGGAAATCCAGGAAAACAAACTGGAAGCTTAGACTCCCCTAAAACAAAAGGCTGTGTTTGCTAAAGAATTTCGTTTTGAGAACACCTTGCTCAATTGAACTTCAATGCCTCCAAATTTAGGTGTTTTCTCCATCCTGGAGTTCTGGTATTTAGTGGGCAGACCAAATGTACAAGTAAAAAGGACAGTCTGTTTTCACTATTCACAGATGTATTACTTTAATAGTTACCCACAAAACACCTGTCTGCTTGCCCCCAACCTTATTTAGTAAAGTCATCTGGACTGCATCAATGACTTATCTTTGTTGCTTATTACATCCTCAAGCTTTTGGGTCATCTATTAGTACAATTAATAATTTTGTACAAAGTTTGACATAATTTAAAACAAACATTAAATAACCCATGGCCAAAAGCAATTCCTAAAACAAACCTAGTATGAATATACTTGTTCAGTTCAAACCCCCCATTTACTATTTTGTTTTTGATTGTCAGTTAACCAACATAATATTAATTAACAGGTTATATTGATCAAAATAGCATGACATATAAAAAAATGTAATGCAGTGGTAAGTCAAAATGTTTGGAAGAAGTCCAAGTATTACATAAACACAATTGTTATGTAATGTAAACACTACATTTTTTTACCAAGTGTGTTGTTTAATATAACTGTGGTCAGATCTGTTTTTTCTACACCTGTATTGACCAACTTTAAATTTTATTAATTTTCTTTAACATGTCAGTTATACATTTTTTGCCTACATGGATGCTAGCCAATAATCATCTAGATTGTCCTCTTTACCTGTTTTACCACCAGTACTTTTAACTTTGTCAAATCCTCTGAATTGTTTTTCCCAGTTTTGAATTTACTGAAAACAAACAATAGCAGTACAGATAGCTGGTTGGTTAGTTTGAATATAAACACTGTGTTAAAGTTACATGAACATGTTACTTTAAACCTATCTTTGATGGCTAACACAGTCCTCAGTTACTGCTGGACTAGGATGTGTTTTCGCACAAAGTGATAAAGTTTAGGGTTTACCTGAATGCTTGAAAGACAGAAAAAATATTTAATTATTCAGTCTTTTGTGTTTTACTAGCAACTTTTCCATCATTTCCATAGATCTGTATGATTCTTAGGTGTCCTGGTTTGCATAGGGACAGAACTAATTCTGTTCAGTCATTTAACTTTTGAGCTCAGTCTCTTCTAACTAACTGCACTGTCTGAAGTTAATGGCAGATTTTCACAGTCTCTGCTTCTGGCAGTGATAATGCTTGATCTTTATAGTTAATACCAAGGACTGGTGCACAGAAAGGCTCTTGCTTATACTTGTTCCTGTGCAGACCAAGGTCACTGCTAAATCTTGTGTAACACAGGGGAGGTGAAGAGAGTAAAAGGCTGCACCTGTGGGGAGGAGCAGACAGGGTAGGTGATCCTGAACTGATGGATGAGGGATTCCCTAATGCATGCATCATATTCAGTATAAAGCTGAGGGATCATGAGGGTCAACCTCTCCTCTTCAATGTCCAGCACCTGAGGAGTACTCTGTCTATTCTGCTTTTGATCCTGATCCATGTGTTCCTGAATCCAGTTCCAGAATCCGTCTCCTGAATCTGGTTCCTGTCTGCTGCTGAGTCCAGTCTGGGACTTCCCCAGTGCCTGCTCCACAGCATCAGTGGCAATGATGATGTAATTGCCATCAGGGGGGTTTGGGTTCGATATGGGTTTTGTATATATTTAACTTTATTGTTATTATTTTCATTAAAGCTGTTTTAGGTTTCCCTTCCAACCCATAAATTCTCTCTCCTTTATTTCCTTTCTCTTGCCCTTTGGAAAGGGAGGACGTTAGAGAGGATCTGTCATTTATCTCTTGGACAGCCCATCCCTAACCCCTGACATTAGGACTAACATAACCCACCCTAAATGTACCACCTCTAGTCATGAGGGCAGCAAGGGACATGAATGAAGCCATGCTCTTTGCAGACATAATTGCCATTTACAGCGCTGATTCACAGGAAGTAGTAACTACATAAAATCTTCCATCAGACAGCATGATGTATTATCCCAAGATGGTGTGTTGAGGCAATAAAGAGCAGTCACTCTTCTAAGCATCTGTTGAAAGGGTAGAGTCAGCATAAAATGTAGCCAACTTTCAAAAATTAGTTAAAAGCAGTTCTGTATTTTCCTATACATCTCCTAAATAACTTGTGAAGCTTATTTACAGAAGCATGTCTTTCCTGCTATGTAACAGATGCACACAAAAGAAGAGACTGACAAACAAAACCAGTGAAGGTAACCACAGATAAAAGTGCAGGCAGAGTAACAAGGGAATTATTTTTGTTCAGCATTACTTGCAACAGCTGGTATGACTCAATGAGAAAGGTGTAGTTATGTTGACACTGCTTCTTTCAGAAAGAAGTGACCTGTGGAGAGACATGAAGAAGCAAGCTGTAGATCAATCCACCTTAATTCTGCCAGACCACAACATCCAAAAGAAAAGGTTTCTGCAAGAACATCACAACATGCAACAACAAAAAGTATGTATTAGACTATGTTTATCAATGGTTTATAGCTTGGACAGCAGAGGACTAACTCCTATCTTGAATTTCCTTTTATGTTCCCCTCCTTATTTCCATTCACACCACAACTTTTTGCTTCATAACCAGACAGTGGAACCTTCATCTTGTCTAGGAACTGTCAATCATTATTATTTTTGGAGAAAAGATTTTAACTACATTTTCACTAGAGTTGAGCATAGAAGGTTAGTAGTAGTTTCATTTTTTAAGTACACTTCAAACAAAAATATGGTTGTTATGGGGCTAATGGATATTAGTATTCAGAGCATTACACTTACACTCATGATCTATACAAATGATACCACAAATACTCTTGCAGCTATCAGCATAAGCCAAAGTAGTAAATTCTTCATAATTTTCACTCTCCAGATGCTGAAGTGTATTCTTGTCTGGACTGTAGTCTGAAACATTATTTTGCAGTTCTCAAGCTACTTTGAAACAGTTGTCTTCTGAATGCTAACTGCAGTCTCCCGTTGGCAGATCCATGCAGAACATGTCATGAATGTTGCCATGGTTATACTCTCCATTTAGTAAACAGTACGAAATAAACTCACATTCAATGGCAATAATGCAATTTAGACCAGTCCCCAGGTACTCTTAAAGCGTTTCCTCTTCATTTACCCTTAAAATCTGAGTAGGCAGAGATTGCAGCTTCATTTCCAAGTTGCCAGTATAGGGGACACCATCCTTTTTAAGAAGTGCTCATACTTAGCAAGCAGTTTTTCACTCCTAGGACCATCACTGCAGGCAAGGCAAGAGATTTTGAGCAAAGGGAAAAAGTTGCCTTCTTCCCCTCAGCAGATGTGGTGACTACAACTCATGAGTACCAGATGGAGGCTGTCACCACAGCATCAATTACTGGGAGAGGAAACTGCAACTTCTGCAAGGCCTAGAGCTATTTTAGGAGGGTTTTCCTGACACTAGAATCAGTCCAGGGTGGATCTAATTTCCCTGGCAGTAAATGCCATTTAGAGGGTGGAGTTGGCAAAGGGACTGGGTTTATACATTCATCCTTTAAATCTTATTCGTATTAGTTCTGCCCTTCCCTTCCTCAGTTCTTCCACTCATAACTCATAATCTAGCGATTTCTTATTTTATTCTTAAAGAAAAGATCTCTAGCTTTCCTAGTCAACTTCAAAAGCAGCCATTCAACTGAAGCTATTCAACTTTTATTTTAAAATCAAAAATCAAAGCCTTTATGTTTACAGAGATAAACTGAAAGGTCAAAGTAGGGTGCAGACAGACTCAGTACTGGTTGTTCAAGCGTGCATATGTAGAGTTTTGGTGCCTGTGCTGCTGCCTTGAGCATCATGAAAACAGTGCTCAGGCTTTCCCACTGCTGCTGCTCAAGCCAGTGAAACCACAGAAGAACAAGGTGATTTTTATGCTGTCTGTAACAAAGCTGAGAAGCACATACTGAAATTACTAACTGGGAAGTAGTTCTGAGTTAGGATACTGGAGAGATTCTTTCATCTTCTCAGACTGGGGGAGCAGTTACATAGCATCAGACCTTCAGTACAAATGGATGAATTCAGAGGCTCCATAGAGACCTGTCCCTGCCCAGAGGCTCCATTTTTTGGAACCACTAAAAAGTGTATTTTACATGAACACGCCAGAGTGGATTTCTACCCCTCTTGCTCATGGATCACAACATCCGCAGGATGACTGATGGTGACATCTGCCTAAGCTCACAGTCACAGTATCTGACACAGTATCTCCTGGAGCATTTGAACCACACCACACACAGTGCTTGGATCTATTCCCTCTGAAGGACCCAGCAGAGGACAGTATATAGCAGTAAGACAGCTGTCCTATAAGTCCTGCCTAATTTACTGAAGCAAAGAAGCATGGATATGTATTAAGTATCAAGGGGTCCCTTCCTTTTCAGCAGTAAAACTGCCAATACAGGGTACTACCCCTGGAACAGGCTCGAAGTGCTGACTTTCTGGAAATAAAAGAGTACTTTGTGCCACTATTATTCCAAGTGGTGAAGGCAGCAGAGGTATATCTCTCAGCTCATCTTAATCTCTGCAGCACAAAACAAGAAAAAGAGGAATGCTTTCCTTTTCTATTCAGAGCAACTTAAAGAGTTAGATGCTGCTTAGTGACAGACCAGTAGAAAAAACCCAATTAAATCGCTGCTCTAAGAAGGGAATTCCAGTGAAACCTTTGAAGCTGCTGAAGTAAAAGAAGTATTGGTTTCTCTGAAAAAATTTTACTACAAAGCTCTAACCATATCTACCTTCTGAATTTGATTACAAGGCTTAGCTTGAGATACTGGCTCTGGTACACTTTCCAAGACTGCACAACAGGAAGAACAGGAAGATGGAAGGTTAAGTGGATGGAAAGCTTACAGGGCATTAGTCAGGACAGAGCAGTACAGTGTACTCTGAACTAGTAGCACTGAAGTATGGTCAAAGGAAGATGCGGAAGAGAAAGAAGGGCTAGAAACAGGCAAATAGACAATGACAATACTTAGAGCTGGAGTATAAAATAAAGATGAAAGTATGTCAACATTACCTAATATGTACATTGGTAAACTGTGTTTAAATTGAAGGTTGAGTGCTCCAAACAAATGCAGTATTCTACAACTCAATCACTCTGTGTAGCAGTGATAACTTGGCAAATTAAGTACAGATCAGTCTAACTAGCACTTGGGCTACAAAATTTCAACTCCTTTACAAAGCCCTGGGACAAATGTCCAAGTTTGACTTAGTTAAACCCAACCTACAAAAGTGAGTCAAGTACTTTGCTTAAGGATGGAGTTGACACCAAACACTACTATACAGGTATAAATAGAAGATGAAATCTGAAGGGTAAAAAAATAAGTGAAAACAACTCCTCAAAATGTTATACCCTCACACTGGGTCTTTATTAACTATTCAAGACCAGGTTCAATGGGGCTTTGAGCAACCTAGTCTAGTGGGAAGTGTCTCTGCCCATGGCAGGGGGGTTGGAACCTTTAAGGTCCCCTCCAACCCAAGCCATTCTATGATTCCTCAGTGCACAGCCCTCTTTGACAAAATGAGGCTTAACCAAATGGCACAGCATAGCTTTTCTGCCATACATAAAAATCTCAGTCTCTAATTTCATATACTCTTATTTAGAGCAGTAACCAGGTTTGTCTTTGAAACAACCCAAGAAAAGAGTCATCTGTAAATCCTCACTGGGTGTTTCAGTTCCAGCAAAGCAAGAGGCAGGTTTGCAATATTGCAATACTTGTAAATTAAGAACGTAAGTATCAGTACAAATAAAATTTTAAATAGACTGTTAAGAAAGTGGTCTTAAAGTTCAGCTCAGTTTCCCCAACTTGCTAAATACAATCACTGGTGACCAAGTTAGGGGAAACAGACATTGTACCCAAGCCTTTTAAAAGAACGACAGCTTAAACAGCAACCATTTAAGCGCTGCTTAGCTAGTCCTCATTTTTTCCACCTCCATACTTTCTGTGGTCGTCAGTTACAATTTATAAAGGCAGAGAAGATCACAGAAGACTGACAAATACCTGAAGCAAGTTGCTGGCCAGGTAGCTACACTTTCCTCTTCTTTGCACTGCTGTTCTGGTAGAGACAAGGAGGCATCAGCACAGAAAGGGTCCTACTGATGTGCACCACATCTCTGTAGTGCACGGGCAGGAGCTTCAGTTTTTGGCATATTTAAGCCGTTCCCTTGTAGTACAGCTCTCTTGCCATCATAAATTAATCTGGATTCAGCCTTCTTGAAATGGAGAAAAGGGTTTTAGGGTTTGGGTTTGATTATTTGGTTTTATTTTGTCTTTAAAGCCACTTTTAAAGCCATTCTACTAGCACTAAGCATCCTGGAAAATGTACTTCTGAGAATTTTAGTATACGTTATTTCTCTTTCTTTGCCACAGGTGATGATCTAGGTTAGCAATGCCTTTTGTTTGTGACAGCTGATTGATGTTTGCATGCCCTTTTTCATGCAGAGTTTCTGCCCCAGAATTATTACATTACCTGCCCCAGAAAAGTAGTTATTTGATCTAATGCGAGGAAGTCTAAAGTAAAGTGCAGTTTAAAGGAAGGAAACCTGAGAGGATAAAAAGGAGGTTTGTTAGTGTAGGATGCTTATCCACAAGAAGGCAGACAAATAGTGTTTGCTCTTATACCACCAGTCTACTTCACTTTCTGTGTATTACATGTGCTCAGGTTGTTCCTAAACCTGTTGGTAGACCAATTGGTGACATTGTGCACCTGATTAACTTCTGACCTGGCCTATCACATTTTTGATGGAGGATGTCTAACCAGAAAAGGATAAAGCTTTGAGGACTTCTTTTTTTTTTTAAACCACTTTACCACAATTAAGTGGATGTATTTGCAGTAAACAGAGAAAATACCTATAAGGAAGTTATTTTAACATCTGAAGTTGTAATCAGTTTTGCTTTTATTTTAGTATTACAAAAATAGAATCCTTTAAAAATAGTTTATAACAGCCTGTGAGGGGAATAACACTCTTTTTACTCTGAGTGTTCATGAATTCTGCAACTCAGATTTATAGAAGGCCACAACAAAATCATAGGGATGTTTCTAGAGTCCTCTAAAGACAGAATCTGCTTTTGACTTTTTGCAAATAGTAAGTGAATAAGTTAAAAGTGAAGAAAGGTGGGAAACTCTTATCTATTCCAAGACTTTGAAATTCTGAACCCTCTAAATCAGCTCAACATGTTTAAGACACCACATGCACATTATCATTTCATTTGTAACAGTGATGCTTTTATCCCTAGTAACTTAGTGACCAGAACTATCCCAACAGATATCCCAACACAAGGTGTCTTATAAGGAAGAAATAATTCACTCCTAGGGTCTATTCTCAATAAATGTAATTCCTTGAGGAAATACAGAACAGCATTAATTTACATGGCTCTGGGGCTATGGCACACAAAATACCCTCCTCTTCAGTCCATCTCAGAATGACTTCATACATCAAGTATCAAGACACAAAAAGGCAGAGGACACAGAAATGAATGTCAAGAGGATTTAGTTCAAATTTAAGATGTCTGTCTCTTTTCATTATTCTAGAATACTGATAGAGTATGCTTAGTATTTTCAGTACATTTTCCTAAATGTTTTTAGATTCTAGCCTCTGACTCCAGTTTCTGAATCATCATGGAATTTCATTAAAACAAAAGGCTGCATTTTGAAAGGGCTCATTCAGTGCTGTTGGTTTATTTTCACTTTAATAGAGAGACTCCAAAGAGGTGGCAGTATTTATCCTACAGTATTTCATTTAAAAAGCTAGTAAAAGGCAAATGTTCTTTTTTTAACTCCTTAAATTAAAAATAGTTTTTGAACATAATGAAGGAAACCATTTTAAGAAAACATTGCATAGCCAATGATATTGGCCAACTACACTATTTTCTTCATTGAACAATCTTAAGATGATAATTTCATTGACACTCATAAGTACAGTCCTTTTTTCCTCTATTTGAATTTCCAGTCACTACACTGCAAAGCACAGTGATATTCACTACCTTTACCTACAGCAGTGTTCTTCAAGCTTCCAAATGATGGTAGAACACATCTGGTATCTGTAAGACCTATAGCTTTCTCATAGAAACTTTAAGCCTTTTTATATAACTAGGCACTTAAGAAACAGGATAAAACCAGACTTCATTAGCACTGTAAAGGCAACTGTTTCAGTAGGCCCATCAGTCTTTCATGTATTTGATTATTTTAGTGCTGTCGCCTCAAGTAATTATTCTTCTGGTTTGGTTTTGTTTTTCTTAAAGCTCTAGCTCTGAGAACCCTCTAGCCTCCCTTCTTTAGTTTCCTCCTCTTTATCTCAAACCCACTACCCTCCTAGTGTTTAGAAATATTTTATGCAGCACATGGATCCAGATTCTTGTTCAGCTTTAATGTAGGAATGCTGAGTCTCATCTTTCCAGATAAGTTTTAACCACCAGGGTGAACTTGTGTTGTCCAGCAATTAGCTTGTCTACCATCCATTTTTCTACATTTAGACCATGATTTGCTTCATCAAAAAAGAACATGGTACAGGTGTATGTGATCTTTCTTTTAAATTTGCACAACTGGTAGAATGCTCAAGCCCTGTATGTTTTACTGGAATGAGCAAAAATGACTGCAAGTGGCCTAATGCTCTGAAAGATTATTAAGAAGGAATTTCACTAAGTGGTGGCCAAGGGTATTCTTCCAAGCAGCTCACAGAATAGCCTTTGATACATGCAGGAAGTTAACCAAGTTAAAGATGCTGTTTTCCAGCAATTCCCTCCTCTCTGCGTAGCTCTGGAATATAGCCCTCCCAAAACCATGAAGCAGAAAAAGAGGAAATTAATTGCGTAGCTCAGAAAGGTCTTTCCACACAAAGAACATCCACTTAAAGAAAAAACAACTAGAAGTTAAAATACAGTTCACGTATGGCTTTAACATGTCAGTGTCTTTATTGGAGTTAACAAACCTTCCCACTTGCTTTCAGAAAGTTAAAGGAACTCAAGGAGCAAAACTGGCAGGACAAAGGAAGTTCAGCCTCAGATGATAATTTGCAAACTGTTACGGTGTCACACCAGTGCTGAGGTAGCCCAAGGAGAATCGTACCTCATGCTTATGGTGGAATGTCAAGAGCAAAGATGCCATTACCTCTTCATGTACTCCCTAGCACAGAAATAAAAAAGCTTCACCAGCGTGTAGCTATTAATATTCAGAGACCGAATGGGAAGTAGCTATTCCTGCTGAGAGGTAGACAGATGAAAGAGGTGGATCTATGGGCTTTTCCACCTGCTTTTCGCTAGTGTTTATTAAATGAATTTATTAATTTCTGACCAGATCTGAAAAGACAAAAGAACAATTAAGTTGGGATAACTGACACATGGGCTACTTCTGCTTATTATGGATGTTTTGCGGTTCACTTGCATTCCTTTCACTTTTCTCATTTCTCAAGTTTTGCTGTACAGCTTCTTTACTATGACGGGAAGAATTCTTCTGGTGGCACTAGTGTGTTATTTTTATTGCAGCAGATGGCTGGGACCTAGTAAAGAACTGTCATTACCCAATTTAGAAGAGCATTTTTACTGACTTGCTAGACACTTTTTAAAAACAGAAATAGCACTAGAACAACAGAGAAGAAAAAATGCTTCAAGACGTGAACACTTATTAGCAAAGAGTGACGGACTGACAATTATACGTAACTTTCCTCTGCTCTCATATACATGCAAAATGAAGGGGTTTTTTTTGTGGTTTGGTTGTTTTGTTTTTTTTTCCCTTAACTTTCAACGTTTCTCTGCTCTCAGAAATACTGAAATCAGTACCATACTAATAGTCAAACAAAGTACTACATCCTCATCTCTGGCCTGTAGCATTCAGGTTCCCTAACACCTCCAAAATTTAGTAGGAGAAAAGTTTTTAAATCCAATAGATCACTTGTAAAATACGTGCCTAAAATGAGGAAGAAGCCAGTTAATATTCCAGCAAAACATCTGTGGACTTATGAAACTGGCACCTCAAAAGTAACTGTTTTGTGCAGTCTGTACTCAGAAGCACAACCACTAGTTTAAAATAATTTCTTACCCAGAAGGTAGTTCTCAGGACCTCAAGAAAAAAACAATTTGCAGTACACAGAAAAAAAACCTAACTATGCAGAACATAGTTCAGGCCCTGTCTGCAGTTTAAAATCCCTGGTTACAAAACATCAAGTCATTCTCTTAGTAAGAGCAACTGACAGCAGGAAAAAAACCCCAAAACCACCACCACCACCAAAACCAAACAAACAAAAACCCAAAACCAAAACCACAAAAAGAACCTCTATAACCAGATGTAAAAAATTCTCTACCTGTGAAATTTCAGATCAGTTCTAGTGTCTGAGCACATCTGCACAAAACAGGCAATATAC
>WUAM01000287.1:81733783-81751343 GCA_024336885.1 Actenoides hombroni | reverse complement strand
AAAAGAGGCTGCTGCTCGCCTTTTGTTTACGGCGGCGGCTCGGGGTGTCTGTGTGGGGCGCTGGGATCTCCCTCCTTCCCCCAAAACCTCGGTCCTGACCGCTGCGGATTTGACTTGATGGGCAGCTTCAAAACGTGCCATAATTTTTTTTTTTTCCGAGGGGGAGCTATGACCCTACTCCGAGGCTCAGTGCCCTTCCCTTCTGCCTAGGGGGACTTAAATTATTTTTTTTTTTTTAATCTAATTAACTTTCTTGTGAGTTTCATCCTTCGGTTTTCTCTTTCCAAAGGTCTGAGGTGCATCTGTGGTTCTCAGGACTGGCAAAACCAGAAGTAGGACTTTTTTTAGTTGGGTTGGAAGTGCTGAGATTTTTTTTTCCTTTTTGCTTGGTCTTGATTCTGTTTGCAAGCGATGAGGAATGACAGGAGTGTGCATAGGGAGGGTTTCTTGGCTGATTACATTTAAGCCAGGAATTCACTGTGAAAATAAAGCCAAGGGGCGATAAATAAAAGATGCAATCTTCTCTAGGAGACAGACACCCAGCGTGGGCTTTGCTTTGCTTGTTTTCAGGAGTGGAATAGGCTTCAGTGAATAGTTGTGAAAGGAAAAATAGTAACTTTTTGTATGGCTTTAAAAGTGGGGAGGGGGGGCAGAGTGCATTGAGTAATGTTGGCAAGGGTCAATGTGAAGAAAGAAAATATGCATAAATACAACTGAAGTGTTGACTGCTGCTTCTGGAGCCGTTAAATGCATTCCAAACAAGTCCTATACTTACTGATGAAAATACATTTGCTTTGTTTTGTTGCATTCCCCCCCACACCTTATGTGAGCCTCCTTTGGAAGGCTGTGCAGAAAAGTAGTGAAAACTGGTGATAAGAAACATGTCAGTTGTTTTGACAGAGGCCTTTGACTTGCCTGGTGAGGGAGTCGTGGAGCACTGGAGTAGGCTGGATTCTGCTGTAGGAAAGTTCTTGTGTAATTTGGATAGGTAGCTGTGTCATTACAGCTGGCTCTTACCGGCGAGATACTCCTTGTGAAGCAGAAGGGTTCAACTCTTGAAGCAAATTCAACTGGAGCGAGTTATATTGAGCAGAGAATGCAATTAGATGTGTATGATATGGCTGAATATGTATCATTGAGGAAAACTTAATGTTGAGTTTATGTAAGTGCATGTTTAGTGACTACATAAACATGAACTTATGTTCTTTGCAGTGTGAGTAATGGAAACTGTAAATATTTACTGTTGTACTATGGAAAAGTGCAGTTATTGGACAAAGTACATTTTATTACATATCAGTTCTGACTGCATTACTTGTAACCCTAAGTAGTACTATAAACAGGGAATGCAGGATTTGATTTCTCAGGTAGACACATAAATTTCAGTTCAGTGGTACTTAAATGGAACTGTTTGCTTCTGACTTTTTTTTTTTTTCAGTCTAGCCTTGAATAAGCATTTAGACAATTTTATCATGGCAACTCATTTCAAGTGCGAGAATTGCAAAAATATTTGCCTGCGCTCCACTAAAAAGTTCATGTGATCTCGCTTTGTGCCTCCCCAACTTCATCTTGTGTGTGTGATGAAAAGAAAATCCCAAACAAAAGATGACACATCAGTGATATACACGAATAATGTTCTTAATAATCAAGCAGTAAGGTTGTCTACTAGCCTATTTTGAAGTTGAATGATGTTGTCCTAGCATCATAATTAGCATCACTTCATTCTGATTTTTCTCCAAAGAAGTTGGCTTCAAAATTCCATTTGCATCTAATTTATTGATGTTTTTATAGCTTTTTGATATGCTTCAGTTAGACATGAAGGATTTTATTTAATTTATTAAAAAAAACCCAACCAACCCACCAGAATATAGACTCCTAAAGCAAACCTGTTCAGCTGCATAAGCCAGAGCTTTTCTACCATACACGTTTTTCATTTTTCAAACCAAGTATTTTTAGTAAAAATTACAGTGTAAACACGAAAACACTTTGTGAGTAAATACAACTATCTGGAAGGAGTTAGAAATTGACAGTTTCATTTGGCCAAATTTGTGAAGATGCCAGGAGTGAGCAGACAGTTTCAGATGGCAAAGTGTATATTTGGGTTCTGAGGTTTGTCCTGAATTAGTATACAGTACTGTATTGTCGCAGCTGTGGCTGTCAAGGTTAGGAAGAAGTGTGATCCTTCAATAGCAGAGCTGAGCTGGCAAGAGCCCTTAATGCAGCTATTCTAGGAGAAGAAAAAAACCCCTGTGCCTCTGCTGGTGTGACTCTTGCTTGGGGAAAGATGGAGACTGCCTTGCTGTAGTGCTTTAAAGCTTGGCTTTGCTGCTGTAGCTGTATACACATTAGAAGTACTTTAGGTGTATTTGGGTTTTTTTTATATCACATATAAGTATTCCTAGAGTATCTTTTATCTGTAATTTGAGGTTGGTTTGTCTTTGTTACGTAGACCCTGTTTGCTAATACAGGTCTTGCTTTAAGGTGTTACAGTCTTTTCCACAGCAGCGTGAGGCTTTGTAATCACGGTAGTCATGCCTCTTAGGTATGAATGGCAAGAGAGCAACTTTGAGGGAAGAGACTTCTAGGGAAGGAAAATAATGTAAAGAATTAATTGACTGGCACTTACCACAGCTCTGGAATTTAATGTCCATACTGTGAGCAGGAAAACTACCTTACCTGTCCAAGAGAGTTCAGCTGAACAGCAGCATCATCACCACAGACCTGTAGACTCAGTTTACTGAAGCTCCTTGGTGATATGTGATTGGGGAATGTAACAAAAATAGTTTTGGGGGGGGGGGTGGGGTGGGTGGGGAAGTAAAATAAGTACATAAAATTCTCAAGTGTAAAATAATGGTTGGAGCTCCCTGAACGTTTCTTTTCTTGATTCTTAAATGAAGCTAAAGACTTGTGATGGTTTTTTTTTCTCCAGTATTCTTTAAATGAGAAGTATATTATCTTCTTGCAGATGCTTTTATCACCTCTTATTGCATCTGATTGTCATGTCCCCCCCTGTCTTGTCCTCCCTCCCCCCACTTTTTTTTTTTCTTTCCATTTTAAATATGAGCTAAAAGGTGGTGATTGTTTTCAAAGTCAGAAGAAGCCATTTTCTTTACCAGGATGAGGAGAAGGCCTTTCAAGACCACATTGGTAGTTGCTACATATAATTCTGGTGGAATGTGTATTGTAGATGACAAATTTCAGATCCTTTTAATGGATGATGATTCCAGATAACTTCTTATTCTTTCTAGCCATCTTTACTCAAAATAATGTGAAATTATGGAGGAAGTAAAACAAATGTGATTTCCCCTCTTTCAAGGTTAAGTTGTTTGAGTGCCAACAGTATAATATGAAACACCTTTCTGTTGATAAAACCACACCAAGTATTTTATTAGCAAAGATGGCACAAACATTTTTGTGCTATGAGTTGAAATGTGCCTTTTAGCAGACATGATGATCTTCACTGATGCATGTAATATATATCTAATTGTTGATGAAACCTGTAGGACACATGGATTTAGTAAAAAACCCATTTCATGCAAGTAATACAGAGTTGCATGCCAAAACAAAGGCTGTCACTTAAGGAGATGCAAGCACTGTGCTGTGCATTAACTTCTTGGTGTCCTTTGATACCAAATTGCCCAGTATGTGTAGTGACCTTTTTCCAAGGAGAAAAAAGGTTGTGTTAAACTCTGCACGCTTGAGAAGTTTATCTGACATGCTGAAGGAACAAGCATGTTTTCTTCCATAGTCATCCTGATGCTGGGGTTTATTTAGGAATATGACTAAAACAAGTAATTCAGAAGCTGTTAAAACAATATTGTGGTAGGGCAGTAAACAAATCATGTCTGATTTTTTTGCTGGACTTGAAACTTCGTGTCAGGACTACTAGAATCTTGTGAAAATATCTTCTTTGATTTCAGTTTCAGTTAAGAAATAACCACTAATATTTCCAACTTCCAGAGCAGAAACAAGTAAAGTCATTTTTAAACATTTCTTCCTGAAAGGGACATGTCTGAATGCATTCCAGTTTCCTTGTTAGATTTGGAATGCAATGCATTAATTAGGGACCACATAAGCTATTTTCAGCGTGTGTGTGCTGATGTACTATCCTTGACCTTGAATAATTTCTTTGGAAACCCTAAAAGAAAAGGGAGGGAAAGAAAGGAAAAAAGCTTTCTTTCAAGACCAGATTACTAAATTTGGAAAACTTTGTAGATCGACTCCTGCCTTTTTTCAGTCTTTCTAAAAATAATCTCATTTGGATTTCATATGGATTTGAAGAGAAGGTAAGTATTTTAGAGTTATTTCAATACATGAAAATAAAACTTTCCTACTATTCATAATCACATAGAAATTATATACCGTGTCAATGCTGCTGTAGAATTAGTTTTTAAGGAGAAAATGAAATGTGAATTCTCTCATCAGTTTTTAAAACAAGGTCAGTTTTCATGTTTCTTATGTTGCATTGCCTCCAACTTCAAGGCTTTCCTCGCTTCCAAGAAAATAATTTTCATTTTTAAAGCTTGCTTTCTGTTTTAGAAAGTGATTCTATCTCTTGTATATGGTCAGATGCTTTGGTATGTAGCAGTTCTTGAGTTGAGCCAGTTGTCATGCTAGCAACTGATGCCTCTGTGTTCTTTCTCCTTGTACTCTGACTTTCAGAGATGAACAATTAATTAAAAGCAAAACCTGTGTGTGAGGGTAGGCAGGAACTGTTTAAGTTAGCATTGGACAAATTGGTTTCCTTAAAAATCAGTAGCTAGTTGCTGTGTTTTGCCATATTTGTTTTTTTTAAGGAACCTGTTAAAATTGAACCCTTATGTAAGACTCTGGTGAAGTTCTAATCTAAAAAAATATAACCTACTTTGAGGGAAAAGAAGTATATCATGTACAGAAGTTTCTGCTGGTGAAGGATATATTGGTGCACTGTAAGATACATCTGCACGGGTTCAATTTTGATGTCACTTACTGTCTGGGTAATCTAGTTATGTCAAGACAAATCATGAAGTTTTGTACTAGTGTAACAAAATGAGTGCAAAGTTATGGTAGTATAGGAATGCTGCTGACATCCCTTAATTTTCTTTTTCTTTAGCTGTGTTTTTATGTGGGGATTAGGTGGGAGAATTTACTACATTGTTAAAAAAAAAAAAGACCATGATATTTTAACTGACAAAAGCTATCCTATTTTATGAATATGCTGTCTGTGACAGGAACTAATTTGAAATTTAAAAAGCTTTCATGTGTAACAAGGGTACAGATTTAATGTGAATTCTGATTGCCAGGAATGCAGTCAGCCTGACAGCATGTGAATACTTGAGTGCAGTCCAACAACTGCACTTGTTCTGGGAGATCTATCTCCTTGAACTTCCAGTTTTTCTTCTCTGTTTACTATCTAAGACTAGCTTTGTAAAATGCTTCTCTCAGCTGGATATGTATGCAGCCCTTGACATGTCTTCATAACCTTCTGTGACCTGGATCACTAAAGATGTTGGCTAGTACTGTATGCTGGTTTGCATTCTCCTTATAGCTATGTGCCAATTACCATGATTTATGTGATGCCCTTGCGGTACAGTACCCTGACATCCTCTGATGAGGATGCATATAGCAATATGCATACAATCTTTGTTGTCTTGCCCTGCTAGTGAAGACCAGGATGTCTAGAAAACTTGTGATGTAAGTCACTGTCTTAAAATAGTTTTTCCTGACTTAATTCTGCAAATGTGCAAGCAGACCAGCGGAGTGTAGCCTTCTAATAGTAACTACAGTGTAGAGAATTCCTTTGTGGTTAAGTCAGAACTGATAAAAGACGTGCTGTAGGAGCTGAGTGGTTGTACAATTTTGACATAATTCAGTATAGACTGAAGTGTCTCCTAATATGGGCTTGTTATCAACACTTTATTAGACTCTTTTGAAAAATGAAAAACAAATTGTGAAAGAGGGAAATCTTTAACAGTGTTTAAAATGTTTTTTAAGGTAACTGATGTACACCACACACTTCATAAAGGAAAGCTTAATCTTTCTTAATTTTTTGTTACTTTTCACTCTAACTCTCTACTCCCTGTTGCAAGTGAGTGCATTTGACAGTCTTGAATTATCTGGAAGTTTCTGTTTAGGGGAAGCATGGGCAATGGCTGAGAATGTCTGACATTAATTGGAAGGATGCAGTAAAGCCTGTCACTAAGTTTAAATTCACACTAGTAGAGCTAGTGGATCAGATAAATCAGAAACTTGTTTACCGAATTAATGTACTAAAAAATCAGGTGACTTACCTTTTGCCCTGCTTTGTTTAACAATCTGCCTGTTTACATAAGTCATCTTTCATTGTTAATTGGTGTCAGACCTTTAATATGTTGTGGGATTGTTGAAAAAATAAGGGGGGGAAAATGGCATAATAGGAAGAAATTTCACAGAAGCAGGCATTAATGCATATCTTTATTGTATCTTTTTTTTTTTTTGGACAATAGTTAATTGCATTCAATTGATCATTTTGAAGACTGGGAAAGTCAAATGTTGCATAGCTGTATGACTTCTAAGAAATGAGACAGTTGTACACGTGCCAAGTTTAACTGCTAACTGGTTACTGACAGACGGCAGTAATGCAAATACAGCACAGGAACTGTTCAGGAATTGTGCAGCTGCCTACAGTGTTAAATTTATACTGACTAATGAAATGAAGAATATTTGACCATTGAGGCAATTAATTGGATAAACTGTTTTCTAAAGTGTGAGACAATTTTACTATTTGTAATAGAGTAGAAGATCAAGTTTGCATGTATTCTAATTACTTTTGTATTTTTAAACTTGTGTTAAAAGTAAGGTTTGGGGCTAAAGGCTTTTACCAGCACTGGCTCACTTGGATTTGTTTCCTTATGCTTAAAAGTTTGACTCTGTCTTGTTTTATACTAGTGGCCTGCCTTCTCTCTGCATAGCTGTGTTCAGCTGTGTGACAAGGCGCAGTGGCAGCACAAACTCTCTTCAGTCAATCAGCTTCTAGCTTACCCTTGCCAGCAGCAGCTGGTGAGCTTTATTAGCAGTATTTAATTTCTACATTCAGCCTTGACATTTTGGCTAGCCTGAAGTTTATAGAGCACCAATCCATATTCAGTGATTGATAATTCAAGGATTGGTAATATGTTTATAGAAAGTATAAATAAATGCGGGTAGTATGGTCTTCAGGGTTCTGTATGCTTGGTGGTTTTTTACTTTTGACAACTTACCTACATCTTTGGCTTGGAAAGGACAGCAGATAAAATGTGCTAAGAATTCATTAACAAACAGATCTACAGAATCTTCATGGAGTCTTCTGGAAAACGTGAATAAATCGGTGAAGTTGAGTGGCAAACCTTGCAGTATGCTATTGGTTACTTGTGCAGCAGTTGCCTCAGTGAAGCACTTATTTTGTGTCTTCTGTTTGTGGAATACAATGCACTGAATATGTGAAAAGTTGTCTTAGTAAAATGCTTGTTTGCATATTTACAAAGCTGGCCTCAGTGACCACATTAAGCATGGCTTGTGCTTCTTCAAGGAGATTCTGATGAAGCTGCTGATTTTAGAAGCTTAAGAACAGGGAAGAATTGATAGTCTGAATTGTTTAATATATTAGCTAAAGAAAGAAAATCTGGAACACTTTTATTCTGAAATACTGTGTTACGACTAATGACAACTGGGACAACTGGCTGCGGAGCTGCTGTTGTACATGCAAAATAAGTCTCAGTTCCTCCACTGATATAGGTTGTAAACTGAAATCTTGCAGACTGACTACAGTTACTGTCTTAGGGATAAAATATCAAGTCCATTATATCCTGTGTCTGGATATAGTGTAGCTGTATTACACAGAAGCCTGAAACTTCCAGTTTTGCTGCTTCTAGAGCATAGGGATGAAGATGACATCAGTGTAGCTGTTTTTTAGCTTTTTGCTATTGCACGCTATGATATGTGAGAGAGACATCATGTGGCTTTCCTGATCTCATCTAAATGCATGAATTAACAGAGGTTACTTCAGCTAAATGTTCTTCTAATGAATGACGAGGAATGTCACAGGTGCCTTGGCAGTGTGGCGGGATAAGGAAGCTGAGAATAACTTGATTAGTGATACTTAAAAATTTCAGAAGCAGCATATCACTTAGTTTAACTGTTTGGGTTTTTTTTGTGATCAAACTTAATCGTTGTGTATTCTGGCAATAATTTACAGGCTTGATTTATCGGTGGTTATGTAGATGATAAATGTAAGTGGCTGTTTAGTGTCAGGAGTGAAGTGTTTAGGACTAAGCAAGAGCTTGGTTCATTGAACAAGATGTACTTGAAGAGAGGTAGTAAATGCAGAGTTGACCTTAATAGATGAGAGACTAAGAAGTGGAGAAGTGATGATGCCTGAGATAAGGTAGAGGTCAAAGACCTCAGTTGGTCCCTGAAGAGGTGTATTTAAGGAGGATATAGTCTGAATGACTGCTCCCTGTATATGGTCTGCTTTCAATGGGTATTAGTGAAGGCATGAAAGCTGATAGATTCTTCTCTACAAAATGAAACAAAGCTTTCAAAATGCAAAGCAAGCTGGAAAACTCTAATGTAGCTGTCCTTTATCTTTTGAAGTTGTAAAATATGCTTGAAGTTATGAAATGGATGTTGTCTCACTCTTGTGTCCCACTTTCAATTTCATAATAAGTTGTATCTGATGCACAAAGGAAACACTCTGTTTTTCAGAAAACACTGACTTTATTTGAAGTGTGTTTGTCAGATTGTACTTTATCAGAAGTTATTTCTGTTCAGTCATGGTGAAGGCTCCAGCATTACAGTGGTAAAACAAAACCATTGACTTAATTTTTTTACAACTCCTTGAAACATTTATTCATAGAGTTAAGTATGCATTGAGAAGATCATAGAATATAACTGAATTTCTTTTACTATAAGCCATAGTCAAATTGTGGTTTAATTCACCTCAACAGGCAATAAATGGCTTAATCTTAAAGCATTGTATATTGCAAAAAGAGGAGACATGTTTTCTTACCTTTTTTCCTCCAATGAATACTGGTGGCAGAGGTTTTTTTTGAGGGCTCTTTTGAAGTGACCTTGGAATAAGAATAAGGGGTGCAGTGAGGAAAGACAGGAATGGAGTGAAGAGTGATGCACAGCTTTATTAGGCACTTTTTCAAACAAAAGTAGGAAGTAGGAATGGGAAAGAGGAAGAGAACTGTCTGAATTGCTACAGTGGTGATCAAAAGGACTGCAGAGTTTTTTTCCTATGGATAAGAGGCCATGTGGAGGACAATCCTGACATTCCTAGGGATAGAAGATAAATGCTGAAGTTTGGAGATGCAGACCAAATGTGAGCATTGTAATCTCAGTAGCTAAGAATTGAAAAGTTTTGCTGGGTGTAAAAGGAAGGACTTGTATATACACAGAGGGAACAAGGAAGGGTGCTGATGTGCTCTGAAAATTGAGTACTCTCAGCATGTAGAGTAAGCTTGAAAGAAGCAAGATGGGAGTAAGATCAAAGCTGCTACTTCCTGATTACTCAGTGTGAAATGATAGCTAGTGAAATGTTAGACTTGTTGAATGGAAAGACATGTGAATCATGTTATGAGGTCCATCTTCCCCTCCCTCTTTGAATAACATAAGGAATTTAAGAAGTAGAGTGTTGAGAAACATCTACCGAAAAGAGGAAGCAGAGGAGGATGACTGTGCAATAAGACACTAGGCTGTGATTTTTAGGTGGTAAAAAGAGAACCACAAAAGCCAGTGAAGATCTAATGTTCTGGGAAAGGACACCCATGGGTGTCACTGATTAATGGAAGTGCTGAAAAGCAAAGGAATCCAAGTTCTGAAACACATCCAGGTAAGATCTTCACTGGGGATCCTGGTGAGAGCCGTCCCTGTGTGATGCACTGCACAGGTTCCAGCAAAGGCTCAATGGCAGAACCACATTCCAGGCAAGGGCCTTGGCATACTCAATGACTTGCCTGTGGGAGCGAGAAGATGGTGAGGTGGGACAGGTAGTATTGTGATATAACACAAGCACCTCAGGCAAAAGTTAATGGGTGAATGAAGGGGGAGAGTCAGGAGCATGAGAGTGCAAGAAGTCTGTGTATTAGCCTAGCACGCATGTAGCTTGATTAGTAGGCATGAGGGGTTATCTATAGCTGTGTTTTGAGCCAAGCAGCTTGGGAGGGATAGAATTGCGTTCACCCTTGGTGAGGAAATGAATGTCCTGAGCTTGAGGATGGGTGAGTGTCGTATAAGAAAAAGTCAGAACAGATGCACCTGTATTGCAGCTGATGCTGGTTTGAAGTGCTGTTTTGTAGCTGATGGTGGTTTGAAGTAGAGTAGGAAGGGTATGTTTGCAAGGTGGGACTGTTGTGGAGGTAGCATGCAGTTTAATCTTCCATCTGTAGCTGTGTACATGTAGTGTAAATTGTCAGCAACATGTTCAGCACAGGATGGAGGAACCTTCGTTGCGTTTTTTCCCCTGCAGAGCTCAGTGCCCTTCCATTCTGCTTGTGGCAGTGACCAGCACCTCTTCTGCAGACAAACGCAGTGCTGACCCTTTTGGTCAGTTTTCTTTCCTGTGGGAATGAATATGTTTGTGAGCATGGGGCTGCTGTGAGGCTTGTTAGCAAGATGTGCTGTAGGTGTCTAATAGCAGTGTCCGCTGTAGTGGTTGGAGCACGTTAGCTCTGACATGGGCATGCTGGTGCAGTGATAGAGGGCCTCCATTAGCTTGGACTGTGTGTCACCAGTTCGGAGGCTCTTGCACCGGCCTACAAAGTCCAGGCTGTGCTGTAAAGGTGGCATGCTGGTCAAAGGCTGAGACCAGTAGTCTGTGGTCTTTGTAAATATGTGTTTAAAGCTAAAATACAAGTGTGTCTCTCTTCTTTTTAAGGCTGGTAACCTTAGGTTGCCTGATGAAGGTTGTAAATGACAGAGGCTGTAAACCTTTACTCTGAGAGAAGTTGAAACTGTATTTCCTGCTTCAGTTTAGGAGTGTTACCACTCTTGCCTTTCTCTTTTTCTAGGGAGGGGGCACATTCCTGGTTGATCAGTCCTGCTGCCCTAAGGAAAGCTGCTGATATAGCAGCACAGGATGGTTGTGATCATGGGTGTCCTTCTCCAACAATCCATTCCAGTAGACTTGCTCCCTCTTGCCACTCAGTGAACTCCTCTGAGGATGGACTATGAAATAGGGCTATCAGAATAAATGTTTTCCATGGTGAAATACTCTAGTCATGAATATGGTAAATGAAATAACTGACTCATTTGCCATGATGTGACTCATTTACTGCTCCATGCTTCATTGTGTAACTCTTTAAACAGAAAATGTGCATTGCTGTACTTAAAAACTTGTATTTTGGAAAGTTTTTTTTGTAATTGTAATCTGCAAACTTCACCCTCCCTGAAGACCACCGTGTGTTACCCTGAAGTTTATGTGATTGCTTTAGGCTGGCTTAAACGCAGGCTGCTGTCAAAGGGATGCCACAGTTCTCCTCAAGCTTATGGCCTTTGCCAAGGCTTGTGGAGCTGTGTGGTGAGCCATATAAATGGCCTACTTACGAATTCAGATCTCACTGGGTGAGTTTTACCTGGTTTATCAGCCAAGAAAATGCTGCTGTTGATTCAAGGGAGGGGAGACTGTAAGAGGGGGCACTGAGAAGGGCAGGGCTCCTTTCTGTGTCAGTCACACTTAGAGTGGCTTAAAGTGATCATGAAGCCCTGACTGCTGCCTGGGGAAAGGAGATGGCTGCGGTGCTTGGGAATTCACCCATGTGAAAAGGCAGCAGCCTCTCTGTTCCAGAAATGGCAGCATGGGCCTTTGCTGAACCCAGTTTGTGTGTTGGGCCTGTATGAGCAACCCAGCTTCTACATCTCTTCATCAACAGTGTTTTTCTGCATTACAGAACCTTGGCCAAGTGATGAGTACCTGTCCCATGCTACACCACTGGTTAAAAGAAAGCCAAACAAATGTTTACCTTAAGAGTAGAGGAAAGGGGAAGGACATATCTACCTATTTAGTCCCATGGTACATGTTGATGTCTCTATCTGCATAGCTATTGCAGTGTTTTTTGCCTTCACAGTTCCTATCTTTCCTCATCTTTTGAGATGGTGCTGAACTTCAACATACCTAAGTATAACAGACTTGAGAGGCAACTTTTCTACTGATTTGACAGTTGTTTGGTGACCAAATAACTTCATTCATAGCTGTTGCATTAGTTTGCTGAGGTAATGTTCACAGCTTTTTATCTGATTAGACCTGCTGAGCCAGTGCATAGCTAAGAATGAGCTGGAGTCTCCTTTTTGCTTTTTGGATTTTGATCTGTTGCCACTCAACAGTCTCACTGGAGGCTGCAGGGTCATAGTGGATAGCAGAGCTTTCAGTTGCCTTTCTTGGTCTTGACTACTGGTAGTAATACCTGAGAAGAAAATGATGCAGATGAGTTGAAGATCTCAAGTTCAGTTTGTAAGGCTTGCACATAGACAGCGTGGAGGGAAATCCTTATTGCCTGTATACTGAGTAGTTTTTATATGGACCTCACTGAGAGTCTAAAATAGCTTTGAGGGGTTTCAGTATCATTACTGCTTCCCCAAGTAGAACAGCAGTTGAGCAGAATGTTGGTGCTTTTGTAGAACTTGCTTAGTGTGAAGCTAACTGATAGCTGCTCCAGTTTGTGAGGTGCATTTACTGAAATGATCTGTTTTCAGGGCTCGAGTAAAGCTGATGTGTGACCTATTCCAGATGGACCTAACTAATGCAGATCTAAGCTTGCCCATAATTGATGGAGGGAAGAAGTGAATTGGCAGCCCTGTTCCACCCTTCACTGTGCAGATGAGTGCATTTTCAAGGTAGAAATGGCTTCTCTTTACTGTAAGGAGAGATTTTGTTGGGCTTTATGTAGACCTGTCTGGGAGAACATGCTTTGGCCTTCTCCTTCAGTGCAAGCAGTTGAGATTAAAGCTTGTTACTGGCTCATTTTCAACCGTATCCTGCTTTGACATTGAAGAATTGATCTGGATTGCTTGCTTTCTAGAACCTTTCCACAGCTCTACTCTGATGATTGTGGCCATCACTCTTTAAGGCATGCTTGAGCAGGAAACTAGGTTCTGAAGTTGTACAGAGCTTAAGCAGAACATCTTACCTCTCTTGGTCGTCTCCTGCTAGAAGAGAGCCTTCATGATCTCCAACCCTAACTGAAGTGTCTTACCTAACCTCTGCAAACAGTGGTTGTTGCACACATTTATCCAGGCTCCTAAACAAAGTATTTCTTGAGGAAGGTGAAGTTACTTGGTCTAGTTATCTTTCTGTTCCAGTGCTGCACTGCTCACAGTCTTATCAAGTTAGATGGCTTCCTTCTGTCAGATCATGTTTTAGGCTGATCACAGGTGTTTAATGAGATACTTTGTAAGCTGAGTATGATTTCTGCAAGACAGGTTTGTTAAAGTACCATCTTGAACTCTTGTCCACTTGGAGAATGAAGAGAGCCAGGTATACCAGTCCTTCAATTTTTGTACCAATTAGTGTGGTTTCACAGCTGCTTTCCTTTTAACCCCTCCACCTCTACCCCTGTTTCCTCTTTGCTATTTTGAAGACAGATACAATCAGGGGAAACTGGCTGTTCAGAACAGGGTATTGAGCCATACACTGTGCTGTTGCTCATGTGAAATTAAGAAATAAGAAAAAGAACAGTCCCAATGAGTAATGCAGGAGGTTCTTGAAAACAGTCAAAAGTGTTCAGTCTTGAAGCTTAGATAAGTTATATATTCAGCATAAGAAGTTCTATCCCAGTAAGGATGAAAGCTTACAGGATCTGAGTGGGGGAAGAAGGGAAGCGCAGTGCTTATAGGCTTCCTTTATCTTAGTGAAATTTTTATTTCATCTTCTGTGGGTGGATGTGTGTACTTTAATTACTATGTTTGCACAAAGCCAAGGTTGTGATACAGACCCTGGTTTATCTAGAAAAAGTATTTTAAGTCACATTTTATTAATAACTGAGTATTTTTTCTTTTAATTTGGGGAAAAGTTTTTTTGCCTCAGTGAAAAACCATTAGTTTATTGGAAAGGCACTTAAAAGAGGATTAAAAACTTGGGATTTTTGCACAGTACAATTGAATGCACCTCCTCAAACCTGCCAAACTGAAAACTTATTGGGATTGGTGTTTCTTAATGGAACGCACAGCTCAAGAGTGGATGTTGTCAAGCAGAACTCTGGGGTTGAATGAAAAACAGTTTACCACAAAAACCCCAAAGAATTTATCTAGCTCTTTGCATACAGGTCATAGAATTATAGAATGCCTTGGGTTGGAAGGGACCTTTAAAGGTCGTCTAGTCCAACTCCCTGCAGTAAGCAGGAATGTTTTTAACTAGATCAGGTTGTTCAGAGCCCCATCCAGCCTGACCTTGAATGTTTCCAGGGATGGAGCATCTGCCACCTTTCTGGGTGATATGTTCCAATGTCTCACCACTCTCACCATAAAAAACTTCTTATCTTGTGTAAATCTGCCCTCTTTTAGTGTAAAATCCTTATTCCTTGTCCTGTCACAACAGGTGCTACTAAAAAGTCTGTCCCTGTCTTTCAGTAATAAGCTGCGGTAACATCTCTTAGACTCTTCTCTTTTAAAAGCTCAGCAACCTCTGATCTCTCAGCCTTTCCTCATAGGTGAGTTGTTGCAGCCATCTGATCACTTTTGTGGGCCCCCCCTCTAGACTTGCTCCGGCAGGTCCATGTCTGTCTTGTGCTGACAACTTTGGAGCTGGACACAGTCATCCAAGTGGGGTTTCACCAGAGTAGAGGGGGGAAAATCACCTTCCTTGACCTGCTGGCCACAGTTCTTTTGCTGCAGACCAGGATGCAATTGGCTCTCTGTGCTGCAAGCACATACTGCTGTCTCATGTCCAGCTTTTCATCTGCTAGCATTCCGAAGTCCTTCTCTGCATGGCTGCTCTCAATCTTGTAATCCCTTAGCCTGCATTGTTACTGAGGATTGCCCCAACCTGGATGCAGGACCCTGCACTTGGTCTTGTTGAACCTCATGATGTTCACATGGGCCCACTTCTCAAGCTTGTCCAGGTCCCTCTGGATGGCATCCTGTCCTTCAGCTTAGTATCATCTGCAAACTTGCTGAGGCTGCACTTGATCTCACTGTCTGTCACTGATGAACACATTATACAGCACTGGTCCCCGTTCGGGACCCTGGAGGGACACCATTTGTTACTGATCTCCATCTGGACATGAAGCCATTGACCACTGCTCTCTGGATATGAACATCCAACCATCAAATCCATATCTCTCCATTTAGAGAGAGGGATATTGTGGGGGACTGTCACAGGCTTTATGGAAGTCTAGATGGATGACACCCATAGCTCTTCCCTTGTCCGCTGATGTAGTCACTCCATCTTAGAAGGCAGGACAGTCAGGCAGGACTTGCACTTGGTGAGCCATGCTGACTGTGTCAAGTCACCTCCCTGTCCTCCATGTGCCTTATCAGAGATTCTAGGAGAATCTGTTCCATGACCTTCCCAGGCACAAAGGTGAGGCTGACAGGATGGTAGTTCCCAGAGTCCTCCTTTCTACCCTTTTTAAAAAATGGGTGCGTTTCCCTCTTTCCAGTCACTAGGGACTTCACCTGACTGCCTGGACTTTTCAAATATAATGGAGAGTGTCTCAGCAACTATGTCAGCCAATTCCCTCAGGACTCTGGGATGTGTCTCGTCAGGTCCCATAGACTTATATATGTTAAAGTTCCTCAGGTTGTCGTGAACCTGATCTCTTACTTTATCCCCCTGGTCTGTGTTTTGCGGTCCATCAGCTGGGGAGGTGTGGGAACAGAGGTTGCCAGTGAAGACTGAAGCAAACCAGTTGTTGAGAACCTCAGCCTTTTCCTTAGCTGTTGTTACTAGTGAGCCAGTCACGTTCATCACAGTGGGGTATGCTTTCTTTGACAGTCGGTTTGCTCATAAGTTCATGATTTTGCAGAACTCGTTCAGGAATCCTTACTTGTGCTTGCCATCCTTGCCAAAGCCCTCCAGAAGCTTTACACCAGCTGGAGGTGAGAATGCTGCCAGTGAGTGCACAGCCAGAAGCTGCTGCATGTCAGCTGCTCACTCTGATTTCCTCTCTTCAGACCTTTATCTTGCACCTTCCTGAAAGACAGCTGACTACTTTTCACCAAGGGGTAAAGGCCTGTGGATTACTTTCTAGTCTCTGTTGGGAGACTGTCCACAGGGCAACTTCTATGGAGCAATGAATGTGCCACCATCTGTGCCTTTGCATAGCTTTTATTGCTGCAGTGAATGTGAGGTGATAACAAGGTTGT
This sequence comes from Actenoides hombroni, assembly GCA_024336885.1. NCBI lineage: Eukaryota > Metazoa > Chordata > Aves > Coraciiformes > Alcedinidae > Actenoides > Actenoides hombroni. Next base: position 81,735,047 of record WUAM01000287.1, on the reverse strand, counting down.
TCGACCTACTAGAGAGAAGTCTAAGACAACCCTTGGATTTTAGGTTTTGAAGATACGAGGAAGTGATCATACTGGCTTCAGATAATTACTGCTACTAAAATTGTTGATGTAATTTTTATTCACTTCGGTGCTGTCTGAATCTGGGCCAGAGTTCCTGTCAGTTATGCTGTACAGATGGCAGGTTCAGATCACCTAATAGTGTCTTTAAATGTATCCATCTTTAAAAATAAAATTATGTGCAAACTGGGAGCTGGGACTCATAAGATTACTTTTACCACCCACTGTCTGCTAAATGCAACCTGGAACAACTTTGTGTGTACAGTGATGTGATAGGCTTACATCAAGGGCATCTGTTACAGATTTAGGATGCATGTGCTGGCTCTCTTTTAGCTTACAATACTTGAGTGGAAATAAGTACAAAATTGACTAGTCTGAGCCTTTAAGAGGTGCTCTTTAATAGTGTCTTCCCAAGAATAGCACCACACCAGGTGATAAAGCAGACAGAAGATATTTTGTACATAATGATGGAAACTTTAGCTCTTGGGAGGCCTCAGAATACTCTTCACTTGAATCATGTGTGAAACTTGTTTTTAGATAGGAGTGGTTAGTCTTGACTTAAACCATTGTGAACTCTTAGTAAATCAAAACTTAAAGCAGTGTGTCAGTTTTGGAAATACTGTCATCCTTAAAAGAAGGAAAAATCTATACTGAATGATGAATAATGGTGAATATACATATGCGTATTATGCTTCTCATTGAGCTTCAGAATGGTTCAAGTTAATTTCCTTCTCTTCCTCCCCCCTCCTATGTAGTAGTGATGAGAAGGAAAGGCAAACCTGAACCCCATGCTCTTATGTTTCGCATTTCATGTTAGCAGTTACTAAGGGTATAGCCTGTTTTTGGCACTGAGATTAATTTTGTTTATCATGCTGTTTATACAGACTAATTTTGAAGGCTCATACAAAATAGGTGTGAGAAGGAGGGGCAGGGGGGAAATCTATGAGAATATATTAAAATGCTTGTGTGTTTTGGAGACTTTCTTCCATTTAAACACAAACTACTTGCCAACTCATTTTCTACCAGTGGCAGTAGGTTTTCCGTACCTCTACAGCTGTTGTGTGAACAGCTGACAGAAGCTCAGGCTTTCAGTGGTAAGGTGAGCTGGCCTGTGTGTGGAACAAAGACCTTTAGTAGAGGGGAAAGGCTTTCTTCTCCAGAAGCAGAAGTATAAAGGCAGCTGGCAGCATGAGTGCAAATCGGAAAC
>WUAM01000287.1:81589368-81599667 GCA_024336885.1 Actenoides hombroni | reverse complement strand
TAACGTCCCACTAGATCAATTTCACTCTGACCACAAATTAAATCCTTATTTTATTGCACCCTTCCCCAACATCATTCATTGTTTCTGAGATGATGCTGTTATCGTCATCTTATTGATGATCCCTCTCATCTTAGTTATACTAGTTCATTTAGTTAACACAATACTAAATTCTGTGTCATGAGTCTCCATGCCTGTGTGTGTTTGTGATCGTTTGTCTATATACATAGAGAAAAAGAAGATTTTTATTTTTTAAATAAAAAAATTTCCAGTGTGCAAATCCAGAATTGGATTTTTCAGTGGGGTTCATAAATTAGATAGCTTAGGCCTATGGAATTTCATACTGATATGTTTGCCTTCTTTACTGTCTCTTAAAAATTAACCTCAAAGAAAATAAAATGACTGGAGCAATTTCTTTTATGTGTATAAATGCCAGAGATTATTTGTAAGGACTAAATTTGCCTGGACCAATTTGTCCTGGATCAATTTAAATAAAGATGAGTTTGGACCATTTAATGAGGTTTTGCATCCTTAATAATTTTCTCATATTTTCTTGATAAGAGTAACCCATGAAATTTCATGGGACAAGGAAATGTACAGCATTTAACTGCTGAAAGAATTTCATTCCTACCAGCAAAACCAGCACATGGTTGCCTTGGAGAGCAGGGAACTGTTGTCACTTCTCGCGCAGTTGATGGATAAGATGTAAAGCTAAATTTCAAGGTGGAGAAGCACCCAAGAGGTTGCTCAGACTCCCTTAATACATAAGATGTCTTTGACACCACTCTATAGGTTTCTCTGTACTTTTTATACAGCAGAATTGATAAATTAATTAAATGCTTAAAATATTTATTAGTTCTGGGACAGGATACAACATGGCAAGAAATTAGATCCTTCTGTACAGTGCTACAACATATGAAAATTGAAACTGTATTTTTCTCTCACTCAAAAACATTATGCAAGTCACAATTTCCCTTTGAAGAATTAAAGTACAGAAATGCTCTGGCAATTGAAAGTTGCAGGTTTGCAGAATTGGTTAATATTTATTTTGTTTTTAAATAAGTCATTGTGGGAATTGAGGAAACAATACTGCTAGCCATTATCTCTTTAGTACATTCCAAGTTAATGTCAGCCACTAGGTAAGATTTAACAAGATATGTCAATTTAACTACATCAGAGTAGACGACAAGAGACTTCCCTGTCAGGAGAAGAATGAACGTTTGTTTATATGGAAAGGGGGGTGTGGAGTTGTTCTTGCTGCATGCTGTGTGCACTAACATGGTGTTTAATCATTTAAGTGCATTGAGGAAAGGTGCTGAGTATATAGCTGTAGATACCTCTGTTAGCAGCAGAGCAGGCACAGGGCAATCTCTGCAAGCGCAGTTCCAGTGCACTAGATTCAGCAGTGATCTGAGGTGCTCCTGGAGACTGGTGGTGCAATCTCAGCAGATGCTTAACTTCTACATCTGCTAATGTGTCACTGAAGGTGGGAGAGTTGATGTTTCTCATCAATGTACACAGACTGTTGTGTTTGTTGTCACCATGTGCAGGTATCACATCCAACTCCAGCTGTGTTTCACCATGAGAAAGACATTACCTGTCTCCTGAGCTATCACCTTCCCCATTGTGATAGAAGAAACACACAGCCTTGTGCCAAGGCTGTACAGCAGAGATGCAGCATGGCAACAGGGGAGCCATGCTAACTGACAGAAGGTAAATACATTAGAGGTGAGGGCCAGGTCAGGATGCCCTGGTCTTTAAACAGGGAAAGATCAAGAGAGCAATGACAAGTGCTGTGAAGTTTGCATCCACAACAAAATGTAATTTAATTGAAGCAGTTTCATTTTTCCAGTGTAGAAAATTATAGGGTTTTTGTGTTTGTATGGATGCGTAAACGCAATCACAAAGGATTGTCAGGGACTCTGGGAAGGTATAAATCAGAAAAAACATTACTGATGCTTAATCAGCCTTTGTAATATGCTCTGTAACTTCACCAAGAAATTAATTCTAACTGGAAAATGGAAATTCCTTGTATTAACATGTTGTACTCTTGTAGAGGTTGCCATCTGCCAACTGTGGATACATCGTTTCATGGTTAGTTAACAGCACAGGCCTCTATCAGGACCTTGCTTTGCACTCTGCTCCTCCATCTCCTTCACAATGGAAGATGGCAGGATGTGTGGATGCATTAGTCCTGTAGCCTCACAGACATATCTGATATCACTCCTTTCATGAGTTTATCCTGATCCCTTCTAGAGCCAGTAGATTTCTTGCTCTCAGGGTATCTACTGGAAGTTTGTTGTGGAAGATCACTTCTCAAATGGCTAGAAACATCCTTCAGTTTTAAATCCTGTGGGTATTTATGGACATTTAATGTCCTTTGCTCTCCTTCTAACACCATTTAGCTCAAACAGCACCTCTACTTCCCCAGTACTTGTAAGTGGCACCTTGTAAGCATTTTAGCCTTTATTTGCTGAACTAGACAAGTTGCATTTGCCTCCATTCCCCAAAGGGTCTCCTGCCCGCTCTCACTGTCAGTTGTCTTTCCTCATACCTGTTTCTGGTTTAACTCATGTTCTTTGAAACACAGAAGCCAGAACTGTGTGTCTCCCCAAGGCCTAAGTTTGTATTTTTTTTTTCTTGTGGGGACATGAGTAGTAGTAGTAGCATGTGGTCATCCTCAGAAGGATCAGGGTATCTTAGTCCTTCTCCTGTTACACCATTTCCAGCTTATGACCTCCCTGTTTTTAGCAGAGATTTGTATAATTTCCAAGTTCCTGATCTTGCATTTGTATTGTTATATTTAATCATGTTTTGTAGTCCAAATCTTACTTTCTTTCAGATTTTTTCCTCTATGATACTCTGATTGACATTCATTCCACAGCCTTACTTTCTGTGCTATGGTAAGAGAACGAATTAATACCTGCTCTGAAATGTACTGATAAGAGGCTGCATTGGTAAATCTCTGTGCCTGTAGTTTTCTTTCATACAGATATGTTGTTTTATCTCTCTTTCAGCTAGTTTAATGCATATTTTAAAATTTGACTCACTCCCATTTTCACCATTCTAACTAATAGTTTGTCATGTGGCATAATATTAAATAATAGGTAAATCATATGTTTTACTGAGATACAGTTTATATTTAATCAAGCTTCTTTTTAGAAAAATCATCTGCTTTAGTAAAACAGGATAATAAGTAGTCCTGCTGTGATTCACTTTTCCAAAGTTTCTATTGTACAGTCTTCTGTCTAAAGCCTTTCATAAAACTGAAGTGAGTCTTACAGTTTTGTTGTTCAAGTCCTCTTTCTTCTATACTCAAATAGAGAGTCTATTCACAGTATTCTGTAGTCATGCAGCATTACTTTAACTGGAAAAATTTATTAAAAATTCCTTGCCCCTGGACCTGCAATTTTATACACCAGGTCTCTTATTGTTCTGGGTGGAGATTGACTGTCCTCCCTCCCACCCTCCTTAGCTTGAATACATTAAGTGATTTAAGTTTTACTTCAGTTCCAGCTGTGGTGAGCTCTGTTCCCAAATCTTCTTTTCTATTAACCATCCTGTTCTTAACTTCCTGCTCAATATCTTCTTTCTTTCTGTTGAAATTACAGCAAACTATTTAATTTTTGAAGCATACTTCCCTGGTCTCTCCCTTCTCCAACAGCAAAGCTTTTGTCCTTGTTATTTATATGACATTAACTTTTCACAGTTTGCTCCAGATTTTCTTTGTTAAGGTGTAGCTAAAACTGATTTTTGATCCCCAAGAGGTGCTTTTCCTAGTAGTTTCTTTCTTATTTTACTACTCCTAATAGCTTTATGCTAATGACAGTTTATCCATTAATTTCTAAAGTCTTTCCAGATTATTTTTTTTTCTGTTTTCTCAGTTCCAGTAGTTTTTGTATCTTTTGCTTAAGAGTATTTCAGGATTCCACACATTCAGCTTCTTAAGCACAATGGATTTTATTAAAAAATTGTTTTGTTTATTTTGCAGTTTTCTGTTTTATATAGGAAACGGTTTAGATATATTTTTCTTTAACTCTCCATTTTAATTAAACTAAACGTCTTGTTCAGTCAGTCTGAGTTTATCTTCTATGATCGATATTTCTGTACTTTTCTAAGTACTTATCAAACCCACATTTGACATAGTATTATCACTAGTAGATTCAGTGGTTATTTGACAAGACATTTGTCAGTCACTGTGTCCAAGACATGTACCATTAGTTGCATTTACTTGTTAATCTACATCCATGAGGTCAATGACACAATATTGATACAGCCCTGGTAGTGTTTATAATGACTTATAGAGATATTAATCCTTTTTTAAGTCTGACCCTGACAATAATTACTATTCCAGGAGAAGTCTGGAGTTTGATACTTTGATATAAATTGAAGTTTCACAAGCTGCTCAGTTCTTTCTGTTTCCCCATCCAACAGTTTGGAGAAATTCCATCCTTTCACAGACAGTTATGCCTCTCTGACCAACCGTGTTCATACCCTTACTTGTGTATTTCCTTGTCTATTTCCTTTTGTCATACTATCCAACCACTGGGGAGTCTTGGCCTATTGCAATATTTTTTTTTCTTCTATTTTTTCCCATTTTTCTTTCTAAAAAAACCCCCAGCAACTTAATTTTCCAATCCTTGTATGTGAAAACCCAAAGAGGAGATTGTATCTCTCCTGTCTTTCTTCCATTCCAAATCTTTTAAAACATACACATACATCTAGCCAAATTTCAGCCACCTTACAAATGAGAAGATGAGCTACCCAAAAGGTCATCCAATAGGTTGTTCAGGGAACTGCTGTATAAATAAAGAAATAAATTAGCAACATAATAATTGTTCCTGATGTCACATCATAGATTTCATTGTGTGCTCAATAAGGTAAAACCTGCTCAGCTTAATCTGAAAGTATCTTTCCTTGCTTAAATACCACACAATGACTCTACTAATACCAAAAGTGATGTCAAAAGTGGTTATAATTAGACAAAAGCAGGCAGATTATTATATTTTTTCTAAAATACTCATGCAGAATGCTGGCTCCAATCCACCCTAGAATATGCTGCCCTTCTGTGCTACATGGCAGACTACATGAAGTATACATTCATCATTATACCATGACATATTAAAAAATATTTTTGTCAAAATGGCAAACAAATTATAATCTTATTATTCTATTGTATGAACTGTGCAAATAAAATATAACCTTTTCAGTTTTCTGTTAATCTCTTTGACTTTTGAAATCACATAATCTTGACATAAATAATGGTTCATTATCCTCTAACAAAGGCACCTAGGAAATTAATCTACAGCATTACGACTCTGAAAGACAAGTTCCGGAAAATATTGCTGCAGAGGTCTAGGTAGTTACTACTGCAGTTGTCTTTTAGGCTTTCTTGCTGGAACTTAGCTTCTCAGAAGCAAAGTTGGTGGGGAATAGTGTGTTCTCCTACCTTGGCTGCTCCAGGGCACAAACTCATGTGTTTGCTGCTGAAAGAAGAGCATTAAGCCACATTTCTTTCTTCCAGCCCTGCTGTGCAAGTTTTGTTCAGTAGGGAATGATAGAAAAGAGCTGATGAACTCATAACTAAGTTAGTTGATGAAGTTGTCAGCTGAGTGCCCATATCAGATCCCCAGCACCCACAGCTGCTAGACAAGGACTTAAATTTAAAGTGTGAAAGTCTGGAAATACATGAAATTTGCAGGCCTGCTAGATATATCTTTTATTTTGAAGATGTCAGGTTTTCCATATATTTAGGTGTATGGTTTACTTTCAGTTCTGATCCCTTTAAAATGAAAGCTCTTTCCATGTATTACTGGTGCTGTCCTCATGAAGTTTGTTTAATGACAAAGGGCAGAGCAGACAAAGCTATTCTTTGCCCCATAGGATCCAAGAGGTAGAAACAGAAAACAAGACAGTGGCTTGGGAAAGACAGAGACAGGGTTTTTTTTATATGAAGTATTTTCTAACATTCAGTCCTAAAAATTCACAACTGCCATCCTCTGAATGTATCCTGTCTCACACCCCTTTCTGTGTGTATTCCTGTTCAAATCCTGTATCAAGGACAAACACTATTCATCACTGACCACATTATTTTAGCACATATACTGGTATCAAAGAATGGTAGAGCAGCCTCTGTATAGCTTATGACAGAGAATATTAATTCAGAAGGGGAACAGCTACTGCATTATTATTTCTGAGCAGATACTTTTCTTTCTTATTAGTCTTTGGGGTTGAAACACTCATAAACTTCTCAACATGGGTACATATATCAGGCTATTTTATTTAATTTGCTGGCATCTACCATCTTATTATGATGATGCAGGTATTGCACACCCTGACTAACTGTTTAAAGTTGTTGCCAAGAACATCTCTATACATAATGCCTTTTCCTTAAAAAGAAATCCATGGCTGAGGCAATCTCCAGGAGCATCCCTGAGGCTGGAGTTGTGCTGAGTATTGGGAGTGCATGACTGCCTCCAGAAGGTGAAGGTGGGAGAGCAGCCTGTTCCCATTCTCTCAGGCCTTGTTCCCAGCTCTTCTTCCAGTGCCATGGCTCTTCTCCCACCTTGTATACCTCCAGGTGTAGATCAAACACTATCCCAGGATTGCAGCTGGAGCCTAGATCAAGTTGCTTTATTTGTAATGTTGGTGTATACTTGTAGGGCAGCCACTTTCAGATTTTTTTAATTTCTGTGCAGGGAAATGTGGACAACAAAGGCAGAGATGTTCAGTAGTCACACTGTGGTCATTTGGGGAGGGGTGAGAAAACCCCACAGATAGTTGACTGGTGTCTCCTCCATGCCTGCAGGTCAGATACCCTGAATGAACCCCTGTTGTCTCCCTCTTGGTGACGTCCAGCACATGAGGGAGGAAAGCTTACTGGATGGCCTGTAGTAAGACCTCTTCTTACTCTCTCTCTAGCCCTGGTTCTCATGCTTACTTGGTTTTACCTCTTTTTGCTGCAGTGAAGTTTTGTTCTCCTACAGCCATATGAGACAGAGGTGCTTACATGGAGAAGTACAGTCTTTTACAGGTGTTGAGCCTAAGTAACTCCACAACTAATGAAGAACAACTTTAAATAAGGTGGTTTTATTTGGGACTCTTAACTGTTGAATTTCACACAAACCACTACTCATCACACAGCAGGTAATACAGGGCACCAGGATGCAAATATTACTTAGTAGAAGTGAAAAAGCCATTTGCAGAAATGTGTGCTCTACAATGGTATATTCAAAAGACAAAGAGCTGGGTTAACTCTCCAAATTTCCAGAAGGGTTTTGTTCTCTCCTTGGTCTTTTCTTGTTCTGATGAGAATGGAAAGGAGGAACATCAATTAAATACTTCCTGAAACAAAACGCCGTGAAGAGCCATGGCTTGAGTAACTAGCATTTTAAAATGTGACATACTTACTAGCTCCTTCTGTAAGATCTGTACTCCTTGTACCTTTTGTAAAGAGAAACATTGTCACCCATCCCTTATGGCTTGTACACAACACTACACAGAACCTGGTTTTAGTTAAAGTAATGTAACTTCTGCATATCTATTTTGTTAAGAAAACCTTCAAATGTGTTATATGCAATTAACTTGTATCAGTAAATTCACCAGTACAAGACAGACCATAAAAAGTAAGGTTTTAACTGATAATTGGTGTCTACATATTAATAAGATAATGCAGTTTTTTGTAACATAAAATTATACCTGGAGCACAGCTTTGTATAGGGATAAGATTGGATAAAGAACTGGTAAATGAAATGTATTTGGGTTTCCAAAATGATTGCGACCATCCATTATAAGAACCTACTAGGAAGTCTAAGTAATTGCAGAGGAAAAGACAATGTTCTGTTATGATTTAGAAATTGGTAGAATAGAAACAGACATGAATGGAGATAAAGTCATTTCCCAACATGAAAGAAGTAAAACATGAGGACACTATGACTGGTATTGTGACATGACTTGTCTGCTTTTCTTCTAGGTACTATAAAGACCATTTTAAGTCCTGCTTCAGCAGACATAACATGTCGATCAAAAAGTACTAAGTTATTTTGCAGAAAATTACTGTGTTGATTTCCACTTTGCAACTTTGGAAGGTGGTGGGATTTTTATTTGTTTGGTTGGTTTTTCATTTTTTGGTTTGTTATTTTTTTTTTAATTTTAATCCTGTTTTTCAGTACAGGTCTATCAAAAATCCTTGCAAAAACTTGGGCTAGAGGTGAAAGGAGGAACTTGAAGATGAGGTTTTTGTCTCTTCCAGTACCTCTCTCCCTTCTGCAGCTTTCTCTTTTTTTCATTTTGCCAGTGAAATTGATTGAAGAGAAGAAAGTGCACTTCCAACCAAAGGTTCTTTAAGAAAAGCCAGAAAGTTCTGTATATAGTAATCAGGGATAATAAACAAATGGAAGAGAGAACAGACCCCTTCACCACTCTGCTGGCCTGATTACTCCCTCTGCTGCTGTGAGAAGGTCTGGGGCCCCATTGATCCAGCCTGCATCACCACCAGTCTAACACCAGTTGCAGAGGAGCCTGACTCTCTGAACTGCCTGGAAACACCAAGTCACTTATTTCACCTCCTGACCTGGATGCAGTCTGGGGCATCAGGTGGGAAGGATGAGAAAGGGAGTTGCTTTCATGTTCCCTTCTCCTCAGGTTCCACCTTGCAGTTTCCCCATTCTTCTCCCGCTCCCAAATCTCAGTCAGATCCAGGAGAACAAATTTGCAGAGAGTGTAGACAGTGCCCCAGCATCTCCTGCGCAGCGGGAAGGGTGAAGGATGGCTGTGCAGGGATGGCTCCATGGCTCTGCTGCCCACCAGGGACTTCGGGTGAATGAAGGGAGCCTGGGCTTCCTTGGGTGCACAATGATGTCTGAAACGACATTGGGGAGGACTTCAGAGGGATGCTCTAAGAATAAGTAAACAACTCAGGCAACCTGATACTAGAAATGAACAAATAATTTGTAATGAATAATGTATTGATGATTTTCATCTCTTTCTGATTACAAATTGTCCACGAACAAGTCAGAGTTTATCAAATATTAACTTTTCAAAACACTAAATTACTGTGAATAATTCATAAGGTACATCTTGTTCCTGTGTTACTTGTTTTAAATATTTAATACTCAAACTATGAGTTGTTTTGATTGTACACATATGCCTTGTGGTGCAGCTTTGTTTTGCCCATGTATGATCCCTGGCCTACAAGTCAGATATGTGGCAGGGATGCTGATGGCAATGAACTTGAGGAGCTTTCTGGAGGACTTCATCTCCAGCATGTCTGCTGATGTAGAAGCTTTCCTGCATGTACCCAGTGAAAAAACACAGTAGAGCTGGAAACAGACCCAGGCAGCCATGATCAAGTCACAGAAAAATTATTAGCAGCTTTCATCAATGTACATGTTGGGGACACATTTAGCTTTTTACTATATTGTTCTGTTCTGTTTTTTATAAGAACATTCAAAACCTTCTCCAATGCAAGGTAAAAAGAGCTTGGATCACCCCCCTGTCCATTTTATAAACTTTATATTACAGTGTGTTTTACAGATGCTGAAATCAAGCAGACTGGTCTTTCCTACTCTTTTCACCCTGTTCAAAGGTCACTTCATTCTGGGGCTTCTGGTTCCTTGCCTATTACTCAGGAGTCCCCAGGGATAATGCTAATGATTTGCTTGAGCACTTTAAGCTGGAGTTCTTCATGCCACATCATTTGAAGACATTTAACTTTTCCTTGTACTCTCTAAGCTTATCCAAGTCAGGTATTTTGCTTCTTTTATTGATAAGTGTCATTTGTGCTATTTACTTGCTCACAACTATTTTCTTTGTAAAACTTTTCCAGATCTCTGAAGATGTATCAAAATACTGCTCTCTCAGTTTCTCATGTTGGAGATGTTTCACTCCTATAAATAAGAAAAAGTTTACTGGAGAGGGACCTTGAAGAAGAACCTGCCAAATGGCTTGAGATTATGTAAATCAGGAAGTCTCTCCTGGATCCTGATGAAAATATTTTTTGTTGGGGCACTCCTGATCTGTCTTTCATATGAGGTACTTCACTTTGGACCAGCTTCTGAAGAACGCCATGCCTCCTTTCCTGTCATTCTGCCTAAACCGGGGGTAAATTAGTGCCCTCTTCACATGTTACATTAACACAGAGTGGAGAATGCGCATTGGACATTGTGTTTCTATAAAAGCTAAGCTAAATATATGTCTGCATATGTCTCTAATAGCAACTCATATGTCAGGTAAGGGAGGTTTTTCAGAAATCCTTGCTCTGTGTTTCTCAGCTGCAAGTTGAAAAAGTCCCAAGGAGATCTC
>WUAM01000287.1:81576199-81589268 GCA_024336885.1 Actenoides hombroni | reverse complement strand
GACATTAAACTATTAAAGCTGCCACTCTTGGGGACATAACGGGTGAAGCAGTTGGCAGTAGTATCTGGTCATGAAGCTTTGGGAAAGAGGTAAACATTACTGCAGATGACAGGGTACATCGAGCTGTGCCTGGGAGCGTTCCCAGGCAATGGGGTAATATCATACACACAGCAAAGTCATCAGGATGGCCCCAGACTACAGCAGCTGACAGAGATCCAAACCCCAAACACTCTTCAGCGACTATCCCTTAGAGGCGGTTTGCAGGCAGTCATCCAGTTTTGATGAGTCAGAACATTTGCTCAGGTAGCTGTGAGCCACTGTAAACCTGTAGGCCTCCATGCTGTTTGCTCCCCAACATAAGCACTTTCAAGAAACTCCCCAGGAGCAGTAGAGCTGTGAACACTTTCTGCAGTGCTGGAGGTACCCTGCAATGTGGTACACCTGGGTCTGCCTTATTACAACAGATGGGTTTTCTGGTCACACATTTTTGTATCTCGCAGATTACTGAGTTACAGTAATATCCTCAAAATTAAAATTAAAATACTCTGGAAAAGGCAGATCAGTACTCCTGGGAGAGCAGCATAAGGATTTCTGTCTGGAAGACAGTCATCTTGAGAGCACCTTCATCAGAGATGGGTTTCATCTCAGCAGTTGTCTGTTCATCAACCCCACCTCTGCTCTAGGGTACAGGTGCTCCCACAATGGCAGCACTGATTTTTCTCCTTTCTCTGCTAAGGGCCTTTAAAGTCGCTAATCACCTGCACTTATCTGTGTTTGGTCAGATTAATATCAGCCCACACCTCTGACCTCACAGAAACTTGTGCAACACTCTCTTCTATAAATTAGTAGAAAATAGGAAAGAGAATGACTGCAGAAATGTTCATAAGTACAGAAGAAAACAGTGTGTGCAATGGCTGTTGCAGAGAACTTCTTTAAGTAGAGCAGTCTTCAACATCATAAACATAATTAATACAGAACTAATTCAAAGCCTGTTTAAGTTAGCTGGAAATTTCCATTTTGAAAGGGTCTGAACTGAAGTCATAAGTGGAAATTACTGAATAACTGGACCAGAAAGAAAGATCAGGATGGAAAAGGATACGCTCCTGATGAGAGAGGGGAGAGATGCATGGAAGGGTAAAGCATCCAGGGTAGAAGGCTTACATTTAAAGTTTGAAAAAACAACAGATCAGAGGAAATGGAGAAGGGAAACTTCAGAAGAAGAGCTTGGTCACAGTGGAAGTGGGAAAGCCTTTCTGTGGCTAGCCTGGCATGTGGTGACCAGGCATCATTCATAACCTCCGTCCCCAAAAAAGGCTAATGAAAGTCTAGAGGGCTGTGGGTAGCCTTCACTTCCCTTCAGATACATCCTATCCCATCTAACCTGAGCTGTGCAGATGAGTTGAACCCAGGGAAAGACGTGAAAGCAGAACTCCTGGCAGCCTGTTTTTCCTGAATCTGTGCTGGGTTTCACTGGATGAACAAGTGCCTCATGCTCACACCCCTTGCTTGTGACACCCTCACCTGAACATCACTGCACAACTGCAGATCTCATGGCTTACAAGACTATAAAGGGTTTGGCTTACTCTGAGACAGTGAAAAAGGCATGACCTCCATGCCCCAAATGGCTAAATGATGTGGCTTGTCTGCAAGTCAGTCCTTCATGTATGTCCCTCTGCTTATCTCATCACCTTGATTTGTACTTTAGGTAGGATGAAACAAAACTGTTCAGGAAATCTTGTGGTTTGTGCCCTTGTCACTGACACAGATAATGCTTTTTAATGATTTCAATCTTCCTTCACAGCAGGGTCAGTAATAAGAAATTCACCTGTATCATGCATTATATGTAAACCTTTAGCTTTTACCACTTTGTTTAGAGTAGGGTGCTGTACTGGGAATTGCAAATTTGTCCAGCCTGCAGAGGGTGAGTTTGTACCCATTAGGACAGCTGTCCCTAGAGCCTGCTTCTGTTCAAACGAGAAGAAATGACTGTCTCATTTTAAGGAAAAGAGCGTGAGAAAGAAACAGGATTTAATAATTTTGTGCCAAGTCTTAAGGCAGGAGTGAGATAGCAAGAGGCCAATAGCGATGTTTTCCTTTCACAGGGAGATGGAAGCTTACTTGGTCTCCTAAACAAAAATACTGAGGTTTCATCTAGTTAAGGTGGTATTTACCTCTTTAATAGGACTGTGACTCAGAGAGCAGGTGATGGCCGCTTCTTTCTGTGTATAGAACTACAATCCTTCTCAATTATCAAAGACATAAATTACTATTATTTCCTTACCAGATCGAACATCTTTTAAATATGTGAAAGAGAAATTGTAGGTTGTCTAGTGAATTTTCCTCTTGAAAAAACTGCCTGTTCTTAATACACAAGTTCAATGAAAGTTCAAAAGTTTATCAGTGCAAAGACTGTATTCTAATAATTTATCTGCCAGCTTCTTAGCTCATATTTTAATACTTTAAATTGAGAGATGTTTTCATACTGCATTTGTGTGAAAGTAATAAAACAGCACTTTTCACAGGAATATTACAGTATCTATTGATCATAATCAAGCTACAGATAGAGCTAGTATTAGAGGGCTTCTGTGCAGGGCAACCTGTCAATCACCAGAGCAAGACGATGTTGACTGTCGCACAATGAGGTTTTTCTCAACCAGTGTAACTCCACCAGATTTCACCTTGTGAAGAACTGCCATGAGGCAATGCTCAAGGAGTTTGCAGTTAAATCTGGTGGTTTTTTGCATGTAAATTGGATGTTTTCACACTTTCTGAGCTCAGTGATCCTTATTCATATAGTAATACAAGCACTACTGGATGTAGTCTCAGTGCTATTGGTAGTGTTGTTAATAGCCTGCTCTGGAAAAGTGAGATGTCAGAGAGCAGGAAAGAACACAGTGTCTATTTCTATGAAGAGGAGTAAAATAAAGAGTAGTTCAGAATTACAGATCACCCAGGCTATTCTTAGTTCCTGGAAAATGTTGAGATAATTAGCACAAACCATTTTTAAACATCTAGGAGAAAACAAGGTCAGTAGAAGTAAGCATAGATTTGCCAAGAATAAACAATGTCAGTCTAACACCACTTGATAAATAGTTTTCAGGCAGAGAAACAGCAGTCATCCAATATTCTGATTTTAGGGAGATTTTAATTCAGGTTTATATGACTTTTTCTTAACATGACTGAGTAAGAATAACCTGGATAGGGTAGCCTTTAAGATTACAGCAATATTATCTGGGTGGACAAAGAAAGGTCAAGATGGAATACTAAAACAAGTTGTAGGTGATGAGATTCTGCAGCAGTCAGTCATTGGTTGATTTCTCTTCAATATTTTCAAAATTAAGCTGTATAGGGTAAAATAAAGTATGCTTATTAAACATTCAAAAACACTTCATTGGGATTTACCACAGATAATTTGGAAGATGAAGCTAAAATTAAATATTATCCTGACAGCTTTGATGCTTTGACAAAGCAGTGTCAATGATGTAAGTTGCAGGGAACTATTCTTTGGAAGGCTTCATCAAATAAACATAGGATAGACACCAGCTGGCAAAATAAAGGTTCTTCATGAAACCATCACAGGACCATTGTGAATCATGAGCTGAGGAAGAGGAAATACTTGCAAAGCCAGCAAAAGTTGTAGTAGTATAAACAGAAACTTATGACATGGTAGAAATCCTCCCACTCTGTTCAGCCCCAGTGAGCCCAAACTGCCTGCTAATTCCCATGGTGGGTGATGTCATTTGAAAAAGATGTGGATCAACAGTAGAAAGTCCAGAAGAGACCATTAAAACTGACCAGGAGTCTAGAAAGGAAGTGAACAAACCATCTGGGTTTATTTTAGCCTATGTTGCAGAGGACAGATGGAGGGATCAACAATAACAAACATAACAATGCAAATTTGCAGAAAGTTATGACTTGTTTTCCACATCTTTGGTGACTAAGACAAGTCTTAGGCTTAAGCTAGAGCAATATATATTCAGGTGAGACACTAGGAAAAGCCTGCTATGGAGGAAGATATTAAAAGACTGGAACAGAAAGACTAAGCCATAAGAAAGGTCATCCCAGAAGAGCGTGCACATATGTGCATCCTGCACACTCCTTGTGGGCTGCTGGCTGGTGGACTTGTGTTCCTGCAGAGAGGAGAAGTCACCTAGTCCCAGCAGATACTTCAGAAACAAACAAAAAAACCCAGCAGAATTTTCATTTTATGCCTAATTATATTCCTTCCTTCCTTGGACTTAGTAATCTTGACCTCAACAGGGTTTCCTACTGTCAGGTCTAGCTTATTTACAAAATATGTGAAAAATCAGACACAATATCCTGAAATGGAGTAATAAAAATAAAATAAATCTCATTGAAAGCCATACCTAGAGAGGAGGTAAAAATTTTTTTGGATGACAGATTCACTGTGCTTCTTGTGATGTGACTTAATGCCCGGGACCAAAATTTCTTTGCTTATACAAATGGGGTTTTTTTTTTGCTAAGAAACACATTGATATGAGGAAGATGACTGCAGCATGATAGATGGCTGAAGGAAGCTTAAACTTTGGGATGTTGTTGGGGAGGTACTGGTCTTGTTTTTAAAGTAAACTTTTAGGTTTTTACCCTGTAAAAACAAAGCTCAGGGTACAAATCGTTCAGTCTGGAGAGACATTTGTAGTCCTCTGAGGAGTCATTTTAAGCTCTCTGAAGATACTCTTTCATAGCTCATCTATAACCAACACCTTTTCTCAGGACAGACATCTTGGAGTGAACTCAGCAGAGTCATGCTGCTGCAGACTTTGTGTAAGTGAGAGGCGTGTGACTTGCATTTCTTTCTCTGACTCATAAGTCAATGGAAAAGATTTCCATATGCTTGCGGTATGGTGCTCCCCCAGACGGAGTGAGAATTACATTACTTTCTATGTGGCTACCCAAGTGTGGAACACTCTTCAAAGCAACAATTACAAATTAAAAATAAATGAATTTTAGAATACATTTCTCAGTTTGAAACACAGTAACTTGTCTCACTTTCCGGACTAGTACTAGGAATATGAACTAAGTAGGGTCCATTCCCTGGTTCAGCATTGGTATACGGCGTAATAGATACTGCCATTTAGTGTGGAGAAAAGTCCATGCACTTTTAGCGTATGTATTAACATAGAACAACATTATGCAGCAAGTTCATTGCCTCTGACCTCATTGCTAAATGGCATCCATAAATACTAAAGATGCCTGTGACATATTTTTGCTATCTCAGATTACACATTTCTAGAGTCTAGGGAATGCCTGACCAGGGGTGAACTTCTCTGGCACATCATCTTTTTTCTAGAACGTATTGTTCTTGGATCTAATCCAAAACATACACAGGGATGGTCCAGTATTTCTGTGGACAGTCTTTCTTTTTCTCACTGTTTATTGTGTAGTGTTCCTCCCTTAAGAAAGACAGATATGTTCTAGAAAAATCCAAGCAATTCTAGTAGAATCAGCTAATGTTCAATCAATCTGTTGGTTTTAGATACTTCTTAATCCTTTTTATTCATTGCTATTCAGATTTTCCGTGAAATGCCAAAACACATTTAATAACACCTCTTTGCTGTGTTCTTTAGTATTTTATTACCGTTTCCTGAAGACACTGTCCTATTATCCTTGAAGATAATGAAAAATTCTCCTTAGCTCAAATATCAGGATAAAATTACCCTAAGCGAGCAATTTTGGCAGTTGGAAATTATTTGCTTCTTAAAGGGCTTAGTCTTGTGAGTTACTGAATGTCTGCTAGCAAGGACTTAAGGCATTCAGCTTCCACTGATGTCTGCAGAGGCTGAGACCACTCAGTAACTTACAGCACTCCATCAAAATTAACAGAGAGAAATAATTACAAGTATAAAACACAAAGTAACATCTTCTCTGGCATTTGATGGTTTTGTTATAATCACAGTACATAACCTGAATGCTGTGTGGAAATCATACCTTTTGGCTGTAACAACTTTTTCCGAAGTTTAGGCACATTCTTACACTGCAAAATGTTTGCCACATTCTGTTCATGCTCATAGGGTCGTGACTAAGATAAATAGATTTTAGAGAAACATTAGAGTGGGAGGATGTGGGAGGAATTTCATATCACTAGCTCATTTTTTAGCAGATAGAATTTTAAAAGCTTGTTGAATTTCATGCTTCATTCCATTAGAAGGGAATAGGAGCATGATTCCTATGGAATATACAACCTTATAGAATACCACATTTTCGTTTCATATGAAATGGAATATATCATGGAAAGCTATTGAATAACATCTGAGGAAACCTACTTTAAATCCTGACATTTAAAAGCATGGCAAATGGATGTTGATGGCGACAAGACTTGAAATAGCTTTAAAGGGGTGTAAGGGTTGGCTCAGCTTCTCTCTGAGCTAGTGATAGGACTCCCAGAACGTGTTAATGAGTACTGGATGAGACAGCAAATCCCAAAGTCTTTATCTGATGTACCATAAATCTCCTCTCTGGCACAATTCTGCCTGCTGTCCGTGCCTTTGCTGAGACTCTGCCACTCCCACCAACATCTGCCAGGTTGCTTCAGAGACTTGTGGCTGAGCAAAAGAAAGACTATTTTGTGTGTATTTCAGCTGCAATAACAGATTTCTTTGGGGAAGGTGAAGAGCATATTTGGATGCCTCGAGTAAGAGCTTGTCCAGTGAGATTTCCATAGGAGGGAGGGTGGGGAGTCGCCATACATGAGAATGGACCAGGAAGAAACAGGACATCCAGCTGATGGGTTTAGGTCTTTCCTCCAAGATTTATCAGTGATATAGGTATAATCTGATCCATAGACAATCATATCTCTTGGTAACAGAGGAACAACTCCAAGCATAGCAACAAACAATCAAAAGTGCGTACTCTTGAGGGACAGCAAGAGATGAACTTCAGCAAATGACAGAGAAACAGGGCAGCCTTAGTGTGGGAGCCAAGTCGAGGAGTCAAGGAGAAGTACCAGGATGAAGAAGGCTTGAGATGTTATCAACAGCCTTGGAAATTCAAAGATGAGAAAGGGATAAGCAGAAAATATTAAGAGGTTTCATGTGACATCATCGTGTTTCGGTTTCATCCCATCTTCCCCTCTCACTGCACCCTGTTGTGAAAAAGTAAGGCTGAATCTGTGACAGGACTGTAATATTTAGTAGGCTGACTATTACAGTTACAGGGTAATGACTTTACTGGAAAATGAACTTAGGAAGAAATATGTTATTCTAGCCCAAATACCTATCTGAATCACAAAAGCAATAGAAACAGATCTACAAATAAATCTCTCTTTTTTTTCTTTTTTTTAAACATGTGATCAGTTTTGCCAGGACAAGACCTTTTCTAACCCTTTAAATTGTATGAATTGGTTTCCTTAGGAGCCCTTGAGACAAAAAAAGTGTTAGGCACAGACTTAAAATGTGTACTTTTTCCATGGCTGCTGGCAAGGTCTTATTCAAACCAAACTCCATGTGCAACGTATTGCACATTCATCTTTATTTCTCAGCTGGGCTTCTCATTAACCTTGCTCTTCTCTCCCATGTGCTTGATAACACCTCCAGCCTTCCTCATCCTGGGATTTCTTGATAGCAGCAGTTACAAAGGGGATACTTAGATGCTCTTTTGCAGCCGTATGGAGAGGCTGGGGCTGCTCTTGGAATGAAGGCCCATTGTGTTATGCCCACTGACTAGTGGTGCAAAGCAGTCTATCCACTGGGCCCTGACAACAGCTAACATGTCTTTGACACTGCTGTTTGCACTAGGAAGCTGAAAAGAGGGAAAGTTTCCATAGGTGCCTTGATACTGAGGAGACTTCCAAGCCTCCTGGGAAGAACCCGAGAAGTGCTGCACGGCACCTAGTTTGCCTCTTCCTTCTGGCATGAGCAGGGTAAGCAGGATTGTAATGTTAGTTTACAGACCCAATGAATGACTTTATCAAGTAAAAGACATTTTGCTATCTAGTGCCAGGTACGTGTCACTGCCAATTCCTACTCACCAGATGTGTTTAAAGGTCCGTCCATGCAATCTGGAGATTCATTGAACCTGCATTTACTGCAACACTTGAGGGTGTTGAACCCACCCGTGCTGTTTCTGCTTTCAACCTTCTGTGCCCTTAACTGAGGCACTTGCATTTACTCTAAGATCACTAAATGAGAATACCTGTTAAGAAGTAATGAATATTTGCCAAGCAACCGTGTTAATAAGCTGATTTCAGTCTGCTATATACTTACAGCAACATGACTGCACAATGTGCTTTACTTGGTATTCGTGTGAAAAGTCACAGGAGCCACAGGGAGAATGAAAAAGCCTCCTAGGAAGAACCTGAGAGGTGCTGCAGCATGTAAAGGACAGTGGACCATGGCCCCCAGGAGCGGACAGCATGGGCTGCCACGAAGTAGGTTTCCTCTCTGGAGGAGTTAGGTTGGTGTATATTGGCTTTGTTTGGTTAGTTAGACAGATACCACATCTTCATGCTCATAGACAGTGGTGACTCACTGTAAAGGAAGGACTGAGAAGTCAGGAAAGGGACAGAATAAAGAAAATCCACAGTAGGATGTTTGCAATGCTCTGGCTCCTCTGAATTTAACCAAAGTTTTTCAATCCTCATGTTGAGCTTTATCATCACACGTTCATTTCAAATGCAGGCTTGGCGTTTTGAAGGGCACTTTGTAATGGTTTTATCCAGATTCAGATTATTTGCAATCCAGAGGGAAAGCATGCATTCTTTGCAAGGCAAGTAGAAAACATATCTGAACACAAATCAAAAGAATGATTATGGCATGCAAGCTCTGTATCCATTACTGAATCCCCAAGGCTCTTTCTGTTTGCTTAGGCGCTTTTTCTTCTGTTGCCTCTAGTTGGACTGGGTGTAAACTCAGCAATAAATAAGAATGGTTAAAATGGATAACATAAAAAGATGTGACATTCCTGAAATATCCCATGTTTCAAACTTAGACTCCACTGAAAGCTACCACAGGAACACCTCCCAGTGGTCTCTTCAGCACATCAGAGGTTTGCATATCCATCTGTCATAGGGTGTTCTTCTGATCTCATTTCAATCCAAGGCAAGCTCAGATTCACTGTTTGATGAAAAATATCATTTGCACAATGTGGAGAGAAAAGGCATTGTTTCTACAGCACATTATGTTTTACACTGCTCATGAGGCAGCGTTTCATACCCCATAAAAACCCATTATCTGTAACTTACTGTGCATGCTAGAAAAAGCAACATTGTGCCTTTAAAAGAGATGTCTTGTTTCTGAAAATACTTTATCTCTCACATTTCCCTGCCCTGTGTTTATAAGCAAATCCACTCAACCCCCTAATAATGACCTAGAGTAAACATCTGACATACACTGCTTTCAAGCTCCTCTTTGTTTAGGCTTGAATTGTTCATTTTTATGTCCTTTGTATACTGCCTAAAGGAAAGACAAATGACACAAGAGATGTTTTACATTATCAGTTGTGGCAGAGGTTATGTCTGTGTTTATCTCTCCCTCTTTTATTGCATTACAAATGTTAAGATAAACTGCCAGGCATATAATGGTCATTAATTTCAGGACACATTTTCATACTGGATTTTTAATTTAAAGTATGTAAGATACAAGATAGGCAGTTGTCAAGGTTCCTAGAAATTTGCAAAAGCCATAGCAATCTCATGTAATAAAAAATTTCTTCCCAGTTCATCTCATTTTTAAATATGAGTGCCTACTCTGTTTGCGTTAGGAAACACCTATTTTCCTGTCTGCCCAGTTTCACAGTTCAATCAGCTGTGGCAGTTTGGGGTGTCCCTTCTCACCAAGCACACCCTCCGTTGCAATCTGCCAGTGCCAAACAAACCAGCAACATCAAAACCTGTTAACTGTGAGACTACACAGGGTGAGGTGAGTAGTGGGAAAAGAAAAGAGCATGGCAGATATATTCCTGTAAAACACCTGTGTATCTGAGAGCACCCTCTGTCTCTGCCACTATTTTCTGCCTTGGGAGAGCTTAATAAAACCAATACAGAACTTTGAAATGGAAAAAAAAAACCACAGAGAGTATGCGTTTTTTTGTTTTGTTGTTTTTTTCCTGAGCTTAAGATTTCTTTGCTACTTGACAGGACTCTCTGTCATATACAGTACTTGTTTTATCTGAAAGTTATTGAAGCTCCAGACATGGATCTATCAATGAAGCAACTTGCTGCCTTGTTTTTCACCTCTGGATCTTGCAAATAACAGCCAGTTTTCAGAGTTTTGTGGGCAAAAACACTAGAAGAAAGTTTGCAACAGAGGCTGTGCCTTATCCTAGCATCATCCTGAGAGCTGAAGCACTGGCACAGCTGAGAATGCCCAAAACTTCCTACCAAAAGGTATCAGTTTTCTGCCTCTCACATCTTTGTCATGACTTGGTCTGGCATTTCTGTGCTTTCTCCTCTAGGAAGAAAAGAAGTATGTTTTGAACTTTCAGCAAAAAGCAGACAGAAAGCTCTGTGAATGAAGCTAACAAACAAGGCATTTCTGTTAACAGTCCTGGGTTTTGTTTATTTTGCGTCTTTGATGGCTTTTAGTAGTCGGGAAATTGACAAAGGAGTAATCCAACAACAAGACAGGTGTCTTTTGCTGTCCTCATGGAGAATTACTAGGATGTGAATGAATTATAAGACTGGAGGCTGACCTGCTGCATACTGAAAGAATTAAGTGAGCTCTAGTCCAAACTGTTCCTCTTACAGTCTCTGTTTTTTGAGAGCTGTTTTATACATAACTGTGAAGATGATACTTCAGGTAAATACCATCCTCCTGATCTAGAATAGTGAGGTGAAGAATGTCTTTGTGGGATGTCTTCATGTGCTCAGTAGCCAGCAGGTGAATAACAATCTTTGAAGATGCTGCCTTTTTCCAACCAGGTCTTTGCAGTAATCTTGACTCCTCAGTTTCAAACCTGGAAAAACCCACAGCTCTATGGCATCTCCAGGGGACCACTTCCAAAGTGCAAACAGTGATTTTTTCCCTCCTCTGTGAGATCACTTCTCCCAACCAAGAGAGAGGGAGGGATTACCTCATTTCTGACACTACAGAAGCAGATCAGTATTTTCTTTTCCACAGAAATTGTATTTTCATTGCAAATGCTCTGGGCATCCCTCCTCCTGCTCCCCAGCCAGGTTTTTCATCTAGTCCCCAGGGATGCAAAGGGTGGGTGGTGACACAGACCCTGGGGACGCAGGGCTCAGTGTTGCACAGCCCTGCTCTGTGTACTGTGTGTGTGGAGAGGACATTGCCGAGGTCAGCTAGGGGAGCTGTGGGATGGGGATGGAATGATTTCATATCTTATTTTCTTGCTTCCTATAGCTTGTGCAGAGCATCTGGGATGCTTCACAAGAGATGTAAGGTCTATTGGTTCTGCCCTGAGAGTTCAGAAGGACCCTGGAGTTAAGTGGGGTGCAGGACACTGGAGTTATGTGGGATGTAGACTCCAGGATGCTACAAGACATTGTGTATTTAGCTTTTTTGTCTCTTTCTGTGACTGCATCAATTTTCAACATCCCAGCTGCATAGCTCTGTAGGAAGGGAAATGACAACAGGTTATTTGCAAGGTTGTGTAGTCTAGTTCTTAGCTCCATTTCAGAATTACACCTCCCTGAGTGTTATATGCCACTATTGATTCATACTAAGTAACAGTAGCCAGTCTCATTGTCTTTGATAAAATAAATCTTAGCGACTAATGCAAACAAAAAAGAAACCACATCCTTGCAGGGCACAAAAATGTTAGCAGGTGGGGTGAGGGAAAAAAATTGACTTAATTTTATTTCGTACTACCAAAAGTGCAAGCATGTGAAAACAATGTCAGTTGTACTGTTTTAGTTGCTGTTATTTATGTTCTTCCATTGAGCTGCATGGGAAAGATTCTATGCAGAGGGGAAAGAAATTACTGTGGAT
Organism: Actenoides hombroni; assembly: GCA_024336885.1. Classification (NCBI taxonomy): domain Eukaryota; kingdom Metazoa; phylum Chordata; class Aves; order Coraciiformes; family Alcedinidae; genus Actenoides; species Actenoides hombroni. Next base: position 81,577,362 of record WUAM01000287.1, on the reverse strand, counting down.
AGGCAAGAAGCCATGCAGTGGCTCAGGGCTATCTGCAGAGAAGAAAGGGGGCTGATGTGAAGGAATTGGAAGGGCATAATTCTAATTTCCAAGTCTCTCTTCCATTTTTATTCCTGTTCTCTATTGGCAGGAGTGTGACAGCACCAACTTGCTGATACATATCACATATATTACAACACAGTATTGCTGTACCCTAACTATCTGTCTGGGGCTAATGAAGGCCATGACAGCAGTCTCATCACAGCAGCACAAAGCACAGTGCTGGCTAACAACACATATATTTGACTTGCTGTCTGGACCAGTTTGACATCCTGCACTGAACTTTGTGTGATCCCATCCTGACTTTCCCAGTACATGGCTGGGCTTCTGGGAGCCAGTTTAGATGTGCCTGAGCCACACACAAAAAATTTAGCACATAGTGTAGCCACAGCACATCGTGCTTGCCTCTAGAGAAAGATCTGGGGCAAACTCAAAGAAAATAAACATCTAAAATAAGGTTACTACTGTAGCCATTTACTTCCAGCCCTTAACCACTTTGCTGTCCTCCAGACTCCAAGGCTTTGCTTGTGAACTGAATGTACCTTGTCACTGTAACTCCTTCCCCAAAAAGTTCTCTGGCTGGGAGAGAGGATCTGTGAAGTTCAGTTACCAGCATTACTTAAGCTCTCTCAACTGATGTTCAGACAGTGCAGTTGCAGCAAGGCTAGTATTATCTTCATCAGGCAACTACAGAGCAGCAATTCCCCTTGTGGAAAAACCCACACCTTCCCTGAACATTAAGGTGAAACTTCTTCAGTTTTGGTTTGCAGCTCGTACTAAACAGCTGTTCTTTTTTTTCCAAATCAAAGCTGAGCAAATATTTGGTGGCAAACAATTTATTTGATTATTGTTGATTCTTTTCCCTCCTCCCTTCCCTTCCCTTCCTCAACTAGTTGCTTCAGATCTCGACTGTTTGCCCCAAACCTCACCATTTTCTCTCAAGCCTCAAAAATTTGGCCCAAACTTCATCCTTTTGCCCCATGTCTTGCCATTTTTTGGCACCAAATCTAGACTGTTTTGTGCAAATCTCAACCCCCTTCCCTTCCCTTCTTCCTTCTTCCCTTCCCTTCCCTTCCCTTCCCTTCCCTTCCCTTCCCTTCCCTTCCCTTCCCTTCCCTTCCCTT
>WUAM01000287.1:81531245-81550239 GCA_024336885.1 Actenoides hombroni | reverse complement strand
AATACAGGCACAAGTTCCCACAAACCAGGGTTTTGTGGGAATTTCAACCACAAGTAGCCTGGGAACAGGATATGCCCATTTGCTAGTGCTGGAGCAGTGGTTTGTTTCTGAAGCATTATGCAAGGGAAGTTGATTTTCTGTGGTTACTCCCTAGCATACCTGAAGAGTCCTGTTGCTATCAGAACTGTCTCTGAGACAGGCACCAGTGACTGCCCACACACCTGAATCACTGAAAATCCTGAGGAAATGGTCCCATCATGGTTCTGCAGGTAGATATATTTCTTGTGGAGTGTAGGCATTTGACTGGCAGTGCCAGGTAGTTGTACATCTGAGTGCAGAGGACAACCTCTGTGAGTAAAAAAGGAGATTTTAAATTTCAGGTCCCCACATTATCTCTGTGGTACAGTCCACAGGAAATCAAGTCCACTTTCTCTTTTTCCATATTTTCTGGGTAAGATGCTACAACTTCCACTTGCACCCAGTCATTTCAGACACAGCCGCAGTGCCCATGTCTGAGATTTCTGATGAATGTGCAGGAAATATTCCTACTATTTCAAAATAGGTGTTACTGCTCACTTTGTATTCCATGGAAAGCACGACTTGAAGTCCAAGATTTCCTCCTCATGACAGTTGCAGTTTTGTGGTCCTGTGTGAATAGACTATGGTACTTCTCTTAATAGGTCAACTCCTGTCTTAAACATTGCCAAGTATTTGTGTCTCATCTACAGTAACATCTTTTTCATGGTTAGTTAAACAACACCTGTAGTAGCTGATGACTTTTCCCAGTTGTTTGAATGTTTGCTGAGATGACTTCAGCTATGATCCTTTCTTTAAGCATTCAAAACTCAAAGTCCTACAGTTATGCATTTTGAAATCCCTACACGCAGTAGGCAATGGGAGGTGCTGTGCTCTAAATCTCAGCACCATGTTCTCTGAGTAGTTCTGAATTGCCCTTTTGAAAAAATCAAAGATCCCTTGTCAAGCACCAAGATCAACTTTTTAATTCTGTCTCTATATAAGTCGTCTTCATCACAAACTTTTTACTTACTTTCTCTGTTCTCTCAGGAACACTGCAGTCTTTCGGTGATTAAGTTCAGACTTGCAGAAATCAAGTTATGTCATTCTACCTACTATTGTTTGGATAATGACACAGTTATTCACTTGTCTTTTCCTTTCTGCTTCTTAGATGCGTTTTGAAATACTTACATACATGTACATAGATATGGCAATCCCCCTAGGAACTATTACGCTCCTAGATTATAAATTTAATACAGGAAATACCTGGGTTAAAACAGAAGCTAGATGTCAATTATTTATGTTAGAAGTGAAAAAGCTTGCTAAATCAGAAGTCCACCAGAGCTGAGAGCTAATCCAAGGCTAGATACCTACTTTGCATGTAGCTTTAATTATTTTAAAGAAAGAAACCTTTGCATCTCAGAGTTTCTGTGCTTCTGGGAAGGTAAGATCCAGAGCTGTCCTCCGTAAAGCCCTCTACTATGCCACACTGTTGGCAAGGAATATGTTTGTTTTTTTTAATGTACTCCTGATTTGTACATTTGTACATTTTTCTGCATTTTTAGTCTGTCTGGTGTGTACCCAGGTGGCTGGGCTTCACTTTAAGTTGCAGGTTTGAAAAAGTGGAAAAGCTAAAAGCTGAACCAAAACTTTCATGGCCAGCTGATTTCATATAAGGCATGTAAAGCTGAGAGTTTTGCCTGGTTTTCAGAGAAAATGGCAAATCTGTCTGTGCTCACTTAGTAAGGCTGTGGACCTTTAGTGAATTACAGAAAAACTCTTTGCAGTGTCTGCAGTGTGTACCAGAACTTGAGCTCAGGAGAGCAGGAGAAGGGAGGTGGAAACACTGCTGCACCTGTACTATACTTCTTGGTAGACAGGATACAGGGTAACGCAGAAAGTGCTGTATCAGGGTGCTCATCTTAGCTGAAAAGGAGATCTTACAAAAAATGTGATCCTGAGAATGACACAAACATCCAGTGTAGGATGGTTCCAGGTCTAAAGCTCGGGGTCACAGGTCTGTAAGAAAGCAGTGGGGATGTCATTCCTGCAGGTAACATCTTCATAGATAAGCTTAGGAAGTGTGGATTAGACAATGGACAGTGAGGTGGATTGAGAACTGGATGAATGACATTGCTCAGAGGGTTGTGATCAGTGGTTTAGAAGTGGTTGGAGACCTGTAGCTAGTTGAGTTTCCTAAGGGTCAGTACTGGGTCCAGCCTTGTTCAACTTATTAATCAATGACCTGGATGAAGGGACAGCAAGTTTGTTGATGATACAAAACTGGGAAGAGTGGCTGATACACCAGAAGGCTGTGCTACCATTCAGCAAGACCTGGACAAACTGGAGAGCTGGACAGATGGGAACCTAATGAGTTCAAGAAGGGCAAGTGTAGGGTGTTGCACCTGGGGAGGAATAACCCCAGGCACCAGCACAGGTTAGAGGTTGACCTGCTGGAAAGCAGCTCTGCAGATAAAGACCTGGGAGTCCTGGTGGACAATGAGTTAACCATGAGCCAGTGGTGTGCTCTTGTGGCCAAGAATGCCAATGGTATCCTGGGGTGCATTAGAAGAATAGGACCAGCAGGTCAATGGAGGTTCTATCAGCCAGCTACTCTGCCCTAGTGAGGCCGCATCTGGAGTACTGTGTCCAGTTCTGGTCTCCCGAGTCCAAAAGATACAAGGAACTACTGGAGCGAGTCCAACAGAGGGCTACAAAGGTGATGAGGGGACTGAAGCATCTGTCTTACAAGGAAAGACTGAGAGACCTGGGGCCATTTTGTTTGGAAAAGATTGAGAGAGGATCTTGTTGATGTTTATCAGTATCTAAAGGGTGGGTGTCAAGAGGATAGGGCCAGACTTTTCAGTGGTGCCCAGTGATGGAATAAGGGGCACAGAAAGTTCCACCCAAACATAAGGGAAAACTTCTCCACTGTGATGTTGATGAAGCACTGGAACAGGCTCCCCAGAGAGGTTGTGAAGTCTCCTTCTCTGGAGATTTTTGAAACCTGCCTGGACATGTTCCTGCACAACGTGATCTAGGCAAACTTGCTTTAGCAGGGGTCTGGAGTAGATGATCCACACAGGTCTCTTCTACCACTCTGTGAGGTCCCTTCTACCATTCTGTGATTCTGTGATTACTTCTGGATCTCTTTGTAGAGCCTAGAACTGGAGAAAGAATGTCCAAATAAAAAGGAATAAAAAAGCGTGGTGGTAAGAGAGCAAGGGAAAAAGACAATGAACCCTTTCCAAATTAATTTTAGAATAAACTGTGAGTGGCCGTTTTGTCCTGACATTAGGAAACCCCATCTCTCTGATGCCTTTGGCCTTTATGCTCCACGTGGAACAGTCTCTAGGAAATTGCTATCATTTGAGTCCCAGGTGATACCATTCTTATTTCTATTCTTATTTGACTATGCTGATGATTATATAGAAAAAAGCCACAGATTCTGAGTCCTTTTTGACTGTCTCAGTCCTCTTGCAGCCTGTTTACTGCTTGATTGTTGCTACTGTACTGGAGACAGACAGAGCTTAGAAACATTTCAGCAGGAACAAGAGAAGGTGCTACCCTGACTAAATCTCCATACAGCAACCTGTAACACTGCACGTTGCACCTTTTAGAAGAGGGAAGACAGCTCAGAAGATGGGATGGCAATGTAATTTTTATTATTGCTGCCAGACGCTATCTTTGGAACAGCATCTATCCAAAACATGGTCAATTATTTGACATGACAGGGATGATTTTATTTTATCCTGTTTCCTAACAGTTCCAGAGATAGAAGAACAGTTCCTGTGATAGAAGGAACCTGAGTTTATGGAGCATGTCCCTGTACAGGCTTGCAGCTGTATTGTGAGAGCAACTCCAGCCCTACTCTGCACCATGGTGCTGTTCTCCGGGCAGGCATAGTGAAGCCCAGTAGAGTCACACTACCATGGAATTATCCTCAAGTCAGGATGGTCATGGGCTTACATCTTCCCTTTCCTCCTGGAGGCTTCAGTGAAGGATTTGCCTAAAGCAAGTGGGTTACGGCTGATGTTGCTTTGAGATGTTAATGTTGCTTTTGCTCATCCTGCATGTTGGGGGTCAACATGCTGGAATCTGTAATAAAAAGGATCCTCTGCCTACCAGGTCACAAGTTTGGCATCTCAAAGAGGTCCCACCATGCACAGTCAGCAAGTTCCAGGAGGCAAAATTGGGCAGCAGAACCCTGTTGGGTGATGCACCAGCTTCTTTAGATAGGTTCAGAAGCGAAGCTCAGTGTTTAGCTTCATGTCAGAGTGACTGCTGAGAGCATTACCTCGCCATTTGCAACCCTTTCTCCCAAGGCTCCTTACTGAATTTATAGGAAAATTGCAGCGATTTTAACAACAGCTTACAGTGATATTGAGACAGGCTAGCTAAGAGTAAATGAAACAAGAATCTTTGAAACCATTTAAAAAATCAGTCTTCTCACCAAGTTGAGTTTTAGCAAAGGCCCATTTCTACTGAAATCAGGGAGATTCTCTGCCACTAAATCAAAGAGTTGGTTTAATGAGATGTCTATGGCAGTCCATCTTCTCCTGCTACGTGTTAGTCATCCCAATGTTGCTCAGGGACCTATCTGACCTCTGTACCTTATCTCTTGTAATGTCGGTCTCTATACAGAAATGCATATAGTGGGGCAGGAGTGGGAAGTCTCTTCAGAGCAGGACTTTCCTATCTCTGCTAGCAGAGATTGTTCTGAGCAAATCTGCATTCATTTACATATCTTCCAGCATCAGTAACCACCACCTTTTTCTACGGTTATGCAGTATCCAAACTCCAAATAGCGTATTTAAATGCAGTTGATTTCCTAAGTAGTCTATTTGTAAAATACTGTAAAAGTATTTAGAGCATCATTTTGGTAGTCATAAATTTCCTGGAGAGGGATGAGTCACACCTACTGCCCATTTACTACTTGCTGCTTGCTAGTCTATCAAAGATAATTGGAAAGGCAAATTGGTTTCGACATTATCTTTTGTAATGCTGGTGTGTTGTTTGTTTGGTTTGGTTTGGTTTGGGTTTTTTCTGAAAAAGCTGCAATCCTCTGTTCCTAGATGCCCTACTTGAACATCTCTATTGGCCCAGTGCTGTTCAGCAGACATGACCCTTAATCCTGAGTGCTGCTGAACTGTTTGACCTGATCCAGGAAAATATTTAACAGAATCACTTCATTATTGGAGTACCTGTAGATATATTGCCTAACTAAATATTACCAGAAAGATTTTTTTTAGTTTCTATGCAGCTAATTATTCAATAAAAGAGAGGTTTGGTTTTACTAAAACTGTTCACTTGAACTCAGAACCAAAAAATACACCTTGAAAAGTGAAAAAGTCTTGCATCATTTCTAACCTGAAAAAATAAACATGTATGTTGACTTTTTAAGAAAAATCATGTTGAGAAGATTGATATAGTCTTCATATCTGGAAAAAATTTAATGCCATCTCTCTTGCTCTGATCAACATTTATTTCCTCTCTCTGGAAACTTTTCAGCCAATAAAAATAGGAAGGCAATAAAAGAAGACGTGTAAAGTAAAAGCAAGTAAAGAGCCTTACAATTGTTAGATTTGTGAATTTAATTTATTTATACTGGTAAATAGTATTTCCCTGACCCACACCCATAACACTGTTTGACTGAGGACAAAGAATTTCAGATTATTTTGCTGGGTTGAGTTTTACCACTTCATACTGCTACCCTACCAGTAGATGGCTGCCTGTTTCTTCATGCATGCTGTTTTCAACCTGGTTACTACTTGAGGGTCTTTCTAGAAAGGCTTTGCTCTCCCTCTTAAATATTGTTTTAAAAGTTTGATTATTTTTTACACTTTAAATGTGTAAGCATCTTAATAAGCATATGAATCTATATCCATGTAATGTGAACTATATTTATCTCCTACCTATGGCTGTGTGTACATTCTTTTTACTGAACTGCTCTTCTGGTCCTGCACAGTCCCTTGTCTATTCCAGGAGAAAGACTTTCAGTGATAGCTTTCATACATAACTCCCCAGATAGAAAAAAAAGCAACGTAGAGAGGCTTTTTTTATCTGTGTGGGGTTTTCAAGAGGGAAGGAAAGAGAAGAAGTGTGTCCAACAGGCAGCTCAATATGGGCTGCTGCTGGGTGGGAGACTGTGCAGCCTGCAGGAGAAGCATAGCAGTGCCCACCAAACCTCCAACTTCCCCCCAGCTCTAGACCTAACCTGAGACTGTCTCTGTAGTTTACCTTAGAGGAGCATTAGTGTTAAGCAACATGGGTAAAAACAGACTTCCTTTTTTTTGCATTATAGTGTTTGTTCTCTGAATTAGTCTGTAGCCAACGAGCTGCAGGTACCGCAGTTCAAAAAGTACACTAGGTTGAAATGACAGAGGAGTTCAGAAAGAAATGACAGAGGAGTTCAGAAAGAAACGAATCACCATAGTATAAAAGCAATTTACTATAATTGCAGGACAAAAAGTTACATGTATAAGTTAAAAATATATTTGTGGGACAGAAGCACCACCTTGAGATCAGTTTACAACTTCCTTTACACCATTCATATCCCATCACTGGTGTCAGCTTTCTGGGATTTGTACCACTTCCAGAAGAGCACATTCTTAGACACATGTGCGGAGCAGCTGGCCATGACATCCCCTGATGGCAACAGTCACCTGCTTCTGGCCCTGGGGTCCACAGCTGGACCACACAGGGACCTGTGCACATCTGTGAGCATATCAGCCTTCACTTCTCAGTGCTATTGCTTGTTGCTGTTTGGACCAACAGCTTTGCCAGATCCATCACTCCTTAAGGTAGTCAAAGATCAGGTGCTCCACTTCTTGTGTGGTTGGTTCTGTCTGTTGGTCAACCACATAACTATCTTTATACCAGAAGCTTCAAGTTAAGCAACATGTGGCTCTTCTTTGAATTCACCTGTCTAGCTACTCACATGCCAAGAGACCCACTTTTGATGTGCCTTTCTACCTCATTTTCCTTAGCAAGAAACCTCTTTGTCCCTTCCCTGCCATCAAGCAGACTCCTCTAATGACACCTACCACTACCCTCACTTGTCCCATGAGGATTACTTTCAAACGCAGGATTACTTTCAAACCACCTTACACAGTATTGCTTGAAAAAGTGACACTAATATCAACAGAGATAAGTTTCTACTGCAAAATTCCGACATCTAAATGAGTTTTAAATATCTTCTTTCTCTGCTGCTGTCTTGATGACTGTGCAAGTTGTGACTGAAGCAATAATTGACAGGTTTTGGCAACTGCAGCTTTTAAGTAGCTGTTAAGGATGCTAATGCCCAGAATAACTGTATAAAAGAGTAAATATAAAATAGTTTAAAGAGGAATTGAGCGAGTCACTCTTGTCTTTTATAAGAAGTTATAAGAAATGTCTGATTTTGCACCCTTTTTGCATCTTACAGGGAGAGAATGTGCAGATCCTTGCATGTCATATTCTGCCTTGAGTTGGTAGGGAAATCAGCTGACTTCAGTGCAGATTATGTGGGTATAACTGAAGGGCAATATTTAGGCCTCTATCTCCAATCTCACTGAAAAATGTGTTAATTTAAAAATAAAACAAGGTGCTGGGAATTTTTCAGGATCCTATTAATTAATTTCAAAAGTTCCATTAGTTTGATGGAAGAAAGGCCATACACTATAATCATCTGCCAGCTGGTGACTTGTGATTTTTGAAGTAGGTTTAGGGACACAGTCTCAGCCTCTGTCTCCTTTGCTTTACAAAGCAACCAAAGATTCTGAAGTGTCCTCCAAAGACCCTCACACATATTGGCTTGAATGTTCTCCACCAGTTTCTCATCTCACATGTCCTCACCTCTCAATGGAAAGGGCACGCCAGATCTCCCTGGTGGGTACTCCCGCACTGGGTCAGAATAGCAAAACATATCTTTTAGGAGAGTCTCAATCATAGGAAAAGAGGACAATGAGCATTGCTGTGTCAGCTCAGCTGCCCAGACCATCACCTTCATCTGGCTGCAGATCCAAATCCACAAGGGTTTCTTCCAAAGTGGCACCCTGAGAATAGCATCACTGGCTGGCAGGTTTGTTATGTCCCACTGACTCCCAGATGTGATTTGCTCAGTGTACAAATAAAACCCCGACTTCTCTTAATCCTGGCCTTAAAGACTCAAGTGAATTTGGCAGTCAGTCTGGGTTCTTTTTTCTGTATTCCGTTAACAATCTGTGAAAGTGGAAATTCAGAAATTTTCACAGAAATGCTGTCTTAAATATTTTACTTTTTTCATTTATTTAGAGACATAGACAAACATGGGAGTTCACTGAGAAGATGAATCTACACTGAAAATCACCAGGGACCAGGACTTTCTCGACGCTTGGGAAAGGGCAGACAGAGCTGTGGCTGATGTTGCTCCCAGTCCTATTTCTGATGAAAACAACAGCCAAACCACTGATGTGCAGGACCAGCACTGGGAGGAGAGTGGTACATTTGGCATAGGGAGCTGAGATGAACTGACACTGATGGTAGGATATGAGACATGAAGAAGCAAAGGGTAGTAGCAGAAAAGATCAGGGTCTGCTCAAGGCTGTAGAGAAGGAAAGGGAGTCCCGCAGCTTTGTGGGACCTTAATGATCACAGAATAGTTTGGCTATTTATTTTCTTATTTTCCCCTAAGGAAGGGATCTTTAAGGGTCATTTAGTTCAACTTGCTTCAGTAAGTAGGGACATCTTCAACAAGATCAGGTTGCTCAGAGCCACATCCAAGCAGACCTGGAATGTTTCCAGGGATGGGGCATCCACCACCTCTCTGGGCAGCCTGTTCCATGATTTCACCACCCTTAGTGTAAAAAAATTACTTCCTTATATATGCGGTTTATGTTTAAAACCATTACCCCTTGTCACATTGCTACAGACTTTACTAAAAAGTCTGTCCCCATCTTTTTTATAAGCCTCCTTTTAGTATTGAGGAAATAAGGTCTCCCCAAAGCCTTCTCTTCTCTAGGCTGAATAACTCCAACTCTCTCAGCCTTTGCTCACAGGTGAGGTGTTCCAGCCCTTGATCAGTTTTGTGGCCCTCCTCTGGACTTGCTCCAGCAGGTCCATGTCTTTCTTGTGCTAAGGACTCCATAACTGGACATAGTACTCCAGCTGTGGTCTCAAAAGAGCAGAATAGAGGGTGAAAATCACTTTCCTTGACATGCTGTCCACACCTCTTTTGATGTAGCCCAGAATGTAATTGGCTTTCTGGGCTGCAAGGGCACATTACTGGTTCATGTCCAGCTTTTCATCCACCCATAGTTGCAAGCCCTTCTCTGAAGGGCTGCTCTTAATCCCTTCATCCCGCAGCCAGTACTGATACTGAGGTTTGCTCTGACCCACGTGCAGGACCTTGCATTTGGCCTTGTTGAACCTCATGAGGTTCAATGGGCCCACTTCTTGAGCTTGTCCAGGTCCTTCTAGATGGCATCCTGTCCCTCAGGCTTGTCAGCCTCATCACTCAGCTTGATGTCATCTGTAAACTTGCTGAGGGTGCACTTGATCCCACAGTTTATGTCATTGATGAAGATAATAAACAGCACTGGTCCCAGTATGGACACCCTAAAGGACACCACTTGTCACTGATCTCCATCTGGACATTGAGTCATTAACCACTACTATCTGGATACAACCATCCAACCGATTGCTTATCCACCAAACAGTCCACCCATCAAACGCATATCTCACAAATTTAGAGAGGAGGATGTTGTGGGGGACCATGTCAAAGGCCTTACCTTTGTCCAAGGCTTTTCCCTTGTCCACTGATGTAGTCCTTCAACTGTAGAACATCACTAAGTTTGTTCAGGCAGAACTTGCCCCTGTTAAAGCCATGCTGGCTGTGTTGAAGCATTTCCCTGTCCTCCATGTGCCTTATCAGAGCTTCTAGGACAATCTGTTTCGTGACCTTCCCAGGTACAAAGGTGAGGTTGGTAATTCCCAGGGTCCTCCTTTCTACCCTTTTTAAAAATGGGTGCAATGTTTCCCCCTTTCCAGGCAACAGGGACTTCACCTGACTGCCAGGACTTTTCAAATATCATGGAACGTGACTTGGCAACTACATCAACCAGTTCCCTCAGGACTCTGGGTTGCATCTTGTCAGGACCCATAGACTTATGTATATTCAAGTTTCTTAGATGTCTGTGAATCTGATCTTCTTTTATAGTGGGAGTACCTTTGCAATCCTGGTTACCATCCTGTGGTTCTTCCACTCAAGAAGTGTAGGAAGAGAGGTTGCCAGTGAAGACTGAGGCAAAATAGATGTTGAGTACCTCTGCCTTTTCCTCATCTCTTGTTACTAACTTGCCAGTCTTGCTCCTCATGGAGGGTAAGCTTTCTTTGACCTTCCTTGTCTGACTGACATAACCTGTAGAAGCCTTTCTTAATATTCTTTGCATCCCTTGCTGGGTTCAGCTTCAGCTGCACCTTGGCCTTCCTGACCCCAACCCTATACAATAGGGCAGTGAACCTGCACTCCTCCCAGGATACCTGTCCCTGCTTCCACTGCCTGTGCAGCTCCTTCTTGCCTTTTAGTTTGACCATCAGGTCTCAACTCATCCATGCTCATGTCTCAACTTCCTTGCCTGATTTCTTAGCTCCTGGGATCAAGAGCTCTTGCGCTTTGTGGAAAGTGTCCTTAAAGATCTGCCATCTCTGTTCTGCTCCCTTGTCCCTGAGGGCAGCTTCCCAGGGTGTCCTATTGACTAACTTCTTGAAAAGGTGGAAGTTTGCTTTCCTAAAATTCAGGGTCTCGACTTTACTGTTTGCCTGACTTATATCTCTCAGGATTGCAAACTTCACTAGTGAGCGATCACTGCAGCCCAAGCTGCCTCCAGTCTTGACATCACTGATTAGCTCAATTGCATTGGTGACCAGCAGGTCCAGTATCACCTCCCCTCTGGTAGGGCTGTCCAGGAGTGTCCTGGATTGGTTGTCCTGAAAAAGTAGCACAGCAAGATGTTAGGGTGGTTGATGTCCCCCAGCAGGATGGGAACCTGCAAGTGTGAAGCCTCCACAAGCTACATCTGTATCAATAAGGCTTTGTCAATAGACTCCCCTTGATAAAGCATCCTGTAGTGAACACCCATCACAACGTTTCCTTTGTTGCTTTGGTCTCTCATTCTTACCCATAGGCTTTCAGTCTGCTCAAGGCTATTTTTCAGAGGCAGCTGTTCACCATCTATTCATTCCTTGAGGTAGAGGGCAACACCTCTGCCACTTCTTCCTTGCCTGTCCTCTCTGAACAGCCTGTAGCCATCTATAACCATGGTCCAGTCATAGGATTTGTCCCACCAAGTTTCAATAATGTCAACCACGTCATAACTTTCTAGCAGCACTGTGGCTTACAGCTCCTCCTCTTTGTTGTCCATGCTACATCCACTGGTGCAGTGCTTTGACCTTCTTTGTCTGTCTGCATGTACTTTAGCTGTGCTATTGATTGTCACCTTTTTAGAGAATCACACCTTAATTTCTCTGAGGTATTTCTTCAGTGTTTCCCTGATGGCTTCTTATCTCAGGGGCTCCTGGCTCATCTGTAAGACTATTTAATTCCTTACCTAAGGTATGACATTGGAGCCCATTCATTTTAACACTTGCCAGCTAACTCTGAAACAGTATCACCAAAGCCAGTTCATCAAGTATATGGATATACTGCACTTAGGCAGCTTGGTAAGACCATGTACAGGACAGAAGGAGGTGCACCAATTTCACTACGTAAGACCCATTAAATATTGAAGATATCTGCCATACTGCACTTCTCCTCTTGGATACTTCAGAAGAGGTATGTCACTGCCTTCCAAGGTAACGCTACCCCAATAAAATCAGTATGTCCTCATGTCCTACATCAGGCACTTTAAGTTATAAGTCTCCCTTGAAATCACTGAAGGTACAGGACACTGGATTGAGAAGAATCAGTGCCCTTAAATGGTTGCTGGTGTACAAAACATAAGGGAAATCCTGCTGTGGAAAGAACAATTCAAAAATAAAATTTCTGCTTACCCCAGTCCAGACCAAGTACATCACTTTTCCTCATCTTTATGCCATTCACCTGCCCAGAAATCCCTCATAGCCACAGGCTTAGCATCAGAGTTAGAAGCAATCAGCACAGAGGACAAGGGCCTCCTGAACAAGATAATTAGCTTCAGCTGACTCAGACCACAGCCTCTTAAAAAGGTAGCTCCCTGAATCTTCCTTCTTCAGTCATGACTAACAGTAATAATTAATAGAAAACCCTATGGGTAATGCCTCATTTCAGATACTTACCAGCCATGTCCACATGATTTGTGGTGTTTCTTTCTCTGTTGTGTTGTTCTGCAATGGTGGGGTGCTCTGCTGTTGCAGCTGCTTGCCCAAGAACTTCTGAATCCCCCTTCTCTTTTGGAGTACAGACTTGCTGCTATATTTAGTATGATGACTTTCCCTTGGGATGATAAATTGATGTTGCCTATAAAGCTAGCTCTTGTGATACTATTGCTGTCTGCAAGCTTTGTGTCCCATTCTAGATGCTGGCAGAGTCATTCTGGGAAATGGAGAGAAATACAGGATTCTCATCATACATGTTGAGGCTTTTCATGTCACCTCATATACTTCCTCATTCCCACAGACTCTCACCTGAGTTTCAAAGCATGCTGGCATTCCAGCTTTGAATGGTCAGCGGGGCAAAATACTAGCATGGGATATTCATGCTTCATTACTCACATTCAGGCAATGTTACATGCAGACTAGACTGCAGCTCCACAGGCTGGTGTGGTCTGTTGGAGAGCCCCTGGGGTGGGAGTCTTGTGCTCCCCAAGATTGAAGTCATTGCAGAGCTCCCCCAGAAAGCTTCCCTATGCCCTGAATTCACCTCATTCCCTAAGCACTGATGGATGCTTAGCAGGATTTCTTCCCTCTGGAACAGAGCTGATAGCTGTAAACAGAAAGTATAGGGAAAGCTCCTGCTGTGTTCAGCTAAATTAGAAAATTAAAGTACAGAATGCCAAGGAATTTCTTGATTGGTTGGTTAATTCAAGGGTCTGCACATTTGGGGATTTTCTTATCCTGAATAAATGTAGCATATTTTAAAACATTTTTCTTTCCTTTACATCTTTAAGCAAGTAGTATCTACACTGTTTAGACACACTGTCGTTTAAAAAATTCTTCTGTGTTACTGAGGACACAGGAGTTATTAAGGAAAGAGGATTGTCCATTTTAACTATCATTACTAATCAGGCAAGAGAAAGCTCTATCCCTCCTTTGACTTAGATTGGTCCCTTAGTTTCAGTATTATTAATTACATGAGTTACTGTACACCAGTCTGGTGGCAGCTCTTTCTCTCTGAATCTTTAACTCTTTCCTTTGCATTTTCCCACTGGCTTTGAAAGCAAATAGTCACCATGGGCAGTTTCTGCAAAACCAGAATAAAGTTATTAAAGGGAACTAGTGGTTTCATTTTGATCTGCTTGTGCATTTCTTCCCTGGTAAGAAATCACAAGACACTTAAATTTCATTTACATAACAATGCTCAATGCTAAGTTTCTCACTTGTGCATATTGCACAGAAAATAAAAGGGTTAATTTAGACTTCTAATCTATTGTTATAAGCCTAATTATTTTCCATGTCTTCATTTCATTAATGAATTGCTGCTTTTACATGCTTCTCCTTCCCCATTGCTTTTGTTTAAACCTCCTGGTGGGAAGGGATAGATTAATTTTGTTGTGCCTTAATGAAACTGTATGCTACATTAGATTTAACCATTTGGCATGCACTTTCAACACCACCATTATGCATAATGAATTACTTTTTGTGAGTCCCATACTAACACAGACCTTGCATGTTTCTCTGTATATATTGCAACAACACAGCTGGCAGACATACCAAGTCCAACCATCACCTTGAACTTGCATGGAAACCTAAAGCTTGACACAAGAATGCAGCTTTTGAAAAATTTTTCATGAAGAAATGGGAAGTTAACTTAGAAATGCAAATGCTTTCAAGTGAGGATGTGGAAAACTCATTAAACTTTCCTCTTATCTACCATTAACTATGTTTGATATGCATGTGCCTATGGGTGGATGTGTATGCTGGGTCTGCAGCTACACGTAGAACCCTCAACAAGGCAGCACATGCTTCATGGAGGGACCAGGTGACCTTCCTGCCCTGTGTACAGTTTACCTGCATGTACACATCTAACATGTAACACATGTACCATCTACACATGTAACATCTATTTCAGCTGCTAAAGCTTTTAGCATGTGAATTCTTTGCCTCAGCAGCCAGTCTGATGATCCTGACAGGATTTCTCTTGCCCAGCTTGCTGACAGTGAGTGACTTTGGGAAATAATTGATTAAACACGCAAACTAAGCTCTATTCTCTCAGGTCCAGCGCCACGTCACCTTCAGTTTTGTTGTTTGCTGTTAATCAGAGGTATTCAGTCTGTTCATCACCAGGACGCCACAGAGATTCTTCAGGAGTCAGAAACTCAGTAGTCTCTATCACCACTTCTCCAGTCACCTGGCTACATCCTAGGATATGGTGGTCTAAGACATGACCTGTGCATGCTGGACCCTTTAACCAAGAGCATGACAGTTGAGTTGTCCAAGGACAGGAGAACTAAATGTGGTCCTATGCACGTACTCCTGCACTCACACCCACATCTGTCATCCTGTTCATCTGGGACATCTCACTGTCCGGACAGTTATGGAGGTTGTTTGTGTGGGATTAACAGAAGTTGTTTGAACCAAGAGACAAAAGTAACATACCCAGCATGTGTCTGTTAAATACTAATTGGTCAATGTGATCTGAGGAGCCTCTAATGGCAACACCTGCCTCACTGTGTTGCCCACCTCCACCACCATCTACCTTCAGCCTCCTTTTCCTGAGCTTTGAGCACTCATGTGCTCACATGTATCCCTTCTGATCTCTGCTCATCACCTTGTCCTTGCTGGACCAAATAAAGTTAACTCTGAAACAACACTGAACCCTCAGGTAGAAAGCAAGAACTCTGTGGGGACTATTTTATTGTCTGTACTCTCATTTAACTTATGAAGAGCTTAATGTGCCTGTGAGAGGAGTTCACATGCCTGAACAAGAAAGATCAGAAACATTTGGACCAGTGTTTCTGTCAAGGATTGAATGTAAGAATTATAATAACATGTTTATGACACAAAGATATTTTATTTTCTTTCAGAAAATATATGCTTTCAGATTCACCTCAGTGATTGTTGTCTTAACCTACCTTTTAATGTTTTTAACCTTAAAATCCTCCTAGAAGTTCTGCATCTGCAGAAAACCATCTCTGCTGTTACAGGATTTAGTTAATTGGATTTGATTTTGAAGTTGACCTTGCTCTGAGCAAGGCCATGGTGGTTTTTCAGAGGGTCCTTGCAGTTACACAACGCCTTTGGCCTCCAGGGACCATATCCATTACATTTTCTCTGAACTTCTGACCTAAACCCATAGAGGTCATTTCCACATACACATAAAGGCAGCTTCTACTTCATAAAACAGTTAGAGGAAGGAGTTGCTCCTTTATCTTCTCTGTCTTAGTAGAGTGAATAGCTCTTTCCCCAGCACCCAGTTATGACTTCCACTTCTGCCTCAGAGGATCTATTTCCTTGTGAGAAGTGAGCCTCACCTACCACAGTCTAGGCTCATTTTGGCCAAAGGTTAAGGAGAGGTGGTTACCACAGTGAACACTTTGCAGGGAAGACATGATCTGTAATAAGAACACTTTGTATTCTTATTCCTCTTCTGTCACTATTAACTTATGCAGTCAGTGCATAATAGGCATAAACAACCTTTACAGGGGGACTGGGCATGAGCCTTCCCACTTCTTCCTTGACTCTTACCCATGTCACCCATTCTGCTCACGGAACTTCATGATTTTTTTGCACCTCTTGTCCTGTTGCATGTGTTGAATCTCACCAGGGATGTCTGCCTCTCCTCATGACCTGACACAGACAAATTGGGTGCCTCTTCCAGCTCCTGGATGCCTTCAAGAATGTGCCTCACTTTTCTCCCTCATCAAAGTATTTCTTAAACATACAACTTCAAACACTTAAATATATAAACACCCTTGTAACCAGTGACAGTACCCTTCTACTTGGGGGATATTTTTCTCCCTTTTGAGCAGATGTGTGCTGGCTAAGTCTTGCAGATGCCATCCATTGCTCCTGAACATGTGTGTGGAACACGGACTTTTTAATCTTCTCCTGTAATCAGCTCCCAGGAAAGCAGACTCTGAATTTGTGAGAGGTACAATTATCGTACACTGAAACAGCATACAACTCTGAAATGTTGTCTGTATCTTGTCTGTGCCAACATAGGTGTTATAAACACCAATGCGTGTGATAAGCTGAGCAGGGTTCTGAGAAATAATCTGTCACTAGGCAAAACAAAGCATAGGGGAAGCTGTTTCTGTGAACCTTTTACTGATTAGTGTTTGAAACTCATCAATGAAAATGAGGAGCTATTAATCCTGCACATATTCCCTGCAATTTTAAATTACAGACACTGAAACTAATGGGTGCAGTGTAACACTGCAAGTAGGGACACTGGCTATAAAATTTACAGAGTTATACTTTTGTTTGTTCAAATGTCCTTGAAAAATACAAATAAAACTGCTTGGCAACACCAAGGCAAGTCAAATATTTTCCTTGTCTGGCAAGGTTCTCTTCTAAGAAATCTTTCTTTGTTTGCCAATAGACAATACTAATGACAAGGATTGGACCTGAAGGGAATTAACGCACAAAAACTGCATTAAAGTTACATTAAGGGGTACATAGTAAAGTCTAATTTATTTTAGATCCATGAAAGCAATAAAATTTGCTATCAAAGATGAGTCTCTCAGCTGACACTCTCCATTTAGCTCATACTGGGCTCCTCTGTCACTGAGGATTTGGGGATATATAATATCAGGCCCTTTCCTCAGTGCCTTATAGTTCTCAGACCCAAACAAGCAGCTGCATGCTGTCTTCACTTATCTGAAGGGAGGTCTGCCAGACTTCCTACAGTTCCATGTGACTAGTCCAAATGGAGGTGACTTGTGTATTTGCAGAAACTTTGCACCACATTTACATTTACATTTACATTTACATTTACATTTACATTTACATTTACATTTACATTTACATTTACATTTACATTTACAGTGTTATTGGTTTCTTTTTTTTACCTTCAACTTCAAGAAATAGTTCGTGCCAGCTGAAGAACAGTGAAAGACGTGAACCTCTGAGACCCTAGTGCCAGCAGAAGGGCTTGGCAGAGTGTCCTGATTAGCACCCCTCATCCTGAGAAGCTGCAGATTAAATTGGTGAGCATCCAGAGAGTGCAGTCTGTCTTTGTAGATGCCCCAGGACAAGGAGATTTGTGTAAAAGATGTTGGTGTGACAGCCCTGTTGAATGAAGTTCTCATTCTAAATACGAAATGAGTTTTTACTCCAAGTTAGGGACTATTCCTCTGGTTAAAAAAGCAATAGTTCAATTTCCAAGGCCCATGGAGTTCTTGTCCATCTGATGGCAGTAATGGACTTTGAGTCTTCACCAATTTGAGTTGCACATAGGTGGTTATGCAGTGCACAGAGCACTTCATGGAGACCCACAGAACATATGCAGCATGCTAGGGGTAAATCAGCTGTGAAAGAGCCATGTGTAATGTTAGGTGTCAGGATAACTTGCTTATATTCTCGGTCTTGGGATTAGATTTGGGACTGCAGATCATGTAATTGGGAATTTAAATTTGCCATGCAGAGGGAATTAACTTCAGTATGTGACTTTAGAGACCTGGGTTCTCTTCCCTGGCAGAAGAACATAAAGCCTAGATCAGTAAAGATAGTGGTGCCTTATGGAAATATAAGCAACAGCCTTTGGAAGGGACACTCTTGGAAATTCTAGCCTTCAGCCCAATATTGCTTTCCTCCAGTTACAAGGTGTCTTAAGCAAGGAAGTTTTCCTCCCACATTTTGCCTTATCTGCAACAGGCACAGGAGATGTGACATTTGGCTATCCAAGAAGTTAAGGACTGACACTGTAGGAGATGAAATGTAAAATATAGCCCACGGTGTTTAGGTGTGATTGTCATTTTATGGATTTTTAGACAGCCTTGCAGTATTCATATCACTCAGGCCACCGTTTTTCATCGTGCAGTGGCTGTTGTGAATCAGCGAAGCCCATACTCAGGCCCATGAGGAGATTTTAGAGGGCCTGACTGTTTGCATGACATATGGGTTTCTACATGACAGGATGAGGAATATTCTCTGTGAGGTGCCATATTTCTAGTCAGATGTTCATCTCTGAGCATCAGCTCTTACATTCTTGCAGAGAGGTGAAGTGAGAGCTACTGGAAACAGGGGTTATCCCAATAAGAATGCCAGTAGGAAGTGATCACAGGGAAAGGACTCTCACAGACCTCACCCAGAGACCTTTTGCAGCAGTACTACTTAATTGTCAACATCTAGATGGACAGAGGGACACAGTCTGGTGCCCAGGTAGTACAGGGCCCTTGAGCCACATCTCCAGACCATACCACCTCTCTGCTTCATCATGCATCCCAATGTCAGTGTGCAAGTATGCTGGACAGAGCAAGTCTGCCTCATTAAAGCCGGTTCATTTGAGTCACTGTGTACACGCACAGTCCAACTGACCTCACGTTGTTTCTTTCTCAGCCCCAGATCTTTCATTTCCCTTCTGCTGTATCTCAATCACCACAAACTTATTACTGCACAAAGCCATGGATTACCACCACATCTGGATTCAATCAAAAGCCAGTAATGAGTGGAATGAACACATTATCCAGCTGTTTGTGTCAGGTTGCTAATGTACAAACTGATATTGAATTAAAGTTTCAGTGAATAAAGTAATTGATAGTGAAATGCAGATGGTGAATCACCAGTGCTGAGAGAACACTTGCCTGTTGTTCTAAGGTGCTGTAGTTCTAAGATAGTGTTCTATGGTTTATATATATATGTACATGTATATGATTTATATTTT
>WUAM01000287.1:81507766-81519006 GCA_024336885.1 Actenoides hombroni | reverse complement strand
AAAAAAGACTTTGATATTTCTTTAGTTCAGGTCCCTGAAAATCTACAATTAACTTTGAAGAATTCCATGGAAAGTAACTCAGCTGTGAAGCACCTTAGGGGATGTATTAGGATCCATTTCTATTTTTTTCTTTCAGTAATGATTGATTTTTATGGGATTTTTAGCTCACTTTCACTGGATTCATAAAAACTTGGAAGGAAAGACATTATTGTATTGTCCTTGCATTGCAGTTTTGTTCCTTTGTTAATTTTGGATCTAGTCCTACAGTGTAGCAAAATTATTGAACTTGGTTTTGCTTAGGTCTCTAATTCCTGTAGCTCCTCTATTACCATATGGCAGGGCACCCTATAGGCACAATAAATAAATAATACAACACTGAGTGCTGTAACAAATCAGAAAATGCATTATTAAAAAATTAAGAAATAAATATTCTCCTCTTACTTAAATAGAGATTGACTTTATAATGTGGAATGCTGAGGAGAGCTGCTGGAAAATATATGTGGGCCTGAGGACATGGAGAACACACAGTAATGGGCAATTTGCTCCCCCACTTAGAAAAATAAAAGAAACACAAGTGAATGGATGTATTTGTCAAATGGAAACTGAGCTCCTCTGTTTGTTCACAGCCCTGGTAGGATGCAGTGCTTGCTTCAGACCCTTGCTCCAGTAGGATGTTGTGCTTGTGGCATGAAAACCCCAGAAAAACATAAACTGGCACCCAAAGCTTACTCTTTATGTTTTAAACTGCTCATCAGGATGCAAGAAGAGGTTTCAGAAATGAGGACTAGGCAATAACTTCCCTGGGTTACTGAGACATCTTTCAGCAGTGCTCCTCAGACTGTGAGAGGAGGTGCCTGGATGGTATGTTCACGTGCCTGGGGCATGATGTACATTGGACCTGGTGTGGGTCCCTGGCTCTGCTGCTTCAGTGCATCTTGGCAGAGGTTTGATCGCTGCAGGGCACAAGGAGGAGCACCAAAATTTTGCTTGCTCCTTGTGTCCCACAGCAAGCAAACCTTTGCCAACATTGCAGCAAGGTGGTGGGAATGTTGGCCATTCAGCAGCAAGACTTTCAATTCAACAAGACTTTCTTGTTTCTCAATGGAAGAAGGGAACCATAAGCTCATAGCCTTATTAAGAGTCTTGCAGCTCAAGTCAAGCCCTTATCTCATTAAAGATACACTTTTCTCCTTGTCTCAGGCAGCTTTTTGTCCTTCCCCAGGAGCAGGAGGAAAAAAGGCACACATGGAGTTGGAAATTCACTTCTACAAGGCACAAAGACCACTTTGTTTGACATGGCACTCCTCGTCATGCACATGTTCTTCCTAGAATACAACACCCTTGTTGTGCATTAACAGAGCCATACAAAATCATTTTGAGTACAACTGCTTTCCATAGCTGAATTTTAAGAAGTAACACTAATAGCTTACTCTTACACTTTTTTGTCAATAGACCAGCTTGTTATGGCATTTTACCCACACACTATTTCTGTCTCCTTTCAATCCTGAAAACCTCTGAGGAGGATTTCCAGCCTGCCTGGAAAACCTTCGTCTGCATTGAACCCTTCACCTAGCAAAGGAATTTTCCTAACATCCACTCTGACCTTCCCAAAGTGCAGTCTGCAGCCATTGTCCCTTTCTGTATCATCTTCTACTTCTAGGAAGAGTTCGACTCTGTCATCTTTGTAAGTCCCCTTTGGGTAGGTGTAGGTGATTATGCTTTTGCCCCCTTTTCATGTCAGTGAAAGTCATCTCCTCAAGCCTCTCCTTGGTGGTCATGTCCATCCTCGTTGTCTTCCCCTGGACAACATTTTGAAAACCTTCCATCTCTGGGCATTGTCCTGGGTGAGATCTCACCAGCACTGAGTAGAAGGGAATAAAAGTTCCCCTTGATCAAAAGCTGTGATCCTTCCAATGCAGCTCAGTGGCCAGTGTCTGGCCTTCTTCACAGTAAGTGTTTCTGGCTGTCTCAGCCTGCAGCCCACTGACAACTGGGTCCTCTTCAGCAAGGTTGTGACCCAGCCTGTCATTCCCCAGCTCTGATATGCTTCTGGTTGTCCTGACCAGTAGCCAAACACTGTGCTTCTTCTGGCAAAACATCATGGGGTGACTGGTGGCTTGAATGTCTATTGGCTTCTGGCTTGACACCCTGAAGTGTCTGAGACTCAAAGGCTTCTGGACTGAAGTGCTGCCATTTCCTGCACAGGCTACTTCTCTTCATTTAGGCTAATCTGCAAATTTGCTGAAAGAGAGTTTTTCTATATCACCGTCCAGGCCACTGATGAACATACTGAACAGCTTCAGCCCAGTATCACAGAAACTAGACCTTTTTCCCTGCCTGGTCTTCAGAAGGCCACATTTCAGCCTGTTACCCATATTGGAGGCTGCAGAACAGCCGCACAGTCTCACCGCACACACACACATCCCCTGCCCAAGACATTGCCTAGTTTTACCAGCACAGCCCTCTATTTTCCTGTTCTCCTTTTGCTCCTACTCGGCTCTCACTGGCTGCACAGCCTTTCTCATTATGAGTCAAGGTTTGGTTTTAAATCCAGCCTTACTGGGTTTTCTGCTGAGACTGCCATGGAGACAGCATAGTGTGATGGTGAGGGTGGTCTTCTGTGAGAGGGACTAGTGTCTCAGAAAATGGACACTATTTACCCATAAACAGTAAGGCTTACTGAGCTGCTTTGCCTGTCCATTCAAAAGACAGAAATTGCCTCTCTTACACAAAACTATCCATGGCTTGTACCTCTGTTCTGTCTTCACATCTCTTCAGCTTACAACATGCTGTAATGCCAAGTTGCAAAACACAAAAATGAAATGGGGGACAGTGGTGTGGAGGATCATTTAGCCAACACAGCAGATCTCTTATTCACTCTGCTATATGATTATGAGCTGGAAAACACTGACCTTAAAGTAAAGCTGCCTGAGGGCTATTTCTGTTCTGCAGTTCATACAGACAGGCCTGAGATAGCTTTAGAACAGCCAGCTTGGCTATTGCAAGCATTGCAGTTGTGGGTGGATGCAGCTTGATGCAAGTTAGTCCCAAAGATATTCCCTCATCCCCTGCATGGGTCTTGAAAGCCATACTGACTCTGCCATTGCCCCAGATACATCAACAGCATTGTCTTGAACAGAGCTGACTGGTGGTTCTGTGGCTGCTTAGCTTGGAGGTGCCTCCTGTTTCTGAAGAGTAAGGATACAGTGTCCCTGGAATGCAACTCATCTTCCATTTTTGCCATAGAGCATGTTCCTTAGAGGTGGCCGTGAGGCAGCAATTTGGGCTGTGGAGGTTGTGAACAGCTACCACTATTGACCTCACCAGACTCGTTGGAGGTATGGATAGCCACTCTGCACAGCTCCTTTACACTTCCTCCTTTTCACAGTTCCTTTTTCATCCCTTCCTGCAAACATCCCTGTGGTGAAGCTATGCTTCTTCCAGGTGCCACAGAAATTTTTAAGGTTGGTTGTACATACTGGATTTTCCTATTATTTACTACAAAGCAGAAGGATTAAAAAGGCTGTTTTATTTACTGTTACTGAAATGCTCTACATCAGCAACAGAATCTTTATATATTCATACAGCTACCATTTAACCGCTCACAGACAGCTCCTATACTCACTAGAATTGGGGTGTACTTTATGAGTGCCACTGACAGTACACCAATCCTGGCAAACCTTAAGGTACACATTATGGCAACAATTCACCACAAATATCCCTCCAATACAAATCCATTTTGCTTTTAACTTAGTGTGTCACAATGCTGAAACAGCATGACACAGTCTCTTGGGAGTCATGAGGTGACATGCATTTCCCCTCTTCGGCTGTCCTATAAAGAAACATGCAGTCATCAGCATCTGAAAGGATGGCCATAGTTACCTCAGGATGTGTGTAGTGCACAGATAACAGGCAGTCTCCCGTGGCAAAAACAGCACCCAGCTTTTCTCTCTCTGTGCCACACTCCTTTTCCCTTTTTAGGTTCACCTCCCTGTGACTTCCCACTCTCAGGGCAGCTCTGAAGCCATCAGTGAAGCTGGCTGATACTCAGGTTTAGATGGCAGGACAGATCTTTTCAGCCTGGATGGGAGATGGCAGTAGCAGCAAGAACATTTGTAACATATAAGTTTGCTTGGGGGCAGCTCGAAGCTCACCTTTGTGCTTGCCTGGTCCTTCTGTCTGGAAAGAAGATCTCAGACTGGCACGAAGCAGAGAGACCAGTGAGAGAAGACAGTAGATCCTATCCTTTGTTCTCTGTCCTGCAAGATGGCTAAATGCCAACTCTTAATTTTGTTTTAGCATTTTCCCTTTTAATGTTAATGCCAGTGTTAATTAAAGAAAGACAGTGCCACTCGACTTATCTCAGCAAAAATGGACAGTCATTTTGAAGGTAAATAGGTACAATCATTTGCATTTCACATGATTTGCATTCACACTATACTTATTTTGACATCTGCCTCTTAAAAATACATTTTGAGGAAGGAAGAAAATTTTGTGTATAAAATTACCTTTGGGTCACCCCTCTTTTTTTTTTTTTTTTTTTTTTTTTCTTTTGAGACACCAGACATATAGGTACCTTACTGGACTTCTCTGTTATGGGGTGGTGCATTAAATAATACACTAAATAATTTGATCTAGTAATTAAACGCAAGGTATGAATTATAACAACAACTATGATGGAAAGAAAATGAAATTCTCTCATAGCTATACTGGTAGTATAAATGAAGTATCACAGGTAATTAAAAGCCAATTGTGATGAGCCAAAGTGTCTCAGAAAAGCATGAGAACTTTGTAAACATTCTCACAAGCACAGATCTGCACTCGGGGTGTGGAGAGCCTGAGACCTTGCTTCATGATTTAATCTGCAGTCTCTGGGAGCACCAGCAGGGAATCCTAGAACCACTGTGCATTCACCTTTATACATCACTGGCAAATTCCTTGTAGCTTTTAAGAGCCTCATAAAATGTGATGCTGTATGGCACTGGCTGATGTTCCATATTGCTTCTGAGAACAACGGTGAGCAGGAACTTCTCAAGTTAGCAGGTATGTGACCTCATTTATGAATTTTTGATCCATGTTCATACCTAACAACCTTATGTCATTTCTGATATTCTCTGACCAAAAAAAACCAAAAAACCAAAAAAACCCCAAAAAAACCCAAAACAAATTATAGATTTTACTCTGAGTGATTCAAAATTAAATTTCATAATGAGATGTACTAGTACAGGCTGAATTTTTTACTAACTTCCCTAACTGGACAGAAGAGGCCAGGACCAGCCACCATGGACAGCCTGATGCTGTTACAGTCACGTCATCAAATCCATGTCATTAACTCACAGCACAAAGAACACAACAACTTTCTTCAGTGGGAAAATATACCGGATGGTGGTGAATGAAGAGATGATGAGTCCAAAATCATAATTCCTATGTGTATAGCAGAGCAGAAACAGAGCAGCCTTTATGGTCATGGGCTTGTCATACAATGCACAGGTCCAACAGGCCTAGCAGGAATGATTTGTCGATCTCCCAGCTATTTACACATCACTGCCATAAAAGTGTGTTTTAGAGGTAGAGGATATGCACTGTTCTAAGAAAATTGCTTTGAGAGTCACTAAATCAATCCTGATGTGAAGTAGCTAGGTTAGATGGTCAATCCGTGCAGCCCAGTCATCCTCACAAGGCAGATCTGGTTAATGTCTTAGCGAGCACCTTACCAGCTGTTTCCTGCGGTCCATAGTGCATCTCAGCTACGCAGGACACACGTGTGCTTCCTGCTTGTGCCTGAAGGCAGAGTGAGGGTTTCTTTCACTGCACATGTGCCCACTCTGCTGCTGCATGGCATGTGGTACAGCCGCTTTTACTTCAGCCAACTGCACACTGAGGAAATGAGCCTTTACTCACAGCCTGACCTGTGCTGAGTGAGTTTACTTCTTTTTTTCCCATTATTTTAGTATTTTATTCCCATTTTTTGGCCCTTCCTTGCCTAGCATCTTTGTCACAAGAGAAATGTCCTTTTCCTGTTACTAGAGAGGGTGATGGCTATTTAGGAAAATTTGTTCTTGTGGACCAACATTAAAATGAAATAAGTACTTTAAAACAAACCAAAAAAAACAATGTGGGAGAAGAGCTGCCTTTATTTTCACAGGTTCACAGAACAGTAAGTATTTGTTACCCTGAATAAACTGTGAAAAGTATTTTTAACATATTTAATGAAAATTGGCAATCCTGCAACACAGCTGAATGCTAGAGATGGCCAGATCTCTGAAAAGTCATCAACACTGGCACTTTGGGAACCCTGCAGAGGAAACTGTAAGCCAGTTTCCAGATCTCTTTTATCATTAAGCCATCTTTAAAAGCTGAGCTAGCTACTTTGTTTTAAGAGGCTGAACATTAAGGATATTACTCAAAACAGCACTAAAAGCAGGAATAACTTGGGCTTTTACAGGCAGTCCAATTGGCCTTCTACTTCATGATGGTAAGAACACCACGACCTTTGCTGTAAGATGGTTATCACCATCTGATTAAGTTATAAGCCACACAGATACATACACATGTACAAACTCTGCCTGACCTGTTCAGGGTAAAAAGTGCTTCTTACCTCCTAAATTCTTAGAATGAAACACTGACAATAATTTTTACTCTTTTCTCTTCCTGAAGTAATAGCTGTGCACACCCAGTGAGAGGGTTAAGGCTGTGCTGGATTCATAAATTGTTGTGGAAATAGATCCTTTTGGGATTCATCCCTGTACTCATCATGATTCTAGGATCTCCCTCCCAAACCCAACAGGCAAACACCAGTTGCTTTGACCTCTACATTGTCCCTTTCTCACCACAGTGGTGTTTCCCTCAGTACCACAGTAAAATACAATTGATAACAGGTCAGAGCTGTGCAATACTGTCCAAGGCACAGATTCCTTGACACATTGGATCATTGTCACCATTGGAAGCCAGCTCTGAAGCTGGAAACAGTGTGCATGCATACAGGTGTCAGGGTGACACTGATCATGGGTTAAGTAACTCTGCAAAATGAGAGGTTTCATTAGCAGCTGTATGGCCCCTGCACTGTCTTGTGCAGATGCCAGGCGGCTCCCATGGTCTGTAGCAGCAGCACCCTTGTTTGATGCACAGGCACCCCAGTGTGTACAGGAACGAGCCAGAGCTATCTGACATGGTGCCACACTGTATGGCAGAGCTGTGGTATAGTAGAAGAGGGTGTCTGTTGTGAAATAGCTGGAAGACTGTTGACTGGAGATGCTGTGAGAGTAGAAGGGAGGTGTTGGTGGCTGCAACTGTTTCTTCCACTGGAGAGCTAGGAAAATAGTTGTTGAACCCATGGACAAACTGATTGTTTTCTCTGGGCCAATTCTACCTTTAATGGGGTGTGAGGCCACCTGGCAGCCTATCCCAGGTAAAGGGAGGTTATGAATGGCCTATTCCCATCTACCACAAGACACAGTGAATTTTAACCCTGTCCTGACTTGAGTTAGAACAGAACTAATTCTGTTCAGTGATTTTACTTTTTTGAACTAAATGCTGTTTCTGAAGTTAATGGCAGATTTTCTCAGGCAGTGTCTGCTTCCAGCAGCAAAAACACTCAATGTTTATAGTTTACTATCAAGGATTGGTGTGCAGACCAAGGTCACTGTTAAATCTTTTGTATCACATTGAGGGTGCAGAAAGTGAAAGGCAACATCTGTGGGGAGAAGCAGACAGGACAGGTGGCCCTAATCTGACCAATGAGGGATTCCATCCCATATACATCATATTCAGTATAATGCTGAGGGACTGCAAGAATCAAGCTCTCTTCTTCAACAGTTAGTATCTGAGGAGGACTCTGTCCATTCTGTCTTTGATCCCAATCCATGTGTTCCTGAATCCAGTTCCAGAATCTAACTCCCAAATCCAGTTCCCATCTGCTGCTGAGTCCAGTCTGGGACTTCCCCAGTGCCTGCTCCACAGCATCAGTGGTGACAGTGATGGAGCTGCCATTGGGTTGCTGGATCCAACACTGGTTTTGTATCTATTTGTATACATTTCATTTTATTATTATTATTATTATTATTTTAATTAAAACTGTTTTGGTTTTCTAATCCATAAGTCTCTCTCCCTTATTCCTTTTCTTTTCCCTTTGGGAAGGGTGAGGGGCTAACAGAGAGGGTCTGTCACTCACCTAGTGGCTGGCCCAGCCCTAACCCTTGCCACATCTGCACATGCAAAATTGTCTCACCTCCACAGCGTCAGTGTCACACAGGGCTTGACAGCCCTCTCAGCACAGTCAGAAGCATCTGGTGTGCTCATCCCCATGGCACGGCCCAGATTTTCCAGTCTCTTCCAGCACCCAGCCACCCAGCCCTGCACACCCCCCCAGCTCTCCGCAGACACCCAGTCACAGCCCAATCCTCTGGCACCGACCTGAGCGGTTCAGATTTAAGGTTGGAAGAAAAATCTGCACTGCAAAAAGGCAGCGCCTTGGAACCCGGAGCTATCCAAGAACACCAGGAGGTTTCTAAATTAGGCAGGAGTCATTAGCTGCCTGCGAAGTAAAGGCAACTTTCTGAACTTCTGTACTAGGGATAGAGCCAAACTTGGGTTAGTTTGTGAGGAAGCTGAATTTATCCTTCCTCGGCATGAGAAGCTGTGCTAGCGCCCGGCGCATCCCGCTCAGCTCATCACCACTGAGCACCCGACAAAGAGAAGCAGAGACATCGATCAGGTGCTTCTGCTGGAAGGGCAGGCGTGGACAGAGCTCTGAGATTCCCACGCTGCAGGTTAAACCTGCCCTCGTGAGAAGGAGCACACTTCCCAGCCCACTGCTGTCCGCTCAGCCTCTGAAATGACTCCGAAAGGTCCCAAGGCTCTGCCAGCAACCTGGATATGAACCTCGAGGGTCTCGCAGCACGAGTCTGGACTCTAGAGCTGTGGAACCTGCCTGGGTCATGAAGATGGTCGAGTCCACTTGCAAAATCATCTCTAAAGCAAACAAAAATCCACTCCCCTGAGCTTAGGCGAAAGACTTTTCAGAGCAGAAGGAAGAAAACTGACCTCACGGGTCTAAAAACCCGAGTGTGTCTCCATCTCCAAAGACTCTCAGGATTCCTGGTGCATCAGTGCCACTCCCCAAAACCCCAAAACCTCAACTGCTCTGGTGGGCTCTGCTGCAGCTGTGAACTCACAGCACAGGTCCCAGAGCAGGACATTCAGCTGAGACAGGCATTTTGCAAGGGAAATAAAATGTTATTGTTCCTCCTGCCGCCCACTCACCTTTTCAGATTAACTCACCAGAACACCTTTGTGCAGGGCAAAACAGAATAAAGAGCATTTCTCCCTCTCAGATGGTGTTAGAGAGCACTTTCCTCAGCACAATTCCACCTCTCTGATCCAGCTCACCACTTACCACCTCATCCACCTAGAAACACATTGTCTTCCTGGCTGTTTCTGAATCAGCTCCATCCCCGACAAGACTCACTTGAGCTCTCTCAGCAGCCTCCCATCCCTCCAGCTCACTCATATTCAACTCGAAAGTCTGTTTTTGCATCTGCTACAGAGAGGGCTCTGGGAAGCCATTAATTTTCCCTCTGCTTAACTAATGTTCAATTACTCCACAGACCTGCAGCCTCTGCATTGCAGGGCAAGGACTGAACTTCACGTTCCCAAGGGAAATTTGGCTCCTTTAGGATGACTAATTCCAGGTTCAAAACAAACGTCCTTCAGCGCTGAGGCCGAGCACGATCTCAGCTCTGCATCACCTGCACAGCTTCCCTCCATCCACCCCAGGTCTTGGGTGCCATCCTGAGCACCACTAGCTTCGTGGCTACCTTTTTTTTCCACACCAAGTGGTCACAGTCACAAAATCACTGCATGGTGGGGGTTGGAAGGGACCTCTGGAGATCAGAGCAGGGTCACCCAGGGCAGCCCACACAGGAACAGATCCAGGGAGGGTTGGAAAGTCTCCAGAGAAGGAGACTCCACAACCGCTCTGGGCAGCCTCTTCCAGGCTCTCACAGCAAAGAAGTTTTTCCTCCTGTTAAGATGGAATTTCCTGTGTTCTGGTTTGTGACCATTGCCCCTTGTCCTATCCCAGGGCAGCACTGAGAAGAGCCTGGCCCCTTCCACTTGACACCCACCCTGCAGATATTTGGAACCATTCCTAAGATCCCCTCTCAGGCTTCTCCTCTCCAGGCCAAACAGCCCCAGGGCTCTCAGCCTTTCCTCACCAGAGAGATGTTCCAGTCCCTTCAGTATCCTCATAGCCTCCCTTGGACTCTCTCCAGTATTTCTCTGTCCTTCTTGAACTGGGGAGCCCAGAACTGGACACAACACTCCAGATGTGGTCTCACCAGTGCAGAGTAGAGGGGGAGGAGAACCTCCCTCGACCTGCTGGCCACACTTTTCTTTATGCTCCCCAGGAGACCATTGGCCTTCCTGGCCACAAGTTCCCATTGCTGTTCAATGGAGAACTTACTCTCCACCAGGACACCAAGGTCACACTCCATGGAGCTGCTTTCCAGTGGGTCTACCCCTAACCTGTACCAATACATCGTGTCATTCCTGAAAATATATGGTGATGCAATTTTTACTACTGACAAGAATTTTGAAAGGCAATAATTTGGCTATATTACCTACCATTTCCCCCAGAAATGTCTTTTCTGACAAGTTCAATAAAAAGGATGCTATCTTCAGTTGCATGAAATTAAGTCAGATATTCGGCTGTGCCATGAAAGCATGCAGTCTATTTGAGATGGCTTAGGACATATTCTATGGACTTTAGCTCCTGCTCCAGAAGGCAGCAGATCTCCTACAAGCCCAGTGATAATTTGTCAGTCCTGTTCGGGTGTCTCAGGTGCAGCATCTAAATGTCTGTCCCCTTAAGCAAGTAACCCATTCCTTTAATCTCTGTTTATTTTATCGTAAAATCCACAAACACAAACTGCAGCTCTCTGACTCAGTTTTCATCCAGACACAATCTGCAGTGTCCTCTTGAACAAGCATTCTGATGTCCCCCTCAGAATTTTATATGTGAAGTTGTCTCCATGGCCATGGCGGAGGTGGCAAACAGTGGTCATTTCAGAAATGGAACTGTATATAACGATTGAATCCTGACTGAAACATAAAAATGCTGCCTCAGTTATTGCCTTGGTGGATGTGAACTCAGATGATGGCTTAATCATAGAATCATGGAATGGCTGGGGGTGGAAGGAACCTTTAAAGGTCATCTAGTCCAACCCCCCTGCGCTCAGCAG
>WUAM01000287.1:81472341-81486751 GCA_024336885.1 Actenoides hombroni | reverse complement strand
GGGAGGAAACGGGCTCGTCCTGGGCGCGTTCCTTCGCTGCCAGTCGGAAATGATAAAGCTCTGGGGTCGCTGCCGTCGGAAACCCAGCCGGGGCACGAGAGCGGGGTGAGAGCTCTCTGTGGGAGGGGCCCCCAAACCTGAAACCCCCCTCCCCACCCCCCCCCCTCAAAATCCGTGGCTGAGGGCTGGGGAAGGAAGAGTGCTCGGTGGCCGTGGTTTGGGGGGGGTTGTCACCTCCTGCCTGGTTGTCTGTCGGTTCTGGGCCGAGTTGTGTCCCGGCTTCGGCCGGAGCAGCGAGCTGGGGTGGGGGGAGGAATCTGTCCCCGCTTGCACCGGGGGGAAAAGTTTCAGGTCACGTTTTCACCTCAGGTTGAGCTTCGTTGCCGTGAAAAGGAGGAGGAGAGGGAAGGGGTGCCGTGGTTTACGGGGCGTGATCGCGTACCGGGCGCGTTGAACGCTCTCCAGCCTCCGAACCCCGAAAGCTTTCGGAGCGCTCTCGGCAGAGCTGCCGGGCTGGGTTCTGGGCGCGGATCGGCGCGGTTCAAAGAGCGGCTCCGCGGGGAGGGAGCCGGGGAATCCCGGGATCCCGCGCTGGGATCAGCCCCAATCCCGCCTCCTTCCAAGCAAACCATCCAAATCCTTTCCCTTGGCCCCGGGGCTGAGGAGAGCCGGTGGAATTGGGGCCACCGAGGAGTCGTTCTTGCTCTGAAACTTCCAAGCGGAGCCGCAGAGATAACTCCCAGCAGGGGGAAGAGCCCTGTGCCGGCGCGGAGCAGTTTATTGGCGTGGGATTTATCCCCATACTGGTGCAAACTGGGCTGGTTTGTCATCCAACCTCCTGGTTTTGGTTTCGAGCCAGCGCTCTGCCACCTCTTCCTTACCCCCCGCAGTCGGGACTCGCTAAGTACCAGTTTGGGAGGAAATAGCAGAAGGTTGCTTGGGGTCGATGAGTACATTCCAGTGGGGGGGGGCGGGGGCTCTGCTCTGGCAGCTGTGGGGACCTCGGTGGCATTTGGGGACAGCGTCCCAGACCCGGTTTCCTTACTCCCTGCCTCTCACCCCGAGGGATTAAGCTGTGGTTTCGATGTGTCTCGGTGTCTTCATTCACCTCTCGCGTCGCCCGCCGGGCACCCCACGCCGGGAGAGCTCCGGAGCCTTTTCCCTGCTGTTGGGATGGGGAACACCTTGAAGTGAGCCTGGAATTCAGACCTGCTGGGGAGGCCTCAAACCCCCAGAGACCCCAAACCTCTTTTTTTTTTTTTTTGGCACGTTTCATCCCTCTGCCGTTGTGTTTTTCAGCTGCTCCTTGCAAAAGTTTGCACCGTGTGGAGTTTTCCTCTCAAACCGGGGGGAAATGACGCTGGAATAAGGTTGGATTTGATGATCTTGAAGGTCTCTTCCAGCTGAAACTGTTCTATGATTCTATAAAATACACTGGAATAAGGTTGGATTTGATGATCTTGAAGGTCTCTTCCTGCCCAAACTATTCGATGGATCCGACTCGATGAAAATCAGGAGGTTTTATCCCAAATCCAGAGTGTTTGGGAAGCGTTTGAGGAGCAAAACTCTCCTGTTTCGGTTTGGTTTTTAATCCTTATTTTAACAGGAAGAAGCAGATGGGTGTAGACTTCAAAGAAAAAAACCAAAATACACAGCAGGGAGAATTCCATCCCTTGGTTCACGGCTCGTGGCCGCGTCCCCGCTCCTCACGGGAGACTTGCTAATTATAACTTTGCCAAAAGGCTCTGGCCCGGCCCGGAGGAGGCGGGAGCTGGCAAAGATAAGGGTTTTGGGGTTTAGGTGACTAAAAGGACATGGTGATGAAGAAGAGAAGATGAAGGAAATATCCACCAGAGGTCATGGAAGACCACCGAGGGGAGAAAAGACCCTAACTCTAACTTTATTACGCATGCTCGGACTATGTAAATGAATTCCAGGAACCCATTAGCATAAGACTGCCCTTTCTAAGAAATATAAAGTATATATAAAAGTATATAAGTATAAAGTAATATATATAAGTATATACTTATATATAAGTATAAAAGACTATACTTTTATGTACAGAAAGTGAAAGGTGGAGTAGGACAATGTATTTGAAAACTAAATATAACCAAACCTCCATGCCTCTCTACTTGAAATGTATACGCTGTTCTGGAAAAAAGATTTGGAAAACCTGCAAATAATTGCATGAAATAGCATGCCTGGGAGAACTCTAATGTGGCAAAGAGCATGAAATAGTCACTGCTAACACCACCCCATTTTAGAGTATCTGTTTGCTAAAAGCCATTATGAGGTGTTTTACAAAATATACACTGCACATTTGTAACTACTGAGTGAAAAGGCATTTTCCAACTCATAATACATGTTACAAATCTAAGTTGTTCAGCCTGTGGAATACTCACCACAGGAAATGCAAAAGCAGCATTTATCATTACCTAGAAAACACTGAAGACAAAATCACAACTCAAGAACAATATACTGAAATGGTATTTTTAATGCCTAGGCATTGTAAATTGGTTAACTTCATCAGAAATGAAATACATAGGAAAGTAAAAAATTCTGCTTACAAGTTACTGCTCTGCTGTACATACGTATATATTATGACCATTAAATGGCAGAAAGCACTTGATCATGAAGACTGCTATACATCATTTCTATCACAAGGTGGTGCAAGTGACCTACAAGCACATTCACTTAGCAAAGCTTTCACAATATTTTGTTTTATTCATCCGCAAGCCAATAAGGCATTTTTTACATCTAAAAATAATAAAAACAAAAGCAAAATAAACAAACAAACAAAAATGGAAAAGTAACACAGTAACTTTCCTCAGCCCTGAATCACAATCTGCTGCATTCCTTGACTCAAAATATTGCTTCAGCCTAACTTGAAAGTTTCCAAATTTTTCAACAGGCATTAGCTGTACACCTCTAAGAAAAGTTACGCCTGGAACTTTTCCAAGAGATAATGAATTCTCTACTATAGAAACACAAAATTTATGTATAGAATACAGACAAAACAGAAGGTTTTATTCTATATGCTGTAGATATTTAGTGTAATAATACCTAGTAACATACTTAGATGCATTTAAATGAACTCTCAAAGCATCTTAAACCAGAATTTGGAACAGAACTTAGATGCAGCATTATATTTTTGGCAGACAGCTTAAAGGAACTTCAGTAGTATCCTCTACTCCTCTCAGTAGTACTCATCAACTTCAGCAAATCTAGACAAAGTATTAAAATACTGCATCCAGATCTCTCTGTACATGGAACGTGTAGCTGTGAAACAGGTTCCTGTTCCCATACAATACCCATTTGCAGCGGTATGATTTAGGTTCATTGTAACTACTTCCTTGATTTTAGTATTACAGAATTACAGAACGTTAGGGGTTGGAAGGGACCTCAAAAGATCATCTAGTCCAACCCCCCTGCTAGAGCAGGATCACCTAGATCAGGTCACACAGGAATGTGTCCAGGCAGGTTTTGAATGTCTTCGGAGAAGAAGACTCCACAACCTACCTGTGTTGCATATATGGCATGATACTTTGTTATAATTTATATATAAAGTAGTAATACATACGCACTACACTGATAAAAAGATGTCTGCATATTTTTATATAAACACATGAATTAAACTTAAAAAAATAAAAGAAAGAGCTTGGCTTAATATGAAGCAAAATCTCTTCTTTAGTATTCCACTACTGAAAGTATTTAGGACGCCTTCCACGAAGGCCAATGGAGTGGAGAACAACATATTCATCCATGATTGATAACTAGTCAACTGTCTACAAAACATTTATGTTTTACAGGATGTGTCAAACAATCTCAATACATGTATTTTTCATCAATGGTAATGTGAATCCAGATTTTTGACAGAATTGTAAGTGTATGGAAAAAAAAAACCCCAAAAAATCCAAAACACAAAACCAAACCACACAGATCATCTCCAGAAACTAAAAAAAAAAAAAAAAAGTCACAAAGTCACATACAATGTCACATACACCACGACTTGGTGCAATCTTGTATACCCAGGTTTGCTAAATTCAGTGATAGTCCACTCTGTTCTTACATGCTACAGTTAGACATCCAAAATCCAATCAGTCAGATGTCTAAGAAAGTCACTTCAAATGTGAAACTGCAAAATTCATGTTCAAGATTGGCATAAGTGATAAACTTATGTCACATGCACTGACAGGATCAGAAGAGATCCTCAGCCAGCAGTATGCAACTGAGAGACAAGAAAGTTTCATCTGTCCACTAAGCAAACACATTTACATGACCTACATGTAAATGGTGAAGAGAAAGCTCAGCCAAGAAAATAAACCAGAAATTGTTTGCCCTAGAGAAACATGGTATGATTATAGGATTAAGCTTAGAGACTTTCTTATGTTTTCCTTCTGGGAGGGAAGATTGGGTTGTGCAGGCACTTTTCATTAGTGGGCTCAAGAAAAAGAAGCATATGACAATACGAATATAGGTGGCACTTTCAAGAACTGCCTTTGCTTGAAAATATGCAGCTATACAGAGACAAAACGTTAACTAAAAAGTGAATTCCCACTTCACATAAAGACCTTTCAAGATCAACAGTCACGACTATTTTACAGAAGAAAAAACAAAAACAAAACACAAAAAAACAAACAAAAAACAACCAAAACAACCCAAAAACCACTAAAACAAAACAAAACCCTGTCCAAAATAACATCAGGAACATCATGTGTTTTCCAGCACAGTATACACTGAAAAGCATCTCACAGCCTTTACAATAGTAGCTTCAAAGGCCAATAGTATTCTGAGATGTCAGAGGTTCACCTTGATGCACCCTAGGTATTCCTGTACCATCTTAAAAGAATGCATACAAGGATTTGTTTGGCTCACATTCAGACAGTCCTGAATCCCAGGCACTGGCCAAAGGCACTGAAGTGGCAAACGTTATGTAGGCATACAACGAGGGCCTTTATGCTCTGCTCTGGGACTTGTCTAATTATGAAATTCCTGTGACAACATTTTGTTACAGTAGCTTAATAGACACAGAAGCCTGAAGTATTTCTGATTTGTTGAACCACATACAGGCTTTTATCTGCTTGATAGGGATATATCCTCTTTTTCATTTCAGACTGGTTTTATAATCACTGAGAATCTGCAGCCCTCAGTGCTGACCCCCACAGAAGTAACTGAACACTCCCACTCACCATATTTATCAACAAGGCAGCTGCTCCACTTCCAGTTCTCCCCCTTCTCTCTGTATATTCAACTTCTTTATCTCCACTCTTACTTTTCAAAACAAAATGCACCTATGTAAGCCCTATCAAATCAACATCAAATATTAACACAATTACAATTTTGGCCCTTAAAAAGGCAGACGTGGCAAAGTGATTTGCAGGCAAAAGCTAAGAGATGCTACCATACAAAGGTGTGTGTATGCAGAAGTATATCAAGAGCCAAAGTCTGTAGATACAACAAGTAAAGGAAGAACAAAGTCTCAGCTCTCCTGCTCAGCCCATTCACTTTGCAGGAGGATTCTTAGGAGGTTGCAGTTTGTAGGTGCTGAAGTAGTTCACCACTTGCTGAGGGACTTCTGCCAGGACACACTGTGCCAGAGCTTCTTTTGGAGACTTATAAAAATAAAACAAACAAAAAAATAAAACAAACAAACAAACACAACAAAAAAACCCACCAGGTTTCAGTTTCTACCAACTGTTAACAAGGATCCTAAGATGGGTAGTAAGCACCTCCTCTACTAGGCCAATTTAAAGTCTGACATTTTACAGAGGACTTCACACACTGTCCTTGTGGGACAGACGGAAGCTTCCCTGACAACTTTATCTTCTCAGTCCCATTACCAGGAACCTGCCTTGTTCCGCTGAAGGAAGAAGGAGCTGGGTGCATGAAGAGCTGACATGTCTGAAGATACCTTTTGTCATATGAAATACACACACACAATGCAGATGTCAAACTTCAGCCACATAAACATGCTTCCACTGTCTGCGTAAGATGATCCTTCAGGGGCTCGTCTAATCATCAGCAACTTCTTGCACTGAGTATCATCACATTAACTGCATTGCTAGAGAGCAGCAGAGATACTCTTTGTACTGTAAAGCAAAGTATCCACGGGGAAAAAAGTTCCCCTTCTTCTAGAAACTAGAAGCATTTGCATATGTAATTTTATACTGAATATTGACCCTATTTAATCTACATTCGAGTGCATTATTCAGTAAACATATTCTATATTGCTTTTTCCTTCCACTTTGCCTGAGTTGCTCTGAGATTAAACAAAGAACTTGTATCAAAAGCAAAAATAAAAATACAAAGACAAAATATGAAGGTATAAGGAGTACTATTAACAGAGTTAATATTAAGAAACAAAACAAAATTGTAACATCTGAGGATGGAAATAAAAATATTGCCTCTCTCTTCCCCATTCCAAGGAAATTTTGTTTCTTTGTTTGTATCAAATTCTTGTAGCAATATGACATTTAGAAGTCAAACGATATTAATCTGCGCATGCTTTATTGGTTCAACAGCAAAAATTCAGGACTCCATTCTTTCATCACCAATTTTTTTGGTATAGTTGCTTTAACAAAAATGAAAACTATCACCACTATTGTGCCCGCTCACAATTTCTACTGATTAGAGCCTCCCTGATTTAGCCTTGAATTTTAACACTGCTCTAAAACCTAGGAATAATTCACATTTACAAATGAGGATCCACAATAAAAAAATATTTTACCATAAGAACAAAACCACAATAAGTTCTTCCTCCCAAATGCAAAACACATCCATATATGTAATCATGTCTGAAGGAAATTTTCGAAGGTCATTTCCCTGAAGCAACTTGTCAGAAACACAGTGCTGGAACCAGAAATGGAGTCTTTTTAAATACAAATCATCTCATCTAATGGAAATTCTACAGATGCTGGAGTCTTCTGCCCTTTGGGGTTTTTCTTAAGCATTTGATAAAGACTCATCTAAGAGTTCATTTTAGAGGCACTGCAAAAACCTAGGACTATATGTAGGATATCCTAGCAAACCCAGCATACCTTTACAGTATCTATTAAGCATACCATTAAGAATACTTACATTTTGGAACTTCCTGAATGGCACAAACTGGACAATGTCTCTGACAGCTGGTTCTCCTGATGAGGACCTAAGAACTCCATTGTCACCATCAAGAAACTCCATAGCATCAAAGTCTGCTCCTCCAACACCAACAATGATAATGGACATGGGCAATTTCGAAGCATTAACTATGGCAGTTCGAGTTTGATCAAGGTCTGTTATCACACCATCCGTTATGATCAGAAGTATAAAGTATTGCTGTCAAATCAAAACACTGTATTATAACAAAGAAATGGAAAACACTTAGGCATCTACATTTAGAAAAATACACATACAGGCTATACGCTGTTGTCACTTTGAGCATATTCAACTCACTCACTGAACTTTTACTATCAAATATATAATTTGTGGCCAGGCTTCATCTGTACAGTCCAAAGAAACTTACAAAGGACAACATAATCAAGAAGTCATCTTTAAACAGCTACCTCCCAAAACCCCAATGGTATCACCCTTCTCCTCTCCAAAATCCCCAGACAAATCAACACTCAACCTATCTTCCAAGTACTTATCCTGGGACAGAAGGCAGTTTACTGAGGTCCTCGACAGATAGCATCTGCGAAACTTGTACTTGTTTCCTTTCTGGTCTATCAACACCTTTATGAAATGCTACCTCGCCTAATTCAGTTAAGAATGTATGAACAGGAGTCATAGAATAGACCTTCAATTTTTTACTGTACGCCTAAAATCCTAAATATAGAATAAAACACATCTTTTTTTGAGCTGAAAAGAGTTGATGAGAAACATCATGCCCATTTTAAAATTCCTTTGTGTTTTCTAGCTGCTTTATGAATTATCAAGACATCTGAAACCACCTTGCAGTATTTTGGTAATCTATTCAAGTACCACTTGAGTCACTTCCACTATACTGCCAGGGCAGTATATCTAAAAGCTGGCATCTTAGCCTCTGTTCTGGATTGAAGTACTAAGAGCACGCTGGAAGTACGAAGTTCAGAAACTGTCACTTTTTGAACTTCTGGTCTTCTCTCACTTCGTTCAATTCAGATGATTACTGGGCAGCATAAATTCAAGTTCCAAAGGTGCTCCCAGTATTCTCAGAAGTCTTCCTCTTCAGTGCTTTGGTTCCCATCTTCCCTTATCTGCCTCAAAAATAACTGGTTTTCCCTTATCTCCTGCATTTAGGTATCATCTTTTCCCATTGCTCCCCACTGTTCCACTCCCCCACTCCAGCAAGAATATCTACGAAGCAACCATGATCAGAGAAGACTATGACCAGCAGCATGATAGCACATCACATTGGGTTTTTTTTCTCACTCCTTATACTTCCCTCATACTGGGAAAAAAACAACACCAAAACCAAAAGCCAACCCAAAATATCTACGATATGGACTAAATGGCAAGGCAGCAAAATTTCTTCAATTCATCCTTCCAGGCAGAAAAAAAATGTCTCTTGCTAGACATACTACACTCTCAGGGGAAAAAAAAAAAAGTACATGAGGTTTTGCTACTTTCCTAATATATATATATATACACACACACACACACACACACAGATGACAGCTACTACTGAAAGACTACCAAGGCTGTACCTTATAAACCTCATGGCATATGAAAATACATAGCTCTTTGCCAAATTGGTTTCCACAGGTATGCAAAAATAGCTAATTTTACTTTCTGATTTTACAACATCTGACATATGCATCTGCGATCATCAGTGATTTAGGATATGGATTATTATCTAAATTATTCAATACTCAGACTTCCTGTTTCTTAATATGGCCAACAACTCACACATACAATTTTAACAGGGAGAAGGGCACAGCACAAAAAGCATCTAAAGCTTTGTAGGATGGACAGTTAATAACCTATTTGGTATCTAGGAGTCAGAAGCTGTATCCTTCATTTCTTCATTACCTTACTTAATTCTCGCTCAGCTATCTGATGAAGTCTAGCTGATCTTTCTCAGCTGAGGTTAAGTCACTCTCCTATATGTGGACTTTAACTCCTGTATAGTACTACAAGAGCTTTGAACAGAAGATACCATAAAGGTGCTATGTATTTTTAAGTTGGTATTCAAACTTTGAGGAGTTTGTTTAGTTAATTTAGGAGATAATGTTGTTTGCAATCTGCAAAAATCATTTAGTTTTTAGCTTGTTTTAAGGGTACCAAACACCAATTCACATGGTAAATGGCCAGTTGTTGAAACAAGTACACTTACCAGCTTAAGAGATGAAAAATAGCATTTGTAAATAGGGAAAGGAAAAAAAATATGAAAAAATGCACACAGTACCATAAAAAACTTACAGATGCTGTTTGCTGTTGTGTAGCTGCAGCAGCAAATCTTGCCACGTGATTTATAATTGGAGAAAAATTTGTTGGCCCATATAACTTCAGTTGAGGAAGACAAGCCCGATATTCATCAACAATGCCTTGGATTCCTGGAAAATGCAAATACATCAGACTCATTCTTTCATATTAGAATTAGGATATTTTGAAGCATTCAATCTTCCTAAAAACTGATTTTTAACAGTTTTTCAGTTATTTGAAGTGATCATGTGAAGATTTAAAACTAACCATTGATTCATGAGGAATGGAAGCTTTCAGCTTGACCAGTGCTTAACACATGTGCTTAACACATCTGGATTTATGTGAAAAGAAAGGCCAAATACCGTATGATCAAGTGCATGTAACTGAACAGTTCTCTTCACTTGATAGCTTGTGGTAGTTCATCGTGTGATCAGAGAGGCCGCATTGAACAGGCACTAGCAGCAGCAAACTCAAACCAGACAACCCCAAACCAGCAGTGAAGTAGAATGAAGTGACTTTACAACATGAGAGAACCATTCCCAGCTTGCCTGTACTGTGCCCTAAAAGTGTTTAAAACACTTCTTTCAAAAACCATTACAGAAGAGAGACCAAATGCTGTTTCTAGTAACTAAGAAAATGGTTACAAAATTGTGTCCTACTTACTACACAGCTAAGCTCATTTAATTAGAGCAACATGCTTCACAGTTCACTCTTGGGTTTTTTTATCCCTTACACATTTTATTCTCTACATCTAATATTACTTTCTCAGACTTACCATTACAGAATGGATTTGATGGGTTAAAATTTAATGGGAACTCATGTGACACCTATCAATACACAAAAGACATAGTCAGGACTGTATATACAATCTCCTCCTGAAGTACTTTTAGTTGTCTTATTACATTAACATATTCCATTCTATTATTTATGTAGTGCATTTACGTATACCATTACCTGAAAGGAAGGAGGAATTTGTGCACCAAATCCAAAGGCTGGAAACATCTTGTCTCTAAAAAAAGCAATTTTAAAGCAAACAAAGTGAGTGCCTTCCTTTAAAAGCTGTCATAGTTCAGTAAGTTTAGCTAATAAGTGTTGCTTTTCATCATTAAAAATGCCGTTTATTAAGCATTAAGAGGTAAAATTAAATCAAAGTTCCCCTCTTTAATTGTTTCTCGGATCAAAACCTGTCTTTAACATTCAATGGGCAAGAATGAAAGCATTTATTCAAATTGATGCTGGTCTTTATATAAACAGATGAAAAGCCTTGCTTATTTGCTGTAAACATAACCTTCTCCTTGTGATTGTGCAGCGATTTCTATGAAGTCCTTTTTAGCTCAAAAGTTTAATTCCAATATATCTGCTTTCATCTTCAACACTGGCTTAAGAAACTACCACAAAAGTCTGTACATATCTAAAAAAATAATGCAAATAATAATCTAAAACTTACGTATCATAATCCTGAATGACCATTCCTACAGACCAAATAGCTGTTAGGTATTCATTAACTCCATTAGGGCTGAGGTAATGTAGAGATTCTGGAGAGCGAGGGTCCCCATTGGAGCCTGTAAAATCTATCCCCACCTGTTAAATGCAATATTTATATCAAATCACTGTTAGAGGTAAAATTATGCTTCTTATCTCTGGCAAAGTCAAAGTGAAAATCATTAGAGTTCTAAACAGTAGTTACTAGGACATCTACAGATCTTACAGGCACAATACTTAGATGTAAAAGTGTAATCATTCATCAGAGAAAGGAAAAAAACCCGAACAAACAACAACAAAAAAAAAGAAACCAAACTTGAAGTAAATCAGAAGTGTAAGTTTTTCCTTGGTCTCCATCCACACAGCTCAGCTGGTTCGTAATGAACGCAACTACAGGTTCAGAACTTCATGCCATGAGTAAAGAAAATACCTTTTTTCTAAACAATTTATATGGACTCTGGCAAAATGGCTTCCCTCCTCCATGCTACAGAAGAAAACAAAAACAAAACAAACCAACCAACCAAACAAACAAAAAAAACCCCCAAACCACACAAATCACACAAAACAGACAAAACTACCCAAAACCAATCACTGTTCAAACAAAGAGCACAGGCAATTGATTATATACTGCAGTTTGTTCCACAACTCAAAAGCTACTTTCTATAAATGATTTAACTTACTGTGAAATTCAGCTGACACCCACCCATGATGTAATCAAGGAATGTGCATTCTACTATGACCTAAAAATAGGAGACAGAAATTAACATTTTTTTAATGGGAAAAAACCCACTATTATAGCAACGTCTTCTATGGTTTCAGATTTGTTATCTTTATCCATGCTAAGCATTATTTTTACTCTATAGGTATCCCACCCACCCACTGAAGTGAGGATATTA
Organism: Actenoides hombroni; assembly: GCA_024336885.1. Taxonomy (NCBI): domain Eukaryota; kingdom Metazoa; phylum Chordata; class Aves; order Coraciiformes; family Alcedinidae; genus Actenoides; species Actenoides hombroni. The sequence continues at coordinate 81,474,992 of WUAM01000287.1, read as the reverse complement.
CAGCATGTGCATCACCCTGGTCAAGCCTTTTATAAAATTACAGGTGGACATTTATAAAACAACAGATCATGACAGACAGTTTTTAGTTCACCATAAAACAGTGTTTGGGAAATGCAGTGGTTCAGGAATGGCTTTACAAATTTGTAAGCAACCTTTGCCACATAGATGGCATCTTCAAGAAAGTGAGAGGACAGGGGAGGACAGATATGTGATTCCACTGTCAGTGTCTCCTTATATGAATCAGAGCCTTTAAATATTTGCTGTCTGGATCTTTCAAAAAGTTTCATAGTTTCTTTCAGTTTGAAGGTGAAGACAGACTAGGTGACAGTTGTTATGCCTAAACATTTAAAACCAAAGAGCCATACCAGAATATATTACTGACCTCACAGTGCTTAATGCTCACAATGCCAGAGTTTTTATAGTTTTTTTTCTTCTGCTTTTTCTTTTCATTGATGCACTCAAATTCAACCTTCATGAATGCAAACAAATCCAACAAAATCACTATAAATATAATTTATGCAACACATTTTAGAATTCTTTATTCTAGGACTGATACTTTGGGTTTGTATTAAAAATGCAGTTTATTTTACTATCAAACAAAATTAAATCCAGCCTGCAACAAACTCAGCAAGAAAAAAAAACATTATCAAGACAGAAATCCTCTCTTACCCAAAAGCTTATAAATGTGTTTGTTTGGACAACTGAATTTCAAGCAGATAAAGAGATTCTGTAGCAGAATCCTTGGAGGGAAAACGTTAAAAACTGTCTTTTTGGAAAAGATATGGTGATTCAGGCAAACCATCACTGTTTCCAGCAGCTGAGGCAGTAACGTGCAAAATGAGGTATCTGTTTAAGCTTTCCAAAGCGAGTTGTTGATGCTTCATTAACTAAACTGATACCTTAACCTCCAAATGCAAACAACAGCTAGACAGGTTACACAGCTCCTGCCATTATAGTCATGACAGCACAATGCAACATGTCTGGTTGTATACATAGTCTGAGGAGGTATTATTCCAGGCCTGCCTTCTGGTTCAGCAACAGAAACAGGTTCCACTGCTTTGGTCTAAGTTAGTTAAGTTTTAAAAAGTGATCTTGCAATTAATCACAAACAAAAAAATGCACTAACAAGGCCAGCACCTGAGAAGTCTACGTGTCTCTTGTTTACTTTCATTTTTGGACATTTCACCACCAGCATTGCTTCTCTTTGATGGAAATTGTCTTTCAGGAACTTGTTTTTATACTGTCTCAATTGGTGAGGTACTCACTACTACATGCTAGAAAATGACAAATGAGTACTCTTATTAATGCAGGAGCAGATGTGCAGTTTTTACAAAACTAAAGGAAAAGATGGTAAAATATTTTGATAACATGTATGTCCATAAAACAAAGATTTTTATGTTAAGGTTACTATGACACCTTTCTTCTAAAAGTAAACCTTGGCTATTAAAAGGTTTGCAAATTGTCACAGTTTGTAAGAATGGGAAGGGTAATTTCACTTTAAAGAAAAGCAACCTAACGCAACTGAAAGTGTTACATTTTTGTGCAGTGGCATAGATGTTGAACTTCTGTATGCTGAGCCAGTCTCAACTACAGCAGTATTGTTAAGGTGTACCCTAACACAGCTTAGATACCTGCAAGTCAAGTGACAGAAGTTTTGCTCCCAAATGAGTAAAACAGCTTATCCAAAACACACAGGCAGCTTAGACTAAGTAAGACTTACAGGTGAGGACCGAGATGCTTCCTTCAGTTTTGACATCGTAGTTTGAAAACTTCCTATGAGATCATGGGACCCATCACTATCATAGTCATAGCACTCAATCTAAAATGAAGCATTTTTCAGTGTTATTAACAGAAAGGGCCCTGAAAAAGAAATAGACACTGCAACAGCACTTCTAATTCAGGCAAACCAAAACATCCAAACCATTCCTAAATCTCATGTCATGGAGTTTTTCCTCATGTTGAAGTCTTAGAATTGTATAGAGTTGCATCTAAAATTTATGGATGAACACTGGGTAAAAGCCAATATACCCAGTTTCAGATCACATCTTTGACTGAAGCGAAGGAGAGATGAGAATACAAAGCCATTTCAGGTCTCACATGAGTGAGTAACATCAATTATATTGCGGTACATTTTAGGAGTGAGGGTGTATCAGGAAGAGTAGGAAAACACTGGAGGTTTTCTTACTGTCATCACAGATTAAAAGACTTAGTTTTTCAGAGGTATTCAGGAAATTTAACTATCCCTGAGCATTCAGCTAAAAATTTAAAGCTGTTATTCAGCTATCATAAAAGTTTTATTAATGCTTTTATATTACTTTCTTAATCTTCAAGATCTCAGAAGTCTTAAGTATATGAAAGTTCAGTTCTAAATCTAAAAACAAGACTTGATTTTTTTAAATTTTTTTAATTTTTTTTTTAAGATTAGCACATTTTATAAGTCACTATCATAGAATCACAGAATTGTTTGGGTTGGAAAAGACCCCTAAGATTATCGAGTCCAATCATTAACCTAACTCTTCCAAGCCCACCACTAAACCCTGCCCCTAAGCACCTCACCTACATGTCTTTTAAATACCACCAGGGATGGGGACTCCACCTCTTCCCTAGGAAGCCTGTTCCAGTGCTTGACAACCCTTTCTGTGAAGGTGTTT
>WUAM01000287.1:81456284-81467952 GCA_024336885.1 Actenoides hombroni | reverse complement strand
AGGTCCCTCTGGATGGCATCCCTTCCCTCAAGTGAGTCCACCACACCACACAGCTTCGTGTCATCAGCAAACTTGCCATGTTGCTGACAAAGATGTTAAACAGCACTAGACCCAGAACAGACCCCTGAAGAATTCCACTTGTCACAGGTCTCCACCTGGACATTGAGCTGTTGATCACAACTCTTTGAGTGAGACCTTCTAGCCAGTTCCTTATCCACCAAGTGTTCCATCCATCAAGTCCATGTCTCTCCATCTTAAAGACAAGGATGTCATGTGGGGCAGTGTCAAATGCCTTGCACAAGTCCAGGCAGATGACATCAGATGCCCTTCCCATATCAACCAGAGATGTAACAATCATAGGTCACCAAATTAGTTAGGCAGGCACTATTTGCCCTTAAGTGAAGCCATGCTGGCTGTCACTGATCACCTCATTATTTATCATGTTGTGCCTTAGTACCGATACCAGGATTAATAACAGTAACTAAAACATCAAAGTAGGAATCCCCCATTATCTGGAATCAAAGTTTATTTCAAGAAAAACTTTTCCGAATATCTATGTCTTAAACCGAACAGCAATTTTCATGTCTGTCTTTCCAGAATCAAGTAATTGTACATTATATTCACGAAACAATTTAGCTGATAACTTGGCCACTTCATTTAGGAATAGAAAAGTAAAACAAACAACTTCAACATAGACTTGAGCTTCTGAGCGGAGTTAACTTTCTGAAAACAGTAATATGGAAGTACAAAATATGATGTGTACATTGAAAGTTCTGCGCTGTACAAAACATGACTCCCTGTTGCAGTTTGCACCAGTCCTACAACATTTTGAATGCACTAATAAACAAACACATGCACATGCACTAAATAGCAACTTAAACCTCATACAAGCAGTCACAGAACCAACAGACTAATTTTCATGACAAATGATATGTAAATTCCTTTGAATGCCATAAATTACACCAGTCAAACACTCAGCCAAGTGTTTCAGTATCTGAACTTTAAAACTGAAGACGTTTCCTGAGCAAACAGTTACAATGTCTGTTCACAGTTAGCAAAGTTATTTATTTTCCCTTTTAAAGGTATCAAAGCTTGTCTTGCTTGATATATTTGGCTCATCTGGCCCAATTTTCAATACTTACTCTAGGAAAGAAAGAAATATTTCTTTTGTTCTGTGTGTGCTCTCCTGGACACACAACAGGGAACGATGGGATAAAACTGCATATATATTTTCCCCAGCAGAACTAGGCATGCTTGCTCCAGATTAAAAGCTCACATTTTCAACACAGAAAAACTTCACTAACCGCAAACACACTCACATGGAATACAGCAACAAATCCAGAGTAATGAGCTTGGTTTGTGCATTGCTGGGGATACACAAACTGAGCCATTAAATAGGTAAAAAGCCACTCATTATGGAAAAGTTGGTGGTTTTACTTACTACAACAAACAGCCCATTATGTATGCAACTGTGCACATATAAAAGCAGTAAAAGCATTGTTTAATCCTTCAACGTTATAATACAATTCTGTCTGCATTTTAATATTGGAAGGGATGGCTCCCAGATTTCTAAGTTATGTTCCTACTGTCTGTCTGCAAGTCCATAACAACTCCAAGTAAAATCTATTTCCTCTGGAAATAAACCTACACTTCTAATGTAAGATTCCGAAAAACAACCTATATTAAAATGATGACAGAGCTGAGAATAACTCTAGAACTCACAGATATATTTTAATCAATGGTCTATATTTTAGTATGGCTGTTTACTGAAAAAAGAGCAATATATTTACAGTATATGGAGATGTAAGAGCTGTCATAGCTATTTTGAGGAAAAGGGAAGCAGAAGGTTCTGGTTTTGTAAAGTTGTTCATTAGTCTGCTCCATAATTATGCATTTAAATCTATACAGGTGCTTGTAACACCCAGATCCCTGTGACTGTTAAGTATTTTCCAGGACTGCCTCAAGTCATATGACTAATACCTGTCACATGATTTCATTTTTCCTTCCCAGAGGTTTGTTTCATTTGGGTATTTTTCAAATGCTAAAATACCTGGTTCATAATAGTTTACAAATGGCATTTTGATTGGTTGTTTAGCTTCAATTCCACCCCTAAATTCAATTCCTGAAGAAAAATATTCAGAAGCTAAACATAATTTATTCAAGATAATATGTGAAGATATAAAGAGTTAAAGTCCTGGTAGAACTATCACTGCACAGGTTTGGTTGACTTTCTGACAGAAAGCTGAGTTTTATCTGAGGATAAAGAGTTGCTACATCTGGTATCCACAAGACAGATACATTCCACATCTGTCAGCTAGCATACAAATCATAATTAATTGTATCAGGTAGTATATTAAGAATTTCATCAGTGTTATCTAGTGCACCAGTAACAAAGTATAACAAGATCCATAACACAGAACAAAGCATCCTGTAGCCTTGACCATGCATCAGTCCCTATACAATATCCGAACACCACCAATATTGGCTGATGCAACACTAAAACTGTCTGATCAAAATCAGAAACTGAATTGAACATTTCAAAGCTACTTCTGTTTAACTGGTTTCCCAGATTTTCAAAGACCAACATTTACCACATAGTGCATCACAAATGTGAGAGGTATTTTGGTTTTTTTTCCTAAAACATGCATGGGTCTCTGTGACTTTCAAATAAGAAACCTAGTAATTTCAATTCAATCTGAATCAGAGGCAATAACTAGAATAACACATCTACCATTTATCACATATTCTAATTTTTTTAATGCACTAATTCATACATGCATTTCATATATATTACCTTGATTGACTTATCCATGTCACTGTAACACAGAGAATTGAGAGAGATTTTAAAGGGCCTCCAAACAGGATTCAGGTTGTTTTTAATGACCTGTCAAAAAAATAAAAAGCCAGAAGAGTATGGTTCACAAGAGTGGAGTCACTGTAATGGGTCATACCTTCATGTCATGATTTTGTAAGCAGATCCAGTTAACTAATGCTGCTGTCTATTACTTCCAGCAACCCAAATCCTAACATATAGGTTATAAACAAACTAAACATTCTTAGCATGCAATTCCATTGTCCAAAAGAGATGGTGTCTTCCAACTCCACATTTTTCTAGAGTGCACTGTGATCATTCAACTACTACACAGCAAAAAACTCAATTTATCTTTACATAAATAGACATTGTTTGGGTTTTTTTTTGTAATAAGCACAGAGATTTATACGTACCCACAAACATAAGTGTGACTTACCAAAAAAAGTGGAAAAATGTTACACTGGAATTTCTGAATAGATCAATGCTCTGGAGATTACAATTCACTCCAGCTTATGTTTAGTCTGAAATGTCATTTCTGGAAATATTCCCTCAAGAAATTCATGGTATAGTTAAGCAGAATATGGATGGATGAGGATAAAAGGTCTCGCAAGCTGAACACTTATTAAGTGATATTTAAGAATAATACTGAAGGATCCTCAGAATTTGTAAACTGGATAGTATCTCTAATATAATTAATACACCAAGTAATGATCTTATACAGAATAAGAAACTATGCTCAACAGCAATACTTAATAATACCTAATAATAGTAACATACTTCCAACACCATAGAAGTACAGAGAAAGAAGTATCTCTTTTGAAAATGAGAACATTAAATAATAGTTTGTAATGTAATTTTTTTTTTTTTAATCTGTAACATAAAGAACTAAAACTCCAGCCAGCTCTAGGCTAAACCAGAAAATTCTAGATTCATTACTGAAACTGAAGATGACTGAAATCCTCATGGTAAAGAGGATTGTATGTGAAAAAAACACCTCATGAAAGAAACTGTATAAATCTGACATGAAAACAATTTATAATTCGTCAACATCTGTGCTTCAAAATTAACATGGTCGCTACTTCAAAAGCACACTCTATCAATTATGACTCAGGCCTGAGCTTCCTCTGCCAGCAGACATTTTGAACCTATTCCTACCCCGTCAGTTACCGCCACAGGACCTCTGCACCTCCTCCTGTGTGGAAGGCTGCTGCTGCTCAAGCATATTTTCCCTCATTCAGCACTATCCTTGGCTTGCCCTTGCTGTGCAAGCATTTGGTATAGTTACTTTCATTGGTAAACTGAACAGCTGACAGTGTGGCATAAAAACAGCACAGTCACGGGAATGTTCTAACCTCACAGCAGCACTGAGACAAGTGTCCCTGTGTGAGTATGCAGTACCTTTTCAAAATAAGTGTTTTCTTGTAGACTGCAGAAAGTTTAAAAAAACAAAGCAAAAAGTATTTTCCTTGAAAATAGGATGGCATAAATCAGAATGAGAGTAAGGTAGACTTCTCATTCTATCAGAAAATCAGTGGAAGAGTTGAGGTGACTTCTTAATGGTCTGATAGTTGACATGCAGACCAGTCTTTTCTTTTTGTAAGGCACTGCACACCCCTAGTGCTGTGACACACTGTAAATCAAATAACCTTAATCTCTAGGTTATTGACTGAAAATATCCTACCTCTGTTCTGTGAACCATCACCCAGTTTCCATCTCCAGTCTGCTTGTGGAATTCCAGATAAGGATCTGACTTTCCAAAAAAATCCTGTATTTAAAGAACATGTAATTATCCCAGAACAGTCTGTGGCATTAATGTAATTAAATGCTAGTTAAAACACACTTAGATTAATAAAAAGTAAACTAATATTCAGGGAACAAAAGCTTTAAATGAAGAAACAGAAATCTGACTATATTACCACCTGTGAAAGAGAAAAAGAAAATGCACCATATTTAGGATAAAAGTTCCATAGTGACCACATACTAATACATACCTGACAGTTCAAGCAAAAGAATACTTATACTGCCAAGTGCTATGCTGTATAGTTAGGAAACTAAGGATTCCATGCTTTCAGTTCCTCTGAGGCAATTTTTCTTCAATTTCTTTTTTAGTATAAGAAAAAAATCTTAATGGATTTAATTATTTCAGAAAATAATAGAAGTTAACATTTTAATGCTTCTTGTTTTGACAAAATTCTGATTTTACTACTTTATCAAAGAAACAGCAAGCACTTTCAATACCTTATTGTCCAGCTTCCTTGCTTCTACTTCCAATACAACCACACGGTTATCCTTCACTTCTTCTGCTGTAATCTAGATAGGCAAACAAAACAAAATACTTATTTTGTAATCTGGAAATACATTTGTTTTCTCAAATTTACAACATTCTATGACCGATCCACTAAAAAAATTTAAACACATTTGCTCACAAATGAAGCATCAAAAAATGGGGGGGGGCTGGAGGAAGGAACAGTTTGATTTGACACTGAGATTCACTAGATGATGACACTGACAATTAAAGATATTGCCCGAACAGTAGCACATTGGATGCCTTAATTATTTTGATGGATGCAATGAGACTTCTAGATGTAGAAGGCGGACTGCTATCCTTCTGGAAGACACAGAAATGTAGTGGAGGAAAAGAAACATGCTTTAAGGTACTTTTTACAGCACTGCAGATTAGACACACTGTGTTCAAGCCATTAACTAAAGAAAACCTCAACAAAAACATTTAAGGATAAATGCTGAAAAACTTTATTGTCTTAATTGTCTTACCATAATACTTCCTCTTCCAGCAGGTCTGCCATTTTTAAGTACTAATGGTTTTGTTACTGTCCTGCTAGAAACTATCTGTCAAGACAAAATTTGAGTATCAAGCATTATTAGTGCAATTTTAATAGCTTTTCAGAGGAATGAAATGAGATAGTGAGGTATTTTTATTTTAGAAATTTGTCCTTTATCATGAAGACAACAGTTTTCCATGTACTTCACATCATCTCCTATAAATAAATAGGTAATACTTGGTACACTTCAAAAATTTCAAAACATATATGCAGACGGACACATGAAGAGTTTCAGGAGAAATATGAAATGTATGTGTATCATGTTACTAGAAGACATGCACAAAGATAATATCTTACATTCCAATCTCAAATTGTTTTATGTTTTTTGTACATACCATTCAAACACATGCAAGACACATTTCATATCAGTATTCTGTAAACAGATTTATAAACATCATGTTTGTCACACAAACAAACACTGGCCTCCCCCAGCAGTGTTTCTAGTTGATTTTATCCTCTTCAGGCAATGCTTTCTCAGAAGTATGTCTACTCACTTTAAGTCCTCCTTTACCTTAAGAATGAATGATTAACTTTAAATTGGTACTGAATTTCATTCCACAATGCCTGTCTCCATAACGCATTTAAAATAAAAATAATTTAGACATAGGGGAGGAAGAAACCCAAGAAGACTGAGAAGTGCCTTTGAAGGATCTATTAGAAAAAACAAATTAAAAAGAAGCTGCCTGATTACGATAGCATCAATAGCAGAATTTGACAGGGAAATGGGTGTGAAATGAACAGCAGGCAGAATCAGAATCACTGCTTGCCTTAAGTGGAAAGCAAATTATAAAGTCAACAAGGCCTTTGTGAACACTCTACATACACTAATTCTCTTTTTATGGAGTATAAGAATCTGAGAATTATGAGTGAGTAAATAAATAGCAGTTACTACTTTGTGCTCATTGACAATCCACTTGCTTTCAGACAGTAACTTGGACAGTTACGATCCTAATTACCATCTCAAGACCTTTTGCAAGTAAACATATATATACACTGAACAGAGGCTTGAAAAAACAAATGAAGTGAATCCTAGTCAACTTAGAAGTACCCCAGCTACACAAGAACATAGTGACACATTTAAGGTAAAAGTGTTTAATGATTTGCAGTAACTTATATTTTCTTAATTCTAAGGAAATCATCTGCATACTTACTTGTCCCAGTGTACATTCAAATTCTCCTAAGAAGTCATCATCACTCAAATCAAAGGTTTTGTTATCTATGTCATATATTCCAAATTTAAGTTTCTGAACAAGCTCAAAATAGTAATCAATCAGGAATTTCTTGGCAAACTTTGGGTTCAAGGAATTCTTAACTCTTTCTGTGCGATCAACCTGCAGTTAGAAAGATATCACTTTATCCAGTATTTCACCAACCAAACAAGCACTGAAATCAAGTAACATATGAAAGACTTTCAAAAGTTTTGCTTACAATAAAGCCCGATCTTCCTACAAACCTTTCATCAAATATAAATAGCCACATTATATTACAAAACCCACTACTGTAAGTCAGAGGTATCTGAGGACCTGCTTTCCTCTTTTCCCTACAAGAAGCATTTCTTCCTGCGTAGGGAAGACCAACATAAAACCAGTGTATTGTCAAATCCAGGATGAGAACCTAGTTTTGTAGCGCTGTATTTACAAAAGCACACTTAAACACTTCAGAAGGCTGCTTCTGTTGGTACACACATGGCTGGGGGAACAGTGTTAAAAATTAGACAGGTGGAAGTATTTCTTAGAAAGCAATTATTAGTGTGCTGCTTGTATAACTACTACAGACATAATCTAATGAAAAGTATTCAGAGGTGCTGGTATATAATTAAAGTGAAATGAAATCATACACTTCAGAGTTATAAACAGTCCAACAAGTTTGACTGTGTTTTTAGCAGATTCATGAGAAGCATCACACCATACCTCATACCACTGCTGACCACTCGTGTTCTGGAGAAGCACACACAGCGGGTCTGACTTGGAACCAACATCTTTATCCAAGAGATTGGTGCAGGCAATGGTCAGCTCCACCTTTGTGACACACTGTGCTGCCATTTGTTTAGCTAGAAAGCAGCAAGAGAAATCATTATTTAAAAAATGGACTGAGAAGTAACCAATTGGACTGTCACAATGAATTAATTCTCTGACCCATGTTGTGGGTGGCCTCGGCTTGTCCGAGGGATTAGAATGAGAATTAGATAGCTAATCTTGAATGAACATCTGTGTACCCCTGAATAGGCCAGAAAGGCCTGAGAAAAGAACCACCAGTTCACAAACAGGGAAAGCTTATCAATGTTATAACAGAAAGAAAGCAGCACCCAATTGTGGACAGGTGGTCTTTGATTGGGCCAGTCAGGTGTGGGCACTTATTATTAGAATGATTGTAAAAGGGCTTGCAGCCACAGCAGCAGCATTAGAAGCATGAGTATTTGAGCCTTCTCAGAAGTAGTGTGTGTAGTCTGCCTGAGCAATGGCATGTTGAGCCATACTTCCACATTTGGGGATTGTTTGATATGTACATGAGTCTTCTAATGATTACATTACAAAGCTTCCCAAGATTCAATGAGTGTTTTGCTACTTAGCCATCTGGTTAATATGAGACATTTTACATTGTCTGCCCTTTTCAGCAAATGCCAGTGAGTAAAGCTTTTGCCTCCTTATGTGTGCTTGATGTGTTTTTTTTTTTTTTTACTGGAAAGCTATCTGTCCTAACAAGGAATTTATGTTGCATTGTCCAAGCTGTTTGTCTTTGCTATATCCATCAGATATTTGGCATGCTCCATCTCGCTGCCTGCCTGATGATGAGAGTTCTCAAAAGCTTTCAAAGGTGCTAAGGGAAAGCCTTTAAAATGTATTTGCCTCCATTAAAGAGAAGGATCAAGTGGTGTAAAATACTTTTCAGCTGCGGAGTCAGGCACTAAGCCTTTTATCAGTTAAAGACTTCATGGAAACATACTCAAAAAGCTTCTTGTTGCTGTTTTAAATCTAAGCTTTAAGCATGGTTTCTTATATTTAGATTCTACTCTATAACTCTATACAAATGTTAGCCAGTCAATGGAAAGCACTTTTATTTTTATTGGAAAAGGTAATTTAGTAGGTTTACTTAGTCTTCCACCTGTTCAATTCCCTGAAACATATGAAAGTATGATCCTTCACAGCATGTATTCACTGTGTCTTTTGTGCCATGCTTTTTGCCAGGCTCTTTTTGCACAGTGAGAATGATCTCTCAGATGGCTGCTATGCCAGTTTCATTACTTGTTCTCAGCTAATAACTGTAACACTTGACAAAGTCTTACCTATTCTTCAGGTATGCCTAGCTCCTAGGAGGGCTAGTGATACACAGCTGTCATGTCAGTTGGATGTTTGCAGAGGAATGGCAGCATCTGAGAAAGAGGGGAACAAGAAGTGACATGATGCTGTGACATAGATATCCAAAGCAGAAAAAGTCATATGAGAGTTGCTGCCAGGAAGAACTGGCAAAGGGTAAAGGCCTGGCTGGAGCTACTGGGGTAACGTACGAGTCCTGAAGTATTAAGGAGATTGCCAAATTCATGTGTCTGAGGAACAAAGCTACTAATACCTCACTGTGAGTTAGTGTATGGATGTTTACAAAGTAGATTAAATATGACAGCCAGTCGGTTTTGTTACCCTGTGGAAGGTAAAAACCCCAGAGACACAGTGGAGTTTGGCATTTGATGAGATATGATTCTGCTACATGGCTTCTGTCTTTTCTTACAGCAAACATAAGAAGCAGGGCTGTGATAGCAACTCAGTACTTGTTGCTCCACTGTATGCATCTGGGAAAAGCTCTCTGTACCCACTCCTTGTAATCAGAACTACAACCCATGCCATGATTGCTACACCATGTCTTCATAACCTTTTAGCAAAAGCAATAAATGGACTCTCCTCAGGACCTTTTCTACCACAGGAATAGTCTGATTTAAAAACCACTAGCTTAGTAATACCCTCCTAATTAACAGTAAATGGGAGACCTGCTATGAATAATTACTGAGGGCCAGAAAAGAAATAAAAAGGAAATTTATTCTTCAATCCTCTTCATAGGATGGATGAGGTTGGAATGGACCTCTAGGGGTCATCTGGTCCAACCCCCCCCTGTTCAGGCTGGGCCACCTAGAGCCAGTTGCCTATGACCATACCCAGATGGCTTCTGAATATCTCCAAGGATGGAGACTCCACAATCTCTCTGGGCAGCCTGTGCCATTGCTTGGTCACCCTCACAGTAACAAAGTGTTTCCTGATGTTCAGAGGGAACTACCTGTGTTTGGGTTTGTGCCCCTTGCATCTAGTCCTGTCACTAGGCATCACTGAAAAGAGCCAGACTCCTCCTCCTTTGCACCCTCCCTTGAGGTATTTATATTCATTGATGAGGTCCTCCTGAGCCTTCTCTTCTCCAGGCTAAACAGCCCCAATTCTCTTAGCCTTTCCTTATAGGAGAAATGCACCAGTCCCTTCATCATCTTTGTGGCACTTTGTTAGACTTTCTCCAGATGTCATGCCTCTCTTGTACTGGGGAGCCCAGAAGCAGACACAGTACTGCGGGTGTAGCCTCACCAGTGCTGAGTAGAGGGGAAGGATCACCTTCTGTGACCTACTGGCAATACTTTGTCTAATGCAGCCCAGAATACCATTTGCTGCCTTTGCCTCAAGGGCACAGTGTTAGCTCATGTTCTGCTTGGTGTCCACCTGATGTCCTTTTCTGCCAAGCTGCTTTCTGGCTGGGTAGCCCTCAGTGTATACTGGTGCATGGGGTTTCTCCCCAGGTGCAAGGCTTTGAACTCTCCTGGTTGTGCTTCATGAAGTTCCTGTAAGCTCATTTCCCTGTGGCCTTGTTAAGCCCAACCATAATGTGGCTATCTAAACAGCCTAAGTGACAGCACCAGCACAGTCACCATGCCAGTGCCAAACAGGATGGCTTTTTCTGCTCTTCACTATATAGGATTGCTTCATTTATCTTTTTTCTGCTCAACATCTGGTCCAAGTATTCATCTCATGTAATGAATCAGCAAAGTGGGATCAAGAACTCAGGAACTCATTTTTAAGCTTGAAGGAAGCCACAGCCTCTTTTCTTACTATCATGGGTGAGGAATACAGGAGGCATCCCATTTGCACCTTGTGTTATCTGTACCTAACTCACATTTATTGGAACATTCAAATATTTCTACAAGGTTTAGAAACACTTCACTTGTACAGTTTAAAGCCATGTGACACAGCCTAGCTTCTGTGAAGCAGCTTTCTTCTCTGACTTCTTTTCTAAAATCAGCCTGATGTCTTTTGTCCACTCTCAGGTAAGGAGAGCAGCACTGTAATTGTAAGAAGGGGTCACTTAGTATTGTGGTATTGATGGCGTGAAAAAGTTCATGCAATTCTTCTCCACTCAGAACTCCATCAGCAAAGCATGCCTTGAATTTGTCAAAGAACAGTTTTCCATCATCTGAAACAATGAATAAATGGAAAGTTCATTTAGAGTTTTGCTTATTTACTTCATCCAATAGAAGAGATTATTAAAAACCTATAGCTCTTCAGATTAAATGTAGAAACTTGACATATTTGATCAGAACACATAAAGAACATAATGCTAAATGCATTGGCTGTTATATCAGAGTTCTCAGTTTGCCTGGTAACTGTTCTTCCTTCTTATATTTCTGTCTGAGTGAGAACAGAACAAATTCTGTTCAGTGATGTTACTTTTCAGCTCGGTTCTTCTAACTAAATGCACTTTCTGAAGTTAGCAGCCTCTTTTCACAGGCAGTGGCTGCTGCTGGCACTGATAACACCCCATGTTTAGAGTTAGTACCAAGGGTTGGTGTGCAGACCAAGGCCACTGCTTGGTCTTGTGCCCCACGTTGGGAGTGCAGAAAGTGAAAGGCAGCACCTGCAGGGAGGAGAGGCCAGGACAGGGGACCCCAAACTGCCCAGTGAGGGATTCCAGTCCAGATACGGCAGAGTCGCTATAAGGCTGAGGGAAGCCTCCAAGTAGCCTCATTCTTTTGCACTTGTACTTAACAGCG
>WUAM01000287.1:81438473-81452965 GCA_024336885.1 Actenoides hombroni | reverse complement strand
TGGGTGTCCCTGCTTTGGCAGTGGGGTTGGACTCGATGATCTCCAGAGGTCCCTTCCAACCCCTACCATTCTATGATTCTTTGACTCCATGATCTTCAAGGATCAGAGGCACTATCAGGTAAGTAGGCATGTGGTTTTTGAAACCCTGATGGAATACAAAGTCTTGTAAACTGCATTCTCTTCAGGATGGTGGAAACAAGGTATCACAGGGGCACTAGATTATTACCTCTTAAAATACCATTCTACAACACTGTATCAGATATAGTAGGCAAATCAGATGCGAAGTATTTTAGATATATGACTGGATTACTTACATATTTGGGATACTGGAATAACTTTACATGGACAGATGATATTGCTTGGGTTCTGGTCGGATGAGCCTTGACTGCCAACAAGTTATATCCCATAACAAGACTCATTTATTCAATTAGTTATTGTTATGAAAGTAAGTATGCTCCCCATTGCCCAAATATAATTAAACCCTCAGGTTGTCTTAAGATGTTGCTGTTTGTCCTCCATGTAGGGTATACCATGAAGGGAGGTACGGCACACCAGAACGCGGACAGATGACAGCTCAACAGTTCTTTGTATTGGACTGCAGGAGCTTTTAAGAAAACATCAATAATTCTGGACAGGAAAAGACTGAAATTTACTGTATGAACTGTACAGCAGAACTAGTGATATACAAACTCTGAAGTGCAGCAATGTACAGTCACTTGTTCCTGATTCTATGCCATATCTTGTCCACTCAAGCGTATGATAACGTCAACTAAGTATATTACAAGTCCTTCTGCTTGAGCTGTCTTTAGCGAAGCAAAACTGTAAGTCAAGGAGTAGTCTTAACTTGCAATTCAAGTACGTTCTTTGAATTCTACTGATGGCAAGTGGTATACACCAAGTGACCTAGCCAATGTCTGCTTTTCAACAGAAACTGTAAACATGGCATTCTATTCAGAAAGGAACAGATCTATTATCAGAATAATCTTCTAACAGAGTATTTGGCAGCTGTCAGACTGCAGCAAACCTATCAACGCTGTTGCACCAGAGGAGAGTACAGACTTGCCCAGATAACCTTAAAGTGTAGTACAGTATGTTCATAACTAATGGTGCTTTCCAGTCTGGCAATCAAAAATACATAACGACAAGAAGACAAAAAGACTAATGAAGTGAGCAGTGCTCTAGCTGGGTTTGGCATCACAGCCTTTAGTCACAAGTGTCAAACCTGTTCTGATATAAGCTACTGCTGTCACAGACCATTTCCTAGCTCCTGTGAACTACTAATGACCATAGACCAAGAGGTCCAAATAGATCAAATTTTGTAGTTACCTTGGGGCCCAGATGGACACAGAAAAAGCAGGAGAAACATTTCCGAATTTGCTAATAAAGTCTCTTCTTCCTTCTAGCTACAATGGCACACTTAAGCATTTTATGTAAACTGTGTGCCAGATGGAAAAAGGCAGGACCATATACAAGCAGTGCTACGATCCTCCTTGGATTATTTCCCATGCATCTGGGCATACGGCAACATGGAAATAAATAACTATTCAGACAGACTATAAAAATGAAGGACTTGAACCAAGTGTTAACCTGAAATAATCCATATGAAGCTTTACTGTCCTGAACGTTCAGTGTATGCAGTTGTTCTGTCTCTGCTCTTTCAGACAGGACTAAAATGCTATTTCTGGCAAATAGAAATTTTTTGTGGTAAAGATCTCTAGGCCTGTATTGCTTAGAACCTCTCCTATTCCACCTCAGACCAAGCAGTAACAGCACTTCTTGCAAGAGTCTTTCAGAAGAAGGGTTCCAGTGAAGAGTTGGCACAAAACAAGCTTTAAATTAAACTAACCTGGGAGACCACACCCATCTGACAATACAACCTGCTCAATCCATAATCTCAACATAGTCCTCTAGCACCTTTTTATAACAGATGCATATGCAAAGAGCAGAGAATGACAACATACTTGCAGAAAAAGTCACGTCTGCTGCAAGAATCTGACAATGAAATTCTGACAAACAGATGCTACTTTCCACCTAACAGCAACACAATTTCTAGTGATCTTGAACTATGTGTATATAACTGTATATTTTTAAAAAATCTCAACATAATCCTTCCAATTCTCAAGGAAATGGATCATTTCACAGGAGCTGATATTTCATATAAAGTTACAACAGCTAAGACTGTTTCATAACCTAATTACTTCATTGCATTTGAAAATTAGACGTTTCTCCAATAATCATACCTCTAAATCTGAATTCTGTCTCCTCTTTTTCTCTCTCTTTACAGGCATCATAGCAGATAAAATTGTGCTGTGGCACTAGCTGATGTGCTGACAAGCTGAAGAACAGATGTAGCTCAAAGTAATACATCTCAACTTGAAGAATCACACAAAACTTTGAATGTAAACTATATCTTCTCACATTCACCATTTAGTATGCATGAAGGAATTATATAATTCTTAATGAAACAAGTGAGATTATGCTGATAAAACCCTAATGACCACAGAACTCATTTTACTGGGGATTACACCAAACAAAAATAAAACCTAGTATTTAAGAAATCTGAGGCATAAGAGTGTGTGAGAAGGGAGACATTGTTTTCTCTACGAGAAATTAATCATCTATTTATACATGCTTCATAATACTCAGGCAGTTCAAATATTTATCTACTGGATTGGTAGGACACCAGTGTAACAAGTCAGGCAACTATTTGATGACAGCTCCTATATATAAAAATCTATCATTAAATTACATTGCTAAAGAACATATTGAAAATTCTATTAAAAAAACTCAAAACAAAATAAAAAAATAATCCCACTACACAGATCAGAAGCTATTAATTTGACTTCTAGGACACCTGTTCACAAGAGGACTTAGAAGCTGCCATTTCTAAATATCCTTGTGCTGACGTTTTTATTTCTGAATATGTGTGTTCACCCCTTAGACACATCTTTAATGCTGAGGGTTCCTTCCAGCATCCTCCTCACACAGAAGGATTTTAAGAATTTTAAATGATGATTTGATCCAAATGAGATAAACTATAAAAGGTAATATGGAACAAGAAAATGAAGAAACAAAGATCTCCTGACTTCAGAATTTAGTTGTTTTAAGCAGATAGAATAATGTTTCCTGCATATGCTTTATCAGAATATTTTTATATCAATTACTTTATGGAAAACAAATTTATCAACCATGCATGAATAGTCTTTTAAATTGTGCATCCCTCATTACAGTTTCTCTGTGTAGAGCCGCTGACTGACTTTACCTAATTGACATTATCCAGAAGAAAGAAAAACTTGCATCTCACTAGAACTTGCTGCATCTTATTGCAGAAACAAGATGCAAGTGATCAAATGTTTTAGACTCATCCTTCTTACAGTCCGTTTCGAGTCTGGCATGTTATGACACTTCACTGTCACAAATACCAGTTCTTACCAAATGAGTTTATGGTAACTTGCCTCAGAGGTCTGAAACTGGGCTAAAGCTTCAGTAGTAGCATTAAAATGTGAAATGAAAGGAAATTTAAACCAAGAATCATTATGGCCACTTATCAATCAAAATAACAGGTTTGAATATAAGTATTTTGAGGAACTACAGCTCCTCTTAAAATAACAAAGCTGTCCAAGAGTTTTATGTGTCCATGTGAGCAGCACTGCAAACATTATTTATGGGAAACACAGAGTCTTTGTTAGAAAACAAAGTACAATATAAAATAGGTATTTAGAAAGTCCAGCAAAAAAAGCCACTTAAGATTTTAAGAACAAAGATCAGATTACCTTTTTTTTTTGTTCTATTTATTTAATGCTTTTTTTCCAATAAGGTGACAGTGTTTTAAGGCAAGTAGACCAAAATCAGTGGCTTACAAGCTCCCAATGTGGTTTATGTTCTAATAAATCTATGCTTTCCTATGCTGTTAAAGTTTGCCTAAGAAAAATCCATAAAAACACTATGCCACAATGGTCCATCATATAATTTTGTATCGCACTATAAACAATAACTTCTAACTGACAATCACAAAATTATACTTTACTATAGCCCATATGTAGTTCAGACCTTCCTATAGACAAACCAAGAGCTCTCCAGACAGCTGTATGTCCTTCAATTCTCTATTGCAGGAGCTACTCTGCATCCACTGTGCCTGGGACATATACACCGGCAGCAGCTCTGAACACAGGTACACAGCAATGATATTACTTCCTGGAACAATCAGGCTATTGCACTTGTGCTAATCACCTACCAGGAGGACTTCACAATAACCCTCTGGGATATGAGAAACACCAAAAGCAAGCTGACCCACCTACAACTAATTTCGCCTGTTCCTATCTGTGCCTTGGATAAAGCACTAATTGAACATGTGCACTTCATCCAGCTACAGGATGGGAAGGATCTACAGGATACAGTCAGTCACCTTTCAAGCAGAGAGGAAAGTATGAGGCAAGCAATCCAAATAACTATTTCTTAAACAGAAGCTCAGACCCAACAACCCACCCCAAAACTCCTGCATCTAGAAATCCTTCAAATGCTTAATAATGCCATTTTTAAATCCCTGAGCAACAGTATGTCATCTAAAGCAGTATTAAAGATAAATCAAAGCAATTAAACATAAAATAGTAAAGAGCACCATAATTCTGTCCTGTGTACTTGTTTTCAGGAGCCACACCACAACTTCAAATGTGATGCTAGAAGAGGCTGTTATTAACCTTAGCCTAATAATCCAAGAATAGAAGTAACTTTGATTGGTTTAACAGGAACTAATAGCTACAAATACTAACTTGATCATGTATTAATTTTGTTGGAAGAGCACTTTCACTGAAAAATAAACAGAATTAATAAGGAAGGAAAAAAAATTTAAGTTACTACTTAATTTTGTCCCTAAAGGTATCTCCTAAAGGACACCATAGTAATGACAGCTTCTGATACTAAAGCAGAAAAATAGAAAAAAACCCAATTAAACTCCACCTCAGGTAATAACATTAACCAATCTGCACAGTTGTATTTTTGGTTTATTAGCCCTAGAAAAGGAATATCTGGTGTTATTTCTATAAAACAGTCTGTCTTCCGTCTAGCCCTACATTACAGAGAGACATTAATGCCTTGGGCATAACAGAAGGCAGTAAAAACACTGTGGTACAGTACTGCTGCTACCTTGGAATTCTGGCAGATGACATTTTACAACAGCTTAGTTATTCAGCCTACAAGAAAAGGACCTTTGCTTTCAATAGCTGAACTAAAATTAGTGTAAGAGTCATGTAAAACAGATTTCTATAAATTAATTCCAAGCTATTTTAACAAACATAATTATTGGAAAATACACTGCATTCTCCCTGACACCATAACATAAAAACAAGATGTCTTACTCTCCTTGCTCTTCTACACATCTTTCTTGCTTACTAGTTCTTCTTCTAAAGCTTGTTCGTGTTCTTTGAAACTTCTTACCTCTATGATTACATATACACAAAGTTTAAATTTTAATTTTAAATTAAAAAAAAAAGACAAAAAAACCCCAAACCAAAAACGAACCTGGGAATAAGACTGAGTCTACTTTTACCAAATAAACATTTTTGTACCGTCACAGAAATATCTTGAACTTCTAGGGTCATAAACCTCCCAAGAAAACAAATATTAATTTAGGAGGCGGGACAACACATATTGAGAATACTTAATGCACTTTGAAGAAATGGAAGCAAAAGTGAAGAGCTTTCATATTTTAACTTTTCACTAGTGAAAGAGTACATTATGACCTTGCACGTCAGCTCAAGTTTGTCTTATACATCTCACACAACTGCAACGAGGAAAGCAAAAACAACAACCGAGTCTAACAGCAGCTCAGTAAAAACAGCATGTGCTTTTTTAGAATGACGATGACTCCTGACAGTCTCATTTCTAAAGGACGAGGGTGCTTGTCTGAGCAACGTTACTCGCCACAGATCCGAGCACTGCAACTCAGCCGGACAGCCTGAGCTCCACCGAGCTTCGCTACCTGAGGAACGGCGACTCAGACGACTGTATCCTCGGGCTGCGCAGAAGTTGGTTGCCAATCCCCCGCAGAGGCCCGGAGCACGAAGCGGGCCCGCCACCTGAGGGGATGTTTCGCAAGAGCAGGCGGTTAGTGCAGGACAGCTGCCGCCCCAGCCCCTGCCCTACCCGCCAGCCCCGGCCCCACCCGACGCTCCGCCGTACGAGGCGGCAGCCTCTGTCGGTTGAGGGGGGTGAAGCGCCTGAGGCCGGTGGCAGCTGAAAAGGGGGGCGAAACGCTCGGAGGAAAGGGGCAGGGAAGCCACCAACTTCCTCTTCCCGAGCCGGAGAGGGAGCAAACCCCGTGGCAAACGCTGACGCGCGGCCGACCGGCGGACTTGCCCCTGAGGCAGGGGAAGCCGACAAGCCGCCGTCCCCAGGTCCCCGAGCACCCTGCCCCGTGCAGCGGCACAGGCGCACAGCGTAGCCCCCCTGCGGAGCGACCGCGGTCCCCGCCGCTGACCCTTCTTACCTACCTACCGCGGCCAGCGACGGCAAGCGCGGAAGCTGCGGACCTGTGGCGGCCACGCTACTCCCAAGGGCCGCCGCGCAGCCTCCCCTGACACCCGGTCCCGCGGCCGCGGCCTGCCTGGGGATGAGGAGTGGCTCGGGTCCCGGGGTCGAGCAATGGCTGGCGCCTGGAGCGGCGGCACGCGGAACTGCCGAACGTGGGCCGTGTTTCCCCGCCTCGCCCGAGCAGGGTTGGGGGGGGCGCTGGTTATTCCACTAGCGTGGGGCGGTGCTGGCCGTGGCTCTCGCTGGGGACGGCTCCTGCTATGGCGGCGCTGGTGCTGGCTCGGCCCTGTCGCCGCAGCCCCACTTGCTTAGGGAAGCTGCTCCGGCGGGAGGTGGGAGGCGCTCTGCGCGGCCCCTGGCGCCGGCGGGGGCCTGACGGGGCCGAGGTAGTCGGGGTGCCGCTCTGGGGGTGCCAGGCGCGGCTGCTTCCAAGGTTTTCTGGTGGGAGTGTGCCCGTCGCTGCCGCCTCGCGGCCTCTCAGCTGTCGGGCGGGAGGGGGTTGGATGGGACAGCTCCGAGGACTTCGGCACACGTGACTCCGGCCGTGAAGAGCTGGGATCCTTGTATCCTTGTGCTTGGTTGAAAAACGTGCTTGTTTTTTTTTTTGTTTTTACTTCTGACCTGGTGTTTGCTCCGTATTTATGGTTTATCTTCAGTTTGGTGCTGTGTTCATATGCTAAACCGCAATTGTGAGGCTCTGTGAAGCTTTTGAAAATGTTTTTTCTGTTCAAAATCTGAAATATTACCGGTGCTAGGAGACAAGAAAATTTTTTTAACTCAGAATGACAGTATTTATTAACGCATATCTTATGATCCCATGCAGGTGCTTAGGAAAAGCCTTCAAAGGGGGGTTGTGCTTTCAACGGGGGCCTTTTTGGTTTATGAAGCTCACAAGCTCATTTCTGGCTTTGCTGAGGTTCATGCAAGTTTCAAAGGTAATATTTTCAAATTTCAAAGCACAGAAGTTATTCTAACGTGAAACTTAAATTTTTTAGTTCCAGAATTATATAGGAAAGTGGCATAGTTGTTTTTTATTTTCTCTGCTAAGACTGCATGCAGTGTTTCCATGACAGAATGCTTTTGAATTGCTTCAGGGTAGCCTTGCAGTAGTTTAACAAGTGATTGTTTTCAGGTGTCACTAGTAGTTCATTCTGGCTATGATGGAAGACATGAACAAGGTGTATGGTACCTAAGTTGTTGCCCAAACTTTAAATAACTTATTTAGGAAGATATGGTTCAGACCAAACTTAGTTCAGATTTTTATTTTGAAAAATACACTGCTTAGTTGCCTCTGGTCTTTTTTTAGTGCTCTTACTTGAATCGGGTATTGATACTGCCAAGAAAAGCAATGTTAGTGGGCTTCCTATGCAAGACAAGTTGTAGGTATGGTGAAAATAAGAGTACAAAAAGAAACACCTGAAATAAATACTCTTAAAGAAATAAAAGTGCAGTAATAAAAACACCTGGTGGGAAATGTGTTCTGAAGAAAGAGCTCTGAGAATTTAGTCATTGGATATCTTAGTGTTGAGAGAGTCTCAACAAGCAAATATAGCAGTTTACTGATGATGTAATGTTGAAGATGTACCATGAAGCTAATCTTGGACACTAAAATCCAAAGTCCATGTAGACTGTTACCTTACCTTATCTTTTAAATGGTTGATAGAATGCAGAGATGGCAGAGTTAAAAATTATCCAGAATCCTCTTCAGATCTTCAGTGATATATATTGTAGAATATTTTTAAACTGAAGGTGAGTCTTTTGTGTTCGGTAACCTTCAATGTTTTTTAACTTCTATGAGTAAAATGGTGCTGCTGTGAAACATGTCTACCATATTCAGTAGATAACTTGAAAAAAGAAAGCTTATAAGCACAGGGGGATAGAGCTTATGTTTTGACTTAAAAGTTTGATCATGGATCTACGAGTAATACCAAAGAGACAATAAGCATAGTTGAAAGTTCTGTAAGAAATTAGACAGTGCTTTTGACTTAAAAAGTAATTTTTTTCATGTTGGCAGAAGAGTAAACCTTGAATTTGTTTTCTGTACAGTTACACACTTTAATAGAATTATTTGCCTGCTTCCTTGTCCTAATTCCTTCTATTCTCGTGCTAGAATCCTGTATTGTGTGGTATTTGATATCTCCATTTCTGAAATGCTGTTTTAGGTAATATATACGTAATATATTTATTTACAAGTTCATCCAGTCATGGAAATCATACTCCCTCATCTCCACTCTGTTTTAAAGTATTTTCTAGAAAAAGAATTAAAGTATCATTAGAACAATGGTACATAAATTGATACTCTAGAGAGTCAGTTCTATTTTTTAAAATTATTTTTGGTTTTAGTTTTTTAACACATAGAGATTTCAGTAGATGAATTGTAATTTTTTTGAGTCACGTTTGTGAAAATCTTGAGGACTTCAGTCGGAAAACCTTTGAACAATGTTTCATTTTGGCTTGTTGATTGAGGTAATGGGACCCACTCAATCTTCCATCATGTTCTAGCAGAACTATGGAATCATACTGAGAATGAGGAATACTTTCTTTTAAATTTATTTTAATGAAGGGATTTTGTTACTCAGATCTCTTCAGATCTCCACTGCACTTGTTCTCCTGCTTGTATTTTTTCATACTTTTTTTTCTTTTCTGCCATTTTCCCAAAGAAGAAATTGCTTCTAGTAGTCTGATGCATAGAGAAAGATGCTTTGGAATGTTAAATGCATTAAGCATCGAAAGCTCTGTTGCTGAAAGCTGGTTTGTAGTTTGATGATAGAGGTACGTATTCAGCACTGATTTTCTTCATAGTTTACTGTAAGTGTAGCTTAATCTTGCTGTGCATGTAACTTGTTTGGCATGATGTCCTACAAAGAAACTACATCATTTATTGTTTGTGTTTCAGCAAGTTTTCTTGCTCTGTGATGTTTTGTTTATGCTGTAGTGTCCTAATTACATGTAATTTGTTCTTTTGTTTCCTCTATTTTAATTCCTTAAGTGGAAGAAGTTATAGAGCAAGCAGACTACCTGTATGGGAGTGGAGAAACTGAAAAGCTGTATCGGTTGCTGGTTCAGCATAAAAATAGGTACTTCATTGCACTGAGACATTACTCTGACTTCTGTGCTCTTCTCATTGTGGTATGCTGGAGAACCTTCCTTTCCCCTTAATCAAGTAGGAAGGGACTCTTGGTCTTTTTCCCCCTAATGGAAAAATGAATGAAGAAAGGACTGGTATCTGTAGAAGGGGAGGGTTAACACTCAAGCTTTTCAGTCCTCTAAAGGAGGGTTTTCTGCTTCTTTGTTTTGTTGCTCTTAAGAATTCTTTAATATATAAGGCAAAAACTAATATTGTGCCTACACATTACTAAATTACCAAAGTACCTAGAATTCAGGTATTGAAAATTTTTGAGAGTCACCATTTCATTTTTTTTACACTGCTGACCAGCTGTTCTTTCTGCTTTCATCTCATTTGAGTCTGACCAAAAAAAGTTTCTTACTGATGTAGTTATGTCTTAACTGCACAAAACATAATTGATGCACAAAACATAATTGATATACAAAATGGGACAAGTTGCTTAAGAAAAAAGTAGGAAAAGCATTGTAAATCAAAAAGGACAGTCCTTTGGAGGACCCAAGGCATCTCTGTCCTAGAAAAGTACTGAAGGAAATCAACTTTCTGTGGCTTTTGTTGAAATCAGTAGTTGTTTTTAGTAGTTTTCAGTTCTTTTTTTTGTGTGTGTGTGGTTTGCTTTTGGTTTGTTTTGGGGTTTTTTTTGTTATTTTGTATCCCTCATAATTGCCAGGGGCACAAGTATAAATCCTCGGAAGTTAAATGAAGGTGCTAGTCTGTAAGAGTCACCATGTCATAAGCGAGGTGTAAGCTTGCTACTAGGTGTATAACAATACTAAGTATTCTGTGAGGAGTAATGATTCCAGTAGCAGTGCTTCACATTTTTGTGACTTGGCTGAAAAATGAGTCTGCTAGTTTTGTGTTACTGTGTCAATTTGAGCAGGCTTGCTGCCCTGTGAGGAGTGACTCCAGATAAGAAAACTGGCTTTTATTGATTCTCTGAGTTTAGTAGTAACTCCTGTACGCTTTTTAATATTTTTGGTTTCTGGTAGTTTTGATTTTGGTATTCCGGGGGGCGTGGTGTGGGTGGGGGAGGTGGGGAGTGTGCGGCATGGGAGGGGGAGTTTTATAGTCAAATAGCTAGAACCTCTGAAAGATTTCCTAGACTTAACCTTAATGTTAAAGTCTCTATTAAAATAGTAAGCCAAAATTAAAATGGCAGTGAGCTGGAAGTAAGGTGCAAGCAGTGCTTCATAACAATATGTTAACAGAATAATAAGACTTTAAATCCCTTCTCTTTGTCTATAACGTACCATTTGCTAGAGTGATATAAATAAATATATAAATATACGGCTTTAAGCGGTGGTGATATGATTAATCTATGTTTTGTCACTGTTGTTCTAGGAATAATTTCATTATTTAAGTACAATTATAGGGAAAAATATGCGGAGTATTTTAATGTTTACTAATACCAAATCAGTGAAATGCTGGAAAAAATACTGTCTAGCTAAGAACAAAGCAGTCCTTGTTTACCTTCTGGTGTTTTGAGCGGTACTGATGGGTTTTTTTTAAATCTGTATCTTTTCTGAGAAGATAAAGGCCCTCTCTACAGATGTGTGTGCTTCACAGACCAGAATGGCAGAACAAAGGTATCATCAGTTGGACTATAATGCACAGCTTTCATTTCTTGTTACCTTGGAGTTGTATATAGCATAGAGTAACAGATGATATGCTCTTGTCTTATGACCCACTTGAGATACAAATTGATAGACTGGTTTAAGACCTCTGCTTGCTTTGTTTCCATCATTGCTTAAAAATGTTGTTTCTGTTGACCCCTAGTGATGATGCAGAGTTGTTATGGCGACTGGCACGGGCATCACGAGGTCTTGCTCAGCTCAGCAGTACTTCTGCAGAGGAGAAAAAACAACTGGCTTATGAAGCCCTTGAGTATGCAAAAAAGGCACTTGAAAAAAACAAATCCAATTTTGCAGCACACAAGGTGAGCCAAGTAAAATAACCGAAATCTTGTTCTTTGATTTCGGCCAGTAGGAACAGGAAAAAATATTGTGCTATTTCAGCAGTTTTCAGCATAATTTAACTTTGCAGTTGAGAATGAGGGAGAATTGGAACTCTCACTCAAACGTTTTTTTGGGAGATCAGAGTTCATACTTTTGCAGGTAAATTTCCTCTATACAGGAAACAGGAACTGGTTAAATGTGTGCAGGGCCTTGGAAAGAGGTGACTGATAGGTTGATTACTGCTGATATAATCAGCTTATCCTTGTGTTTCTGTGCACAGTAGTAGACTGTGGAGTTTCACTGGAAATACTTCAGGCTCTGGCTTCATTCTGCTCTTTTTTTGTACTGCTTCTCTTACCTGCAGAGTGGTTACAAAGTGGTTACTTCTTGCTTGTTGTCATTACTGGAGGTGGTAGCTGTTCTGTTCGTGTTTTTTTTTTTTAATTGACAATTAATAGATATAGCACTGCGTTAAATATTCTGGTTTTGTTCTTTGAATTACAGTGGTATGGAATTTGCCTCAGTGATGTTGGAGATTTTGAAGGAATCAAGACTAAAATTGGAAATGCCATTGTTATCAAAGAGCACTTCCAGGTAATGTAAACTTTTTTTGCATGTGATAGCATTAATGTGTCCAGTATGTTTTTTGGGTTATCATGACAGTCCTTAATGCCCCAGCATGAGGAGTACAAATTATCCCCTGCAACTATGTCCCTAAACTAAGTCTACTCAGTCTGCTGAGTAGAAGGGTGTCTTGAAATGGCTGAAGTGCTGTTGATACCTCTCAGGACTATATAAAACATAACCGTGCTATTGAGAAATGGATGTGTGGCCATCCTTTTAACTGTGCATTGTGTAGCAGTAAAGATAAAGGACTACTAATTTTTTATTACCAGAAATGATATAAAAATCTGAATGTACCAAGTCTCATGTGGAACTCTTAATGGCCTTACTAAACAGAAGCACTTAGAAATCAGTCAGTGTATTCAGCTTTTGGAGGTGAGCTAATTTAGCTGTGCACTGAATAAATACGGTATTGCTTTGAAATTCTATACACTGTTAAACTGGTTTAATTAACAGTAGGGTAACAAGTCTACTTTTAAAATTTATTTAAATCGAAATGTGGCAGAACAGCTTTTTATATGTTGTGTTTGTTGTGTTGGGTTTTTTCCTCTCTCACTAGAGAGCCGTTGAACTGAATCCAAAAGATGCTACAACAATTCATCTTCTAGGCATTTGGTAAGGCATATTTTCAAACAAAAATTAACATGTGACAAAGAAAAATGCCAGAATATAAAATGTCTTATGAATTGCAGAAATCCTTGGAATAATTCAGTAGTTTGTAATTAGTTGATGCAAACATGAAAACATGTGTAGGACATCATGCCTTGAAACAGTCTGGCTGTTCTTATGCAGCTCAAAAAGATGAGAAATAATTGTTCATACAGTTTATTTG
This sequence comes from Actenoides hombroni, assembly GCA_024336885.1. Classification (NCBI taxonomy): domain Eukaryota; kingdom Metazoa; phylum Chordata; class Aves; order Coraciiformes; family Alcedinidae; genus Actenoides; species Actenoides hombroni. Next base: position 81,439,902 of record WUAM01000287.1, on the reverse strand, counting down.
TTTTACTATATGGACCTACTAATTTTGCAGACATGTTTCCGTAGCAGGCATCAGAGGTTGTGAGTAAATGGAGACAAAATACTAAATTTACACTGAATTTCAGAGATGGCTGCAACTTAATACCATCTGTGTATACTGAAAAGCTATCAAATGGGAGATGTGTCTAAAATGCTTCTGTTACTATCTGTCATGATACTGTATTTTAAAGTTGTATTTAAAGGCAGCTTACAAATACAAGTGCATTAACAAAAAATCATTGAAATTTAATTTACTGCTTAGTGAAATCAGTACTAAGAATTACTGCTACATAGCAGGTGAAGGGACTGGAAATACAACTTTCTATACTGATGAGAGCATGGCGTGGAAGCAGTGCGGCTGAAAGCAGTGCCTGTTATGTGGGAGAGATGCCAGACAACATTTCTGGTTATTTGTCTGAAAGACACCAAAGCTGCTATATTGTTTTACAGGAAATCTCTACTGTAAGATTGAGAGATTGAAAATAAAGAAGGCCAATGTATATGTAGCTTAAAAAAAAAAAAATACTAAAAACAACAGCTGCCTTCTCTATGTTGTTGTTTTGTTTTGCTTTTTTTCTGGACTCTTGATTATCAAAGTCAACTACAATCTACTGTTCCAGAGGTTTTTATTAGTTTACAAACTTACTTGGCTTTTTCAGCATCCACCACTAATTCCCATATGACCTAACAATTGCAACAGTCCAAATTTCTAAGCATAAGTATATGCTACCAACTGAATGAGTCCCAGGGTCAGTTCTGAGATAGGAAGCTTGTTTTGGAAGGTACTTAAGACAATCTTCCTAAGGAAAATTTGAAAAGGTGATCAGAAATGTGATATTATTACTGCTTTTGGCACTAAAATGCCCTCGTATTGTATATTTAAATATACTCATTTTTAAATTCCAGAACATATTCACCTGGAACTGGAGTTTGCTATCAGCAAATTCTTGAGTATTTTTCTCCTTTCTAGTCCATCCTGACTTTATGCTTTTTATTTGGAATTTCTGTTAAGGCAGATTTGATGATAAAAATTCAGCTCAGGCTATGTATTCCCTGCTTTGTTCCCCTCTTCTCTGAACACTTCCGTATTTGCATTTATTAATTTTTTACCTCCTCTAGAGTGCTCTATTGTACACAGTGAATAATTTTTATACTCATTGTGAGAGGTTAATAAAGTAAAAAGCACTGTTTCACATTTATATGTGGAATGTTAGAATCAGAATTGTTCTGGTTGCAACAGACCTTTAAGATCATCAAATTCAACCATTAGCCCAGCACTGCCAAGTCACCACTAAACTGTGTCCCTAAGGGTCACATCTACAAGGCTTTTAAATGCCACCAGGGATGGGGACTCCACCTCTTCCCTAGGAAGCCTGTTCCAGTGCTTGACAACCCTTTCTGTGAAGGTGTTT
>WUAM01000287.1:81414526-81431226 GCA_024336885.1 Actenoides hombroni | reverse complement strand
GGAGGGGGCTGGGGATTTTCCTTTGGCATTCGCTGACAGCTGCACAACCCCGGGGGCGGTGCAGCCGGCCGGGCGCGGGGGCGGGGCCGGGCGCGTCCCGGGGCCGCGGCGCTCGGCGGGGAGCGCGCCCTGCCGCAAACTTTGCCGGTGCGTGGCCCGCAGCCTCCCCGCGGGGTACCGGCCGTTGGTGCCGGCAGCCCTCCCGGCGCCGCAGCGGCGCTCGGCCCGGCCGCCTGCCTCCTGCCGCTTACACGGGAGATGCTGGCCGGGGCTGAGGTGCAGCCCGGGTGGCAATAACCTCTGCTTGGCGCGGGCTCCCCTTTCCAGAGCCGGTTGGTGTCGTTCTGCTCTCCGAAGGCGTTTACAGTATCATTTCATGAGGTTTCGGGTTTGGGTTTTTTTATTTAAGAGGACATCGTTTCTAACCTACAGCCATATGTATGTATATAATAGGCCAGATTCATCCTTGGCCGATACATAACCATAAATAATTTGTTCAAGTCGATCTCAGCTTAACTTTCTTGGCCCAGTATCTTTTCTGTCTTTGTGTATGCTTTTAAATTGGCTTCTCCCTCTGTGTTATTTATCTCTGGGGATCACACTCTTCTCTTGGTTGCACAGATGCAAAAGCGGAATACTTATGTGGGTATAAGTAACGTTGCTGGGTTGAGAGTAGAAAGAAGGGTGGAACTTAACCTCATCATAGTACTTTCTAGCTATTAAATACACCCAGGCTGTCTTTGTAAGTAATATGGTATTCCAAATAAGGTTATATGGATTAGCTCTCTCTGTTGCAAGTCTTAATAAAAATCAGCTGACTTTAAACACTGTCTTAAAACCACAGCTAGTCAGTGGTCTTGAGAATCTCTGCTTTTAATTTGGCTTTGATGTGAGTACGTAAGTTTGCTGGTGTTATACTCACAGAGCAGAACATGTGTCAGTAAGGACTGATACTCCTCTCTCAGACCTCTGTGTAATAGTGCATCACTTGAATAATCCCCCTTTTACCAAGGGTAGGATTCATCTTGCATCATTTTTCTCAGGTTAGGTGGCTAGTCTAAAGCAGCCTTCTAGGTTTTTCCTGTAGCCATCTCCAGAGAATAATTCATCTTACCTCTCTCTGGTTAGGCTGAGTTCCTCTCAAAGCACTGCTTATTCTCCACTGTCAATAAGGGAAGCCCAGGAGACTAGCATGTGATAGTTGCTGGTGTCTTAGATGGCCAAAGTTAAATGAGCTGAATCCCACTTTGGGGTTACAGTGGTGCCCTGGCTGCCTGTCTGTTGTACTGCGCTCTGTGCAACCCACAGCGGCCAAATACGACCCGATGAGCAAGGCTGTTCAGATGATGTGAGCTCGGAAGCACCATCTTCTCAATTTCAGGTTATAAATCTCGATTCATCATCTTAGCCTGTCATCCTGCTGTTTCCTGCGTGTGCTGGCTTTGACATACAAGCCCTAAGTAACTCGCTAATGTGTTACTTGATTCTCTCTACCCTGCGATGCACCCTGTAATGCATAAGTTATCTAGTGTGTTAATTCAGACTAGAGAGGCCAGAAAGCCAACTAAAATGTGAATGTCAGTTTCTATCTCAAGCCTCAGTTTCTAGCTTTCTGGCAAAGATGTTCTGTAATAATTGATCTCATTCTAAGTTCTGAGCCTGGGCCCTCCCCTGGCCAACATGACTTGAGAAATCCCGATTAGCTGGTTTAATGGGCCATTGGCACCTAAGTGAGCCTGGAGAATCTTCCCCCAGCTTTTACTGCCTTTGCAGGACCCAGAACAAGTAAAATGGAAATGGTAATTTTGTTTTCCAGTGGTGAGAAAATAATTTAAGTCTTCTTTTCCTTTCAGTATGAAAATTTTAGGAAGCTCTTACAAGAGCTCGATGTATTGCTGCTTTACTGTTGCCCGATGCTACAAAATTAAACTGCCTTTGTATGTGAAATTTTTTTTAAAACCTTTCCTGGCTAATTAAAGATGCCCTTGCTAGAGCTGTCTTGAGTGAAAGGCGTTAGAAATGTGTATACAAATGGAATTTTTTCACAATGTCACTAAGCCTTTATTAAAAAAATATAACAAAAGTATTCTAAGAGTTTTAAGGTTATAATCCATGAAATTTTGACAGGCCTTTTCTGCAAATGCATATATAATGCATACATATGTAAAACAGGGAAAATTACATAAGGAAAATATTGTTTGGTCTAACAATTAAATAAGAGCCAAGCTGGGACTTTCTACCCTAAACTGTTCCCATTTCTGTCTCGTATAGTTGTGATTTGATAAAGCACAGTCAATACAAATCTCCGTCTGGCATTTTCCTCTTACAAGGTAAAGCTGCCCAGCCAGAAAGGACAATCACAGAAAAGAAAATAACAACCTTTTCTTATTTTAACAGGACGGACATTTCCAAAGAAGGGTCAGACGTGTGTGGTGCATTACACAGGTAAGACATGTTCTGAGTGTTCTCTTGATACCAACTGCCCTGCAGTCAAGAGTGATTTGCCATTTCAAATGTGTTTGTCGTATTTTTTCCTTTGTTCTGTCACTCATAATCTGTTTGATTATATCCTGATGGATTTCCTGAGTGTTTCACTTCTAGCTGAGCAGTTCAGGCTCTAGTATCTAGCTGTCCATGCTGGTAGATTTGCAAGCATGTGTGAAGTTCAGTGGTGAGAGGTGCACAGATGAAGCTGTGAACTTGACTCTCTAAGCCATTATGCGAACTAATGAAAGCAAGCATGAAACAGTGAAAATGCTGGGTTTGTGTTTTCCCAGCCTCTGATCTCGATACAGATAATTAATGATTGTGTATATCTTAAAAGCATGTGTCTGTGTATTGGCAGTAAAATTCAATCCAGTCTGAGGAGATCAATATAAAGTCTATTTAACACCTGCTTTATGGACTTTTATGAATCTTAAGTGGTGAGTTGGTTAATGGAGCTGTTTATGCTGCCCCTTTGCACAGGGGGAAAATGTCCCTTCAATCAGTTTGTAACGTTATGTTTTGTATACAGTTCTGCAAGTTGTCGAAAGAATGCAGAGACCTCGGCAGTCTGAGTCCCCAGCTGGGAAGTTCACATGAAGAGCTGCCACTTATGTGGCCTTTTCATTAGAGAGGGCAAAATGTAGGTGATGTGAAGATCTGGGCCTAGATCTGTGAGCTCATGTTTTCCTCTTGTGTTCAATATTATAGGAAAGTTCACACTGGTAACTCTTGCTATCTTTCGTTTTGTACTTGCCTCCATAGCATGCAGCTGGAGCAAGGTGAGAACATTTTCCAGTAAATGAAGTAAACCTATTTGTCTTTTCAAGAAACTTCTTTGATATAATTTTGGTAACATCACTCTTCAGAAGACTATGTGGGAGTTAGTGCACTGGCTGGAGATGTAGGATGTCTGGATTTAAGCTCCTATACATTAGTATATTCAGAGTATTTTGGTCTGATGAGGATTTCACGTTTGAATTAGAAGTTGAACACATGGGGCTCCCCTGTCAGTCTGAGAACTTACAGATGTTCCTCTGGAAGCTAGATCTGAAAAAAGATGTTTGGAAAATATTTTTGTGAAGATGCTGAAAGATATGTTTCAGTTCCAGTCCAAACTTCAAAAATTTTGAGGAACTAAAATTGTCACCTGCCACTTTAATTGACAGAGCTCAGTTCTAGTAAAAGCAGGAATTAAGGTGCAGCCTCACTAGGGAGTAGTTTAAAGGGAAGATCTTCATTTAAGCAAATTTTTTTTTCTTCCCAAGAAGTAGTTCTTCACTGCTTTACAACTAGAGCAGGATTTCTGGATGACCCTTCAGAAGTACCTAATTGCCCGTGCTGACTACATCAGGCACCTCAGTGCCTGACTTGGGTGCTCTAAATCGCCTGCTCATTTTTCAGCTTTGCACAGCCTGAGTTAAGTACACAAATAGATGCTCCAGATGATTGCAGAAGAGTAGATTGGAGGAGCGAGATAGAATGTGAAAGCGAGTCCTGATCTTAGGAGATGCTGGAAGAATGTGGTCAGATTTCCACATGTAACTTTGTTAAGAAACTGAATCAATATAATTAATAATACTATTATTATTTACTATTGCTATTATTATTTACTATTATTCACTATTTAGCATTCCTATTATTATTAATTAACTATTGTACTGCAACAAACGACAGTGTCCTTAGTCCTGGAGGCTATCAACAGAATGGGGGCATGTTCTGCAATTCTGCTTCCTGTGGTTGAAATTTGCTGACGTTTGTCGTACGCATTTTGCTGCCAGCTTAGTGACCAATTTCGGGTCTCTTACTTGGTCTTTCCTTTGTACAACTGGACAGGAAAGGGGACTGTTCCTCTCAACATGGTCATGAAATTAATGTTTGCCAGTAGCGTGAGACTAGCTGTAAGAACAGGCTGTTGACGTCAAAAAAGGAGTCATGAATGAAGAAGGTTTGAAGATTTGCAAGAAGAAATGTAGCAACTTCAGTGCCTGAGTTAGTGAGTTTTAACTTGAACACCCCGGGCTGTTGCCTGGTGGAAAAGGGTCACCGTAATAAACCGGAGCCTCAAGTGTCCTCCTTTGCGCCTTAGGCTGCGTTGCCGAGTACAGCTCCCATGGGGTTCACTGGAATGCCTCTGTCTTTTGCCTAGGCAAAGCTTTAAAGACTTCCTGAGTGAGGGAACTCAGGTTGGCAGGGTTTGTGGAAGGGGTGATATTTTCTGCACTAGGTAAGATGTGGTGTCATCTCTCTGTACTGGATAGAGGCACACATGGCAGCCACACTTTGGTGCGTTGTCCGAGCCGTTGCTGGGTAGCCAGAGATCTCTGCAGGCTTGTGATCTGCAGAGGTCAGTGGGTTGGTCCTAGCACTGGAGTGATGTGCACAGGAGATCCCTCAAAGCTGCTGCTGTGGCAACGTGGAAGGTAGCAGCTTTCCATTGCAATTCTTTACCTGGTGTTAGGAGAAAAGCAAAACCAAATCACAAACCAAAGAAGTGGTTGTTTGGAAATCGCACTGTAAGCCTATGTAGGGATTGGTGTTATGGGACCTTACATTTTCCTTCTCCTGCGTGGCTATATTTCTGTTTATGCTATAAGCAGGGACTTCCAGGATGAGAAGAGGGCCTCGTGCTTTGTGAGGTGAAATCCAGCCATATCTAGGACATGTGAAAGAAAACAGAAGATGAGTGACACAGTGGGCAAATTCCTGAGGCATTGCCAGGAAGTGTTGCTATTTCCAGATTGGGATGTACAATTTTCAACTTGAAGAATTGAAGGGAATTATTGTTGTTGTTGTGACAGTTTTAAGTGTGGTGGAAAAGCCATTCCCACAAATTTTATTTTGAGGCTTGAAGATCTGAGACTGAAATTCACAGAATCACAGAATAATCATGGTTGGAAGGGACCTCCTAGATCACTGAGTCCAACCATACCTACAAGAACAAAAAAAAGCACCTGAATACCCAACCATTAGAAAACAAACAAACAAACAAACAAAAAACCAAATACAGGCCCCCTACATGCCTGCCCCTACAGCATGTCGTGAAACACCATGTCAACTTGTTTCTTGAATACCTCCACCCAGGGCAGGCTGTTCCAGTGCCTCACCACTCTCTCTGTAAAGAATTTCTTCCTAATATTTAATCTAAACCTCCCCTGCTGTAACTTCAGACCATTTCCCCTGGTTCTGTTCTTAGTAACAGAAGAGAGAAGGCCAACACCCACCTCTCTACAACTTCCTTTCAGGTAGTTGTAGAGGGCAATGAGGTCCCCCCTCAGCCTTCTCTTCTCCAAACTAAACATGCCCAGCTCCCTCCGCCTCTCCTCATACGACTTGTTCTCTAAGCCCCTCACGAGCTTGGTAGCTTTCCTCTGGACACGTTCCAGCACCTCAATGTCTTTCCTATAATGAGGGGCCCAGAACTGAACACGGTACTCGAGATGAGGCCTCACAGGGGCCGAGTACAAGGGCATGATAACTTCCCTTCTCCTGCTGACCACACTATTCCTGATACAAGCCAGGATCCTGTTGGCCTTCTTGGCCACCTGGGCACACTGCTAGCTCATGTTCAGGCGTGTGTCTGCCAGAACCCCCAGGTCCTTTTCTGCTGGGCAGCTTTCCAGCCTCATCCCCAATCCGCTGCTGGGGATTGTTGTGACTGAAATGCAGGACGCAGAACTTGGTCTTGTTGTACCTCATACAGTTGGCCTTGGCCCATGCATCCAACCTGTCCAAGTCCCTCTGAAGAGCCTTCAAGCAGATCAACACTCCCACACAATTTGGTGTCATCTGCAAACTTCCTGAGGGTGCTCTCAATCCCCACATCCAAGTCATCAATAAAGATGCCAAACACGACTGGCCCCAACTAGTCAACTAGTGAAAAGATGGTTTCCTCCACTTAATGGTAAATTCTTATTTTTCTATTAGCAGAGCATCAAAGTGAAGTGTTCACTATGTCAGAGTCCTAGGGTGGATGACAGGTAATGTTTCAGAGAGATCCTTCACATTTACTGCATTCATACATTACAAAAACATCTGCCATACAGTAGCTCTTTCCAGTAGTATTAACCTCACTGGTTCCCTCTCCCTTATGCTATCTTCCTCCCTCCCCACAAGTACAGCTGAATTATGGGGAATGCACATAGGAAAAGTTACAGTGCAGTATTACTGAAATTCCTAGAAAATATTAAGTTAACTGTATGCACACACTCACACAATTAAGTATTTTCTCTCCAGATCTGTGCTTTTGGTCAGTCCTTTGAAACCAATTAATATATCATATACATGTACAGAAGACCACTAGGTTTAGGGTTTTCCTCACTCTTACCCACAGGAAAAACTACTTCAGTTATGAGATAGATAAAATTTATCAAAACAATAGAGCAACTACATTCTTGTGATGTGCTCTATTTTTTATTATCATGTTGTTGTTCACTTACAAATTCACAAAATTCAGCAGCTAGTAGTGTGTCACCAAGTCATTTATTAGTGCTAATTCATGATGTTTAATGCTATGACATTTAGCCCTCATCATTCTCTTTTAGGCAAGCCACACTTCTGGTGCCTGGCCTTTGATAGGGTTTTTTTGGGTGGTTTTTGCAGGTTTTTTTCAAAGCTCTTCCATCTCTAACCAGCCTAAATCATGATTTAAGTGCATTTGCACTTGAAATAAATTTCATGATGCATTTATGAAAAGTTTCGTAGAAGATACTTGGTGTAGTATGACAAACCTTCAACATGGTGGAAATTTTTGAAACTCTTACAGAAAGTTGATGTAAGACAGCAGTCTGTTGGGCCCATGGCACTACCGGTGTTACTAAAACTGGTAGGTACAAGTTAACGTCTCCACAATAAGCTGTGCATATTGAATACAAAGCCTTGATAGAATCTAATATGTAGAAAAATAAAATTCTGGTGAAGTTCAGTTGCTGTAAATATAATATGAACAGATACAGCTATTTTTTCCTTGTACACTTTTAACAGTGCAATATGATACAATACAGAAGTGTTCTTAATTATATTCTAAGAAATTATTTTCACATGTGTACAAAATTATAAGTTAAATGTAATTGAATTTACAGTTAGCATTTAAAGCATAATACAAATGGTAATTTCAAACACATTTTTACTCATAATAAGGAAGCATGGTTTGCTAAAAGTAGCATTTAATATAATTCACATGAATACTGTTAAATTTTAAACTTTTTTTAGAACACATCATTGCAGTTCAGCAAATCCCCTCAATGCCAATAAAACTAAAAACGGCATTGTATTATTGTGCATTTAGGACAAACTTGACCTACATAAAAGAATGAAAGGTTTTAGACATACTTAATTCAGGTACATCTGAATTTCTGTAAGAACTTAAGAGGAATGAGAGTATTTAATACTTCAGAATATTTTTATCTGCGCAGAGCTTATGTGACTTTCATTTTACTTGGGTAAAATCCAATAACTGAAACTGAACATGAACATAGAAAGCAGCAAAGTTCACGTTACCTTTTGTAGACCTTTACAGCTCAGTTTACATTCAGTACTCTACAACGCTGTAAAAAGGACATCACATATTGAAGAGGGAAACAAACAAAAAAACCACCAAAACCTGTGAGACACCAGACCAAGGAAATTATGTGTAATATTTTCTCTTTTATTATTATTTTTCTTTGAAGATTACCTAACATCCTCGTGGTAATAACCCAAGGTAGTATGTAAACAAATTTCAACGCTGCTGAAATGAATTAAATTATTCTGTTCATCTCCTACAATAAGTCAGAACAGTGGCACCAAATCCTTTCAACATAAATCACATTCATCTTATTGTACATAATTCTTGTGCAAGTAGTAAAGGCTTTATTCATGACCTTGGCTACATCAGTAGAGAGGGATATATCAGCTATGTATGTATTTAAAAAAATTAAACTGACAGAACAACATATTCTGTCATCTCAAATACCAGCAGCATCTTTCTACATATTTAGGATACATTTGGCCTAAGCCTTTAACACCTTTTAGAACAGCCATGCAATAAAACAAACTTGGAGATGTTTCTTAAGAGAAAACACAGAGCAGTTTAAACATTTTTTCTGAATAATAAAGCCAAGATAAAGCAAATCTAGGCCCTTTTAAATGGCTGCAACTTTTCATACACTTAAAGCTCTATAAAACTAGAGCCTATTAGTATATATATTTATATTTTTAATATATATTTTAAATAAGTCTCTTGTCTGCTTTCAAAATTTATGAGGCATTTTTCTGGTCTTTTGGAAGGGCAATAAATAAAAGTAGAAAAGGCTGAACTGTTTTGCATATCTTTGTGGAAGAACAGAGAACAATTATACTTTTATAGTTCCAGAAAGATCACTGTACAGAACAAAAAAGCTTATATACAATTAAGTGTGCAATTTTACTTGGCTGGGCCTTTTATTATGCAAGATCTCCTTCTTGACTAGAAGCCGCTTCTACTCTTGACCAAATCCCTCTGTTTCTTCAATGGCAAAGAGCAGCTTCTCTTTTAGTTGTTCATAACTTTTATACGGTGGCAAATCCAAACGATTAAAACTGAGCAGAAAACAAACGAAGTTTGGTTAAGTTTATCTAAATCCCATGTAGAACACTGTAAAACTTGACTGCTATAGTACAAGTTAAAAAACTTCAATCTAATAATTAGAAATTAAGAAATAACAATCAGTGCAATCTCATTGCTTTGATATTTCCATGAGCAGTAAAAACAGACCAAGTTTGAGAGGAATACTCTGAGAAACAGAAGACTGTTACCACATCAGATAAGATCCAGAACCTATGAAGACTAAAGACAGCCCAAGATACAGAGAACTATAATACTGAGAAAAAGAAATTTTCACCACGAAGTTTAATATCATCTTAGCTTGATCCATCTCCAAATTCCAGCCAGAGCATGAAAAAGCTGAATTTCTCTCCTTCCTACACATGCCTGGATAGGGGGAGTGGGTTGCCTCTAAAGTTTGCTCTAAAAGGGTTCTGCCAAAATTGTTTCATTCCATGTCTTCTCCAAAATTGTCTTAGACAGAGGGAAGTTTAACTCTTGCAATCATTGCTTTAAAAAACAGCACCAGTAGAGAAAATAGTAAAATAGAGAACTCTCTGAAGTAGTTTAAAAGTATAATGAATATTATTGTCACGATGTTGCCTAGGGAAGCTGTGTCCATTTGCACACAGTATATACAGGAAACTGATCTGTGTACCTGTTCACTAGTTGGCATAGGAATGCCAAGCCAATAATAGTCTGAAGCCTACCAGGAAAAATTACCTGCATTCTTGGCTAAGCAACCTTGGTTTTGCTGTGACTCCTTTCATGCTACTTCTTCTCATGACTATATCTACGTTTTATAATGCTACTGTGTTGTAAGTGTATCTAATATACTTATATACACATACCAACATGACTTTTGTTCAGATATTTATTGTTTTCTAAACTAAAGAATTAGGGAAACACCTCTCAGTTCTGTGCAAGAAGAATGATAGACTTTTGATAGATCTGATATTGACAAACTGTGTACAGTGCAATAGCAAAATTTAAGAATAGGGCAACCAGAAAACTCTTCAATACTGACCAAGAAGCTGAAGACAGAGATCGAGAACTGATTCAAATTAGATTTCACTTGAATTGGTAAATGCAAGACCAGAAGAGAGAACCACTGAAGGTACAGAAAGTTTACATGTAACAACTCACCAAGTGTGACTTCTTGGTAACCACGTTTCCTTGCCAACTTTTTCAATGCAGAATTTCTGAGGACCATTGCTACCTAGAAAAGAAGATTTTTAAAGTGTAATCTGTTCCTTTTAAGTAGCACACATGATACATGTGACATAAAACACAATTCAGATACAGCAGGCAGGGCTTATTAGATGCTGCTCAATGTTACATGAATATGAACATTCTTCTCAGAGAAATGATGTTATTTCCTAATGATTTATAAATGCATTCCTGGGATTTCTGATATAAAAAGTCCTTCTAGATCCAAGCTGATGTACATGAAGTTCCTGTTATTTGTACACTTGCAGCATGGTTCATTTGCAAATAGAACAGTTATGGCATAAAAGTTTTGGTCCCCTTTTACTTACCCATAAGTTCTGCAAATCCACCCAGTGGTAATCTGCAAGTGCCAGTGACAAACTGCAGAAGTCGCATGCGAACCTCGTTGTCTGTTTCTTTCACGAACTAGGCACAGAAATTCAAATGACTTAATAAAAATCTTTAACATAGCCAGAGGAAAACAAAAAAATCCATTAAACTGTTGAAAAAATATAACTCCATTTAAGAAGACACCACCTTGAGAACAGTTTGCCTTTCTGATTGCAGCAAAATTCGGTGGAGGGAGTAGACAGTGATTTCGAATTATATGCACTGTTAGCCATGACAGTGTGAAGGCTTGGAACAGCAAATAAGACAAATCTTTATCTATTTTATTCTACACTAAAATATCAATCATGCCACTGCTTTCTATGAAGACTATTGCCATTTGGATTAAACAACAATAGCCTGGCCACAGGCTCTGGGTATTTCAAGAATGAAGTATTCCCTGTGTGTGGTAGTCTTGGTGAGAGGAAACACCAGAACGGCTGCATCACTTTGTAAGGAAATTCAGTGGGAAAAGGAAGAAAAGAGGGGAGACTGAGACCATCTCAGGGAGAGAGGTGACGTTTATACAACTGGAATTTTGACTCAGAAATAATCTGGATAACAAAATGAGTATTTTCATTCTATAAATGTTGAAACCATATCCAAGTTCACTGAAATTCTGATTAAAATTCTTTCAGTACTAAGTTCTTAAAAAGAGATCATATAATCCCATCTTGCATTATTCTGGCAATATAAATAAGCTAGGAAATAAGTGATTTGCAGCATTTTCTTACAGGTACTTTATCAAAAGCATTTCTAAAACGGTGATTTAGCACAACACAGGAACTGCCTAGCTGTGACTTTTATTTAGGGAAACATAGAAACTGGGAGTCTGCATAGCATTTCTGGAGTATTTTTTCTGAGAATAGTTTTTAGCCAACTTCATTAAAATCTGATTTTCAGTCAGTGCTCAACTGGCACAGTTAACATGACATTTCCCACCCTAAAGAATGCTCCTGAAGAACCAGTAGTCCTCCCTTCCTTTTCTGAAAAGAAAAAAGAAGCAGCAAGAACCTTCATTCAGGTGGCATCCCTCCATTCCATGTCATTTGTGTTAAAGAACAAAACAAAACCTAAAGAAGTTGGAAATTTTCCTGCTGAACATACCTGCCAAAACCATATGATCTGCTTGCTATTCCTAGTGTAATGACGATAAACAGTGTTCCTCTGCCAGTCTGCTAAATCAACTTCTTGCATACCACACAGCATAACCTAGACAAGAGAATGATTACTTGACAATATACATGTCTACACACAGAAATTAAATTTGTATCTTGTATGAGACGCGCTGACAAAATCGGAAGTTCTTGCTCCCAAAAAAGGACTCGTTTTCTTTTCATTTTACTCCGGTTAGATTTTCCTTTATGCATTTAAAAGCTCTGTATACCAGAAACTTAAGTTTCTTCTGCCAAATAATTCAGTAATAAAAGATACTAACTTTTCCATAAAAGGGAATTTTATATTAAAAAGACTATTGCCTTTCTCATTAAAACCTTGCCTCATATTCCAAGATGATGATGATGACATTACTTCAACTGCTATTACTAGTAAAGATAAAATACACTGCAAAGTCTAAGTCTGCAATGTATTCATTAAGAGAGGTAATGGAAGTGCTAAACACAAAGAAAGTTAGAAAACTTAGAAAACTGAACACTAAATAAGTTAGATCAAAGTCCTTTCTCATGAAAAAACTCCCATTTAACTTAAGAAGCTTTCAGAACACTGTTCATTATATAGAGGGAACCCTGGCAGGTCTCACAGAAATAAGTAAGCACAGCACTACAGAGCTTTTTGTGCCTGCTCCAAATCACCACCCCAAACAGTGAACGTAGGTCAGGCTGACTGTTAACATGGTGTATGCAAGCAATTTCTCTTACCAGCCCTTGGACTACATATTGAGGATCTGCAAAATTCAGTTCCAAACCTTCTTGGTTCCTCCAAATCTCTGTCGTAGAATTTACCCTAGACTATGTGAAACTAAGCGATTACTATACACAGAATTAACTTCTGTGCCATCAGTTACAAGGTCATTCCATCCATCTACCACAGAGGGAAAAGTTTTCTGTGACTAACAGATCCATCTGTGACCTCATGTTCTGATCCTTCCAAAGAAACTTGCAAAACACATTTTAACACTGATGATGGAATCCAAAATTCCCAACACCACAAAACACTGATTCTATAGATACTGGCTTCTCACCATGACTTATCCCCACTGCTTTCTATTAAATTCTCCATATTCCAAAAGCTATCACATGCATCATTCCACAGATGAGAGATTAAAGCTGACCTATCAATTTAATCATTCCATATGTATTACCTTTGAAAAGGTAAAAATGTTGAACAGAAAACCTCACCTCCAGCTCCTTTTCATCAAAATAGTGTAGCCACTGTAGAGGAACAACTTCATTGAAACCATCAAGAAAAGCTTTGGTTTGTTCTCTAACTCCCCGAGAAAATCGCCACTCGGCCATTAGCCTGGGATGGAAGGAAACAAACATAAATTAAACATCAATTTGCACTCAACATGAAGAAGTTCAACACATAGGCTTTGTGTGTGTGATCCCATGCAGAAAACTCCCTCCTCCAATATGGATCCTTACAAGACTTGCCATGCTAATATTATCACAAATCTCCAAATTCAGACAACAGTAAAAGTACCAAGATGTACTTAGACTACCATTCCATTTAAAAAATAAATAAATAAAATTATTATTATTATTAACCCTTCACTAATCAAAATTCATCAACCTCATGAAAGTAATGCTACTTGAGCATTATGATTTTGTTATGTTAAAATCTGCTTTAGCTTAAAAAGTGCATAATCCTAATGTTTCAATAGTAGAAAAGAAAAAAAAATCCACTTATTTAAAAATACTCTGTTCTTGAGCAAAAATCATCATGTGGGCAGAGAATAATAATACTGTTGCTTGTAATACCTACAGTTGCCCAATACTTCCAGCATATGACTATTTCAGCTTCAAAAGTACATCATTTTCTGTTCTGAGCTTCTGATTTATGCTAAGATTTGGAGGAAGAGGTAATGTTTTTTTAAGTTTCAACTAAAATGGCCAAGCCACTTCGGAATAAAAAAAAAAAAAAAAATAAAAAAAAATATTACAATAAAGCCATATACATACTATGGAAACTATTTCACTGAGAAACTAAAGACTACCAATTAAAGTGAAAACTTTCTGTGCAGCACTGGATATATACTGGATCACAGAAAAGGATCTGTGTACATCTGCTTTTCAGGTCACTCTGAATAGGTAGATCAGAAATGCAGGTTCAGAAAAAGAAAGGCAGTGATAAAATTAGGAGAGAAGCAAAAAGGAGCAGCATATCAAAACAAAGAGAATGGTTTAAGTCACACCACATAATACGCCACTCTGAACTTCAGTTTCCACACTGACAGCAAAATTCTGAACAATTTTGAAATACTAGCAGATATAGGTCTCCTCTCCACCTGGATTTGTTACCTGAAGTTACTGAAAATAGGATTTTTCATTTTCAGTTTCACCCGTTCTCTTTTTTTTCCTTTTGGAGGTGTGTGGGGGAACCGTGGAAGGAGAGGGAAGAGGGGAATAGCAGAGATCAAAATTTACCATGAGATCATGTGTACAAAGATACCATTTCAATAATGGTCCCAAGGATTGCATAGTAATAGAAAGAAAAAAAACCAACGGACAAAACCAAACCAAACTCATACTGTGTCAAAAAAGACTAGAGCAAAACAAGAAAACATCTACACCTTCCTACCCAATATATTCTTCTTTGTTCTCCTCAGTTACCAAGATATTTGAACCTCCTGATTTCAGCTCATGTGAGGTTACTTTTCCTAAGAGCTCCATATCCACACAAAAGTACATTTCCAAGTTACACTCTTCAATGTTGTTATCCCTGAAAAAAAACAAAAAACAAAAAACAAACCAAAACCAGAAATTCTATATAAACAAAAATATCCATAAAACATCACATGCACAAAAAAATAATCTACAAACCTTATCCAAATCAGGGAGTTGTAAAATTCAGTATCAATAGATTCTAGGTCCTTAATAGTAAGTTTTTTGCTCAGCATTCGTTTGTAGAAAGGTAGAGAAAAACCAGTGTCAATAAATTTCCCATGAAACAATGCCTGTTGAATGGAAAAAAAAATCTGTTTAGCTTTTACTGAACTACTAAATTACTGAAGTGTTTCTGGACTTGAATTTTTTTTTTTCTTTTTTTTTTTTTCTTTTTCTTCCTCCTTTCTCCGTTAAATAAGAAAAAGCACCAAGTAGCAGTAGCAGCTTGGTATTTAAAAAGAACAAAACATTACATTAAACAGGAAGAAAAAAAGTAATGATTAATTGACAAAATTCATTAAAGTGTATACTATCATTACAATTTAGAAATTCTTTGATTAAAAAAACCTCACAAAAGTATTGTCTATGAAAAAAGGAAATTACTAAGTTTCCTCTTTAGTATGTGGATAGGTATATATGCCAAGTGTTATTTTATCCTACTTGATAGAATATTTGCTATATATACTTAAGTATATATTTGCTATATATGCTTGAGTACTACTGCCATTTTTCACTACATCCATCCATCCTGGAAAATCATCCTTTGCATAATGCTACTGCAGCTTGTGAAAAACAGCTTAAAAAAGACAATCACAGACTGCTCTGGAAAGAGCTTTGGGAATCACATTTCTATAGGTGAGTAACAGAACTGAGAAATGATTCTCCCTTCTACTGCAAAAATGAAACTGAAATAAACCCAAACATGGTCACAAGTGTCTCACCACACATGCGCAAAGAGTATAAACTAATTTGTAGTACTGAAGCACAGCATTACACACACACACACACACACACACAAAGTGTTAACCTCTATGCTGACTCAGTGCATGTGAGAGCTAACAAAGCAGAGCTACAACTATAAAAACATTTTTTCATCATCCTTATCAAGTACACTTTCTTCACTTAAATGCCTCTTTAAAAAAAAAACCCACATCCTAAACTTAGGCCATGTATGGCATCCATTGCTTGTCTTTCCTTATCGCTGAAACTCTATGAGCAGAAGAGCCAATGTAACAGCCCATTTCCTCTAGAAAAAGGCAAGGGTCCATCTTTTTTTCCACCTTCTAATTCCTGCCCTTAAGGCTTACTCTAGTGTGCAATTTCTTCTGCTTTAGGAGAGCTTAAGAAGGTTCTCCCAGAGGTCTTTAGTTAGTTAGTTGTTCCTTCACTTTAGAAGTAGTCTATACTTCTCATGAGACAGCAAGCTGATAGAAACAGAAAAATTAAGTGTCAAGTGCAGCATCCAGCCATTTCCTGCTTTGTTGCAAAAGTAAGCTCTTCAGTCATCTTATTGAACGTGTAAGATAATCTTACAGCAACATATGGAAGTTGGCTCAACCAGGTTTTTGTTACAGAGTAAGATGTGCATTCTTTGTTTAACCCCATTTTGGTCAAAAACATCTGTGTTTATTTCAGCACTTAAAACCAGAAGAACTCAACTATTTTAGAACAGTGAGAAGGATAAAAACTACAACTGCACTTACAAAAAGCCTCTCTAGACTCCTTAAAATGATTCCCACTTACATTATTACCTGAGCTATGTTAAGGCACTACAGGGTATCCCAGGAAGTACTGCAGCAATTACCATGAATATACTCAAACCTTGCACCTGACCACATAGGTATCATTACACAACTCGCTTTTGCTCACCATCCCGACCACCGCCACCCTGAGAGAATTTGAAACAAAAATACAAAATACTTCAGAAAATAAAAGGTTGTCTTTTAATTACATTAAATACTTTAATTAAGTTCTCTCCTATGATCTGTACTTTTCTGAAGTAGTTTTACTAAAGTTAACATTTCAATTATGGATTTGTCTTATGCACAAGATCCAAAAATCACTGACTAAAAAGAAACGGAATTTTACTTTAGCACCTAATGGGTTTTATGACATCTTCCTGCTTGTCCTGGTTTCAGTGAAAACAGAACTAATTCTGTTCAGTAATTTTACTTTTCAGCTCAGTTCTTTTAATTAACTGCACTTTCTGAAGT
>WUAM01000287.1:81385459-81398512 GCA_024336885.1 Actenoides hombroni | reverse complement strand
GAAAACAGGCTGCTACCTTCAGAAAGTGCAGTTAATTAAAAGAACTGAGCTGAAAAGTAAAATTACTGAACAGAATTCATTCTGTTCTCACTCAAACCAGGACACTCTCCTACTGAAGAAAAAAGGGAGTAATGTCTAAATAAAATATATGCCCTCTGGCCTTCAGCTGAGAAGAGAAAGGAATCAAATTCAAGTTCTCCAAATAGAGAAAAGCTTCAGAGAAGGCCTAATTTAATTACTGCCTTTTAAAGTTCATAATTGTTTCTGCTATCTTCCCACACTACCAACATTTCCCACTGTATTACAGAAAATATGGCAGTCTCTGTTACACTCTTTAACAGCTTGCCTATTTCTATTTATCTTTTTCCCCTACTATCACTGTAACCTCTCTCAAATAGCTGAGAAAAGGCAGCAAGTGCTTAGAAAGCACAGTTTTGCCAGATGCAAAGTTTTGCCAGAGTAGTAAAAATTTTAAAAGACTTTATTTTCCCTGGTTTTACTCTACCGAATTTTACTTGTAGTCATATTCAAAGGTTTTGTGTTTAAAATGAAAATCAGTATTTGCCAATACCTGTGATGAAATGACATAGCTTTTGAAAAAAAGAAAGCAACAGGAGTCTGCAACACATATCAACACAGTACAGCACTAAAACCCAGATTTATCTAATGTTAAAAGAAACTTAACTGTAGTTATTCAAATTAGTTGTGAAAGGAATCTGATTTTTCCTCCAGAAAATCAGTAATACATCTGGGACAGAGAAAGTGAAGTTCTGGATGCTTTACATCTTTCTTCATCAGAGCAGAGAACTGACAGTGAAGTATAGAAGAATGGATCATTTATAGCAAGGCTATAAATTGAAGCTTAGAAACATCCTTTCAATATTTTTAAATTTAACAAAAAGTGTATAGAAAATGTGGATCAACTTCAGATATATTTCAACCAGATAAAAAAACCTATGTAACATGTTCTCATAACTCTCCCATTCTTACCAGTGCTGTTGACAGGCTGAGCTGCAAGTGGTTTTGGTACTGGTGTATTTTTGGGCCTGGCTGCAACATGGGTAGAAGATGGTGCGCTGTCTCCATTAACAGCTTCTACACAGAATGTATTCTGTACTACAGAGTTGGAAGGTACTTGACTGTCTATCCCGTTAGAAATGTCACAAGGAGATCTTGGTAAAAATAAAAGATTGATTCAGATTATCAGAAATAACATGTTAAACAGTTATGCAACTAAACCAAATCCTACAGTAAATAAGGCTAAAGAAAAAATCAAGAAATAGAAATAAATTAACAAGTTTATAAGACAATGTTTGCAGCCTAGGTAACAGTCAAGTGCAAGACCAAAACAATTAAGGAACAAAAGGCAAATTTTGGCTTTCAGATACTAAGACAAAATTTTCCATTTCCACTGCATCTTTTACTTGTACTGACATTTTAGAACTGAGTTGGGCAGACACACACCTGCCCCATCTTCCAAAACTGCCTTAGGGAACCTTCCAAAGTGCAGCTATGAGCAGGAAAACTTTTTCTCTCATTATGAAAGTGGAACAATTGGGTTTGTTTGTTGTACCTCAAAAAATTATTCTAGTTATAAGTTATAAGAAAGTAACAAAACTCTCCCTCAGTAAAAAGAGCATAAGATGAGCTTCTCTAAGCATAGGCAGGATTCGCCACTGTGAGGACAGATACACAAAGGCAGCTCTGTGTTTACAAGGCCACATGGAAATAAATGACTAATGTAAGGGCTTGCAAATGGAAAGTCTTGTTCACTTACACTGGTTCTGCTTAAATCTATCACAAAATGGTTAAAGCCATTCACAAGAGACACAGAATATGAAAATTACATTCAATACCAACTCCTCATCTTCTCAAGGAATAGAGGCTAAAAATTAGAGAAGTTAAACAGATGACAAAAAATGTGAGAATTGTTCTAAGTCCCACATTGCAGACTAAGAAAGGAAGCAGCAGTGTTTCCATGCTAATTTACCCAGCTTTCAAGCAGTAGTATAAACAGAAAAATAAAGTATTACCCCTTTTCAACTATAGACTACTCTAGACTACAAACACAATTTGTTTCCCAAACACATGCACAGAAGCTACCTTAACATTTACTCTTCATCTCTTAGTTTTAAAACTGTAAATCAAAACTGCTGGACAGTTGCATGGAAAACTGCTGTTATCAAAATACCAACATCAAGAGCAGGACCCCAGTAAAAACCACACTTCCAGCAACAACCACCAAATGAAAACATATTATTGTTACTACTGTTTCAAATTGGTATGCAGATGTGTTACAAATCACTTTTAGCAATCCCAAACCTTTTTAAGGAAAACTAATGAGAAACAACTTTTTGTTCTCACTCTCTCATGTTGGGCACCCACGCAGGAACAGAGATAAACCTCAACATATTCAAAAAAAGAATCAAGTTGAACATACAAGGACAAATGTGTCCTTGTCACTCAAATGCATAGCAACTGCATGGCTTGTCCATTGTGTGTCAAGACCATAATGGGGTTCACTGAAAGGTAACTGAGAAGCAACATGAAATTGATCTTAAAAGTCTCCCATCTCACTATTTGTGAGAGGGCAAACAACCTGCTCCTACTTCTGACCGGGCAGCCCTTCAGCTGGTATCAAGATACAGAAGCCATGAATAAAGCTCACAATTGATTCCAAAGCCTTTTTCTTACCAGTTCAGGTTGAAGCAGGAAAATCCTTGCCTCAGTGTTCTGAATACTGCTCCCTAAACTCAACCAAGTCTAATAAACAAATTTCTGATCACAACCTTAAAAAGGAACTGAGTTAAGGGGGAAGTAATTTGAGGGGTTTTTTCTTCTTCCTTCCATTCAGATGGTACGTAGTACCAAACTGGTAGAAATGAATAGAAGTGGTTCTTAAACAGCAGAAGAAAACAAATGGAGTAAATACACAAAACCACACTGAACCACTGCTCCCCCAATCTCTGCTGAAGCGTTCAGGAGACTTTCAATCAGTTGCATTTTTATGTTCAGAGGGTTACACATTCAAAAGGCAATGATCAAATAGTGGAGAGCAGACTCTACCAGCAGAAGAAGAACAGAGTTGTAAATTTCATTCTTAAGCTAAATTACACAGTTATCATACAAGTAATGTTTCTGAAACGTGGAGTAACAGAATTTAGGACTTGACAGGTAAAATCTATAGCCCTCAAAAAAAAATTAAATCCACCGAAACTACAAACAACCTAAACATTCCAACTGATAAATTGGCTAACATACTTCATACAGTGTGAAACAAAAATAAATTCCAACCTGGATGTACTTCTTGCTGAATCATCTCTGCTTTCATGCACAGCCTCGCCATTTTGCTGAACTTCTACTGAACAGTAAGAAACAAATTTAAGAGAAATATTCTATTATATCTCTTTGAAATCTTAATCAAAATATTACCATCTGATTTAATTGTTTTAACTTACTGGTTGCTGATGAACTGAGATTTGTAAGAGATTCTTGTTCAACAACCAAACCATCTAGCACAACTGTCAGTTCACCTGTTTGCACCATGCCACTCTTGTTTTCCAAAGAGAGTTTCAACTGTTCTTTCACGTTCTCCACTAAAAATGGGAGTTGTGGTGGGTAGGGGAAGAGAAGGAGAAAAGGGATAATATAAAGATTAAATTCTAAACAACATTAAAAGTGACTTTCAACACAATACATGTATTTAGTTGGGAGACATTCAGATAAATGTGAAAGATATTCAGATGATTCAAATCAACATAGAAATCACTAAGAAGCTGTGTAAATGTACACCTGCTGTGGGTAAAAGCACAGTTTACCGTAAAAATAAATTGGCCATTTACATAGTATATTCTATAGGTATGGTATAGGATCCACATGGGTTTCAGTATTTTGTTGTTAGTGATTTCCCAGGTTTTCTGTTTCCACTAAGCCCTTCTGAAATTATACACTACTTACAGAACAATAGAAGATTTAAACAACTGCTGAACTATACATCCAAGTATTACAAGTCACAGGGAACCTCATTCTATATCCAGAGCTTATGTTTATTTCTCATATCACCTTCCAAAACTATTTCTCAGATACCACTGAAAAGAACATCACTTTGAGGAAGAAGTAAATGCAAAGACTGCATAAACTCCTTCTTCCTTTTTAAAATTATTTTCAGTAAATCCTTCCTAGCATTTTCATAGATCTCAATTCCAAGGATATAACAGTAACACAGATGATATCTCAAGTAAAAAAAAATTAAATCAGAAGCTAATTTCACCAAAAGAAACTTTGAGATAACTGAGATACAGAAAAAAAATGTGTACCTCATGCAGTAGAAGAACTCAATATGACTGATAAGGAGTGCACACATTTATAGAGAGACATAAATAATGTAGAGGTAAAACATGCTGTGTATGCTGCATAATTCTCCCTAAACCAACTATTACTTGTACAGTAGTCAAAGCTACATGTCATAAATCCAAACATAGTCAGTTATGAGTTCACATTAATCAGGTTAAAATGCTTAAGGCCTTTTAGTATTTGCAGTCTCAGATTAAAAGATTAATTTTTCAAGATACACCACCCACCACATTTCCCTCCATATGACAGCATTCCAAGCTAAAGTCCACTGTACACTTCTATTCTTTAAACTAGCATTTCCTGATTTTTTTTTCATTCTTAACATACACCATCAATGAATAATAAACATGAAAACAGGGTAGGCTACCATAAGCTATTGCCAGATATACCCAAGCTGTTACATTAAAGAGCAGGTTAGACAGTGCAGTTGGGCAGCAGTTAGTAACACATACCCCCTGCTGTATTACAATGGATTTCAAAGTACTTTAAATTGCTGGAGGAAGCACAAAGCTCCCAAATCTACAGAATTACTGATTTATCAGTCTGCATGTGAGAAACTGGTACTACCTGAAGGAAGAGAAAGAAGAAACTAGCCTACCATACTTAACATGTTTATAGATCATCGTTTCTGCAAAGGGTGATTGATTCAGCTTCTGCTATTTACCAGTTTATCACTCCAAACCAGATCAACAGTTGGCTGTAGTCCAACCAAGCTGGCAAGAAAGCTGGGAGTGCTGTGGGCAGCAATTCAATACTGGTGGTGTTTACCAGAAGGAAGTGACAGCACTAATTCTGAAATTTCTGCATCTAAAGGCCTTCACTTTTATGTTTTCTTCAGTAAATAACCTTTCAAGTGTTGCATTTTAGATTATGTATCAGTAACTGAATGACTGAAGGATGTCAATGAGATTATTCTACCACTGAATTACTGGATAATCTGGTATGTGTCAAACTGCTAACTTGCCCAAATCAGAAACACTGCACATAAATTACTTTTGATGCAATGTACAGCTAACTCCGCCAACTGTTCCCGGAAAGAATTTGCCAAGTTACATCCCTTAATCTAGAGTAATTAAATATTAAATACTTTGTTAGAAATAGGTAAAGTACTGTTTTGCTATCATTATTACAACTGAGTTTCTTTGGTTGGTTTTTTTTTTTTTTATTTAAAAAAAATATATTTTTTCTAATTAACTATGGAATCTAGGGCAGAATCTTTATAATACCGCTATAGAAACCCCACTTGATTTTGAATTCTGTTTCGGTATTTTGTAAGAATGAGAAAAATTAGTATTTTTTTTCAACTCTCCTTTCCCTTCACCTCCCTAAAGAGAGCTCTCAGGTTTTTTAACTTGTAAGAAAGATTAGAGATTAGTTTAGCTGGAATTCTACTGCCACTCTGGAGTGGAATTTAAAGTGTGGATTCACCACCTTCTTATATTAATGAAAACAAATAAAAAGCAAATTAGACAAAGAAACCCTGTTTTAAATCTATTAGAGACAATTAAAATTATAAGTTACACAGAACACGATCTCTCATGTACTAAAAGTAAACTCTCAGTTGTTTCATTCATCAGTGGTTCCTATTGCTCTCTGGGCATCTAAATTACGAGGGGAAAAATATCAAGCCTTTCTATTAGTGATTCTGGAGAAGGAAAACATGAAAAATTACATAGATTGCTTTTCTGATAGTTTAGACTTTTTTTTTACCAAGTGTAAAACAGATCTTCTAGTTATTAGCTTGCCACAAAATGTATTTAATCAATTCCACGTCTACTTAATTTGTAGGAACTCATACCCTAACGTTGGTTTCAAAATTATTATATCCCATTGTTACATTTAAATTGCTCTCAATAGAACCAACATCTCTAGAAGAGACAAATAAAGACGTCAACTGAAAATCAATTGTAATTACATGTATAGTTAGTAGTCTGGTTGCCAGTTTGATATATATAGCTTAGTAATAATAATTCTACTTTACTCAAATATCCTTCATGACAACTTACATTTCCTATTGTGTATTTCCAAAGCTTGTCTCAAGTCTACAGTGGCTCTTCCTAATAAAGCATCTGCTTTTAAAGCATGATGGCTCCACACTCTAAATTCCAGCGTAGTCTGTGGAGTCACATTCCTGCATATAAAATACATTTGAAAAAAAAATAAATATAGATCTTAAAGTATTCATTCTTGCTATTATGAGTATTTGAACTGAATTCACTTTTTCATATTGATTCTTGATACTAACACTAAAGATGTTTTTGTACTGCGAGGAGAAATTTTTAACTAAGAACTGCAAACACTGCGATAGTTATACTTAAGATCAAACTTAAAGGTGAATTACTACAAAAGCATAAGGAATTTGAGGAGTATGAGAATAACCTATACTAATCTCAAATCTCAGTTATATAAAACATATCTTACTTTATTTATGAAATACATATTTTCCTTATTCCTTACTATTCCAGAATTCTAACTAAAACCTCACATTATTAAATGTGGAGAAAAAGGTGGTAAGTATATTTTATCTGTCATTAGAAAGAAAAATAATAAATAGTATTTAAAAAGGAAAACGCAACAAATCAGCTACTTGCAAGCATGAAGGTGTCAGCTTGCCATGAAAGTGTAGATAAAACATTATTTGTGAAACTACAAGTATATATAAAGCCATAATGCATACTCATAGAAATCAGAGAGGAAAAAACAAATGATGAAGCTAAATTTAAAACTGGTGGAAATGAGAAAGGTAAAGGACCAAATTAGAGTAATATTATGATAACCTTTAGCAGTGATCTCTCCCCCACTCAAGAGGGAAAACAAGAAGCTACGCTACATCCTGAAGAGTAAGTTTTGTAGTAGGGGGTCTAGTACTGCAAGAGTGCTCCTGGCTGTGAAAAATGGGAGTAGAAGCACTGTACTGAAAAAAGTCAAAGGCCACATATCCATCAGTGTTGGATAGAGGAAGTTACATCAGCATTGGTGAAAACAATACTAAAACCAACCCCCACCCTCCCAACAACAGAGTTGGCTTTATAATCACTTGAATGTGTTGGACAACATGGATCATTTTTGCTGAGGCCCATGAGCAAATATATTGTTGCATTTTGAACAGGCTGCCTTCTAATGGAAGCCTTACTAACAGCCAAGCTCAACAAAGAAAAGAAAAAAACCAACAACAACCAAACTAAAAAACCCAAACCAAAACACCACCTACACACAGGGAATATACTGCTGGTACTCATGCAGACACATAGAAGTATAGGGAATTTGGTAAGCCGGAGTTCACTCATCCTCAAATAGACTGGGCAACTGAAGCAACAATACCATTCCAATAGTCAGAGGGGGCCAGAATACCATATATAAATAAGGGTAAGAGCCTACGTAATAGTGATGATGGAGCTAATCTATCTGGCTGTACTGTGCATGCCTAATTACCTCCTTTGGAATCCTGCCAAATTAAACCTGCCTCCTTAACAGAAACTATGGTCTCTGTGAGGATAGAGATAACTCTGTACTTGAGCTAGTAATAACTCCTGAAAATCGTCAGGTCCAAGACTGTATTGCTCTCTTTTGCAATACTACAAAGGGCTACTAAGCTCTACTAAACATGAAGCATTGAGAAATGTGGCACAGGAATACCCTACTTGCTTCAGGCCAGGTCTGTAGTTAGTAAGGAAGCATTCCCACGCAACAGCTCCCAAAAGCTAGGTATGTTGTACCACTCCCTGCTCTCCAGAGCTGTTAGTTACAGGAACCTGGCGTGGTTCCTACTACTAACAATGCTGGCTATTGTACAAAGACAGGTCAGACGCTGTTAAATGTATTGGCCATTGCTCAATGCCACCTGATAGTAGCTATGCTGTTTCCAGGCCCAAATCTGAAGCAGTACAATCTTGGTTGTATAATAATGCATTCTAGCCAATGACACAGCAAGATTGCCAGTTCTTCGGGTATATCTATACCTGTAGCACAGTTAAACCAAACTAAACCACAAGAAGATGAAAAAGGCCAAATATGAGGATGAGTTGCAAGGTTACTTTGCAGTAAAATTTCTGTGCCTCTCTCCATTTGGAAAATTAAAAGAAAAAATTACCTTCCTCTTAACTACAACTTATCCAGCTGAGATTTTTTTCTTTTAAAGTCAAGAATGACATAGTTAAAATTAATAACACCTTCTAGAGAGGAATCTTGAACTTGAATGGTCTACAGTGTTAACAAATATCAAGAGTCTACCATGTATACCAACTGTATGCAAGGAACACTTCCTGTATAAAAAGCATTCTCAAAACATTGTAAAAATTGAGAGTAAAAAAACATGCATTTGAGATAAATATCATCATATGTCTGCATTTAGTCATCAGCAGCTAGGGAAAACTACGTAGGCAGCCCAGATTAGTAAATAT
Organism: Actenoides hombroni; assembly: GCA_024336885.1. Taxonomy (NCBI): domain Eukaryota; kingdom Metazoa; phylum Chordata; class Aves; order Coraciiformes; family Alcedinidae; genus Actenoides; species Actenoides hombroni. The sequence goes on along the minus strand of WUAM01000287.1, from coordinate 81,389,759 downwards.
TTGCCTTCAATATCGGCCTCATAAATAGTATTAAACAACCCCAAAAATCTACTTACACTGTCAGCTGCTCATCCCATTTTGGATTTGAAGAACTACTCGATTTTGCTGTCTTCTTAATTTCTCCATCTGCAGTTAATTCCGTGTAGAAAGTTGTTCCAAACCAATTCTTTTTCCGTTTCAGTTTGGCACTAGAAACTAATAAAATACATTATCTATAAGAGCATACTGCTGCTGAAAAACAGAAAATGTACTGCCTACACAATGTATGGAAACACAGCATGGCAATGTTCACCTTTTCTATTTCTGTGGAACAAAGAGGTCAAATGTTAAAATGGTAGCTTTTCTTTCCAAAGGCTACTCTGTCTGACAGTTGAAATCAAGTGTAACATTCTCTTCACCACATACTGTCAGGATGGGTTGGAGACATAGCAGAACAATCATTTTACGGATAAACATTGAAAACCATGTGGATTCTTTTGTTTATTTTCTTATTGTTCTTCCTACTCTTCCCTTAGCTGAAAAATACCTCAGCTGAAAAAATCTCAGTATAACACATCTGAGAGATTATCAGGCAGATTTTTTTTTATTATTATTATATATAGTTATGAAAGCATATGCAGTTCAGGCCTATTTCAAAATATGCCTGTATAGGAAAGCCTGTATATAGAGATCCATCTCCTTGCCTGTATTACCTCTGTGATTAATCTGTGGTTTGACACATCAGTTTATTAAAAGTGAGAAATCAAGTCTGAAATTTTCCCTTACTGAAACAGCTTTCTAGATGACCTTGAAAGTTCCAGCTAAATTAAGACATAGCAATTGATCAAAGAAGTTATTTTTTACCTCCAAACCACTGGTGAGGTCCCCAGTGCTCCTGAACATAATTCTGTTCTCCCACCTCCTTTCCCAGCTGAGGAAGTCACTATAAAAACCAAGAACAGCCTAATTGACAGCATTTTAAATGCTATTTCAGGCAGATGTTGTCTTCAGAAGACCACATCAATAGACCTACAGCTGTAACTACCTGTTGGCTACACCTTCTCTCTCCTTTCACCCATATTTCAGTGTGATTCTCTTCCCCTTCACTTTCAAACTAAGGCAAAGCTAAGTATTTTCAGCCACCCGGAAATAATCCTTCCCTGTTACTTTTCTGTATGGTACTTGTTAATTCAAAAATAAATTGGTATTACCTAAACTGTCCAAAAGGGAGACTAAAAAGGTCTGTCACGTATTTCTGAATTACAATATTCTGAAATCTATACATGAATTACTTAAAAGTTAGTGGGATGCAACTGTCCAAGATTCTAAAGGTATTCGCCACACTCCTTTAATTTCAATTAGAAAGTGTATACTTAACTCCCTCCCATTTGAACAGTCCAGTCTAAGTCATGTGTCATGTCTTGTAAAAGGGAATTGAAGCCTTGATAATAATGAAAGAATCAATGTAGAAGACTAAAAACATAATTCAACACATGGGTCATATTTTTTCATCTGAAATCACGATGTATTATCTACTTCTTCCACATGTTTTTCCTCTGTATTTTGCTTTCTAAAAGCAACCACAACATTTGTGGAAATATAGGTACTTAGCCATAACATTCCAGCTTCCTTTTCATTTCCCCTCTTTTATCTGTTATGTTTTAAGTCATTAAGTTTTTAGTCCTCAAACATGAAAGGAGACTATTATCATTTTTTGGTTACGAATTCTTTAAAAAAAAATTAGTATTAAGTAGCAATTACTAGAAAAATCCCTCTTGTCTACAAGATGATTATACACTACTTGCTGCCTTTATAAAGTGGCTTTTAAGTACAGTTCTTGAAATTTAAGTCTAGATTCTACACTAGCATAAACAAAACATAAACCAGTGTATGTCAGCAATATTACAGTCCCCCACTCCTCTATCTCCCACTTCTTTCCCTGTACTGCCACTGGCATTCCTAAAAATTGTACATACTTCTTCCCACTTCAGTCCTTGAACCAGATCTCTAAAAGTCAAGATTTTGTGGCTCTAGTGCCACAAAAATACCAGATTATTTACATAAGGTCAGTACAGTACAGGATATCAAAATGATCATTTCTGCATGCACAGATCTGAAGTTACGGGTTATTTGTGTAATCCAGTTTATTTACAAATATATATTCAATCTGCAGGTGGCTCTATCCATGCTATTAGTTATTGCTAGTTTTGAGGATTCGTCACATTATCAAGTTATGTGATCAGTACACAAGGCTAATAAGTTTTAAGGTTACTCTCTTATCCAATTTGATAAAATATCCATCCTGAGGACTCTCCAACAATGTGTTTTTTCTCAGATAACCTGGACATCTTTGGACCATTCAGCCTTCTCTATCTTTGCTGTGGTGAAGCTTTTTTTAAAGATATGGTATCTTACTCATGATAGCCTTAATATATTCTTGGTCACACACTCACTCTTACTTCAGGGTTCCCAGATTTCTCAATATCCCTGGAAAGTTCAAGTCATTTATCAGTGGCAAAATAATACTTATTTACATACACATATATACATACACACACACTCACACACACATTTATATGTATACATATTTATGCACAATATCTAACTACATCCTGGTAACATATTCACTTTGAACTACTCTGACACTGTCATAATTAGCTATCAAACTTGTTTACCTAGATGCATTTTGTTTATCTTCAGACTACAAGTCTTTGTTTTGCTCTGCCATCCCATAGAAAGAGCAGCTAAGACTGACACTGGTTCTCACATCCCTGACCAGTTCTTATCAACGAGTAGCAAAATGCGTAACATACTTCGCTTAGTTCAACACCTACTGAAAAAAAGTGTCCATAACACAATCAGAAATGTCCAGAATTGTTTGTAGCCACTGTTTCTCCCTTCCAGCAGATACTAGGATGGCTGAACTCTGCCTTGAACTATGAGAACCAGCACAGGAAAAGGAAAAAATAAGCATAAAAATAAGATGCAAGGTAGTAAACTCAAACTGGATAGAAGTAGAAACAGTTTCACAGCCGTGTGGTTTATCACCAGAACAAGCTGCCCAGTAAAGCTGGTAAGCTACAGACTCTGAGGTTCAGAAAATTCAACTGCACAATATTCCCAGCAATGTGATCCAACTTCAAAGGTAGATCTGTCTTCATCAGACTACAAAATTCCCTCTATAGAATTTATGCCATTAATGATTTGTTCCCAAGCAATATTCTTTGCATTTGTCCCTATTGTTGTACTTAAACTCATTTTTCTTCTAATTTGAAGAGATCATTAAACTTTGTCATCCAACTCACTGTGTAACTTCTACCTAGCTTCAATTCATCTATATAGTCATATTCTTAACTGCAACGTTGTTATTAATTAAAATATTAACTATACCGTTCCATTTTTTTACACTCTTCTCAAATATCACTTTTTTAGAATCCATACATTTTCCTGTAAAAATCATCATGATACAAATCACTACTTGCCTGTTACTTGCATCTGTAACCTTCCATTGTGGTTGTTACTTGTATCAGATCTCGGTGAGGCTGTGGCCATGTCAGAGGTTTAGGCTGTAGCCTAAAAAGACCAAAAACAAACCAACAAACATACAAATATATAAAAAAAAGAAAGCACATTGGTACCTTATTAAAAAGTATTTATCTCTGCTTATTAGTTGCAACTATTCAACAAAATGCTTGACTGCACAGCAAGTTACCAAATGTTACTTAGATATGGCAGAACACAATCCTTCATAATACCAGTTAAAGAAAAAAGAAACAATTACTTGGGAAATTTGTCCCACATTACCTTTTGAGAATGCCAAGACACTTGAGTAATGCATATGTTTACATAGTTTAGAACAACTGTGTAAGGCAGGGTATCTCAATAAACCTACCTTCTGGAGATGTGAATCTGGTCTGATTTCAGAAGAGCCAACAACATCAAATGAACAAACCATAAGCTGTTCATAAAATATATACTCAGGCAACAGAGCAAGTGATACAGACAACAAACATTTGAATTCTTTCCCTAGATCAGCTTTCTATATTGCTGCTGTCCACCTACAAACCAATCCCCCCATCTATTGAGACCATAAACACTTTACAAGGATCACCACATCTTCCCATGATCTGGACAAATTTCCACATATTTATTTCTGTATTAATAATGATACGGGAACAGTTGTCACCAACCTTTTCTGATCGTGCACCCGTACCAGTGTAGTGGGTCTGGCTGAGCTACTTTTCCCCCACCATCTGCCACAGACTGATCCATACTGCACTGGAGGAAGGTGGGGCCCCAGAGCATCTCCAGTACATTGACG
>WUAM01000287.1:81368527-81380199 GCA_024336885.1 Actenoides hombroni | reverse complement strand
CCCCCCCCCCCCCCCCCCCCAAATCTCTTTTTGTTACTCAAAATAAATGCCCAGTTTTCCTACTGAGCCTATTGGTGAAGGGTTAAGATCTTTCAGGTTATCTATACGTAATCTCAAAAAGAGGATTACATACAGCAATGCAAAAGCCACCATCCTTGCACTTACAGTCTTCCTGAAAAATCATGGGATTCATTCTAACAGGGCTACAGTCACCACACACTCCCAAATACAAACTTGCTACACCTCTTTATTCAGCGTCTACATTACACTTCACTGGTCTAAAGGATGTGAAGCTTTATTTTCTTAACTGTTGCAGTGACACATAAATCTCTTCTCCACCTCAAAATTCCTGGACACCAAAAATAACTAAGAGAGTTTCGAGAGCCACACAGAGACCACAGTTACCACAATGCTTCTTTCTAAACCACCCTCATCATAACTGTTACATCAACAGGAAGAGTAAAGTTTCACAAGTCACCATGTCCCTCAGCTGAAACTGACTGCCGTGACATCTGATACAGGACAGAAAATAAATACAATTGTAATTTAAAATTAGTTATATTTAATTACAATGTATTTGGGTTTACTGACGGTGCTTTAATGACCACTGATTTAGTCTCTTGCAAATCTGACACTTGTGTTACAGAAATGATATAGAACATGGTGGATAAAGGAAGAGAAAAAATAAACACAAACAGATTACACCATGAATGAGTACTGGCGAATCAAAAGTCTTTCTGAATGCACAAAACCACAGTAGGAAAACTTGAGATTTAGTTGTATAAATGCACTAAGCAAAGACAAAGTAAATAGATGTGCCAGATGACTAAATATTACCAACTTCCCCACTAACATGTCTAATTCAATTTACTTTAAGTAAGACTTGAGTTGGGTAAGTGAAGTCACCTTACATCATAAATATTATTTTTCCTGTATCAGAGCATATCTTCCAAGCAAGAATGTGAATGTAGAAAAAATAACTTTTCTCAATATATTTTTTTTTCCTTAAAACAAGGAAGCTCATCTATTCAAGACTTTTCACACCTACTCCTGTCTCCCCAAGCAAAAAGGTAAGAGAAAGGTCAAAGGAAGAAGGATCAGGAAAGGAAGAAATAAGTGACCTGAAACTCTAAAAGCTATGACTATTTAACATATTAAATAGTTCTGTGGAGAGTCGTGGGAAAATAACAATACTGACATTAGTTACTTTTCCTTGTTACAAAATGTAAACACAAACATCAGAAAGGCCATGTTACTTTGCTTATAAAATCCTACACCCAAGATGCTCCACCATGGGCAAAGTCTCCTGAAAACATCCCTCCTTCCCATACCTCACGCTCCAGAAGCTCAGAACACTGCAGTACACTGAGACTCCAAGCCCTATAGCCTCCTAAAATCACTAATAGCTTGTCCAAAACCTTTAGGAGAGTTGCAACAATTGTCCTTTTTACATTTTGGAAAAAGCCAGTACCATAGAAGCACAAGATAAAACCAAAAATAGGAGTTAAGTGGTGGTAAAGAGCAGAAATAGAAAAATTAGAGACAGTACAGCAGCTTATAAGATAATACAGTTCCTAAAACAGTATACTAAAGGAGGCTGCAACAGTTCAAAATAGGAGACAGCTTTTAAAAGCCATGAAATTGTTGATATACCAAATAAAACTTAACTCTCTGCTTTTCCTCCAAAAAGGCTTTACCTTCAACAAGTAGGGGGCAAAATGAAGGAACAAGGAGGGAGGGAGGGGAATCGTGACTCCTCAAAAAAAAAAAAAAAAAAAAAAAGTGATTGGAAGAAAGGGAAATAACTGCTCCAGCATGCCTCCCCCTCTCCTTCCTCACTGACCTGGGTGTCCACATGGTTGTCTCTACCATGTCCCACTCCCCTTAAAAACCAAGAACTCCCAACAAAAAAAGTTGCCTAACAGGTTTTCTTCTCTTAAAGAGGTTATCACAGAGGTCCTGATTGGCTTGGCCTTGGACAGAGGCAGGTCCAACTTGGAGACAGGGGAGCTTCTCAAAGCTTATTACAAGCACTCTCCCCCACTACCAAAACCCCACCAGACACAAACCCAACACACATAGGCAGTAAATTTCTTAACCGACACCTTTCCATTCAGACTTCCAAAATCCAGAATTTTTATTCAGTGTAAACAAATCTGTAAAACAGATTTGCAAGTCTGTTTCACTATTTATCAACAATAAAAATGGCAATGATTGCTAATCTCAGGAGGATCACTAAATTGAACACTCTCAATACCAAGAACCCTTATATTTACATACATTTCTGATCACATCTCTACTGAAGGCACAGTATTTTTCTGATTTTGTTACAGCAAACTGAATGTATGTCTATTTATCTGGTTTTTAAGAAAGAGAAAGCTACAGATTTTAACTCTATTCCTGACAAAAAGAAACAGTAATTCTATACAATTAAAAAGAAATAAGGGTATCTCCCTACAATTTTGGGCAAGTTGCATCTCAGAAACTGGTTACACACAAATAGGACCAGAGACCAGATCTGTTTCAGGTCTGGAGAAGAAGCTGTAGACCCAAAAAAGCATGGGCCTTTATTAAACTGAGCAGGACAGTAACAGATCACTTCTACAACTCATCTTGCTTACAGCTGCACTAACAACAACAACAACAAAATCTAAGACTTGACACTTGGTCATCGCCAACTAAAATTACAATATTATTTACACCTAAGCAAACAGAGAACTTTAATGTCAAAGTTTTATTTCCCTGAACACCACAAACCTACTTGCTACTTTAAGAAACAATGGAAAGACTGTGTTTATCAGCAAAGGATAGTCCCACCACAAACACCAATACAGCCATCTGAGAACCACTGAACTTTCTGCTTGATGTTGGTGACAAAATTAATTTATTGTTCTCCCCCAAAGTTTTATCTGTCCTATTCCATTTCAGATGTCCTCTTCTTTTTTAAAAATCTACTATCAAAGGCTAATTCAAAATGCCTACAACTCCATTCTCCTTTCTGAACAAATCTATGGTAACCAGGAATATACTGCAAAGCTCACTGCATACTTCGTTCAGGTGTGATGGACTAGGGATACGGACAAGAGACATTATGTACACTAAGGTATTAGCTTTTATTAACCAGTAATTTATTGGTATATGTGAAGGGGAAAAAAACAAACTTCTTCTGTGAACAGAAGCTTCCAGCAAAAAGCGATAATCATGGACATCTTACGTATTTCATCAAAATATTTGCTGGTTTTGTTCCTTTCAATAGGATACCAGAATTTAAAATACTCACATATTGTTTTACAATCCTCCTTTTCAGGTATAACTAATTAAATTTAAACATGGTGAAATGGTACCTGAACATGCTGCAGACATTGAGAAGGTTTCCTTCATGTATGCACGATGTTAAACTCACTCTTGAATCAGACTGATTGAACACAGGACAAACTTTAAGAAAAGGAAATCACTGTTTAGTCATACTATTGTTTTAATTACCTCACATTACACGTTCTTCTAGCTGGCAAGGATTTTAAAAAGGGTTATATTTAGTTCTAAACAAACATACTGTAACAGTTACGCAGTCAGTAAGTCCCCCTTAAAATTACTAAGTTGAAAAACTGTTAAGAGATTACTTTTTTTTAATGTCAAATAAAAAGCCTTGACATTTTTTCATTTATTGAAAGGAACTGAACAAGAACTACAGACTAACAAGGCATCATTAAGCAGCAGGCCTTGTTTTGTCTCTCAATACATATGCTGAAAGAAATGCAGTCCAGCAGCAAAAACCAGTAACCAGTGCTCTGATCTGTGACTACCACTAGACATATGTAAGGAAGGCAAAGTCCAAGTTACACAAACAGTTCTAATCTCTCTATTCTAACCAGAATGATTTACACTGCAGGACTCAGATTCTTCTGATTTAATCCAATAGATATGTTTCTATGACACTGAAATGCCTCAATTTTTTTCCACCAAGTGAAGTTCCTTGTGTTTTGGTAGTCTGCCCCAACACAAGCTGCCAATTCCCAGTAAGACTTTTTTTACCTGCCTGAATTCAATCATTGCCTATTTTTTAAACCCCGTTTTTTTTCTGTTCGTTTTCATCTTTACTATATTTAACTTTCAGTCCTATGCAAATTTTTTTCTTTGAGTTTTACACCTAAATCATTTAGAATTTTTCTGGGAAATATTTTCATTACCGACCACAGAAATACACATGAAAGCTGTAAGTTACAAAATAAAAAGTATTTAAGATTGGAACCAGGAGACATGCATGTTTATCATCAGTTTTTCTACCTAAGTCTTCAAATTATGCATCACAAAGATGAAAAAACCTGCAACATTACAAGTCCTATCTTCTGTGACAGTACATTCAAGGAAGGAAAGGTTATTAACATTCCATTATTAATTATGAAAGCAATTCGAGGTACGGCCCTACACTCAAACTCAAGGTACAAGACAGCAGAACGTACACTGGGAGCCACAAAACACAGAATAACTTTAAGTAATTAACTTGGACATTTGTAAAATGCAGTGAGCAGTACTGAATAGTGTCCTTACCCATGAAGCACCATTTGTAAAAGTATTATAAATAGTTACTTAAGTACAAAACAGTGGTTTTATAGTTAGAAAATACTAAAAGTGGAAGCAGTTTTTCACTGATCATTTAAAATAATACTGCTAAGAGCACTGATTTTACTTCTCACCACACAAGCAAAACACAGGATGGCAGCACTTTTAGGACAGGACTGTAGCAAGACCATCATTTTTTGAATAATTAATTATTTTCTGTGGCACCTACTGCTGGTTTTAAACTTGAGTCAAACAAATACTGATGGACTGAAAAGCAGCTCTCAACCTTAAAAAAGAAAAATTCTAGGATACTGCTTATTAAAATGAAAAACTAGCAATTTTAACAGAATACCTAGTTACTTATCAAGATTATAGGATTCCTACAGATCCCTTTACTAATCTACTTCTACTTACTAATAGTTCCTCTAATTCCTTGGATATTGGTGAGTTTAAAAAAATATGTATGTAAAATAATAACCAACCATCAGACTTATAAATATTACCTTACAAACAAACAGATCTGGAAAACTGGATCAGCAGTAACTGCTGTTCAAAACATTTGTAACTGTAAGACATGTTCTATACTAATAGTGAGCACTGGAAACTAAGTCAATGGTTCAATTAAAGTTCTTTTAGCACCAAACCTTCACCCCATAAATGACACATTCGCTATATATAATCCCAAATCACAAAATCACAGATTGACTGAAGTTGAAAGGGGCCTCTGGAGGTCATCTGGTTCAATCCCCCCTGCTCATGCAGAGTCACCTAGAGACAGCTGCCCAGGATTGTGCCCAGAGAGCTTCTGAGCATCTGCAAGGATGGAGATGCCACAACCTCCCCGGGCAACCTGTGTCAGTGCTTGGTCACCCTCAAAGTGGTAAAGTGTTTCCTGATGTTCAGCGGGAACTTTCTGTGTTTCACTTTGTGCCCGTTGCCTTTGGTCCTGCCACTGGGCACCAGTGAACAGAGCCTGGCTCCATCCTTTTTGCTCCCTCCTTCAGGTATTCATACACACAGATGAGATCCCTCCAAGTATTCTCCAGGCTGAACAGTCATAGGTCTCTCAGCCTTTACTCAAAGGAGAGGTGCTCCAGTGGCTAATCATCTTCATAGCCCTTCACTGAACTCCATCCAGTGTGACAATGTCTCTCTTGTACTGAGGAGTCCAGTGCTGTGGACACCGGACTCCAGGTGTGGTCTCACCAGCACTGAATAAAGGGGAAGGATTACCTCCTGCAACCTAATCGTAACTCTTTGTCTACTGCAGCATAGGACACCATTCACCATCTTTGCCCCCAGGACACACTGCTGCCTCATGTTCAACTTGGTGTCCACCAGGACCTCCATGTTCTTTTCTGCCAGCAGAATGTCTTGCTTCTTTGATAGTACACAAAAGTACTAGCAAAACCATCTTCAACTGACAATACCCCTCACTCCTTTACATAGGAGTTGCTTACAAGCATTCTCAAATAAAAAAGGAATTACTTGAGGCTGAGAGGACCGAAAAAGGACCCAAAAGTATTAAGATAAAACAAAGGAAACTGAGGCTATGAGAAACAAGTCATACTTTCTGTTATCATCAACGTGCTTTTTGGAGTGACTCTTTAGACCAGCCAAAACAGTAAGGGACATGGTAGCATTTCATGTCTCATCTTTTTACCAAGCTCACAGCACACACTGACAGGTGTGTATATATACCAGTGACTTCCTCAGGATCTGCTTTGACATCAGTAAAATTTCAGCTTCAGCAGTCTCCTCCTCATGGTCTATAAGGCCTTATGAGCAAGGCAAGGCATTAGTTCTTCCTGACAGCTAAAAGCTTCTCCAGAGGTACTTCAACATCCACAACACTTTGCAAGTATTTTGTTACTAAGTTCCTTACCAAATTCCAAGTTGCCAATCCTACAGCAGACCCACATAGAACTGATCCAGAAAACAAACTCATTCTTACTAAATCACAGAGCATCCTGAGATGGAAGAGAGCCATGAGGATCAAGTCCACCTCATAACGCCACCCAGGGCAAATTAAAAGTTAAACAAAGTATCTAAGAGCACTGAAGACTCCTTGAACCCAATCAGTTCCCAGAGCTTTCATATCATCAGCATTAGTGAGACTTGGTGAAATAAGTTCCATTATTGGAGTGCTGGGATGGAAGGCTACAGACTGCTGCTCAGGAGGGACAGGCAAGGCAGGCAAGTGTGTGGAGTTACACTGTGTGTAAGGGAAGGTTTGATTGTACAGCCCTTATAGTCAGTGATGATGTGGCTGAGAGCCTCTGGGTGAAAATCGGGCTAAAAAAACAAGGAGATCTTGCCATGGGTGTCTACTACTGATTGTCCAGGCAGGATTTAAGCACCAAGGAGTTATTCTACAGGCAATTAGGAGAAACCTCTGATCTGTATCCCCTGTCCTTATGGAAGACTTCAATGTACCAAATATCAACTGGGAATACCACACTTGTAACAAGCAAGTCGAGGAAATTCTTGAAGTTTAAGATGACTTCTTGTTACAGAGACTCAGTGAGCCAACTAGGAATGATGCTGCTAGACTTGGTATTTGTGCATAGCAAAGGACTCAGGGGACATATGATGGCCTTGGCCACAGTGATCGTGAAATCATCGAGTTGAAAATTTTCAGTGTAATGAGAAGAAAGGACAGCAGAGCTGCTATCCTGGACTTCAGGAGAGCAAACTTTATGCTATACAGGGAACTTTTTAGCAGAGTCCCCTGGGAGGGTTTCTGAGTCCATGAGTGCTGCTGAGTCTTTAAGAACCACCAGATCAAGCAATTCCACTGTGTTGTAAGTCAAGCAAGTAAAGCAAACCATCAGCTTGGTTGAACAGGGAACTAACTCCTCATGGAGTGAGAGGAAAAGAAATTCTATGACCTCTGGAAGAGAGGTCAGGCTTTGTGGGAAGATTACAAAGCCACTGTTCACTTATGCGTGGAGAAGACACAAAAGGCCAAGGCTTAATTAAGAGTTGAAACTGGCCAGCATTGTGCCAGATAACAAAAAGCTTTTTAAAGTACATTAATTGCAACAGGAAGTCTAAAGAAAACATTGGACCAATACCTGTTGAAGATGATCACCTGACAAACAGGGATGAAGAAAAAGCAGGGGCATTTGTCTTTAGTAATACTGATAGACCGTGGGTTGAATCAAAGGACCATGAGTGTGGGAACAGTGACTTTCCATTTGAGGACACTGAAATCGTAAGGGATCAGCTGAATGTTCACAAGTCCATGGTGCCTGATAGGATCATCTCAGAGTACTGAAGGAGCTAGCAGATGTTATGGCAGGACGCCTCTCAATCATGTAACCAAAGGTCTTGGGAGTCTGAGGAGGTTCCTGCTGACTGGAAGCCAGGAAGTGTTACTGCAATTTACATTAAGAGTGCGAGGGAAGATGCAGGAAGCTACAGACCTGTTAGTCTGACCTCAGTTCCTGGGAAAATAATGGAGATCATATTGGGGACTATTCGAAATAAAGAATAATACAAAAGAAAGTCCTGTTTAACTAATCTAATATCCTTCTATAATACAAGTCACTCACCTCATGGATAAGGAGAAGGTGGTAGATGCAGTTTTCCTGGATTTTAGTAAGGCGTTTGATACTGTCACTCACAGTACCCTTTTGGACATGTTCAGCTGTGAGGTGAGCAAGTTCATGGTGCACTGGGTGAAGAACTAGCTGAAGGGCAGGGCTCAAAGGTTTGCAGTGAATGGAGCTACATCTGGTTCACAACTAATCACCTGTGGTGTTCCTCGGGGCTCAATTCTAGAGACAGTTCTGTTCAGTATTTTTATCAGTGATTTGGATGCTGACACATCTGGATTCTGCAGTTGAATGCACTATTAGCAAGCTTGCCAACTGAGAAGTGGAGACAGAGGTGCCGCTCTCTCCTCCCTGGTATCCAGCAAAAGGACATGAGGGAATGCTTCACTGTTGCATCAGGGGAGGTTGAGACTTGACATAAGGAAGCATTTCTTTACTGAGAGGGTGGTCAAACACTGGAACAGGCTTCCTAGAGAGGTAGTCAATGCCAAAAGCCTGTTAGTGTTAGAGATATTAGGACAATGCCCTTAACAACGTGTTTTAACCTTTGATCAGCCCTGAACTGATCAGGCAGTTGGACTAGATAATTGTTGCAGGTCCCTTAAACCCAAATGTTGTATTCTTCTCTGTTCTTGCACACTGATGGCTGAGGACCATGACAACTTCCATGGGTAGCTTGTTCCAGTGTTTGACCACACCTTCAGTGAAAAAGTTTTCCCAATATCCAATTTGGACTTCCCGGATGCACTTTTTAAGCTGTTCCCTCACATCCTACCACTAGACAGCAGAAAGAGATCAGCATCTCCTTCTCTGCTCAACCTCATGGGGAAGTTGTAGACAGTAATGAAGTCACCCCTCAGTCTCCTCTATGCTGAACAAATATCCTCAGCTGCTCCTTGTAAGTCACACCCTCTAGTCCTCTCACCATCTTTGTTGCCCTCCTTTGGATAAATTCTAATATTCTTCACATACCAGGTCTGATATAAACATTTCTGCACTTATCCTTCTCAAGCCAATGTATATGCAGTTCCCACACCCCCACTACAGAAAACAAATCATGTTTCACTCATGTTGGCATGAAGAGCAAGTTACATATAAAAATACTTCATCTTCTGTAATTTTTTCAAGAGCATTCACCAATCATTGCTTCAGATGCTGTAACATTGATCCATGCATTATCTAAAACATATTGGCAGCCTCACGTTAGGGTCTAAGAAAAAAATATAGTATAGTTACAGAGCTTTACAAAAAACTATTTTTCAGAGTGCAGGAGGTCAAAACAAATGACAGACTGTGATTCCACTGCACACATCTGCTTGTTCTGTTTTGCCTTATACTTAGACTAGAAAAGACTTTTTTAGCCTGGTTTCCCAAGCAAACATCACATGTATGACTCATACTGTCCACCTGCCTCATCCCACTCCTCCTTTCATCTCCATCACTCTAAATGAATCTGTTCACCACTAGATTCAGTTAAACTGAGAAGTAATGTCCTCTGATACACTAAGTTCCCATGAGCCTCAGGAAAATCAACAGCTAGGTAAAGGAAAAAGACATGATTTCCTGCTGTCCACACTGCCTGGCTCAAAGTCTGCACTACCACCACCAGAGCACTAAATCAGTCTGAGCTGGAGCTTTTTACTACAAGAATGCTTTTTACTACTAGAACAGCAGACAGAAAAGAGAATTGTAATGATGTAAGAAAATTTTGTATGAAGCCTAGTTCCACGGCTCACAGAGTAACTTATCACCAAAATATTTAGGGTATGCCTCGCTTGTGAATCTTAATCACAATGATGCTTCTAGGTCCTACACAACAATATCAAATAATGAAAAATATCAGTGTCTTGTCCTCTGTATATTACAGATAGGACCACACACACACAGTAAAATCAATGGACTAAACGACTCCCAGGTTTCTTGAACAGAACAATGGTAGCTGAAGTCCAACAGTCCAACATATATGTCAAGAAACTAGGGAACAGTATTTTCTCCTTCACTGCAATATTCAGTTGAACAGCCTTCCTATCTGCCAGAATATATGATACACTCACTACACACTTATCTTCAGCCTCTATGGACTACCTTCTGCTATGGATAATCCGAACAGTTGTTATATGTTCCTGTTTATCAGACTTACATCAAGAGTAATGTAAAGTAATATACTAAGATATATCTCTAAAACATGGGCAGATTTTAGTATACCTACACTGCAAACAGAAATCCCTACTAGAGTTACATGCAGGCACTTCCATATTAAATTTGCCCCTAAAGATAACATCACAATATTGAAAATAGAGCAGTATAGGCTTCAGAACTGGTAGGCAGCCTGAGCACATACCAAGAGTGCCCAAATACCTTGTAAAATCCACTCACAAGACTTCACAGCTGTCACCACCACCTTATTAGCTACAACAGCCACGAATAGTGTAAGCACATCTCTATTGCAGTCACAGCAAAATTAACAAACCAATAAATTCCAAAGGAATATAAAACAATATTAAAGACATTAACCAAGAGTGCTGCTATTCCTGTTACACCTCCTCCCTTGTTTTTTGTGGGGATATGAAGAAACCATGAATAAGGAATACCAATAATAGGAAGCACATTAACACTGTCCCACAAAATAGTCTTCAAGTCTTCCCATAGTTCTGGTAAGTCAGTAGAAGATAACAGTTCCAAGAGGGGAAGAGAAACACTCAGTATTACTGGCTGAAGTGGAAGAAAGGGGCTTTGCAGAATTTTTTTAGCAGTAAGATATCTAATGTGATCCATCTCTCCTCAGTAACTCTCAACAAACAGCTCAAAGAGGTACAAGTAGAATTCACTCCATGTTCTCACTCTCTTCTCTGAATATTTGCTTTTTCAAATGTGCTATGCAAGCCTCTTTCCAGCTGTCAATCTCAGCAGTGTTAAAGCACTAAAATACATCTGTCCCCATTCCATCACAGACTGCACTAATCTTACCTATCACTACCTAAGAGCACTCACTCAAGCACTGCCACTTTTTTCCAAAAATAGCCCTTCAGTCTCTACAGTGCTAGAGAACTGAACCTCATCCTTAGTAAAGCTCCTAGGTGACAACTAATTCTCAATTCTTAAAACAAAGAGTTGCCTGCTTCTGCTAATTATTTTCCACTATGATTCTAATCTGAGTAAATTTGATTCTAAAATTTAACTACACAAAAATGACAAGTTGCGAACATGAAAAACAAATAACACTTAAGTCAGAATCACAGAAAAATCATGGTTGGAAAGGACCTCTTAGATCACGGAGTCCAACCATACCTACAAGAACAAAGAACACCTAAACACCCGACCATTAGAAAAACAAACAAACAAACAAAAAAACACAACAAAAACCACAAGCCCCCTACATGCCTGCCGCTAGAGCATGTAGTGAATCACAGAATTGTCAGGGTTGGAAGCGACCTTAAAGATCATCTAGTTCCAACACCCCTGCCATGGGCAGGGGCACCTCCCACTAGAGCAGGTTGCTCAGAGCCCCATCCAGCCTAGTCTTAAAAACTTCCAAGGATGGGGCTTCCACCA
>WUAM01000287.1:81346243-81367909 GCA_024336885.1 Actenoides hombroni | reverse complement strand
CAATTTGGTGTCATCTGCAAACTTCCTGAGGGTGCTCTCAATCCCCACATCCAAGTCATCAATAAAGATGCCAAACAAGACTGGCCGCAAAATTGATCCCTGAGGGACACCACTGGTGACCGGCAGCCAGCTGGATTTCGCCCTATTAATCACAACTCTCTGGGAACGGCCAGCCAGCCAGTTTTTAACCCAGTGAAGAGTACACTTGTCTATACTGTGATTCATCAGTTTCTCCAGCAGAATGCTGTGGGAGACTGTGTCAAAGGCCTTACTAAAGTCCAAGTAGATAACATCCACAGCCTTTCCCCCATCCAAAAGGCGAGTCACATGGTCATAGAAAGAGCTCAGGTTTGTTAAGCAAGATCTCCCTTTCATAAACTCATGCTGGCTGGCCCTGATTCCTTGGCTTCCTTGCAATTGCCATGAGAGCTCACTCAGGATCTTCCCTCCATGATCTTTCCAGGTACAGAAATCTTCTCCATGATCTTTCCAGGTACAGAAATCTTACCAAAAGAGCCCAGAGCTTGACTTCTCAAGGGTCAACACTGGACCACATCAATACAATGCATATGAAGTTTAACTCAAGGCTATAAAGGAATCAGTGGGATATAAGAAAACTATTTTCTTTTTTTCTTTTTTTTTTTTTTACTAAAAGAGTGTTTGAAATATTAGTTAATTTCATCTCAGCTGACCAGATGCAGTTCAGAAGAGATGCAGATAGTTTCATAAGGGTCAACATCTTTGTCATGAAAAGACTAACTTACGTAATTTAAAATCATCAACAGCTAATTCTTGAGAACAACACTGCCTTGAAACCAAGTGACTACAAGAACTGCACAGAAAAGATCACCCAATTCCTCACTGAAATAAGTCAATTTTCAAAATCATTCCCTTATTCATGTTGATTTTTGAGGAACTTTTGAGGGTACATATTAGAGGCAGAGAAGAAAGACAAAGGAGAAGTATCTCCAGCATCCTTCACCCACATAATGTGTATTTGCATGGCACGATCAACACATAGGTCTTCCAGCCTGAAAAGCATTAGGAATCCCTAGCCATTCTTCAAGTCTTCTTCCATATAAATTAATCATCCCTTCTGTCCTTCTTTGTACCTTCTCGAGTTCCACTACATATCTTTTGAGACAGGGTGGAAAGGAAAAGACATAAAATAATGCACAAAGAATTCAAGATAGGAATACACTGTGGATATGAACAATGGCATGATAAAGTCCGCTGTTTTATTCTTTATTCTATTCCTACACCTTCTAGATCAATCTTAGAAACTATCAGCCTTTAAGCTTAGGGGGGTAGTAATAAACATCCGGGAACATTTTCTTACTGTTCCCTCTGTGTTAACACAAAATTTTTAAGTATGAAGGAGAATAAGACCAAAGGGTATGTCTCTGCCAATACAGATTTATTTAATCTAATTTTAATTTATTATGGTCTTTATAGCTTTGAAACTAAAGCAACCAGCATAACAGATTTACTCAAAATAGAAAAGAACATCAACCACCTCCGAAAGCAAGCTATCCCTGCTAGTTTAAACAAAAAAACTCTAAGGCAGGATGTAGTGGGCAGTCTAGACTAACTTGCTCATAGGAAGTATTTAAAAATACAGTTAGTTTATGCACTGAAGTTTAATCTATATCATTTTTTTTATTATAACTCCTATTACTCAGGAACGGATTTTCTCCTTGTCTGTATAACAGTATGTTGCTTATTTTGAATCATACATCAGCCAATCTCAACTGAATCTTATAAGAATTACTTCTCTATGGGCTCCCTACTCAACTTTTCAAAGTGTGCTCTAACATTTCCTTGTCTAGTTATATGACAGAGGGTTAAAAGCAGAGGCTGAAATGTATTCATATTCTATTCAAGGTTCTTTTGGCTTCTGCTGGAGGCCTCTCTTACATCTTTTTATGCTAAAAATAGTATTTTCAATTTTGTTTGCATAGAAGCAGTACTATATTAATAGTTTTCTCCTTAATCAGTTATTTTTCATGATAAAAATGGAATACAAACAACAAAGAAACGTAACAGTTCATTTATAACAGAACTAAAGCTCAGGTCTCCACATAGTACCAGAACCACTTGATATACAACAGTAACATTTAGCAGTTTTCAGATACACTATGTAATTAATATCAAAATAGTTGCAAGCTAGTATACGTTCTAATCTTAACATATTCCAACATTTACTTTTTATTGTATTCCTAATGGGACATTTTCATAAAGCAATTCTTAGTTATGTCAGGCTCTTGTTACCAAATACTTAATTTACAGCCCATTTTGATGAACAGTTCCAGCTACTTCTTCCGATACACATTAGGTATCCTATGTTAACAAAAAAAAAAAAAAAAAATGTACCTATCACCAAATATTAAACTAGCAACTGTTACATCCCTCTGAAGTTTCCATTTCCAGTACTCAATACATAATTTCACCACCTCCAGATTTTGCCAGGAACAGTCTTTTTGTCATGTTAAAAACTAAGCCTCCAACTAGTTACCTTTCCTTTGGCTACTCCCTTTAACAATGCAGTTTTACTCACCATCCTGTGACAACATAGGTTTGTCAACAATCTCTCAAAAGACATTCAGCCGGGGATTTATTTTATTTTGAAATGACACACAAACATCAGCCTTCCACCAGATTTTCAATACTAATTGTAGTTTCTTCCTGTCCTTGTATCTTGCATCCAGAAGATAAAATACACTTTTTTCTTTCTCCTTTAAACCCACAATCTTTCCATCTACTGTAGTAAGACAGTGATAATTTTTTTTTAAAAGATAACACTGCAAGAACGTAGCTTAAAGTGGAGAATAAAAGGTGCCAAAAAATTTTAGTTCCCTTTATTTCTTCATTCAAGGCAAAAGAACTTCCACACTTCTAATCTGAAAGGAAGAGAAAAGGGAATCCTGTTGCTCTTCATCTTCTATTTAGCTTGATTTTTATATTTTATTTCACTTTTTGACTGTTGTGTTTACACACAGATACTTTAATGTCACCGTGTATACTAAAAATTGCAAGAGAGCTAATTCCAGTAAAAACAAGGTCACTTCTTAAGACAAATGTATCTTTATCTGTTCCAACAGTTTTAGCTCATGCTTACAAACAACTAAAAAAAAGTTAAAAAAAAAAATAAAATAAATATCTGAGTTCTCACAAACTAGAAGAGCACTGTGTTTCAAAACTAGACATGTATTCCTTTTTCTGTTCTGATGCCCCAATATATTGTGCAATTTTATACATTAACTTTGCCTTTCCTGTTTATTTTTCCCCATTCCAAAACTACAACTCCTTTGATTTGATTTAGTCTGAGAAATCACTGGCTACCTTGAAATGTACATCATACAATCCAAAATTCTCTCATATTTTTCATCCACTTCTAAGAGGAACAGATAAAAGGTTTAATTAGTTTCTTTTTTTAAAGATTCTTCTGCTAATCTCCTGCTCCAATTAAGTGCTTATAGCAAAAAATCTTGGTTAGAAACCCCAGTAACTAGAAATGTGTGCAGAGTATACTCTATACTCCTGTCTGCACTGACAGCACAGACAAGAGCTCTCTTCTGCCCACTTCAGGCTGCACGAAGATACTCAAATGTGTGAAAATAAACAGCAAAATAATTTTGTATTAAAATGTGACATCCCCTTTTCATAATTTTTAAAATTGTTTTCTTCCATATCCACAATGATTTGCAGCAACTCCAAAATAGAAAAAAAAAGTACATGGGAGTAATTCTGTGCTATTAGAACTACTTTAGAAGGTTAGTTACTAACACATATTTGTATTCTCAGTGCCACTCACACATAAGACAAATTAAGAGAATATCCTACTTTTTGCTGTCTTCAGTAACAGGTATTTATATTTTAAAAATTACTCTGAAGTGCTTTGAGCCAATAAAATATTCCTTGCATTAGACATCAGAAGCTGAATTTCACGACAAAAGACTATTGGCCATACTAGTTACACATCACTCCAAGTTAACATCTGTAACATTGAGGATGTTAAGAAGTCTTCAGATTTTGAGCTGGTTACATTTAAGTATGATCAGACCCTAAGCACTTGAAGCAGAACATAAGCACCTCTAACATAATAGCAATAAGAAAAATGGTGATTAATAAAAAAAGTTTCAAAGCCCAAGAATGTAATCTGCTTTGTTAAACACATGCTTCACTCCAATTTTTACTAAAGACTATCTTATTCAAAAGCCTTTATAAAGTAACACAGTCAGCTAAGTAAATTTTAGTTTATTCTTCAATGTCTATAGCATAAAAGCGAAATCCAAATCCATACTCTCTTTAAACAGCATCTTGAAAGTGCTTTTTTGACAACACCAAATTATCAAGCTGTATGTTAGATTACTAACTTAAACAAAACTTAAGCTCTACACTAAGTGGAGAGGGAATGAAAAAAAGTAATTTGCTTGACATATAGCTGTTGTTACAGAATCACAGCAGTCATGAATACCTAAAATGATTGTTTCGTACTACATACTGTTTGTGTAGTAATTAACAAAGACCTACACATAACACAAACATAAATGTTTCCCTGACATACTTTCCCCGAAATGCTAAGAATTATATTTTTTAAAAAACCCAAAACATTACACTCTCCCAGGTAACTAATTTTGACATACTATTAACTACTCTGACACCTGGCAAGTGTCCCTGGAATCTCTTGTGTTCCTCTGCAAAAGAAACATGACATTTGCAAAACTTAAGTATGCTTCTGGTTAAACTACTAGGTCCCCAAACACAGCAAAAACTTATCCCAAGAAGCAGTAAATAGAACTTTTCACTTACAGAAAGCAATTACAAACAAAACCACTCTCTTAAAAGGCACTATAGCAAATTTTAGCAAAAACCGTATCATGTCAGTGTTCTACAGGAGGGAAGAAAGAAAAAAAAAAAAGAAAAAAAAAAAGTGCACCATTCATCTATCTGTTCTTTTCTACAAACCTTTGGAATGCCTCTTCTGGACACTCCAATTCCTGATGATAAGGAAGAGATTTTTCCCCCCAGACATATCCTTTTATTTCAAGAAAACAGAGGTGAGATCCCCGATGGTCACAATGGTCCTTACCTATGGCTATTTTATGTCATTACAGGAGAACATCAACAGATTGTATGATAAATCTGAACTAACACCTAAAGAAAGTGGCCTACTGATGCAAACTTTTATAGAAGGACCTGGTTGTACCAACTCCTGTTGTCCGCATTTGTAGATAGACCAAAACAATACAGAAGCATGATTCTATACATTGCTTAACTCACAATTCAAAGGATGAGTTCAGCACTTCTAGTTTACAAATTTCGTAATGACAGCAAAATGACAGGATTGTGGTTAATCTGACACTACCATGGAAACTGGGGAACATTGCCCCAACTTAACACTTTCATATAGGGAGGCACACTGGAGCAGCTTTTCTACTGACCTGAGTTGTATGCAATTGATGCAGAGCTAGAAAGCTGGTTTTTTTTTTTTTTAATCGAGGTGAATGCTACACTTGTGCAAATGCAAGTAAGAGGAGTATTAACCTAGCTTAAAAGATACAACATTTTTATCAGTAGCAGTAACAGCTTCCCATCACAGACTAGTCGAGGGTAAGGATCTGTCTGTCCAAACACCAGCAGAAATCTCTTTCCCCACATATTCTTCTAAGAAACAAAACAGGAAAGTGTGTAGAAAATCTATCTTATCAAAATTTCCAACTTCACAAAGAAAGATAAAAAGGAAAATGAAAAGAATAGAACTATCAGACATTCCTCCTTCTTCCACACTCAGTAAAAGGAGTTGGCTCTGTCAATATTTAAGAAGCACTTGCAGGTTGTGGCGTCTCCTCTAGAGATTTTCAAAACCTGCCTGGGTATGTTCCTGTGTGGCCTGCCCTGGGCGATCCTACCCTGCCAGGGGGGTTGGACTCAATGATCCCCAGAGGTCCCTTCCAACCTCTAGCATTCTATGTTTTAAACTTTATTGCCAACCCTTGAACAAAAACACCAGGCTAACTTAACAGCGTTTTTGTTCACTGATGTTCAGGAACAAACAAATAATAACAAACAAAAATTATTCATATCATTTTGGTAACAAGGTGTCCCATATTAAGAGATTAAATCAGTCATGGGTACATAAAACTGCTTCATGTTTTCAAGTATAATTAGGTATTCAAGGGAATTATTCTACAGTATCACTGGAAAAAGACTACTGATAAAGGTAGGTTACTCAAGCTAGAAGCATTTATAGGATAAGTCCTTTACAACATAGTTCAAAATACACACCAAAGAGGTGACAAAAGGATGTCAAACTCAATTTCACAAGCAACATCAGCTGAAAAGTATTCCTAGTTGACCTATTTGAAAGCATCTTTGTCAAGATAAACTCTGCTTTTACAACTATAAAGCTTTTCTCAGAAGGATGAAAAATCCTTCAGATTTTTTTCTATGCAAAATTCTTTAAGCTTTGCTAGTATTAAAACCAATGAGAAATAATAATTCAGTTTATACCCTGACCAACACAGACTCAGCTAAGGCAGCATACAGAACTTTAAAAAAAAAAAAAAAGGCAGTCCAAGTTAGCGAAGCATTTTCACAGCCCACCAAATGCTCAGTTTGTTTCTATACCACAAAGGCATTGAATCACAATACAAATTTTAAGGGGAGATTCTTATTACTATGAAGGCCACACTGTCTTTCATGTGTATAACCACATATAACCTAGCCACCTGCAGCCAGTGCCAGTGTCACCTAGTAAGCCACTGTTATTAAACTTGCACAACCTGTGGCGTTTTTTAATGCAAAGTATCGCAATGACACAGGTGCCATGTGAAAATACAACTGAAAAATTAAAGCCTCTTTTTACAGTTTCACTCAAACATAGAATTAATATGATCAGATAGTGTTAAGTCCTTTTCTCTTTGATGCACAGTTTAAACATGATCTTGAAGCAGAGCTAGATCATCATAGCTCAGTTAGGATGAGAATCGGTATTGTTCCAAAAATAAGACAACTACAAATAAAACCAAGTAAATAAACACACTGTGTTGTAACATTTTGCCACAACGTAAACAAATATAAATGACATAAATAGGTCTTTGGAGAACCTAAATTCACACAGTTCGCTCAACAAAACATAAAGAGGGCCCAGCGAGACCAGCAGACACATATAACTCGAGCAGCAACCGTAAGGAGTTCCCACCCTGCCGGGCTCACTCCTCTCGAGAGGAGGCACGCTACACGTATTGTGAGGGACAACAGCACCTCACTGTAGAGGGGAAACGGTTCTTCACCTCCTCCCTCCCCGGTTTCACCAAAGGAAGGTGAACGGAAACATATCGATAACCTTCTCCTCCGATTTCACTCCATAGATAAGCAAGCAAGGGCCGGCCGCGGAGCTCCCTCACTGACTCTCGCAATCCACAGGTCACATCCTGATACAGGTCAGGACTCAGCCCTCATCCACCCTGTCATTCCTCACCCGAAAGGCTATAGACAGGAATAAACAAGGTTAATCGCCTGACACCGGATACCAGCGACACTCCTTTTCCTCCCCCCCGCCCCATACCTCCACAAGCTCACCCAAGTACCGACCCTCCCTCCCCTGTCAGGTGTAGGCCAAGAGGCCTCAGCCCTGTCCAGATGCAAGCCAGAGTGAGAAACGGCAGCGAAACTCTGCTATCCTCCGGTCACCAAATGGGGGCATCGAAAGGGGATAAGCAACAGCCACCGCCCTCTTCCACCCTCCTCTAGTGGGGCCCGGGAGGTGCGTCGAGTTGAAGTGCCGGAAAGAGAGACCAAGACCTTACTACAACTCCCTTCGCCATTTTAGCCCCCACGCCCATTCCTCTCCTCCCCGCCCCTCGGTGACAGGGACAACTCGCACCCGACTAGAGCCCACCCCCCTGCCCTCGCCGCCGCCTGTTCCCCACAGTCGAACAAGGAAAGTGATCAAAACGGCAGCCGACTTTCTCCTCAGGACGGTCGGGCTCTGCCGGGCCAGACCGCAAAGCGAAACGGCTGCAGCACAGCCTGTTTTGTTTCCTTACTGTGGCTCGCAGCCTCGCAGCTGCCTCCGCCTGCTTCTCCTTCCTCCACCTCTTTCTTCTTCTTTTTCTCCTCGCCGCCGCGGCGGCTCCTCACCCCTCCGCGCCGCGCTCTGCCGCCGCCGCCGCGCAGAATGATGCCATCTCACAGCGGCATCGGCAGCTCCTGCACAACAACCCCCCTCCCACCGCGACCGCCTCTGCTCCTGCTGCTGCCGCCGCCGGTGGTGGTGGTGGTGGTACTGCTGCTCCTGATGCTTCTGCGCGCCTCCAGCGCACAAGCCAGCCTCGTGCGCGCGCCCCGAGCACGGGGAGCAGGAACTTGTGGAGGCGTCGCCGCCCGGGCGGGAGGGCCCAGTCAGCACCAAGCCGTGCACTGCGTCAGTGAGAGGGAAAGGGAGAGCCTGAATCCGAGGCTTTTCAGGGGGGACAGGGCTTATTTCTAGCGCCTGCCCTGGGCTGAACCAACTTGGCTGCTGCGGCGGGGAGAAAAGCTGAGCGAACTGAATCGGCCTCTCCGAAGGCAGGGGAGGAGGGTGCCAGGGGTGCCGTCCGCGGCAGAAAGCGTGCTTGGGCAGGATAAGGGTGGCTTTTGTGAGCCACTGCCCCCCCGAGAAAGAGTCTCTGCGACGGCGGCGCCGAAAGCCAGCACACCCCGGTGATGTGGAAGCTATAAAGACGGGGGATGTCTTCTCCACCCGCTTCCTTCCCTGGCTGCGCAGGCAGGACGGGCTACAGCGCCCCGCCGGGAGGCTCCGCCGAGACGGTGACAGTCGCCCCATTTCGGAACCGGTGGGATCCGGCCGCTCCCCTTCCTCTACTGTCTGACCTGCTCTCCCTCTCCGAGTAACTTATACTTTCACTTGCTGGGGAGGTCGGATCGCGGTGGTGAGAGGGCAGCTCCTCGCAGCCCACGGCGGCTGTGGAGCAGCTGAAGGGACGCATGAGGCGCGGAGCCCGTGGTGGGACGGTGGCGGCCTCACTGCCCTGCGAGTTACCGTCAACCCCAGCAACACTGAACACCGTCTCCGGCACGGGCAAGGGGCCGCCGTAAAAAAGGCACGGGCGCTCCGTACAGATCTACAAACCTACAAGTACTTTTATGCACAGAGGTGAAGCTTTAGTTGTGCTTTACATCGAAGACTGATGAAGCTTTAGCTTCATACAGTACAACATAATGCTGGAGGCAGCGGTAGCATGAGCTTTTGAGTATAAACAAGGCCTCTGAGTAGTCTGAGAAAGTCCAGCACCCCTGTTAATTGAAAGGAACAAAAGCTTACAGCATGAAACTCTGAAGCAACTTCCAGCAAAGTCTGGTATTTTGTTGTTCTTCAACATGAGGGCCAGCAATCTGATAAGGGCATGTAAATTCCTTCAGGAAACAACTGGGAAGCCCTTAAAAGTACTACTTTCCAACCTATTCATTCTTCATAGAAAATCTACAGGAAAACCACAAAGTTTTGAAAAGTATGAAACATTATGTACAGTTCAACTTCTAGAAGTATCTTAGAGTAGATTCTAAAAGAAAATACTAGTCTTTGCTTAACTGGCAATACTAGTACAAGTGCCTGAAAACTGGTAGTTTGAGGATTTGCATGTAGCAGTTGTAACAACAGTGAACAGTACACTCACAAAATTCATCAGTAAGACCAGCTGTTTACAGTTAGAAACCTATTCATCTGATTTGCAGAATTCAAGAATTTCTGTTTTCTGTACATCAACTGAAGTTTCCATTTAAAGAAAACAACAGTCCTGCTTTTTATTCTGCGATTGTCCAAAATGAGGTACTTCATTCAAAGGACTGCTTTTACAATACTTTGGTAGTGCTTCCAGAGTCTTCCAGTAAGCTTCCTTTGTCTTTTCTCCTTTCTTGTTTGGTATTTTTTTTCTGATGTAAAGCAATCTACTAGAGAAAAAAATACCTTACCTTTAGGTAGGAACACCTTTTAATGGGGGAAAAAATGTATATTTAGGAACTTTGCACTGGATGCAGCATTATATTCCCAGCAGCAAAGGGCCCATGAAGCTGTAAATGGCAATATTTCTATTTCTGCTCTTGGCATAAGCTATTAATTTTACTACTTCTAGGCTTTGCTTGTTACTAATATCAGTAATCTGGTACTGATACTTATGAAAAGTATGAGCATTATTTCTTAATGGATTATATGTTTAAAATTGCAAAGTGCTTATTTCTTGCCTGATGAAGTATGAAAAGTGTGTAGTGACTTGAAACAATACTATATACACAAGTTATGGGCTTCTCTGGCTTGCCTTTTCCCTGTTTCAAAACAAGCTCTGTCATACATTTGTCTCACCCTGGGGAACAGTGACATTCCAAGTATTATTCCTCCTTAAAAGATATTTGATACACTTACGAACACAAAATGTCACAAGTTTGTTAAGTCACAAGTTTGGTTTTAAATGTCTTTGAAATTCTCAAGATTTGTGCATTTTTCCAACTACTTTTAGGGCAGTAGGTATTTAAATATGTAACCATTAGAAGCCATACATTGAAAACTTGCAGAAAACATTTAAGTTATACTTAAGGAGTTATACTTGTATCTGAAAAAGTACACAGTTTTCTTCATTTTGTAGGTAACCATCTTTATTTTTTCTACTGTCCTGTGTCCAGTAAAGACTACAGATTCTACTATAAAAAGCTGAAGGCTAGGAGGAAATAATGCACATTTGATTGCCTCATTGCTTCAGAGCTTTGCTCTTCAGTGGGTTGAAATACACTGCTAACCTCAGGTAAGGTCTCATAAGCCACTAAACTTATCAAAACATAAATCAACCAAAGTTGGAACTTTGCAAGAGTCTGCATGCAGATTTATCTTAAATAAATAGCATCTGTACACAGTATTCCTGAGATAATGATTTATGGGTGTCATGATTTAACCCCAGCCAGCAGATAAGTCCCACCCAGCTGCTTGCTCACTCCCCTCCATGGGATGGAGGAGAGAATCAGAAGAGTGAAAGTGAGAAAACGCATGGGTTGAGACACAGTTTAATAGTTAAAGCAAAATCTGCATACACAAGCAAAGCAAAACAAGGAATTCATTTGCTGCTTCCCATGAGCAGGCAGGTGTTCAGCCATCTCCAGGAGAACAGGGCTTCATCACGCTGAACAGTTACTTGGGAAGAAATACACCATCACTCCAAACCTCACCCTTCTTCTTCCTCCAGCTTTATATGCTGAGCATGACATCGTATGGTCTGGAATATCCCTGTGGTCAGTCCCCAGCCTACTGGCTGGTGGGATGGTGTGAGAGGCAGAAAAGGCCCTGATGCTGCATAAGTGCTGCTCAGCAACGACAAAAATGTCTCTGTGCTACCAACACTGTTTTCAGGACAAATCCAAAACATAGGCCCATACCAGCTAATGTGAAGAAAATTAACTCTATCCCAGCCAACACCAGCACAACAAGCCTACTGAAAGTTTTTAATGGCATCTCCTTGGGTGTGTTTCTGACTTGTTTTTTCCTTGCAAACTAAGGAGAGTTTTAGAGAATTCAGAATACATATCTATAAAGTAGACTGCTAAAGACACTGGGTTTATCCTTATATACTCTTAGACCTTTTCTGGCATGGTTGAACAATGTACATTTGATAAGAATGGTTTGCAAAATCTAGGTTATAGAAGACTAAAGCATTCACTGGCTGGAGTTGTATCTTCCCTTTTCTGTGAATATTTTTGATTTTGTTACTGCACGTAGAGAATTGGCGGTGAGTACGGCTAGCCTGTAATTGGAGGGTCTAAGTGAATGGCAAGCTTTTTTTTTGCTCAAACTGTACTTCTGGGGAACTCTTCTAGAACTTAATAGGAAGTGAACCAGTAAAACTGTAAATTAATGTTTCTGTTACCACATAAAATTACTATACAATAACATCTGTTTGCATTTCTGCTCTTTTTTTAATTTCTCAACCAGTTTACAAAAGCCTTAATGTTATACTGTAATCCCTCCATGCTACAGAACAGTTTAAAAAGTTCTATAGAAAAGTAAATGTGAAGTGTAATAATTCCACTTCCTCAACAGTAACACTTTAATAAAAGGTGAGGCTGAAAAGAAATCTTTCTGCCCTTAATAGACCCAAATACAAGATGATTTCACCTGAGCAAATGGAGAAGTAGTCTGTGTATGTGTATGGTTTCTGTTGTTTGAAATGAGCAGTTTTATAATACAAGTCTTAAATGCAAGTGGGTACGTTGGTTGCTTAGGCAGCCCTACTTTTCCAACTGTGAAAAATCCAAAAAGCAGTATCTAATGAGAGTAGGGGGAAGATTGCTCTGCTAATTGTTATTTTTCACATAGAGATTTATCATTACAAAACCCATATAGAGTAAGAAAGGACAAGTTTCTTTGGACCACAATCAAAAAAGCATTTAGGCACCTAAAATGTGATTTAGGTAGAACTTAAATTCTGCCTTCAAGAGCACAAGCCACAAAGCCCTGTAGACACAGTCACCCAAGTCTGCCAGTAGATATACTCAGTGTCTGTAAGAACACACAGTGGGCACCTGATGTCTTCACTGCAGCAGAAGAATTGCAGCTTGACTTAGGCCTGGTTTGTTTGTGGTCTAGACAGTGGGTAGTGTATCATCTGAAATCCATGGAGGGGTGGGCCAGAGAGGCATGGTTAAGGGCAGTACACAAAAAATCTGAAATCAACATGAAGTACAGTAGGTGCAGTAAGGAGGGAACCGGAAGGGAACATGGTAGCAGTGATCATCAGGCCTACAGCATCAGAATGATTAGCGAACTTGGGACCTAGAACACCTGTGTTCTGTGCCTTCCTCAGCTCAGACCAATCTCTCCTCTTAAGGCCAACTATGAACAATGAATAAGTGGTGTCTGATTTGGGATCAGGCTTATCCCTCCCGTGCCAGCTCTCTGCAGTTCTACAAAGGCACACTGAAGTAGTGCAGGAGAGTATTGCCAGACAACTCAGCAATTAGGGAACATAACTAGAACAGCTGGAAGGTTTTAGTTTCTGGTCCTTCTTCCCAACAGTGTTCAGACATTTTAACCAATGGCTTTTCAATGAACAATATTCGCTCCTGTTCCAGGACAATAAACACTCCCTGTAACAACTGCATGTCTGCACTGTTGGCATTCAGTCAGAGTCTCCTCATATTTCTCTCTCTGATTCCATGATTGTTATGTTCTAAAAGCAGAATGAATGTAGTTATGTTTTGCTTATATAAATGTATATATATGTTTGTGTCTGAAAAACTATACTTTAAATATATATTGTGATTCCAAAATATTTATGTGGTAAGTAAGAAGCAGAGCTTTGTCCTTATGGTGGTATATTTTTTTTTATATTAAAGTAGAATCCTACTTTAGTAATTTTTTTACTGCATTTAATTTAAAATCTTCAGTTTTACATTGGGCACTGCACCTTCCAGTTATTTACTCTCTCATATTTTCTTCTATCTCTCGGAGTTACACATATGTTGCTTCTTATTTAAAGTATGAGATATGGATTCCACTATTATGTGTGCAATATTTGACACAATACAGTTCTAATCTGTCAGATGAGGGAGTTTTTGCATGGGTAGCAGTGCAAATAATATGTAACAGTAATCATTTTGGGTACACTAAATTAAATTAAATAATTAATTAAACATAAAATACATTTTTCTGTGTACAAACATCTTCCAAAATGCCTCTGTCTTTTGAGAATACAGGTATTTCAATACTCTGACATTGTCCTCTTTTCAGATCTGTTATTCATCACCGAGGCACTAATGAATCACCAATTCATTTATTACTTTTTCATGTAAGCCTAGAGGTTTGTGTGCCAAAATCTAAAAATCTACGAAAATAACTTGTCAAAATGTTCTTGCTTCTGGTGGGCTATCTCTTAGCAGCATGGAATGCTAGACTTATTTTGTGAAAAATAAAATGAAATTTGCAAACTGGTACCTCCCATCTCCTGTTGTAATGAACAGAAACATTTCCTTTAAGTCTAGTGTTGCAAGGTGTTCTCTAAACTCAGAAAACTTGATTTTATGTGAACAGATCGGAATGTATTTGAAAGGCAGACAAAGTGTACAGTTATCTTGATAAAAAGATAAAAAAGTACTGTTTTCACACTGACAATAGCATGAAATGTATTAATATAAATTTACTTCTCTCTTGAAATTGTATCAGATAAATGTTGAGTGACTGAAGTCTCTTGCTTCATACTGACATACTGTTTTGAAGCATGCCTGAACTTGTTTGGAAGCAGGGCTGAGATAGGGTGAGGTTGGGAGCAGGTAATACATAGGGTGAGTGGAGCTTAGATGTCTGAGGAGATAGAGACAGGTAATGGAGAATGAGGGACTCTGGTTTTAGTGTATGAGAGCAAGCTGAATGCAACAGAAGAGTGTGCAAGCACAGCAGCTCAGTTTGGGGCTGGAGGAAGGAAGAGAATAGGATTGTCTAGAAAGCATGAGGTATGGGAAGGGCATTTAAGTAATGAGAGGGGAATGGTTTGTTTTGTTCTGTTCATATTTCAGTAGCAAGATTTTCTATTATTTTCTCCCCGATAAATAGACAATGAGTTTTGGAGAATAAAATCAGTGTATGGCAAATTATTTAGTCTCACTTCCTGTGGAAGCAGAGTATACGTTTACCAAGTTCAGTGATCAATTACCCCTATAGCTCCATGATAACTTGTTTTGAGATCAGAGGCCAAATTCAAACATGTCTTATAAAGACTGGTAAGTTCTTACAAACTTTGAGAAGATAGATGGCAGAGTATGGTAGAAAGCTTCTGTACATGTTCCCTGGAAGGGCTACAGACAAAGAAAAAGCTACATCATTAAATTGCACACTATTAACCACTAGAGAATGGGTATCAGGGAGAGAAAGAGTAAACAATAAGCCAGCCAGACCTTATAAATGCCTGCCATAAGAGAAGGCTTCAGACGGAGTTTGCATTCTTGGGCACCAAAGTCAATCAACCATGAAAAACAAATCTTTAAGAGACCAAGCTTCATTATTTCCAGTACTCACTGAGTGATGTGATTTAATTGCAGCACCACCTAAAGCAGTGCTATGCAGTCCATAGTCTGCAGATAATTGATGGTCAATAAAATACCAAAAGGGAGCTCAAAAAGCAACTTAAGCCCAGAAATTCCTGTACAGACACATTCTCCCATAAACACAAGGCAAAAGGAAGAGGAGAATAAAAAGTAGGATACATTTTTAACCTTTATTTTTATTTGTCTCTACAAGAAGGCCATTGTGACTACTTTGTCACAGTAAGCAAAGATGGCCTCTGAGTTTATTTTACTTCCAGAGGTGAAGTGTTCCTTCAGTTAAAAAGGTTGAGAAATGTAGTGGTCTAGAAACCACAATTAGATAATCAAGGTTCTGGTTCTTGTCCTTTTTCCTTTATTGCCCTATTTAGACAGTGTAACTGAAAATGCTCAAGTGGATGTAATTTGTCTTAATCTTTTGTGAGAGCATGGCCTAAGTGAACCAGTCAGACATCAATCTGAACTGCAAGTGACTCTTGTCTTTTCTTGATCCTACTCTGATCATTAATCGGAAAAACTAAGATATCTGAATCTTCAATTTCATATTTTCCAAGATTTAACCATCTATTTTTTCTCTTAACATTACAGTGGTTATAAAGTTCATGCTTATTCAAGAGCTGAGAGTTCTCTCTTTAATGTAGAACATGTGCATATTGCATTTCTGTGCAGAACTCTTGCTGTGGCTTTCCTTTATTCTAAGGAAAAAGAAAGATCTCGGACCTCAGCTTTCTCCTGACCTGCCTCTCTGACTTTCCTTGGATTCTTACCTACAGGCCTTTTTGTCTCAAGCCCTAGTACTTTTGTCTCCGAAAACCCCCCTTCTTTTCCTGAACTGGAGATAAGAGTTAGACCATAGTACTGTGTGTATTTTGGTAATTAAGATGAACAAATCCATGTATGTGTTTTAGCAACTTGTGACTTTCTTTTTTGTCAAGTATTTAAAGTATAGTACTATTTATTTATGTGTAATTCCAGTGTTTAAGTTAATTGCATTTCAGTTTTATGGCAATACACATCCTTGGCAGAACATAGTAATCTTGGTAAACAGTTCCTTCCATGACTATTAAAACTGTTAACAGGAGTAAACTAGAGAATGTTTAACTTTGTCACTTTTGGCTTTCTTATTATTCTCTGTTTTAATGCAACTATGAGACATTGTCCCCAGATTGTTATTAAAGTTGCACTAGCAATTTGTGCATGTTGTATATTTTTAAATGAGATATAAAATTTATAATTCTGTTTACTTAATTTGATTTTAAAAATCTTTTGGGCACAAAATTAAGTAAGAATACTTTTAAATTGTTGGTTTTAAAACTTGTTTTTTTCTTATGAGTTATACAGGAATGTTTTAACCAATTGATTATTAATACAGAACAACGCTGACATATTCACTGTAGAAATCAGTGTACTGTTGCTCTTTGAAAGCACTTAAAAATGCATTGCAGTTTTTCTTCCACATTCTGCACATTCAATTTAACATGTAACCTTTTTAGCACAGATGTGAGGGAATGACAGAAGACATGTTTAAAATAGAGCTGCTCTTCCACTTTCTTTTGTCTTCTGTCTCCACCTAGATGACATCCGTTGTTTTGGTGGGCCAGTTACTGATATGGTCACTAAAATATTGGCAATGTCACAAGTAACTCAGTGAAGTCTCAAGTCACTGTTTGCTGCTGTAGTTTCATCTGTTTGTGGTATAGTGGAGGAAAGTGAGCTTCTGCCATGAGTAAAAGTCCATGACTTTTAGTCCAGAAATTACAGGTTTTTCTATAGCTCTTTCTTTGTCTAATGTAAGACTTTGAAGAAGAGGCTTAGTTCAGAATTTTCAAGTGCATAGATTCCTGTATGCAAAGGTATGTCAAAGATACATGTGAGATAAGCTCAAACAGATCTGTTTTCTTGTATTTTTAAAGGGTGAGTCCTATCTTCCACATCTCTATGTATGAACTGTAGACGTCTCCTTTGGCTTTCTACCAAGCACTGGGTGAATTACAAAACTGATGTGAGACACTGTGCACAAAAAGTCTGCTTTATGAATATGGCCTCAGAGATGGTTCCTATTTTCAGAAAATAGTACTATCCAGCAGCTTTCTTACATTCACTGGGTGGTAGGGAGGAGAAAAATGAGAGCAGTGTTGAAAGGAAATGGTGATGGGAGATGAATTGTTTAGAATAATAGAAATCAGCAAGATTAATGTCCCTATGTTATTATTATTACTATCACTCCTGCTAAAAATTCTAACTATTTCTGAGGGAGAAACAGTATACAGCATATTGCAATGAAACTTGCACCAGCATGGTTCTTTTGTAAGGTGTGTTATTTTTCCTCTCTAGAATTAAAAGAAAAATACTGGTTTGGTATTCACAAAGTACTGATTAACTAGAGGGAGTATTTACATGGAATTTGTTTAATTTAACAACAGTGTTACCTGCAAAAACTCAAAAATTTCTGACACCAAAGACATGACTCATTTTCAGTCCTCTTCCAAAAACTTACTAGGGAAAAAGTGTATTGACTGATCTAACCATTTTCAGACAGTTGATTACTGTATTTAAGTCTACATAATGTTCAAAAATATTTTTTCAGCAATATCCAGTGATATTTCTTTGTGCTTACTTCTAGTAAAATAACAGTTTATTTGAAAATGCTGAAACATTTTAACTTGTTTAATACATATAATAAAATTAAAATGTCTGTTAGCAAGACTAATTTGCTTAATGATATAGTTTTTATTATCAATTACATGAAGAGCTACATTTATGAGGAGAGAGTTAACTTGCATTTCTCTCCTCTTTCTCAGGATGTATCACATTAACTTTGTTAAGGAGCCTGCTGGTCTTGCCATTTTCAGGGAAGTCACAGACCAATTTTGTTCATTTGTTTTGGATTACGAGTTTATTGTCATGTTTATTTTGTGAAAGTTAAGTGCAAAGCAAATGAGAGAGAAGTTAACAAAAAAGGAACTCAGTGAAATAATAGGGGTAAAAGATTTGTACAGCAGCAAAGTGAGAACTCATATGATTTTGGATACTGTTTTTTTTAATGGGAACTTGTCTTGCATCTGAGTTATTTTATACACTCCTGAAGGTTCAAGGTCATTCACTATTTGAAAGGTAAGAAAAGCAGAAGGAAGTATAGCTATTTCTTCAGAAGTAATATCCCTTCCAAACCAGAGATAATCCAGAGTTATTCTAAAATAGTTTGCTCATAGCAAACAACTGTTGGAGCTCTCTTCAAAGCTATGACAATCTGTTTCTGTTCAATTCCATTAGCCTCTTGGTAGTAATTGAACCAGATTTCTTTCCTAAAATGTTATGCATGAGAGTGATCTACATACTTGGCCTTTCCTGTTTCCAAGGTGTTACCTTTATTTTTTTCAGCAGCTGTGCCTGTTGCACTACCAGTGGCCAAACATCAAACACAAGACTTGGACAACAGCTAAGATGTTGTAATTGCATTTGCAATTAAACTAAATCAAATTGTAATAGATATGAGAAGGCATTTTCTTTTAAAAAGCAAAGCTTGAACATACAGGTTTATTGTAAAAAATAATTTTTTATATATATTTTAAAAGATTCTAAAGTTTCACTGTCATTTTTAGTATATTGGAATACCTGCAAATAAATAATTGATAACAAGACTGAACAGTGTTTTTTTGTTGCAACCAACATAACTAACAAAGCTGGATAGACTCCAATCAGAAGACTCAAATCAAATGGTCTTTGTGAACGAGTTTAATTTTGTAATCATTAGTTAATGGAGTTGATGCTTTGTCCCATGATGGTCAGTTATTAAATTTTCTTCTGGTCTTTAGCACTGTCAGTATTTCTGTTATGAAAGGGACCGTTTTCTTGTACTGCTGGCCTGGAAGATCTGTGTGAGTTTAGTATGTTATTTTTCTATGTGGTTTAATGCAAAATCTGCCACATAAATGAAAAAGGAACAAAAAAAAAAATAAGAGTTGTTGTTTTTGTTTTTCTCTTATAATTAAAAAAACCCAAACTTCTGAACATCACTATTAGGAGATTGTAGAACAAGTGTAAAGTGGATCAGGGAAAGTCACTGTATGGGGAGTTTTTCCATTGAGTTCAGTCATTCACATACTGAGGAAAAGAACTGACTTAGACCTGGTCAGTAAACTGATGGGTTGTAATTTCTGTGATATATGTCATCCATTTGATGGTATGAAATGTTGGCAATATTATGAAGATTTCTGTAAGGAGTTACCAAGATGTTCAGCAATAGAGTGTTTTCTTAATTTTGCTCTTGATACAAAATTTGTTTATTCTGTTTTGTTGGGTTTTTTCCTTCTGTTATTACCATAGGATTGATTTTCTGTAACTTAGTTCTGACAAGGTAGTATTATTTCTGAGCATCTAGCTTTCAAAAGCCAGTGGGTTTAGTTTAATTTAAATCCATCAAGTCTTAAAACCTTCATTGTTTTACATAGATTTCTAAATTCACTTTTACCCAGTACTCTCTTTGAGAGATTAAGGAGATGAAATATGATAAATTTAATTTTTCATTGCTTTTGGATTGTAGTAAAACACAACTTGGAAGCAGGTCAGTAATTAATTTCTTGTGGCTTACAACCTGGAAGAAAATGGGAACAATGTATTGTATTAATGTGGCAAAAAGCAACCCTATTGTGTTTTTTATTATTGGTAATGATAGCTCATCTGTTTGTATAGGCCATAAACATCTGGATATCTTATGTAGGGAGGAGGGAAACATTTTTTGCTATTGTTTTAAGAATGCAAAACATGTTTAGATTTTTGCTTCACAACTTAAGTTTCATCTTGACAAAAGGGTTTTTGTCACAGAACAAGTTTTTTTATTCTTAGCAGTAACTTTACTGTTGTCTGGTCTTCTTTTTGAGATAGAGTCCCTCCACTATTAAGTATTTTCCTATATTAATAATATAAGACCATGCTGACTGTGGAGGCCAGGAGAGCAGCTATATATATCATGAACCATGAAACTATATACATATGCATGACCATTTCAAACTGTCAAAACTTTTGTTAAGTTGGTAGATTCCATTTCTAACAGGGAACTGATAGATTATTTTCTGACATTTTGGTATTAGCTGTGTTAGGATTCTTAAAGTACTCTGTTACAGGCAGAGGGCCCATTGAGCTGAGTGTGAGCATGATTTTTCTTAGCCAAGGAGAAATGACACCCACATACATTTGGACAAAATATGGCTTGTTCTGCACTACTGCTTATCTTGTAAAAATCATCCTATTGCAACTAGTTTTAATTTTGTATATGTTAGCAGATACCTCTGGAAAAACACGATTTTTCCCCTCAGATTCAGATATATTACTTGAGATAAATACAAGATTGTCTTCAAAGAAAACTTCTATAAAATTGGACGGTTCGCTACTGATATCAGAATACCATTAAATTATGCCATTTTACTTTTTCAGTAAGAGGTTTTGATATTGCTCTGTATGTTTCTGAATTTCTGGTTTCATAGAGACAGACCCAAACTGATCTTTTTCATTGGAACTAGATCATTGTCCCCATTCTGGATGCTGTGTGATTTTGCCAGGGTATGTCAGTTATTTGCTCTTTCTGTGACTTCGAATACTGTCTGAGTAATAATTATTTTGTTTACCACCATCCTTAAGTAGGTGATAGAAGTCTGTTGGGAGACTTCAGTTTCCAAGTTGTATTTATTTTTCTTTCTGCTTTATTTAGTACTACATAAATGCACAAACTGAAATGTTTTGAGAGTTTTTAAGTCATTCTTATTAATGTGACTTCAATCACCATGATATTTGTTGGAAAGGCTACACAGTGAGCCACACTCAGTCCAAAAGGCTCTTGCAATGCATCAATGATAACTTCCTGATGCAGGTGTTGGAAGTGCCAACAAGGAAGGGAGTGCTACTGGACCTTGTATTAGCAAACAAAGAAGGTCTGGTAGGGGATGTGAAGGCTGGGGCCAGACTTGGCAGTAGTGATCACGACATGGTAGAGTTTAGTATCGTCCTAGGAAGAAGCAAGGCAAGAAGTAAGACTGCAACCCTGGACTTCAGGAGGGTTATCTTTGTCCTCTTCAAAGACCTACTTGGAGGAATCCCTTGGGCTAAGACTCTGGAAGGTAAGGGGACCAAAGAGAGCTATTTGATATTCAAATATTACTTCCTCCAAGCTCAAGGCAGGTGCATTCCTCTCAGTAAAAAATCAAGTAGAAGAGGCAGGAGACCAGCATGGATGAGCAAGGAGCTGCTGAAAAAACTCAAGAGGAAGAATGAAGTTCACAGCATGTGGAAAAAGGGACTGGTCTCTTGGGACAATTATAGGAATGCTGTCAGGGTATGTAGGGATGCAACAAGTAAGGCCAAGGACCCCTTGGAATTAACACTGGCCAAGGAAGTAAAGGAGAACAAGAAGGGCTTCTTCAAATACATCAATGGTAAAAGGAAGAATAGGGAAAATATAGGCCCATGGCTGAATGATGCGGGAGCCCTGGTGACAGAGGATGCAGAGAAGGCAGAGTTACTGAATGCCTTCTTTGCTTCAGTCTTCACTGCTAAGACCAGTCCTCAGGAATCCCTGACCCTGGAAGTAAG
>WUAM01000287.1:81321761-81346143 GCA_024336885.1 Actenoides hombroni | reverse complement strand
TAGGACAAGGGGCAATGGGTGGAAGCTGAGGCATAGGAAGTTTCATGCAAACATGAGGAGGAATTTTTTCACTGTGAAGGTGACAGAGCACTGGAACAGGCTGCCGAGAGAGGTTGTGGAGTCTCCCTCTCTGGAGATATTAAAAACCCACCTGGATGCATTCCTGTGTGATCTGGTCAAGGTGATCCTGGTCTGGCAGGGAGGTTGGACTAGATGATTTTTTGAGGTCCCTTCCAGCCCCTGACATTCTGTGATTCGGTGATTCTGTGATTCTGTGAAATGACCATTTTTTTCCATTTCAAAAATAAAACAATTAATTTTACCTTGTTAGTATTTTCTTGATAATAAATAGTCTATACTGCTTTGTATAATGTTTTCCTCTTAAACTTTACTGCTACATGTCAGTATTAAGACAGAAAAAAAATAATTCAGTAAACTTTTTAAAATGCTGGTGACAACAGATTCCACCATGACCGAGGGTGAGAGCCACCCTTGGGTATGTCATTTAATGGCAGACAATAATTGCAAAGATAGAGGAAAAAAAAAAAAAAAAGACAAAAGAAACACTGTGATTATCACGTCCTTACAAGACTGCATTTTTATACAAGACTATATCATTTTTAAGATTAGTGCTTCAGGCCTGTAGACTCCAAGAGACTCAGAACTTTGAAGTTTCATTTTAATAAATGAGATATGCTATGAAAATGGCACCTGTCAGTAGATTTGTGACTTATATTTATTGCAGTTATCTGCTGCATACATTCAGAACAATTAGTTTTTCTTCTTTTTACTCCTGGAGAAGCTCCAAACTAATAAAAAATAGGGTGTTAATTTTTCTGTCTTGCACACTAAGAAGTGCAAAACATCTGGAATGTTTGCATTAACACTGACAGCTGAGTTATGTAGGTTTGGATTTTTTTACTTTTTTTTTTTTTTTTCTGATTTGAAGTCCCAATAAATATGGATTCCAAGTAGTCAAATGTTTCTCTCTGTGTATGAGTGGTATCAAATTTTTTACCTGGGTTCTCTGGGAGACTTGTCTTGTTATTTCTTGAATCCCATTTCTTATTTTCTTTTTCTTTTGTTATTTGGGAAATAGCCCAATATATTGAATGATTTTCTGTGTATTTGAGATGAGATTTCTGTTTCATGTAAACTGTCTAAACTGCCTGGTAGATATTATTGCCTTTTATCGCTTCTTGTTTCTATGATTTATAGTGCACCATTTCTCCACACTCCTTAGTAAAGCAATCCAGTTGCCCAGCACATCATTGGATTTTGTTTTACCTCTTGTTTAAATCATTATAGTAATCTTCATGCTAACAGCTTTATAATTCTGTTGCAAATCCAAACGATAGACAACTATCACTCAATTCACATACTTTGGATCTGCTGATTTAGTCTTAAGTAGAGTTGTTGAAGAGTTAAATATACTCTGCAACTTAGGCATACTTAGTAAAAACAGAAGGAATCATATTGTCATGTAAGAAAGAAAATTGTTATGCATTAGCTTTAATATCCATAAATGTGCATAATAAGCGAAGTATGGTATTGAACTCTTTTTCAAGTTATCTGAAAGTCATGCTGGAATTGACAGACCCAGAATCAGAGAGTCTGGTATTGTCAACTGGCTGTAAGTCGAGAGCTAGTCTTAGGACCACACACTGTGATTCAAGCTATAAATCTTCAATTCCTAACACAGACATAAATTGAGATTTGTTCCGGAAGGAGGGATGGGCTGTGAGAAGTGCTTCAAACACTCCAGCCCTGTCCATCCA
Organism: Actenoides hombroni; assembly: GCA_024336885.1. Lineage (NCBI taxonomy): Eukaryota > Metazoa > Chordata > Aves > Coraciiformes > Alcedinidae > Actenoides > Actenoides hombroni. The sequence continues at coordinate 81,344,365 of WUAM01000287.1, read as the reverse complement.
CAGTTCAGTTTGTGAGCAGATGGCAAGCACATCAAGCCTGAGCTGCAGCAAATGATGGCAGAAAAAGATTCACAGCTCTCAGAGCTCACCAGATGCTTGTTCCTGGTTCTGCTCTTCATCTTCCATTGAAAACACAGGAAAAGGGGCATAATCAGCATAATCATAATGAAAAATTTGGCTGGATAGGCTTAGCCATTTAAGAGTGTAAACAAAAGTTCCTGTTGTTTGAGATGTATAAGGAAGAACAAGACAAGTAGCTTATTGCCTCATGTTCCCCTACCCTACAAGTTGAAATTATCATCAAGAAGCTAATGATGCTAGTAGTAGTGATTCTGTGATCTGGACTTGCACTCTAAGATCTTGTTAGAGATGATATATGATCTTTTTTTTTTTTTTTTTTTTGTATATATATGCACCCCAGCATGAATAGTAATTTACTAACAAGACAGTAATGTAAATTATATTATTTATAGAAAAACTTATGTTTGAGGACTTAGAACTTTAAAGCCTTAATTCTGAGTCTGTTGCTTCTCTTGTTTATTCTTAAATTGAATATAATAGACACCTAGTACACCCTGTCCTTGCCTAGCAAATATCTAGAAAGTTGTTTTGAAAAAAGCAGCAATCATCACTGATTCTGTCCTTTCCATACTCTGAAAACCAGTTCTGCTGACAACACAGTCACATAAGCCGCAATTCCTTCTCATTTCTTCCTGAGGCAACAGTATCCACAGACTGTAGCAATAGCAGCTGCATATCTTCCCTGACACAGAATGATTTAGGGTGGAGAGCAGATTCTTTCCCCTTCAAATCACTTCAGAAAATTCTTGGCAGAAAGCCAGTTGATTTGTGGTTTTCAAGTAGGGATGTTTGATTTACCAGTACAGGAAAAGTATTCACACATTGTGCTGCATTGTATTAACTCAGTTTTGGTGTCCCAGACCAGTTAACTTTGTTATTAAGTTCACAATATTTTTTTAATGCAATTACAAAAAAAAAAGTTTTAATATGCTAATTTGTGGGAATGTAGCGCTATTACTGTCTTCATTGCAGTTTGTGAAATAGTTTCTGATATGGTTTCTGATATGGTTTGCGATATAGGTGTGAACTCTAAAGTGTTGGTCACAGATTAGACTGGGAAATACAAGTTAAGGAATGAAAGGTAATAAAAGCAGTGTAAGGAAGCAACTACAGATGTGAAAATGAAATCACAATCGACAGATCTTACAGTTTAGTTTCTTTTTTTCTTCTTCTGAATGAACAGATCTACTAAACAAAGAAGCCTAAACATAGAAATAAGATTTGTATCATTTTCTTACACACATTCTTCAGTCAATTTTTCTAAATTACTACTAAATTATTTCTAAAAGAAACTTTGTGAAAGTATTTTTTAAAGTAATAATGTAAGGTTCTCAGTGATTCACAATAAAGCAAAATACTGGAAATCTTCTCAATTCTCTATTAAATCAGTATGGGATGTTTTGGGATATAAACCTTTGGTTACATTTACCATTTAAGGAGTGTGATTTTGGCTATAAAAATAATAACATTTTCTACATGAATGCATGTGCACATGTATATATTATATAGATATATCTCAGTTCTTAAAACCATGGTGCCTGAATGTTTTCCATAATTCTGAGGTGTTGACATCAAATATATTTTATTTTTCTGTGTACTTGGCAGGAAGTAGATTTTATTTCTATATCGTATTACTGGAGGCAGTCAGCTGAAGATTGAGATTTGCTGTGGTGCATCCTGAAACTAAGGAGTCATACAGAAGAATATCAAGGTATGTCTTGTGTTAGAGATAAATGGGCACATTTCTTGAATGGAGTAGGAGGGCAGAATGTTGATACGGCTTTCAAAATTCTTCCTTTTTCTTCAGCAGAATTAATCTTGTCCTGCTACAATGTGTTTTCAACTGTTCACTGTATTTTTAGTTACCAGTCTTAGCCAGGCCCTCAAATAGCTCAGAGCTGGTGTTGTGTCTGATGTAAAACTGACACAGACTTGGCTGATATTTTCATTCATGTTTCATAATCTTCACTAGTGCATATATATGAAGACTGTGCCTTTGGTGTGCTGGGAAGAGATATTTCTCTTGCCCTGGAGCAGATCAGACACCCATTGTTGGACACGGTGCTCCTCATGTGACCATAGAGAAATAAGTGAAAACATTTTCATGAAAATGCAGTTCATTACTTGCATTTAGCTGCAGAGAGGTGTCACAGGTAAAAAGGTTCAGGAAGCTCTCTCTTGAGATTCCTTAGGGGGATGTCAGAGTAACGCTAAAGTTTCTCCCTTATTTTCTATTAAGTCCTTCATACAGTCTTGTATGCCATGAAGAAGACAGTTAAGTGTAAGACAGAAGCAGTAGTTTAATTGTCCCTTTGAGAAAACTGACAACTGAAAATTAAACCATGAAAGAGCTTTTCAAACGTCATTGATATAAAGCTTACTTCCACAAAAGAGAAAGAATATGTATGTAAGACCTTGCAGGGAGTTTTTATTGATCAATTAAATTGAAATGGGCACAATGGGGAACAAGTCTACCAAAAAACCCTATGATTAAGCCCATTAATACTTCCTTGTAAAGTACTCATAACTCTAATTGCATTTTTTCTCACACTGCTGTATATAAGGAGGATCATTAATACAATTTAAAACATCTAATAGGAGTGAACATTTGAAATTATTTTTCCTCTTTTCTCTGAAATAATGCATGTTTTCAGGCACTGAGGATTATAAATTCTCAGAATTAGAAAATCGGAATGTAGTTGTTAATTTTGCTTCTGTGTCTCTGAGAAATGCATTCAGCAATCCATACAATATTCCTGCATTCTTGTTCCTTCAACTTTACATAGGCATAAAATACTCCAAAATGAAACTGGTTGTTGAATGCAAGTACATTCAATTTTACCTGTTGAAAAGATGAAACACATGATGAAATATTAAAGAAGGCAAATGTGGTTTTTTATATGGTAGCTTTTGTGATCAAGATTTCTATGCAACTATATTTAGGATTCTCAAGTATAAATATAATTGAAATATCATCTGTGAATTAATTTTGGTAATAGACTACAGCAACATTACAGATAAGTATAGGACAGTGATGAAATACCTTTTTCAGTAGAATATTCAAAAGAAATGTCATTAAACAATTTACATGAGATGGCTTTTGGATAGGCTACCAGGGTTGACAGTTCTATAACAACTCTTCAGAAGAATGTCCTGTGATTTATTTTATTTTAAAATGTAAATCCTTCTATTTTGATTCAGCCACGTGTTGGCAGTGACAGAAATACTCTGGTTTTGAATACAAAGCTGAATCACTCAGTATAGTACCATCAATAGCCTCATTCTTTTTTTAAGTGTTAATCCAGGTGGGTAACTTTCATTTTGATATTTTAAGGTTAGAAGCTCTTACCTCATGTTCAAAAAATGCATCTTCCAGTGTCTTTTCTCCAGTGCCACTCCCTACACATTCAAACACAGCCTTGTACTCCTAAAAGCATAGACAAACAGCCAGTGGAAATAAGGTACTTTTTCAGTCTGTGAAGTGGAGATACCTTACATTACTTTATTAATTAATCTACGTTAAGTAATCTTTCTGTGTAGAAGACCTCATGTATAGATTACAGTTCACATAAATCAGAAGTTAAAAGCATATAGTCAGCAAAAGAAAGAAAAATCATATGTGCTCTTGTATTTCTTACTGTCATTTCCTACAACTGAACATAATTCCCTGAAGGCACTAAAAGAGACTTATTGTAGAACGACACATGACCTTGAACTCCTTTAGACAGAAAGCACTAAACTTCTTGTACAAATAGTATCCATCAGAGCTAGAGCTGTACGTGGAGCCAAAACCCTGAACTCTGTTCCTCACATCGCTGCTCATTTTATTTCCAGTAGTCAAATGGATTTGCTTTATCTGCATTAATGTTGTATCTAAATCCATTAGTCTGATATGTCATCCTGGAGTATTCTGCACAGATATATTTGACTTATCTTCTTATGTGTTATATTTCTGTGTAATTTGCTTCTCTGTTTATTTGGTTTGGTTTTCCTATAAAGTAGCAGTGCAGTATAGGACTAATCCAATGGTTCCCAAATTCATCTAGTTATCCTGCCATCTCATGAATACACTTGCTCTGTCTGACACGGTAACACATGCTTCAAACATTCTGCTTATGCACAGGAACAGATGTACATCTCCAGCTTTGTTTCTTCTCTGGAAAAAACACTAGACCGGATATCATTTTGTTTTGTGTACCTACTTAGAGGTACATTAAATATTATAGATTGTCAGAGTACCACAGTTAATTCATAGAGGAAGTGTTTCAGATCTTTAGTAACAGCACTAGTCACATCAATATTAACAACTTCATCTACTTCTTTGATTCAATCAGTGACTTAGAGAAAACTTTTCAGAAGGGCATTTTTATGGTACACTAGCAATAAATCAGGTCTGCACTCTTCTGTGACATGAATTGTTTGGTCAGCTAATTTCAAAATGTCTTATGCTTTTGCTCCAAAATCTTGGAGGCAGCAGCTGTAAAGTGAAACTCAATTTTGGGAGGGTTAATAAAGCAGAGTGAGTTTTGTTTACTAGAATGTGATTTGTGATTTATTTAAACATCACTGTAAGAGAAACTTTGTATTGCACTAAGGTAATGATATATCTTATATCTTCATAACAAAGGCCTTTGATTTCATATACATCTTTACTGGATCTTTTGCATTTTTGCTGATTTTTTTTCTCTCTCAAAAATAGTCTTTAAATACTCTTCAAAATTTTGCTTACATCAAGAGGTGTTAGATATTTGCATTTTGGCTTTTGTTAAAGAAATTAGATTACATACTGCATAGTAATCTGCAACACACTTCACTTGGTCGTAATCATCTGCATTGGCCAAGAGGTGTAAGCCTTCTGGATACAGTTTTCCACAGGTTGGATACAGCTTCTCTCGGTCATCTTTACTCAACTCCGTGCCAAAGGAATTAATGGTGATGATAAAGGCACGTCTATCTGCCTCAAACTTAATGTGCAAAACAAAGAATAAAGAGGTGTTATTAGAGATCTCATTGCAAATTAAGGTGGAGATATGATTGTTTTCAATAAGCTAAACTATGGAAACTTTCACTTCAGAGCATTAGAAACATACCTTATTTTATAAATTGTAAATCCTTATTTGCAAATACTTGTTAAATTTGAACTAGAAAAATCAGTGTTTTGCAAACACAGCTTTTATTCTGTGGTTTTTTGTACTGAAAATATCATCTCTGCTACCTTATTCCCCACTTAGTTACCCAGATATTGTCTGTAAACAATCTCCTCACACACCCTTCTGAAGTGATGAAATAATACTCTTATAAATAATAATAATAATACAGGAAAGGACCAAGAATAAATAGTACTGTTCAGGGGTAACTCAGAGTGCTGTTGAGAGTAAAGGTTGAATGGAAATTCAGGGGGTGGGGGGTGGGGGGGGTGGGATAAAAAAATTAAATTAAAAAAAAGCAGCTTCTGAATGCACATATTTAAAACAATCATTTCATAGGATGGAGGGGACTGTTTACTTGACAAGTTAAAGTTTTCAAGTGTTTCAAATAACAGTTAATTTTTAATGCATAGAATCAAAGGTTATCATTCTTTTGACAGGTTTAGATGAGTGGAGCATCTGTATTTTCCCTGCAGCAGTAGACTGAAAGTTGTTCTCATGTCTGTATCTCAGGTTGTTCTGTTGCACAAGGCAAAATTTCACTTGCCATTCTTACATATGAATTAAAAATGGAATAATAAGTAAAAATAATCTTAATTGTGTCTCATTTAAATCTGTTCTTCTGTTGTGAGATGTAAATTGAGTATGGTTTTATTTCTTCCCTTTATTACTTACTTGCATGTTGTAAGAACAACAGAGCCCTTGCTAATTGAAGGGATTACGCAGGAAAATCTTTCAAGTGAAGCATATACAGTCTACAAACATTTTAAGTAACTTGCAAAATTTCTTATGCTGGGAATTTTTGAACTGCTTTAAGTAGAAGGGTACTCTTTTCAATAATAAGACTGCAGTTACAACTCAGTTGTAGAACTTAAGTAGTTAGGCTTATATTCATAGATCCTACTGCTGTGTACTGGAACACACTGTAATAGGGACCCAGCTGCCCTCTGGCACTAACTTCAGCATAAAGAAAATGAGTAAACAATAGAGAATAATGAGAAGAAAATAAGTGTGCTTGAAAAGATTTCTAACTAATTAATAACAGGGCAAATTTCATTTGTCTTATTAAAATGAACAGGTATATCAGCCCTAGTGAAAATGTTTTTGAAGGACAAATGCTTTGTTTTTTTAAGTTGTTAAAGACATGTAGAACATAGCTGTTAGATTTATAATATTTTGTTGGGAAAAAAAAGCATGCTCAGATGCAATTACACCTAATGCTAGCAGTCTTGGGGCCTACTTCTGGTGGCTCCCAGTTTGAAAACTCTTGCAGGATTAGTGCCACCCATGCAGATCTCTCAATCCATCATATTATTGACACATGATGTTCTCCACAGTGAGTAAGGCCGTGAGGTAGTTACTTGGTGATGTGGGCCGTTTGTTTGCTGCAGGTAGAGGTAGATGATCATTTCCTAAGTGATTTAGTTTCCATGTGGAAAACTGAAGTAGTATGTCTGCTGCTTGAGAATTAGCACGGGGCCCTTAGGAGAGGCACAGCACAAGCTGCAGCACAGTCCCACAGTTTCATGCCAGAGTCAGGGTTAAACATGCAATGTTTGTTGTCCATGATGGAAGAGAAATTGTCAGCACTTATAATGTGGAAGGTTGGCAGCGTGACTGGTGGTCAAGGAGCTGGAGAGCTAAATAACTCAGCCTCATTCTGATAGGGTCAGGTTGGTAGTCTTACATATAAAATTACAGAATAAATAGCAAGTATTCTTTTGAATAATTAAACTTTGACTTCTTGTGAATTCAACCATTAGCATTCTGCTCTATGTGTGCCTTCAGATTATTAAAATGTTATAGAAAATGAAATCTTCTACAGAAAAGTTTATCCTTCTATCTATTAGATAGGGATTTTAAAGAAGCTTATGATAGAGCAAACTTTTACCACTGGTATAACGAGTTTTTGCAACATGCTTAAACTAATGTTGGTAAGTAATCTGCTCTCAGCATGAATTTCTAGCTAAAAATTAAATTTCTGAAAAATATTAATCAACTGTGGAGAATGTCACCTCTGCCAGCCAATCTCTTGAATTTTATTTTTCAGAAAAGAATGCTCAAAATACTTAATTGCTGGTAAATTGAACTTGATTAAGAATATTTTCTTTAGAATATAAATGGAAACATTGTGTCCTGTTTAAATAAAACATGAAATCACATTCCCTTTTAGGAAGTTGTTATGGAAGATGTGATTTAGGCTCATTCTTCCTTCAAGGGTAAGCACCCAGGGTTATTATCTCTCCCCTATAATGCAAACTTTTAGTGTGATGTCATCAGAGTTCGGTGAATTTTGTTCTGTTTCCAGGGTGTAAGTTTTGCTTATCCAAAAAAAAAAGACTCCTGGAAGCAAATGGGTGATCTGGCTATCAAACTCTGCAATGAATTGTCATAAACCACATGAAAAAAAAAAGAAAAAAAAAATGGAGCTGAATGCTTAGAAGTGAATTTTAGGAATTTCTACATCTTTTATTAAAATAAAAGATACAAAAATATCATTCATTATGCTGCAGGTATGCTTTGGCAGTGAGGATGTTACAAATTTTGTATGTCATGGAAAAAAGAAATACTAAACTTTTTGGAGTTGAGACAAAATTAAAACTGTTGGAATTTTTTGTATGACACTAGTTTCAAAGGTCACTCAACTCTTAACTTCAACTGTTAATTTTATTAGCAGATTAAACAAACATAACAGTGCTACGAACATTAAGGTTTACTGATTAGTAATTATACAGTAATGCCAGACCTTGGCTATCCCAAACTGAATTCTGAGCTAGGAGGTGTAAGAATAATCTTTTTTTAGGTTTTCTATATAGTACAGAAAAATGTTAAGGGGCAACAGTTTGAGTTTAGTGAACCATTTATTCTCTTCTGCTCTCTGTTATAGAAAAATATTAACTGAGGCTAACTCCTCCCTGGTAGAGGGCTAGCTGCTTCTCTAGTCAAGAAGTAAAAGTCATCCTTCAATGGTCTTCATTACATCTTAGAAAAGTGGGTTTTATTCAGAGCAGAAGCAAACAGTTGACATAACTGCAAATGGAGAGAGAAGGAACAGGAAAAATGAAGTAACCTAATTATGAAAACATTGTGGAGTGTTTTCATGTATGAAGACTGAATTTTCTTACCTTAAGAATAGGTCTCATTATTTCTGCTGTAGTACCACCTTGGTTTTCACAAAACTTAAAAAATGCCTCAAGGTAAGACTACATGAAAGAAGAGGAGAAATATTTCAAATGCTACTTAAGACCAAGATCAGCACAGCATGTAGTCATGAAGCTAATTTTTAAATACTTCCATTAATTTTGATAATTCTACTTATGAATTTAAATTCAAGTACATGCTTAATTATTTTGCTGGACAGAAAGTTGAAATATTTAAATGCAAATGTCTTCTTGTTATAATATGGGTTCAAATGTTTTTGAAAATTGTTACAGGACAAATATTATGGCTTTTTTGCTCTCTAAAGAAGGAAGTTCTGGAAATTCATTTAGCTTCCACTGCATAATAAGCAGATGGCTAAGGGAAACTCTGCATTTATAGTGTGGAGGAAGTGATTTGGGAATATGCCACAGCTGTTGGGCCAGCACTGTGAAGATACACAAACTAATCCCTACTGCTCTACCCTAAACCCTGGATTAAGACAGAACAGTGGACGAAGCTTCTGTAATACTAGTCTGCAGAGCTGTATAACAGTGTGCTGTAGCAATGCTAAAGATAATTTAAAAATGAAGAAAATAATAAAAAAACCTTAAGTAAAAAAAAATGTTAGCTAGACACAAAGCACTTGGACCTTTTCAGATCACATCTACCTTTCATAAATAAAAACAAATGTTAGCCAAAAGCCTGTGTAGGCTCACTTAGGAGCTAACAGTTCCATGGCGTTTGGTGGGTAACTGAGTTATTCATAAAAAAATGGATCTGGATATTCACCTGAAATCTAAAACATTTTCATTAGTGACATATTAAATTAGAATTTCGATGCAAACCTAAAATGAAAAAATACTGACAAACATTGGAATAGAAATGAAAGAAGCTGGATTTGATTCCTGGACTTGTCATCAACCAGGTGACCTTAGACAGCTTGCTTTATCTCACCATGCTTATGTTTCTCTAGCCATGAAACAGGGTTAATGATACTGACCTCCTTTTCCAAGATTCTTTGAAAAACCCCACATATTATTATTAGGTTGCAAGAACTTGCCTTGTACAGTTTGTTGCGCATTATTTCAATGTTCATTTCATCCAGGTCATTTTCAGACAAGCAGTCTTGAAAGAAAGCAGCTGAAAGCAGAGTTTATTACATTGCAGTATAAATCTACATGCTTATAATACAAATCTCTTGTCTATTGCCATTCACCAGTGTGTGAAGAAGGATCTGAGGTTTCTGTTGTACAAGAGTGATATAACAGGGAGGAAGAGAAATCCTCTTCATTTTCTCCTTATCCTTCTACTCCCTCCTTTTTAATGAGAATCTGCTGTGAGGGGAATCAATCAGTGCTGCAGCCAGAGTCCACATTTCCAGCAAGAATCAGATGGGAAATGCTAATGAAAGCCCTAATCTTCTCTGAAGTATATGGTTTGGGCATTAGGGAGATTTTCTAGGAACATGAAAGATAATTTGTGTCTTAAATCATGTAGGTATTCTGCCATTATTAAGAAGAATCCTCTTTCCTATTTTCCCTCTTCTTTTTTGGGTATGCCTGTAGTGGGGGAAAGGCAACAGGTTGCAACTAGTAAGGAGCACAAGCTTTCAGCTTCTCCCTGACCATCTGTCATGCCAGGTCCACTGCAGAACTGGCTAAAGAGCGAAGTTTTGAACAGGGAGGTAGAGGATGAAGTTCCTTTGTGCAGCTGGACCACTTAAAAATACTGTATTCATACCTGACTAAAGTATGCCAATCCCTCACTGTTCCTAAATGGTACCAGCTGGGCAGACAGACCAGTGCTGCGTGACACAGTGATGTCTCAAACAGTGGCAATGGAAGATGTGAGCCTGGCTGTGCTTTGTGGTTTTCTCCCTTCCTACTCTTCTAGCTTCCAGATTTTGGATGAAGAGCATTAGACAGGTGTAGCTCTGCCAGTTCCCTTTAGTATCTCTTTGTAGATCCATTGCTTGTGAATTTGTCCCATCTTTTTAAAGATCTGATCTCTCTCCTTTCCCAAACTTACTTAACAAAAAAAATTTCCAGAAATTTACTACCATCTGTATAAAAAGACTATTTTATTTTACCTGGTTTTAAGCTAGTTTTCTGCTGGAATTTGGTCTTGTAAAGGATTTGGTCAGCAACAGTTCATAGCTCACTGTGGACAAACCACTGCCCTCAGGACTTTGTATACACTGTTCTACCTCCCTTCAGTCTTGTCCTCTCCCAAAGTGAAGTCCAGCCTTTTTAGCCTGTCTGCACACAGCAGCACTATCCCCTGCTGCGTTTTAGCTGTACTGCTCTGTCCCTTCTCCTATTCCCTTGTACAGGGTGTGGGTGCCCCGGGCTGGCAACGGGGCTGCTGGGCCGCCTCTCTGAGGTGAAGCCGTGCAGGACACAGCCGGCTCCAGCTGATCCACCGCAGGGCACAGCTGATCCCCTCAGTCAAGCGGGTTTCATCTCTGGGAAAATATATTTAACAAATGGAAAAAAAAAATAATAAAAAAAAATGCAGGATGTAGAGAGGAGGAGGGGAATAAAAAAATTTGAGGAACAGCAGAGGGAGCACCAAGTTCAGAGAAGAAGGAGAAATGGCTCTGGAGCATGTACTCCCTGCTGCCTGTGGCAGACTTGCGGTGGAGCAGATAGATACTCCTGGCAGGAGCTGCAGTGGAGAACCCACACCAGAGCAGAGGATGAGTGTGCGGAGGAAGGGGCAGCAGAGAGAAACCGCTGCGTCTTGACCGTAAACTGCCCCTGTCCTGCTGCACTCAAGTGCCTTTCTGAAGGGACTGAGCATAACCTGCAGTGAGAACAAGGGGGAAAGGAGAGGCACCTGACATGAATGAATGGCAAAGGTGGGAGGAAAAGTGTTTTCCGTAAGCATGTAAATATTTCTTTCTTTTGTGTTTGTTTTCTAATCCCTAAATAATCTCATAATTAATCAGTAGTTAATTATACATGTATTAATCAACAACAAATCAAGTCAGTTTTCCCCAAGTTGAGTCTGCTTTGCCTGCAACAGTACTTGGTAGGTCATCTCAACCCATGAGCTCCTTTTTACCAGTTTTCTCTTCACATGGTGCCAGGCGCAGTGAGTGAGTGAGTAGCAGGGTGAGAGTTTGTCTTCTGTTTGGGGCCAGCCCACCATACCTTTGTGAGAAGCAGAACTCAAAAACACTTGCAGTGCTCAAGATGAGGGCACACATGGGTTCAAATATGTTCAAATCCATCCAGTTAATCTTATTCTCAGTATCCCTCCCAGCACTGACTCACAACTTGTTCATTTTTGTTCATGCTGACTGCTGCAGCACATTGAACAGAGTTTCATTCCAATTTCAGAATGCATTTCAGAATTCCCAACCCTTACTCTGTTTTGTGTTTAGATTTAGTTCTTCAAAATAGAGATTTTCTTTGTGTTTGTATCATGCTGAAATACCAAGATGGTATCTAGGTTCTACTATGACATCTAATATTTATTAATAACTGCTTCTTGATACTTAGTAAGGGATAGGCAAGATTTCAACTTACATTTTTTAATTATAGATGCAGATGTTGGAAAAATAAAAATCTTCAGGCTCTAAATCAGTGGGTACATTAGATATAGAGATATTCATCACACTTCTTGAGCAGAAAATTTTCTTTCTGTCTGCTACCCAAGGTTGATATAGAAGCTGTTAATAAATATTATTAGAAAATGTCCTGAACGCACTTCAGAAGTGCTTGATCCACACTTCATTCATGTTTTCTGTTCCTAAAACACAGCATATACAGTCGAAAACATGCTGCTCCATCTGAGATCTTCTTACGAATACAGGATGAGTTTTTTCAAGAAGTAAGAAAGAAGTGACTTAGTGTTCCTACCTAGTGGTGTGTCAACCAAAATCGCATTGAACAGCTCAGTGGGATTTGAGGCAATGCTGACCGCTTCCATTTGCTCAAAGCTCCCCAGTGGATGGCACTTGGGAACAAGTTCAGCTATGGGCCGCTGATGTAATGTGCCAGTTATTAAAAGAATTATGTTGTCAATCATATAGCTGTATCTGTATTTGAAAGAAAAAGAAATCTATCTTAACAATTAATTTGCCTTTGAAAAAGTACCAACCCAAGAGTTCTGAAAATTAGTAGTAATACTAAAGTCAGAAACAACCACAGTACTTTCAGGTTTGCCTGTTCACCCTGTATCGATATCTTATCCAAAACAAACAGAAGTTCTTAAATAGCAAGGAGGTAACACAGTACTAGTTTTAAACCACATGACTGGTTTCGAAAAGAGACACTTTTAAAGGATAAACTGAAACATGAATAATAACAGCTGTGAATTGCAGATTTGCAATAACAAGTGAGAGTGTGTAGTATCAAAAATTAAATCACCTGAGCTAGCAGCTTCTCTAGTTTGGGATTTTCTTATTTCATATAAACCATCTGGATGGAGAAGAAATGCAGAGTTCATGCAAATGAACCAGTCTGAAGGCTTTCCTCTCACTTAGCTTTAAACATCCTGCCATGAGGAAACTAAGGACGAGTTCTCAAAGATTTCTTCGTTATTGCTTGAAGTTTTCTTTTCAGTAGAATTTTTCTGTCAGGTTCTTACTAGTTTTACTGTCAGAGAGGCTGATAAGAGTTTTGTCAGCAGCCTAGAAATGGGAAAGCTATTCCCTTGGAACCCAAGGATGCCAGACTTCAGCTTGCCTTGTTGATTCAGAACACAGCTAGAGGCATATTTGGGTTAATATCATCTCACAAAAAACCTATGAGGGGGCTCAATCATCTGCTGAGATGTAGTTCAATGATTTAATAATTGCATTAAGTATCTTAAAATCATGTCTCCACTATTAAAAAAAAACAAAACAAAACAGTAGTGTGCAGAGTTTTTGCATACCCATGCACACATGTGTGTCAATCGGTGTGAGAAAAAAGGTGCCATAATTTTTGTATTTTCACTTTCGTTTCCCTGAAGCAAAATGTAAACACCATATACCTACAGGTCACAGCTGCCCTAGGGCAGCCTTTAAGATCCTGTTGAAATATTAGCCTGTTGATATATTAACTGGTCAGATACACTTGACCAAAAAAACCCGAAACAAAACAAAAGGAAAGAATAATGATACTTCATTTTGCTGTCAGAATAAAAATACCCCTTGAAACTAAGCTGAACAGCCTATTGTTCTTTGTATAATGTATTAAAAAGATAAGATTAATGGAAATGAACAGCTAAAATATCCTGCTGACATTTCACTAATCAATGTTGTTATACTGTTATAAAGCAGAAAGCTGTTTTTAAAGTTGTTGAAGCCATTCATTTACAAGTTTTATCTATTTATGGTTGTATTGATATCAGAACTTTCTCTTCATCTGGCATCAGACAGCACTTGTACTTTTGAAAAAAGCTACTTGGATCCAAGTATCTTGCAACACGCAGTGTGACGTTCTTCTGCTTTCGGTGTTCAACAGTATAAGAAGTATGGTGTATTATGTGTTGTATTTCCCCTTTAAAAAAAAAATCCAGGACTTGCCAGATGCGTAGGAATTATATCACTGCCCTGTACATCATGAAATTGCTAATCTTGCATGAGTCACTCCCACAAACTTAAATTTTGCAAGTTGTCTGACTTAAATTAAAAAAATTATTACCTCTTTTATCAATCTCTACCACTCCTTCTCCTACTGTACACAGAAAAAGTCTGCTTGTGTTCTTTAAAATATGTAGTTGCAAACACAACAGCTCTTTAGATATATTTTCAAAACTTACATTAGCAAATAAAGTATGCAAGTGTTGCAGTTCAAAGTAATTTTGCTATTTTTGAAGCTTAATAGAAATTCCAGTACGATGTATTTATATTATTCTAACTTCTAACTGTGCTTTTTTATTCAAGTCTGTGTGGTGTGGTAATAGTACTTACGTGATAAAATTCAGAAAAGTGGCAAGTGGTTCAAAAGCATGGTTTCTAAAGTAATGAAATTCTGTGAGTAGTTTCACTTTCAGTTTATCATCAATGGTGGAAATAGTGAGAGGGCCAGTTTCATTAGCCAAGAAGTTGCCATAGTCTGTAGTCTGTAGATGTAACTTCAGATCTGGATTTAGATTCAGGGAATATCATGAGAATAAATTGTCATTATATTGTCTACAAATCAAATAAAAAAACCCAACACATTTAAAATGTTTATTTCTAACATTGTATTTTAAGAGTATATACTCTTATAACGCTTATAACGTTGTATATTAAGCATCTGGTCATACCCTGTTGAAAAGTTTTTGGCATAGATTTAATAAAGAGTAAATGTATCTGGGTAACCTGTTCCAGTGTTTCAGCACCCTCATTGAAAAAATTTCTTCCTTATTATCTAGACTAAATTTCCCCTCTTTTAGTTTAAATTCATCACCCCTTGTCCTATCTCAACAGGACCTGTTAAGAAGTTTGTTTCCATCTTTCTTACAGGCTCCCTTAAAGTATTGCAAGGCCACATTAAGGTCTTCCTGGAGCCTTCTCCAGGCTGAGCAACTGCAGCTCTTTCAGCCTTTCCTCTATGGGAAAAGTATTTCATCCCTCTGATCATTTTTGTGGCCCTCCTCTGCAACCACTCTAACAGCAACAAGTCTTTCTTATGTTGGGGGCTTCAGGGCTGCACACTACTCCAGGTCATGTCTCACCAGAGTGGAGTAGAAGGGCACAATCACCTCCCCCAACCTGCTGGCCACACTTCTTTTGATGCAGCCCAGGATACAATATTGCAAAAACTTGAACAAAGCCTTAACCTGGTCTCTCAGCATGAAGCACATGGCTTCTTGTCCAACTCTTCACTTTGATAGTCCACTACCCTTAGTTTTCAGTTACACTGTTATTTCAGCCACCACATGCTGGAGTGTCCCAGCTCTGGCAAGTTAAGTGAACTGTTTCAGTGATGTTGATGTGAGCAGAGCTGGACTGCTTGTCCTTCTGTGACCTAGTCTTCCTTCTAGGGAGCAACAGTCTTTTCATCACACAAGGAAGTAAGGAAAGAATGAAGTGCTGAATTTAACAACTCCCATATTCTACTTCAAAGATAACAGGGTTCCTCTGGGGATCCCATGATGACATAGGGCCAAACGAGCAGCATGCCATGTTGCAGAGGTTTCAGCCAGCATCGCTGGTAGCTCCATGGAAATTATAATAATTCAAACAAGCCCAAAAGGATGTCTAAATTAAGCTGAAGGCCTCTTCTGCTCTCTGTGTGCCTGTTTATTGCGAGGTCACAGTAGTATTTTAAGTCAGATAGCATCTTCCTTTTTTTTCTTTCCTTCTCACTGTTATACTTAGGCTCTGATTATCAAGCAGATGTAAAACACTAACCTGCAGTTTTCCTTGTGGTTCTTCTGTGGTTTCCCCTCTAGAGATATCAAAACCACTTTGAAATTAAAAGATCTTTTTGATTCTATTTATGGGTTACTTAGGGTGGCTTTGATTTTGTTTCTGCTTGTTTGTTTTAGTGTATTTATAATATTTTTAACTGAGACCAGTTTTGTGGCGTGGTGCTATGCCACAGAATGGGGTAGATTTATTACCTTTTAATGTGAAGACATGAACTGAAGGCACTATTGGACAAGCACAATAGTATTACAGTATAAATACACATCCTAGATCTTTTATTTGGAAACAAAATGCAATGTATGCGTGAAGCTCCCCGTTCAACTTTAGAAGGGTCTGTGGTTTTAGTGCACTGTACACTTGTGGTGCTAGTTCAATATTAGAGCATCCTATATGTGCAGAAAGATAAGTGCATTTAGCCTCATGTACAGATCTAATACTTATTTTCATTATAAATAATACATTTGGTAGACAACTGGTGGGAATCTGTTAGCTGTCTAAAAGAAGTAGAAAATGTTACAATGGAGAAAGAGATGTTGCTGAATAGAGAAAAAAGGGAAGTGATAGTGGCTAGTAGATAAGTGATTGTAGGTGAGTTGATGAAAGCTGCTGCTTCTGTTGCTGAAATAATTGTGTGCTAAAGTTGGATAAACATGAGAAAGAAGAAGGTTCAAAAATAAAAAAGTCATTGTTCTTTCTACTGTAAAACTTACTTAGAAAGGGATTTGATCTCTCTATTGTGATCTGTCCGTATGTTGCATGCTCTTAATAATGTTGAAGTTATATATATCTCAGAAAAGTTTGAAAACTAATTCCCGGTTGAAAATAACTTTCCTGTGTCATGACTTAAAATTTAGGTATTTTTTCTTAACTATTCTTAACATGAGCAAGTATTCTTCTGGGAAGGATGAGGGAAATTCTTTTTTTCTTGCATGTTTTTAGAATATATTCAACCTGTATATTTTCATCTTATTCAGATGTAACTCGCATAAAGGGAGGTTTTTTCTTCACGGAGCCTTTGATGACATCATTTATTGAGCTTCTCTGCAGACACAAGTGGAATAAGAGGTTTAATCAGGTTTACTAATTCCATCATTCTGTCCCTTGTGTCTTTTATAGATGCTACAATGTCTATTAGCTTTTTCTGAAGTCTCTATATTCATGTAACAGGGCTTTTTATATAAACAATTAAATACAATATCAAGAGTGTCTATAGAGTCTTTAAGTTGCATAGATCACAACTGCTGGTACAAATAGGCTACAGAAACAGTTGATTTTGTCCAGCTGACATAAGGAATAGATTTCAGTTCTCAGAATAAGTGTAGACGTGTTCTCCGTGTCTAAACTGACATAGTATGAAATGGAGAACTGATACCACTCTCAAGCTCACTAGCAGACGCTTGGTGAGTTGAATAGTCCCTCAAGTCCATTGAATGTGCTGACAATCTCTTCTTTGACTACCAGAGGAACTTTATGTTGCTGACAGCTAAATACCTATATGTATCTATTTAAATTTAGTTGTTTTAATCTGCAAGATGTATGGCAAGCAGCCTTCCAGTCTTATGTTGTTATTATATTCATAGCTTAGACAGCCTCAGAACTTCGTTGTATATGGGAATCATCAGATTCTGAACTTCTCATTTCCCAAAATCCATTATTGCATACACAAAGCAACCAATGTTTAAAACAGAGTGACCTTATTATTTCTTCCTGTTCCTTTTTCAAATTAATGTAATATATTGCATGTTATAGAAATTATTTCAGTGCATAGTCATAGTTTTTATTTTGAAGTCAGGGAAAGGAACTTTGTTCCTTTATGTTCCTTTAAGAAAGGTAGGGGTTTTTTTCTGTTGCATTTTTTCCTGCTAAGTGTCTAGAGGTATGTCATATGATTCTTTGTACAAGTCTGTCTTCATCAGGCTGTGACCAGTCTTGGCCACAGAAAGCTGTTTTGGAAACTAGTGTGCATTCTCTTTATTACTGTGGCAAAGTCACCTTGAAAAAAAAGCAGTTGTGGTTTGGGTTTTTTTTCCTTTTTTAAACTTGAGAATAGTTCAGTTTTATCTTTGTGAAATCTTCTTTTCCTGGTAAGTAGAATGTATCCCACTGTCCTAAAACTCATGAAGTAATACTTAGTAAAATTCTATATTTTATAGAAAAAACTCAGAGCTAAATGTTAAGCTTTTAATAAGATTTTGGGAACTGTTTCATCCAGCTGAAATGATATGAAACTTCTATACCTGAACAGTTCTATAGCATGGTTAAAATCTGTGAGAAGGTTACCAATCTCCACAGGTACTCTATGGATGAGATATCCAAACCTTATCAGCAAAGTAGAAAATCCCATCATTGGGATTGCTTCACAAATGACAGTTGGTAAAACCCTGGGGTGATTTAAATGGAAAGCTATTAACTCAAATATGAGAGCAGTTCCTCAAAAGATATCAGAGTCATCTCTGGTTTTTACGATAAAATCTCAATACTTCAGTCTTTTGCCTTCCCTTCTTTCAACGTCTAAGCAACAGTATTTCTTCCTGAATAAAATAAACCAGCAGACTTACCTTCTAGTGTCTCGCACTGTGCTAAATTGACATAGTCTGCACTTGTCAAGATCCCAGCTTTGAACCCTCGAACCAGACCCTCCAAGTAGCCATGGTCCACATTGAAGTTAAACTCTGAGTATCCAGGCATGGAGAAAAGGAGATTTAATCTCTCTGCTGGATACTTGATGGTACTGAATATCTGCCACCAACTGATTTCCTCCTCTTTGAAAGGAGTGACAAATAGTCACTGCTTTCTTCCGTGACTATGATTGTGTTTTACCAACTGGTTTCTTCCTGTTTCTTGCTACTAGTGTAGTTCCAGTATAGTTGATGCTTACACAACAGCCAGTCAACAAATAAAACTCCCTCATGTCAGAGTCAAAAATGAACCTATTACTGTTGAAAGAGAAGCCAAAAAGGAAATGTAAGATTTAACCGTCACTTACAAGGATGCTCGGTACTGATTGGAGAATGAGAAAGCATATTACAAATCTTGATAACATTTGTGTATTTCTTAATTTCATTTTAAACAGGAAGTTATTGTGAATATCTACTGAAACAATGTCTCTGCAGTAAATGGTGAGAGGTAGTATAGAACATAACTTAGTCAAGGAACTTTGATTTTGTTTTAGTGCCTCTCTATACCTTTTGTCTATTAACATTTTTGATTGCTGGAAATTTCTACTCTTCACCTCTGTCAATATATGTATATGAATTACAAGATCCCTCTAATAATTACAGTGAACATTAGATCATGCCCATAGGCAACAGGTCCTTCAAGGGTTTGACTTTCATTAGCCTTTAAAGTGAGTTACATCATTTGCCAGATTTAGCTCCAAGAATCACAGAATCAGAATCATAGAATGTCTTTGGTTGGGAGACACCTTCAAGACCATCTAGTCCATTCTTCAACCCAACACTGCAAGCTCACAACTAAACCATGTCCCTAACCACCAGGTCCACACACCATTTAAATGCCTTTAGGAAAGGCGACTCCACCACTGCCCTGGCCAGACCATTCCAATGTTTGATAACCCTTTCAGTGAAGAAATGTTTCCTAATATCCAACCTAAACCTCCACTGGTGCAGCTTGCATCCATTCCCTCTGGTCCTGTCACAGATCACCAGGGAGACAAGGCTGTCTCCCTCCTCACTCCAACCTCCTTTCAGGTAGTTGTAGAGAGCAAGAACAGTAAGAAGGCCTTAGCCTTCCTTGTTGCATCCCTATATACTCTGGCAATGTTCCTATATTCTTCCTGAGTGGCCAGTACTCATAAATATCTAAAAGGTGGGTGTCAGGAGGATGGGGCCAGTCTCTTTTCAGTGGTGACCAGTGATAGGATAAGGTGCAATGGGCAGAAACTTGAAGACAAGAACTTCCGTCTAAACATAGGGAAAGAATTCTTTACCTGTGAAGGTGACAGGGCACTGGAACAGGCTGCTCAGAGAGGTGGTGGAGTCTGCTTCTCTGGAGACTCAAAACCCGCCTGTATCTGTTCCTGTGCAACCTGCTTTAGCAGGGAGATTGGAGTATGTGATCTTCAGAGGTACCTTCCAACCTCTACCATTCTGTGATTCTGTGAGTATCCAGAACTTACATTAAAACTAGTTTGTCCAAGTTCCAATGAAAATACTCTGGTTATATTCACTCAGATGTGGAAATAACTCATACTTTTCCTCTTACAAAATAAAGATTATAAAAATAGGAATCTTGATTTCAGTAATGCAAATTTAAAGCCTTCTCAGACTTCCTGATTATGATTCAGTTTAAACTGAAAACTGCTAAATCTATCAGTGACTTTTATACTGAACTGTTAAGTGTGCTGCTTTTCAAATTCAGGTACCCAAAGCTGACTATTCAAAGTGGCTATGCTTCCAGAACCAACACAAAAAGTCTTTTTCTTCCTAAATTCACTAGTGTATGCAACACACATCTGTAGGCTTTGCTGGAAGGATAAGTCTTACAGCACACTAGGTGATATATAGATATGTAGTTACCTGGAGCTCAGGAACGTTGCAGTGAGGTGTCTGAAGCATGATTGGAGGGTTAACATGGTAATGGAAATGGTAACGGCTGTCTGCCATCTGCATCTCAATGCTTAGACTCAGTTTTCAGTGCTTTGGACATGTTTGGTGTATTGTGTCATCTGAAGACATGCAGCTTGGCTTTTCTATTGACTCCTTGTGCTGAAATGTGGCTGCAGTGAGAGCTGTGAGTTGGCAGCCACAGGGACAAGGCTGTGACAATGAGACCTTCTCTCCTATCCCTGGAGCTGAGAGACATGACAGCTTGGTACTCACTAGGTGATTCCTATCTATACCGCCTTGCTCTTGGCACAGCAGGACCTTGCAGGCCATAAAATGAGGCATGAGGTGCCTGGGTGTTTGCTGGCCAAGCAGCTACCTGCTGTGCCCCTAGGAAGGTCACTATCTAGCTGGCTTCTTTCTTGGCCAGGAGCCTCCAATGGGCAAGAAGTGGCCATGAGCCACCTGGCAGGACAGGCTGAGCCAGGGGAGTAATACTACTGCACCTTGAGGGTCAAATTAAAATTGACTGGTTATTACCATGCCTGTAACCAACTACAAGGGAATAATGACAGCATTTAGACATTCAAAATAATGGCATATTCAGATATGTGAACTGTAATTAGCTGAGAGTTCAAATGGTGCTTAGACTATTGGTGTTTACTCCTTGAAAATTAAGCTTACAGTTTCAAGTCAGTCAGTTCTTAGCATTGCAGTTAACCCAGCTAAAGAAGAGTGAGACAGATTAGGTCTCTTAGACAATAGAAAATAAAATGGCTCCCTCCTCCAGATAAACAATTTGGTTTCGTCTCTTGAATCTGCATGCCAGTAGTACTCAGAACTTCCCTGTGCAAGAAGTTGTTGGAAGTTTGTTGGCGATGTTTCAGCAGCCAGGGAGATTTTTCATGATACATGACCACTTTCCGTGCTTACTTATTGACACACAAAGATAACCACTTGATAACTTCAACCTCCTTTTTTTGTTGTTGTTTTTGTCATCATTGTTCTGGTGTGTTTCACTTGACAGCCTCTGATATTTTTTCAAGGAAAAGAGGAGAGGTAATAATACAAGGGACTTATCATTGTGTACATTAAGAGTAATGTTTGTTTTTCACCCGCATATCTCTGAAGTGTGTGTTACATAAACAAGTAACATCTCACAGCAGCTGTATTCAGGCCTCCCCGAGCTACAATCACAGCATATCAGAGTGTGGCACATACCCAACTGGTGTCAGTCTAAGGTTATACTGCTGATGAGCTTCCAAAACTTCAGATGGCAGAGCCAGTACACAAATGGCTTAGCAATAGATCCTAAATATAGTAAGGTGTGGGATCATGTGAATACTGCCTGGCAAGTGCAAATGCCATCATGGGGGATCCTCCAGTGAGAAAGTGCTACCATGAGATCCATAAATACTATTGGGAACATCACTTGAAGTATAAATCACTCAGAAGGTTGTTTCATGAAATCTGTAATTTTGAATGATTTCAGGAAATTGCAAAATATTGAGTGACTTTGTTAAGGAAAAAGGTGTCAGATTATATGATCCTGGTTAATAGACTGCATTCAACACCATCAGAAAATGCTCAGTTCTCTGATTTTTGTTACAAGAAAAACTGATGGAAGGAGACAGCTTTAGCAGCAATTTAGACATGATACATAGAATTAAGTAAAGCACTAGATTTTTATATATAAATGTATATTTTCGGTATCTCTTGCTGTAATCTATCAAGATCTTCAATGTGCGTTGTTCTAATTTCTTATAATGAGTGTCTAGTACCATATGATTTCTTGAACATTTTGTAGTAGGCAAGTTTTTATTAAAAAAATGTAATTCTTTGTATTAATAAATATATTTATGTAGAGCTTTGAATTGACTTTAACAAATACCATGTGAGAAAATATGATACACTTGCCTGTTAAATCTATGGAGTGCAAAGGCTGAGATATTTTTTAAATAATTTTTTAACAATAGGCTAAACAAATACAGATAGTGTATTTGGGAGGATAAGTTAATTCAGGTTAAGCAGAATTAGCAACACAAAACTTTTCAGATCTAAGAGCAGAATTGAACCTTTGATACTGAGTTTTTGAAAAAATGTGAAACATATTCATATATTATTTAACCACAAGAGGTCATCATAACACTACTGTAAAACACCTTTCTTCAGGGTTGTTTTTTTTCCACCTCCACTGGAAGAAATCCATAAATAATAAAATTGAAAAGAAAAATGAAAAGACATGTATGACAAAGGCAAGGCACAGCCTTGAAAATAAAAGTCATCCTTATGGAAATTTCTCAAAGACAGATCTGTTCA
>WUAM01000287.1:81285699-81302806 GCA_024336885.1 Actenoides hombroni | reverse complement strand
GATGGGGCTTCCACCACCTCTCTGGGCAACCTGTTCCAGTGTCTCACCACCCTCATGGTGAAGAAATGCTTCCTAATGTCTAACCTGAATCGACCTATCTCTAGCTTTAATCCATTCCCTCTAGTTCTATCACTGCCCGACTGCCGAAAAAGTCCCTCACCAGCTTTCTTGTAGGTCCCTTTCAGATACTGGAAGGCCACAATAAGATCTCCCTGGAGCCTTCTCTTTTCCAGACTGAACAAGCCCAACTCTCTCAGTCTGTCCTCATAGGAGAGGTGCTCCAGCCCTCTCATCATCCTTGTGGCCCTTCTGGCTGCTTTTCCTGCCAGAAGTGTTTTATCTTGCTCAGAATTTTTCTGACATCTCCTCAGCATGGTGTGTGAAACTTGTGAAGCAAGCCAGAGGCTACATGAACCTCCTTTACAGGCCAGCTATGCCTTATGTGTCACCTGTTAAGGCTACGGGTCCTGTAGTGTAGTGTATTCTGGTGATGTCTGCTAAGTATCCAAATTAAAAAAAAAAACAACAAAACCCTAAACCTTCTTTTTTTTTTCTCATACACTTTAAAGAGTAAGATTACAGAGAATGAATGTGTCTTTTACATGAGTATGAGATCCACAGTTAGCAAATAATAACATTGTAGTCTATGCAAACTGTAATTCTTTACACCTCAAATGACTCTTTTAAGAAGAATCATCCAAGGCTCCCTTCACAGTCAGAGAAGAGAGGAAGCCTCCAGAGGGATTCATACTGTATGAAGACTGAATTCTTCCTTCTGCTTCCTTCTCAGTAGCTGGAGACAGGGCAATTACAAAATAGCCTTCAAAAGTAATAGAAAGGTCTCGAAACCAGGAAAATTCTGACTCTCCTCTTGTTCTAAATCTTATGAATTAATCTGTTGCAGAGGAAAACTAAATCAAACTAAAAGGATTTTTAAAATTCTGATACTTCAGTGGTAATCACTACAGACAAATGGAAACATAACTGAATCCACAGAATATCCTGAGGCTAAAGTATATTAGAAAGATCTTATTTTGCTGAATAGTAATACCACTTAGTTATTAATTAACAGTTTATGTACTGCTTATAAAAAATAAAAGCACTTTGAATTCAAGCCTTTGACATCTAAACGTAAGTCTGATGTGAAATACAATTTTCTGCACCAAGTTCTTTACTACTCTATTTCTAAACTATGCTACTTTGCTCAGCAATGCAGTACCCTCTCATCAGTAATCTGGAAATAAATAAGATGTAGTACTTACAGATGTGCCCCAAATGTGCCCATACACCTTTTTTCATTGTTTAGTTGCATATTCATGCAACAGTCAGTACACAAAGCAAGCTTTTGGAGCATTTAGGTTATTTTGAATTAGATTTTTGTTAGAATTTTTTTTATATTTTAGAGCATTTCAATTACATTTGATCTTCTTTGAATGAAGTAGGCATGATTGCAAAGCTATAATTACAAAAAGGCATATTTCCATTAAAAATAATTACAATGCAAACAAAAAATGTATATGACTATTTATGAGACATCATATCTCATAGAGATAGTATTTATGGTTTGTTTGAATGGTTAAGAAAGAAGCAATAAACTGCAAGAAGAGTATTTAAAGCCACAAAAACAACACATCAACCCACCACACGGCATTCCTGTGCAAAGCAAATTGGTCTTTTCTCATTTTTGTTTACAACCAGCTCTTCATAGACTAAACTCCAGTAAGTTGTGGAGTTTCTGATGTCCTCTCTATATATACAAGCAGTGCATTCACTATAAACACAGTGAGGGAGGTAGGAAATAGAACCCAACAATAAGATCCTGAAAAACTGACCCCTCACATGAAGAGCTGGTTGATAAAGAAAACTGGTCGGGGTGACAAAAGGTAAGAGAATCTTACAGCACTAATGATTTAAGGAATAAAATATCAGCTTACTCATTCTGATTTCTGCAATACTGAAGCCTACAAAAATTTAGTTTTCAACCAGAAACAGAATCTCATTTAGAAGTGAATTCTGTAGGAAACATTTTCTGTTTGAATATGTAATTGATAAGTTGCCCACAGTACTAAACAGAATCAGTTTGGTTTTAAATTCAGTTTCACTGTTTACAAAGCTTCCAGACTGTTCCCTATAAACTACTAAAGCTGTTTTATATTCTGCAACTTTCTACAACACAAGTTTTACAAGAGTTAAACACACATTAATATGACTTTAAATCTTTCTAAAATGTAGCAATTTGGAAAGACATAAATAATATAATTTCAACTTAATTTTCCAATATGTAGGCAAATAAAAATAAACTCTTTGATACAGGTCACCAAATATCTACTGTTTCTGTCCGATAAACATATACTTTAGCATGTTGTACTTCCAGGTTTAGGAGTTAGGTGGCCATTTAAGGCCACGTTCCAACTGTAAGAGATAAAAAATAGTGTTACAAATAACTTGCTAAATAATCAAAATTTCACCAGTGTCACACTATTCACAAATAAGCAATAGTTACTCTAACAACAAGAGCCTTTAATTCAAAGGAAGATCTGATTTTTTAGATTTAAATGAGGTAGAAGTAATAAAAGAACTATACAGAGGAAGCAAGTTTTCTAACATATTGCAATTTGGATTACTTATTTGTGACAGCAAAAAAACATATTTATTAGGAAACATAGTAGATAAATAAAGCATCAAAAACAGTGTGTCCAGCAGGAGTAAGGAAATGATCATTCCCCTGTACTCAGCACTGGTGAGGCTATAGTTTATGTTCAGTTTTGGGCACCAAGGTATAAGAAAGACATTGAGGTGCTGGAGAGGGTCCTGAGAAGGGCAAAGAAGGTGGTGAGCTGTCTGGAGAGCATGTTTTATGAGAAGCAGCTAAGGGAACTGGGATAGTTTAGTCTGGAGAAGAGGAGGCTGAGGGGAGATGTTATTGCTCTCTACAACTACCTGAAAGGAGGTTGTAGAGGGGTGAGTGTAGGTCTCTCCTCCCAGGTAACTAATAATAGGGTGAGAGGAATTGAGCTTAAGTAGTGCCAGGGTAGGTTTACATTGGATCCTAGGAAAAATTTCTATACTGAAAGAGTGGTGGAGCATTAGAACATGCTGCCAAGGGAAGAAGTGGAGTCGCCATCCCTGGAGGTGTTCAAAAAACGTGTTGGTGTGGCACTTTAGGACAGTTTAGTGGTCATAGTAGTGTCGGGTTGATGGTTGGACTTGATAATCATAGAGGTTTTTTCCAACCTCAGCTCAGCAAATTGGATGTATACATTTGCTTTAGGTCTTACCCTCAACAAATTATAATTGCTTATAAATACATTATTTTGTTAACTGCACTGTTTTTAATATCCAAGATATTTTTAAACCATAATAATTTATTCCATAATGTAGCTCAAAATGTATTCATCCAGACTCAACTGATATTCTTCAATTCTATTAAGAGAGAATTGCTAAAAAATCTTTTGTTTGCCTGTCATGTATGAAGATTTTTTGCATCGTTTGTGTTTTGTCATCTGAGATAAAATGCCTAAATCATACCTTTCATAGTAGCTTTTCAGTTTAAGCATCACTTGCTCTTGGAATTAACCTTAAACATGCTGGACACATAAGGAAGTAAATTTGTTAATATATGATTCACATTTAAAGCTTATTGAAACATTATATATATTACATATAGATACATACACAGACAGAAATATACTTAGCAAACTGAGAAGATCTTTTCTGGTAACCATCCTCCTCAAAGTTTAGAATTATAAGAAATGTCCTCTTTCAGCTTGATTTTTTCCATGTACTGTAGCAAAGAAAATAGACTTTCTTGCCTTTTGAAATCCCAGTGGTTACTTTGATTTAAAAGACTTAAAGATTGAATTAAGTAACACAGATTGAATAAAAGATGATTTATTTGTTGATGTTTACTTGAAATTTGTTGATATGATTTTTATACTTTTGAGTCATTTATATCTTTAGCTGCTGAGCTTGTGGTTTTATGCAATAGCAATAGCAGAAAAAGATCAAAATAGCAAAGAAATAGGAATTAGATTAATTCAGTGATCACTCATCCTGGAGGACATCTTGTAACAATCAGTGTAACATAACAAATGTAACAAATGGCACAAAAGATCTAGAGATGTCTCCATAAATGTCATGATGTAATACAAAAATCCACTGGAATTTTTTGTTATCTTACTTAAAAATTAAATAGGCTTCTTTATACAGGGTGCTCCAATTTTTCCTAGAATTCATCTAACAACTTTTGTTGATAATATTGCTATAAAGCTGAACTGAAATAATTTTATGAGGTAAAAGTTCATAGCCAGCAAATTTCACCCTATGTGATAGGCAGTTTAAGAATCACTTAAGTGCACTTAAGTAACCCTTCTTTTTTTTTAAGTAATAGGTATAGGAAAGATGGAAAAAGAGTAATCTGAAAAAATAATACTTCAGTTATAAATTTCATAGGATATATCAGTTACTGATCTATCAGTTACTGCCTGGCTTATTTCTCAAAGTATCCAAAAATGTTAAAAAATTCAAAACTTTTTATTTTATGACATGAGTTTCATATTTTATATTTTAGATTTCTCACGTATCTAAATTTTTAATTCTAAACAACTATGCCATCTGTTATTATTTTTATATTATTGTCCAATCAAGCTACATCTACATCATTAAGTAATAAGGACCCATAGGAACAGAGTAAAAGGGTTGTCATTGAGGTCTCATTATCCATAGCACAGCAGGGTATGCTTCTTACTTCAAGCTAGTTCTAGTTTAATCCCATGGACTGAATCTTGCTGGTAGATAAGAGTACATGAGGTAAAATTCTGAATCACATCTTCATGTAATTTCACCAAAAAGGAAAATAATTTATGTGCTCCAAGCCTATTCTGTGATATGAATAAAACCAGATAATATCTGGCATTGTTCTGATGATCAGGGGATTTGTTTTGAAAATACATTCCTGATTCTAACTAAAATGCTATGTAAAGAAACTCTCAGGAGTCAGTACTGAATAAAACTATTTAGTGAAGAAATTTTATAAGTTGTCTCTTAATGTTTTTCTATGTTGAAAATGGAAAATGTTGAAAATTTTCTGCACTTTAATTCCTATCCTATATTTTTAATTATATTTTTTCCCTTTAATTGCAGTTGATTACGATATCAAAGATCTTTACTAGGATATCATGAATTTCTTGGCAAACGTTTTGCTGACTTTCTTCAGATGCTAAGGCAGGAATTAATTGGATGGTTTTATGCTACGCAGGTAAATATTTTCAGTAGTAAAGCATTGTATATCATTTCCTGAGATTACTGTATGTGATTTAATCTGTAGGTGCAACTTCGTCTCACTTGTATCTTAGCTCTGTAATAAGACAGCAAAGACAGGACAAGATGACCACAGTTACAATAGGAGCAAAGGAGTAAAAGATATCCAGTACCAAAAGAACCATCAGGAGAAATTTAATGAGCAAATTGTATAGATAAAACTTTCAAGGCACATTTTGTGAAGTTAATATAACCATGGAGGAGGCTGGAAAGGAGGCTCCAGAAGAACTGAAGGAATGGCTGTTAAGAAGCAAACATAATCTTTGATAATGCTCTGGAAGAAACCATAGACAGTTTCCAGAGTAATCCAGTGTTCTCTATTATAACCAGTGAAACTATTGTTGCCATGAATCCAAAACATGACTGAATTACCCAGGTTAGCTTATAATTACTTTAAAAAATGAAAGTACACAATAATTTCCATGGCTTCCCTTCCTAAACATGGTTTCTCAGCTTTAATTTCCTATTAATTCAAAGTGGATTACAAGAAAATAAAACAGAAAACCCTGCAATTACTAATTTTGTCCTCTTAAAATAAAAATACTAGCTTAATATACTTTACTGGAAGTTGCCTGATTTTGAAAAAAAGAAAATCAATACTGAAGTTCAAGGAAATAAGTGGACGAAGTTCAAGGAAATAAGAGGACCTTTTGGTGAAGCCAATGGTTAGGTGTATAAATACAGATAAACTTCTGTGTGTTCCAGACAAATCTAGAAAAAAATGTTCATTCTTACAAGCAGGCAAAAAGATTAGATTAACATATTTTAATGTAAATAACACAGAGATCATGATATGATGGTTTACTTAGCATGCCAGATCAAGTTGTAAATATTTCCTTGAAAAATATGAACTGTCTGCTTTCTTCCTGTGCATTGAAAATTTCTGATATAATTGCTTCTGGCCAGGCAAGTGAGAAGAAACTATCAACATCAAATTGAACTAGACTTCTTTTGATGATTAAAAGCTTTTAGTATTTTTTTTCTCTTTTTGTAAAATATCCCTCTTAATTAGACAGAACCATATCTGAACTTTTAGGTCATATATAGGGAATCACATTTTTTGAATAAATGAAAAGCAACCATTGAGTTGGAACTAGATTTTTTGTAGATTTTCTTACATCTCTGTCCTGTTCAGGAAGTATAATCACAGTAATTTATGTAATTGGATTATTTATATTGTTTCTGTATCATCTTCTGTCTAATAATAGATAATTTCTCACCTTTTCTCTCCCTGAGGTCACTGATTAAATCTCTTTCCTTCAGAACAAGTCTATCTTCAGGAAACCTGTAAGAACTTTACATCTTTAAGATAACAATTCCTCAGCCCAATGTGGCTCAAAGGTCACCACTCCCTCTTTAAGTGAAGACAGGTGCTGATGCAGACGGTGTGGCCCATAGGTCTTGCTTTCATGGGGAAACAGTAAAAAAAAAAAAAAAAAAAACTTTTTTTTTTTTATTATGAACTTCAACCTGCACACAAACATAGAAATATACTGTCCACTCGTTTAATTTTCTCAGCTTGCAACTTAAGTGTTTTATTAGCATAGGCACAAATAGGAATGGTCTAATACTCTGTTCAGGGTATTTGTGTATTAGCAGCTTGAAATATGGAAATCATATTGGGGGGAGCTGGAGGGAATTCAGTTAAATATTTCAACTTACAGGTACTGTCTTGTACCATACTGCTGCAACCTAAAATTCCAAATCGTATTTCAGTAGTGCAATGAAATCCTCAGAAACATCACTAAAGGTTGTGTTTTGTTGTCTAACTTACTGGGATTGACTTTATCACAACTCAGAAATCATCTCTGATGTGTGGTATTGTAGTCTGTGCTATGTGAAAAAACAGAGCAGCCGTAATAACACGTGTGCGTAACTGTGCAAAACGGAAAATGCTCAATGTACTCACAGTTCAAAAAGTTCTCTGCAGTCAGAGTTGTAGTAATCTGAGAGGATAAAAGCCTTATCTAGGGCTTTCAGATTTTCTTTTTCTTTTTCTTTTTCTTTTTCTTTTTCTTTTTCTTTTTCTTTTTCTTTTTCTTTTTCTTTTTCTTTTTCTCTTCTTCTCCTTCCTTCCTATTTCAAGAGTGGAGATAATGACAGTCAGAGCAGCACTGCCTTTATGTAAGGCTACATTTCATCCCAGCTGGGTTTTAGCTTGCAAACCCATATTTTAGAAAGGAAAGGTTGCATACTAGGAAATAAGGCTTTCTACATGCTCCTTTCATTTTTAAAAATGACTATTAAATCTGTCAGTCCTGGAATAAGGGATTAAAGAGAAATTGCGTGGGCATATAGGGCTGTGTTGATTAGCAGTTCTTGTGAGTTCTGTCCATGGAGCAGGGACAACAGCATGGTCTAACCTTGACACAGAAGGATAGGGTACAGCGAGTCCAGTCATCAGCAATTTCAGTCTTAAGTATAGCTGCTGAGCCTTTAATCATTAACTGCTAATTATGGTTTTGCAATATGGTTATCAGCCCATGATAAGTGGAATAAATATCCACATTCACTTTTGTGAGTCACCACAGAGCCATCAGAAGTGAGCAACTTCTTATTGCCAGTGATCTGAAAAAGATCAAAGCATAGTCCTAGAAGGAAAAGAACATAAATCCTGTGATCCTTTCTCAAACTCAGTACCTTTGTATGGGTTTGAGATGCCTACAGTCACCTCTACTTTCTCAGTAGGTCCACTAGGCGGTTCTCCCCAGAGCAAAGACTGACCTCCAAAGCTAACACCCATGTGCTGCGCTTGAGAGGATTGATTTAGGTCAGCTGAGGAAAAAAGACTTTTACCTGTACACATATAAGTCAGATGGAGTCACCATCCCTGGTGGTGACTTTTAAATACCTGGAGGTATTTAAAAGACATGTAGAGGAGGTGCTTAGGGACATCGTTTTGTGATGGGATTGGCAGTGTTAGGCTAATGGTTGGACTCAGTGATCTTAAAAGTCTTTTCCAACCAAAACGATTCTATGATTCTATATTTTTAAGTCCGACTATGATCTTCAAATAGCTGTGAAAGGCAGACAAAGAAGTGTAGAGATCATGAAAAAGGAGACTATAACTTTTCAGTTCTTTGGAAGTGCATCTGACTTGCTCTGAGGGAAGCAGTGATGACTGAGCTATAGTTGGGGGTTTTTTGGAGCAGAGGTTCTCAGCTTCTTTTGTACCTGAAGACCCTTCTTCTGCCTAGTCAGGTTGTATACCAACACAAGCATCACACTTGCTGTGAGCAGCCTTCAGAGCCAGAGCGGCAGAACCAGCACTGAGGGGCTTGTTTTCCTCAAGCTGGGCTAAAAATGGTGAGTGGTGCAACCCCTCAACTGATCCAGAGTCCCTTGTGAGGGAAGCAGGGCCACGCAAAGGAGGAGCTGCAGCCACAGTGAGCGATATAAACACCTCAGGAGCAAACTCAAGCAAAGAAGCAAGGTGAGTCACCTGGGTGGGAGGAGATGCTGTGAGCAGTTGGTTGTGTGGGCAGCAACCTGGGCAAAACCAGTTGTTCAAAGAAATGTAGCAACCCAGACAGAAGTCCCATGTAAACATGCAGGTGTCCGGGTCTCTGACTGCAGGGAGTGCTGGAGCCTAGCACTCATAACGGATGGCAGTGAAGACAACACCTGTGTTTGGTGTGACCAGGTGAATGACCTGCTCAGCCTGGTGGCTGAACTGATGGAGAAGGTGGAAGGGCTGAGGAGTATCAGGGACTGCAAGAGAGAGATAGATTGGTGAACCGAGAACCTACAGTCCCTGAGGTGTAAGCAGCAAGGAGAGGATTCACAAGAAGCAAATGATTCTCTACCATCTTGTAGCCAGGTTAACAGAGGGGACCTAAGAAATGGGGGGAATGGAAGCTGGTCCATTCTGGGGGAGGCAAGTGAATCCCTTCCCAGCCTCCCATGCCTTCCCAGTTGACATTGCACAACAGGTATGGGGCTCTGGGAGTTGAGGACCAGTCAAAGGAAGATTCAGATGTGGATCCACCTGAGGAGTCACCCAGGCTAAGTCAGTCACCATCATGCATTAGGACTGCTTCAATTAAGAAAAAAAAGGAGAGTAATAGTAGTGGGTGATCCCCTTCTGAAGGGAACTGAAAGCCCCGTATGCCAACTGGATCCATCCCACAGAGAAGTCTGCTACCTTCTCAGGGCCCGGGTTAGAGATGTTACCAGGAACCTCTCTGGTCTGGTGTGGCCAGATGACTATTACCGACTGTTGGTAGGCGGTATCGATGAGGTCACAGAGAGAAGTTCAAAAGCAATTAAAAAGGACTTCAGGGCACTGGGGAGAATGCGTGAAGGCTTGGGAGCACAGGTGGTGTTCTCCTCCATCCCTCTCATGGAGGGGAGGGATACTGAATGAATAAGGAAAACCCACCTGATTAACAGGTGGCTTAGAGACTGGTGCCACAGACAGAACTTTGGTTTTTTTAATCATGGGGAAATTTTCATGGTGCCAGGTCTAGTGACAGATAGAATTCATCTTTCTAAAAGGGGGAAAAGTATCCTTGTGAGTGAGTTGGTGGGGCTCATAGAAAGGGCTTTAAGCTAGTTTTGAAAGGGGAAGGGGATAAAACCTGTCTTACTAGAGTTGAGCCTAATGGTGGCAGGCCAGTGTTGGGGGTGAAACCTACACAACTGACTCCTTTCCTGAACCGCCTGTACACCAAAGCACGCAGAATGGGGAATAAACAGGAGGAGCTGGAATTCTGTGTTCAGGCAAGGGGTTATGATCTTCTGGTGATCACAGAGATGTGGTGGGACAGCTCACATGACTGGAATGTGGTTATGGTTCTTTTTTAGGAAAGACGGGCAAACAAGGTGAGGTGGTGAAGTTGCTCTTTACACGAGAGAGCAAAACTAGAATGTATTGAGTTCTGTCCAGGAGAGGATGAGGGGTAAGTTGAGAGTTTGTGGATAAGAATTAAGGGGCAGGCTGGCATGTGTGATACTGTTGTGGGTGTCTATTACAGGCCACCTGATCAGGATGAGGAAGCTGATGATAGCAGCCTTGCAATCACAGGACCTGGATCTCATGTGGGATTTTAACTACCCAGATAATTGCTGGAAGGCCTACAAGGTCAGCCACTTACAGTCCAGGAGGCTCCTCCAGTGTATCGATGATAACTTCTCAGTGCAAAAGGTGAATGAGCCAACTAGAAGAGGAGCACTGCTGGATCTTATATCTCACTACCAAGCAGGGTCTGGTTGAAACAATGAAGGTTGAGGGCAGCCTTGGCTGCAGCAAACATGAGATGGTGGAGTTCAGGATCTTGTGTGGTAGGAACTGAATACCAAGTAGGATCACAAACCTGGACTTCAGCAGGGCCAGCTTGACCTTTTCAAGAGATTTCTAGGGGAAATCCCATGGGACGAGGTACTAGAAGGTAAAGGTGCCTAAGATAATTGGCTTATATCCAAGCACCACTTCTTCCAAGCTCAAGATCAGAGCATCCCAACAGGTAGGAAATCACGAAAGGGAGCCAGGAGACCCTCATGGTTAAACAGGGAACTGCTGGGCAAACTCAAGTGGAAGAAGAGGGTCTTTAGATCATGGAATGAGTGGATGGCCATTTGGGATGAATATAAGGCTGTTGTCAGAGGATGCAGGGAAGCAACCAGGAAAGCTAAGGCCTCCTTGAAGTTAAACCTTGCAAGGGAGGTGAAGGACAAAAAAAAAGGGCTTCTTCAAATACATTGCAGACAAAAGTAACACTAAGGGTAATGTAGGCCCACTGTTGAATGAGGCGGGTGCCTTGGTGACAGAGGATACAGAGAAAGTGGAGTTACTGAATGCCTTCTTTGCCTCTGTCTATACTGTTGGAGAGCATCCTCAGGAGCCCAAGACCACTGAGGCCCCAGAGGAAGTCAGGATAAAGGAGGAGACTTCCTTGGTTGATGAGGACTGGGTTAGGGATCAACTGAGCAATCTGGATATACATAAGTCCACGGGTCCTGAAGGGGTGCACCCGCGAGTGCTGAGAGAGCTGGCAGAAGTCATTGCCAGATCACTCTCCATCATCTTTAGTAAGTCGTGGAGAACAGGAGAGGTGCCTGAGGAGTGGGAAAAAAGAAAATGTCACTCCAGTCTTCAAAAAGGGCAAGAAGGAGGACATGGATAACTACAGACTGGTCAGCCTCACCTTCGTCCCCGGAAAGATAATGGAACAACTTAACCTTGGCACTGTCTCAGGCATACCAAGGACAAGGGAGTCATCAGGAGTAGTCAACATGGTTTTACCAAGGAGAAGTCATGTTTGACCAACCTGAGACATTCAAAATCCGCCTGCACACATTCCTATGTGACCTGCTCTAGGTGGTCCTGCTCTGGCAGGGGGGTTAGACTAGATCTTTCAAGGTCCCTTCCAACCCTTAACATTCCATGATTCTATGACAAACAGGAAGGTGTGATTACAACCAATCTCCTTGTAATCTGGAGAGAAGTGATTTCTGTTTGAATCAGTTTTTATTATTATTCAGAATATTTTGTATGTTGAATGACTTGTACAATGTTGTGGGTGTGAATGACTCCTTAAAAGCTTATATAGGAAATCCTTTTTTTGTCACAAATATCTTGCCTTGCAAAGAGCCAAATTATGGAGAAAAGACTTGTAGAAGAGTTGTCCGTTCGTTGCTCATAGGATTGCTGTGGATTCTTGTCTGAAATCTTTCCTTGTTCTCCCATATTTGTAAACTCAGACTCCTGACAAAACCAAGTAAACTGCAGGTAAAGAAGTACTCATGTTTATCTGGAAGGTTCTTGGTGATTCCCATCAGGAACTGTTCTGTGATGCAACTGCTGCAGTACTGGCAACAGTAAATAATGTCAATTTTAGTTTACTGAAATAGGATTATAGTCCTAAATCATGCAAGAACAGTTTGTGAGAAGAATAGAGCTGGCAGATGCCAAGGAGTACTCCCCCATGCAAAGTATTTGAACATCCAGAAGAAAGGGCTGAGGTCTACAGAAAGCCAAGGGTAGATAGTAAGGCCAAAGCTGTCTTCTGAGAGCTCAGAGGCTGGATTAAGAATGTGCTGAGGAGCTGAAACACCTGGGAGTAGAAAAACTGAATGAAAGTGTTGCTGTCATCTGCATGTCACCTGCTACAGAGACCAAAACCTCAGAGCTACTCATGGGGAGGGAGGGAGCAGGAGATAGTGCACAAAGTGGGATGGGAAAACACAGAAAGAAATTCAGTGCTGGATTATTAATTTGAACTGTAAATAGCACACATGGATTAACAAAGTGCTGAAATTTCCACAGCCCCTGTACTGATGATGGTAGGAACCAGTGCAGAGCCAATAAATGCTGTCCCTTTGGACTGAATGATAAGGAGGTTGCCTGCACCATAACCAAATGCACTCTCCCAAGGCACCGGGAAATCACTGGACCTCAATGAGAGGACAAACTGCTGCAGTGGTACATATTTGCACTACAGAGACACTGCTCCAGTTATGGATGGAATATTCTTATTTTCATGAATGTTCCTGTCATCCCATCAAATCACATGTGGCATGCATTCTTAGTTGATGACTGGCTTTTTCTATGTAATAATTTTTAAATGAAAATGTTGAGTGGTACAAACTAATGCAGATAATAGCAAAGCCTATATTCCAGCATTCACATGTTACAGCCTGCTTTAGGCTAAATACTTAAGTTTTTATTTAACTACTAAAAATTGCTATTAAAAGAATACAAGGTCTCAGTAGTAAGGTAAGTATCTATATTAGAAACTTGTCAATTCAACATGATTATGAAAATGAGACATAATTAGAAACCACTCTGAATGCTTTGTGGTGTTTTGTTTGTTTGGGGGAATTTATTTCTTTTTTACATTGTCATTTCTCTGCACTTTTATTGCAGTATTTATATTAAGTGCCTTACTTCCCTGTTACTTCCGGAAAGTTTCAGTCAGTGACATGGAAATGATACATTACTAGCTGCCTTTAAATGCTATGTTCCCCCCAAAAAAGTGAGAAAAAAAAAATATTCACAGGCTTTGTTGAGCTAAATCACAGTTTCTGGATCATGATGTAACACATAACATACATCACTAGTTTTGGAGTGAAATGCACCCATGCAGAACCTTTGCACTGCAGTCAACTGACTTTAGTGATAAACAGTAGATGGCAAGGTTTATTTTCTCACATTTTGACAGATGATCAAAAACGGATTTTGTAGCAGTAACTAAGGTCTGATTATTCCTGTGCCAGCTGAGATGCCTTAGAGCATTTGAGACATCAACAGTTGCAGTTGTGTCATGCAAGGTTTTCAAAAGCCACATGCCCTTCTGGAATGACAGCTGAAGACCAGGTGAAAAACCCTAGGGACATTTAATGAAAAAGGACTATCTTTGGGCAACTGAATTGTGCCCAGTGGTATAGTTACTGACATTATTGTGTATTTTTACTGTGGGAAAGTGGTATATATGCAAAGACATTCCCATGAATGTGAAGAAGATGGTGCAACCCTAATTGGGAATTCTGAATAGAGGTTGAAATGTGAAGATAACAACTCTAAAATCTATGTTGCAAGTAGAAAACTACATTTTGTTTGTCTTAAAGGGAGGAGAAAATCTTAAATTTACAATGCAGCAAATGCTGTTGTCTCTGTGCCTGGGTCTTTCTCTTTGGACACAGTAAATCCCGACGTCCCTTAGATTGGCATTTTACTATTTCATTTCACTGAGCTTGGGCAGATTCAGGGGAATGACTCTGCAGGCCCATGAGAGCTACTCCCACTGGGATGACATTTACTAGCGTGGCAGGTCTCCAAGGCTGCTCCCTGAGTAATGCAGAGAACAGGTGCTGTGTAATCTGATTCGGTTTAGCTGCAGTAAAAGCATTCATATAAAAGAGCAAACATGCTGAAAATCTATACTGTGGTTTACCTACTGGTTAACATGTTCATAGGCCCTATTGGGAAGCACCTGTTGTTTGAGAACATCCCAGACATAAAAGTAATGAAGGCCAGTGCTAGTGATTGCTGTTACCTTCGTAAGACTTTTTCTAACATAGGTGCTCCCAAAGTGTTCATCTATATGTATTTAACCTCACAGGGTATCTAACAACACAGATGGAAAAAACTAAATTGCTGGCATTTTACTCGGTCTTATTAATTTCCAGAGACTTTGTTTTTTTCCCTTGTGTTTTGTATAGAGGAAGAAGAATTATATCACATTTAAAATAAGCAAAGGGATTTTTACACTGCCACTAAATAACTAAATATTTGCTATGAGATATTAATGATAGATAAGGTAGATAAGGTTTTCTTATTTCAAAACATGCCTCTGTGTTTGGGAACAACTCAAATGGGCAATTAGGAAATACATGATGCTAGCTAAAAATGCATTTTTATCTACAGAAAAGGAATACAGATTTCTTACACAAATACAAATAAAATACAAAAATTGCTATAGTCAGTGAAAAATTAATCAGCTTAGTAGATAGAGCAATAGCTGATCTGGATACTTTTCTGTCTGGCTCTTGCTAGTCCGTGAATGACTGTTGTTTCACCTCTCTAATTCTAAATACAAAGAAAGATAAAAGTATGCTTTAAGATCATTGATGTATCAGAACTTAGTATTACAGCCATGGAAGAATTTAAGAAATGTATGTCTTATTATAAAACAAACTAAAAGGAAAGACTATGGTCTATCTTGAGGTCTCAGGCCTCAAGCACTTTTTGGAGACCCTGCTTGTTTGGATGCCAGCTCTGCACATCAGGAATTTTGGTGCCCTGTGGTGTAGTTGATAATCTGAGTAATGCATCTGAAGGAAGCCCAGATAGCTAAATGCTGCCCTTTATTTCTTTCTGAAGAAATATGTGGCTCAAAGATAGATTAGGAGCAGTGGAAGATGTATAAATAAGTCCTTCCTTGTCATAAACTACCCTAGCCATAATTATTTCCCAGGTTTTTTATTGTTCTTTGCCCCTTGTCTATATTTCTGTGGAAGTAAAATGTGATATGGGATGAGATGATCTATGATCATGGTATTCAAGATCCAGTCAGACACAAAAAAGATCAATAATATCTTTAACTGTCTTAAGTATACAAACCTCACTAGGTTAATGGATATAAACTGTATATTAACTATTTGGGTACATATTCAAACCAAACATACCAATACCAGTTTGTTATTAATGAAGAATATAATGTAAACCCTAGTTATCTAAAATATTTATATCACATGATGCCCATTGGCTCAACACTTTTAATGTAATTTTCTCCATAATACTCCTGTGAGATAGGGAAGTACTGTCAGAGAGCAATATCCAAGCTTTTAGAAAAGGCTTGGTGGACATCAGGCTATTGACATTACATTTCATTAGACTCAGAGTGGCATTCTAGCTATGGAGGCCCTACTTTTTTTCCATTGTTTCATCTTGTTCATCAAAGAAAATACAGATAATAATAGAGACTGATTCCAACCTATGGGGAGCTCTTTTTTGCTTAATATTGGTCTTTGGGTAATATTTTAGAATGAATGCAACCACTTAAGAATATACATTTTAAAATGTATGTGTGCTCTAACAAGAGAGGAAAAAAAACAACATTGTTTTGTGACATTAAGGGAGAAATTGATGTCCTACCCATGGCAGAGCAGTAGACTAGATGACCTTTAAAGGTCCCTTCTAACCCAAACCATTCTGTGATATGAGCATAATGTGATAGCTTGGAGCTGGTCTTCACTGTTACAACAAAACTAATATTGTAGTCAGTGGAATAAATGCTTTTTAGCATTCACAGGGTATAGATCCAGAGCAGTTACATTACTTTCCATGGAGGAAGAACAGCAGTACAATTTTGAGCAATAAATGATTAGGATTCATGACTGCCCTTTAAACAGGGCTTAGTGATCAATAAAGCTATTTCGTACCACTTGCCTCATGCTTTTGAAGAATTAAAACTCGTTTGAAAGAATGAATACAATTTACTGTCTGTTTTCTAAGGATTGCTGATCATGATTTAATTTGATCTACATCATAATAGGATTTTACTATAAGATTTGTTCCACTGAGACCATTTACTACAGTGGTTACTTCAATTAAATACCAGGAAATCTGTTCTAGAAAAATTGCCACATTGCAGCTAAGCAATATTGTTATTGTTGCTATTAATTATATTGTACCTTAGATTTCAATAACTCATTACAGATTACCAAAAGTCCATCTAAATCATAAAGGAGATTTTAGTTCTGCCATTTACTTAAAACATTTTGACAAAATAAAACAGTTCATATATTATTAGAGCCTATCCTTCTCCTTTTGGTGGCCACATTATATTTTACTTTTTAAGTTGCTTTCAGGATATTTATTATGTAGGCAAAGTAGACCAAATTTTACAGAACTTTAAATTGCTTTTTTCTTTAAATCATCTCTTTGGGAATACTTAGGATTTATACAGTCCATGACTTTCCCATTTCAGGGCAAGTAACTTCACTTGTTGGCAACACAATCATCAGTTGTACTATCTGTAATTTTCCTTTCTGAGCAGCATCCACCAGTGTCTTACACATTCTGATATAATTCTACTAAAATGTAGAAACTATGAGAGCAAACAAAACCTTCTCCATTGCATTTTATCCCTGCAAGTGTAACTATATGGTTAACACGTGGCTCAGAGACTGGTGCCACTGTTGGAATTTTGGGTTCTTTCATCATGGGGATGTTTATATGGTACCTGGTCTGCTGGCGACAGGTGGGGCAGGTGGGATGCACCTGTCCCAGAGGGGGAAAAGGATTTTGGGGCAGGAGTTAGCAGGGCTTATTGACAGGGCTTTA
>WUAM01000287.1:81260919-81285599 GCA_024336885.1 Actenoides hombroni | reverse complement strand
CACTGGTGAGGCCTCACCTTGAGTACTGTGTCCAGTTTTGGGCACCTCAGTACAAGAGAGGTATCTAGGTGCTGAAGCGGGTGCAGAGGAGGACAACGAAGCTGGTCGAGGGACTGGAGAACAGATCATATGAGGACTGTTTGAAGGAGCTGGGTCTGCTTAGTTTGAGGAAGAGGAGGCTGAGGGGTAGACCTTATTACTCTCTACTACTGCCTGAAAGGACATTGTAGAGAGGCTGGCGCTGGTCTCTTCTCGCAGGCAATTAGTGACAGAACCAGAGGGAGTGGCCTAAAGCTGAAACAAGGTAGGTTTAGATTAGACACTAGGAAAAAATTCTTCACGGGAAGAGTGGTGAGATATTGGAATAGGCTGCCCAGGGAGGTGCTTGAGTCACCATCCCTCGATGTGTTTAAACATCGCTTAGATGATGTGTTGGGGGATATGGTCTAGGGGTGAACTTGTAGAGTAGGGCTAATGGTTGGACATGATGATCCCAAGAGTCTTTTCCAACCTGAATGATTCTGTGATTCAGTGGGGCGGTGCTCTAGTATTAGAAAGTCTCTGAAGTGCCTATATACTAATGCATGCAGTTTGGGGAACAAACAGGATGAACTAGAGATCTGTGTGCTGTCTCAGGACTGTGACCTCATTGCAGTTATTGAGACGTGGGATAGCTCACGTGACTGGAACACTGTTATGGACAGCCATGTCCTTTTTAGGAAAGATAGTCCCACAAGGCGAGGTGGTGGAGCTGCCCTTTATGTGAGGGAGCAACTGGAATGTATTGAGCTCTCCCTGGGGGGCAATGAAGAGCGAGTTGAAAGCTTGTGGGTAAGGATTAAAGGAGAGACTAGTATAGGAGATGTTGTTTTGGGTGTTTACTACAGGCTGCTGGTCAGGATGATGAAACTGATGAGGCCTTCTCCAAGCAGCTGGAAGTTGCCTCACAATCACAGGCTCTGGTTGTTGTGGGAGACTTCAGTTACCCTGACATTTGCTGGGAAAGCTACACAGCCAGACACGTGCAGTCCAGTAGGTTCCTCCAGTGCATTGACAACAAATTCTCGATGCAGGTGCTAGAGGAGCTGACAAGGAGAGGAGTGCTGCAGGACCTTGTACTAATAAACAAAGAGGGACTGGTTGAGGATGTGAAAGTAGGGGGCACCCTTGGCTGCAGTGACCATGTGGAGTTCAGAATCACATGTGGCAGACATAGGCCCACAAGCAGGATTGCTACCCTGGACTTCAGAAGAGCTAACTTTGGCCTCTTCAAGGAACTGCTTGAAAAAGTTCTGTAGGACAGGGCTCTGGATAGTAAGGGGATCCAAGCAAGCTCGCTAATATTCAAGAGCCTTTTCCTCCAGGCTCAAGATCAGAGCATCCCGAAGAGTAAGAAATCAAGTAAGAAAGCTAGGAGTCCTGCATGGTTGGGCAGGGAGCTAATGAACAAACTTAAGTGGTAGAAGGAAGTATATAGAACATGGAAGGAGGGGCTGACCATGTGGGAAGAGTACGAAGAAGTTGTCAGACGATGCAGGGATGCAACAAGGAAAGCTAAGGCCTCCTTGTAACGAAACCTGTCGAGGGAAGTCAAGGACAACAAGAAAAGCTTTTTCAAGTATGTTGCAGGTAAAAGGAAGACTAGAGGAAACGTGGGCCCACTGCTGAATGAAGTGGGTACCCTGGTGACTGAGGACAGAGAGAACGTGGGGTTACTGAATGCCACCTTTGCTAAGGCCAGTCTTTACTGTTAAGGCCAGCTTGAAGGGGTTCCAGCCCTATAAGCCCACAGAGGAAGTCAGGAGGAAGGGAGATTTCATATCAGTTGAGGAGGATTGGGTTAGAGAGCAGTTAAGTAAACTGAACATTCATAAGTCTATTCATAAGGCCTGATGGGATGCACCCATGAGTGCTGAGGGAAATGGCAGAAGTCATTGCTAGGCTACTCTCCATAATCTTGAGAGGTCCTTGAGAACAGGAGAGGTGCCTAAGGACTGGAGGAAGGCCAATGTCATCCCAATCTTCAAAAAGGGCAAGAAGGAAGACCTGGGTAACTATAGGCTGGTCAGCTTCACCTCCATTCCTGGAAAGGAGATGGAACAGCTTGCTCTTGCCACCATCTCAAAGCGTATCAAGGAAAGAAGGCTTATCGCGACTAGTCAACATGGATTCAACAAAGGGAAGTCATGCTTGACTAGTCTGATAGCCTTTTATGATGGCACAAGTAGTTGGATAGATGAGGGGAGGGCAGTGGATGTGGTATATCTCGACTTCAGCAAAGCTTTCAATACTGTCTCCCATGATATCCTTGCAGCCAAGCTTAGGGAGTGTGGCTTGGATGGTTGTGTGGTGAGGTGGATTGGAAACTGGTTGAAGGACAGAGCCCAGAGAGTTGTGGTCAGTGGATCAGAGTCTAGTTAGAGGCCTATAGGTAGCAGTGTCCCCCAGGGGCCAGTCCTGGGTCCAATACTGTTCAATATATTCATCAATGACCTGGACAAAGGGATAAAGTGTACCCTCAGCAAGTTTGCTGATGATACAAAACTGGGAGGAGTGGCTGACAAGCCAGAAGGCTGTGCTGCCATCTAGCATGACCTGGACAGCCTGGAAAGCTGGGCAGGGAGAAATCTAATGAAGTCCAATAAGGGTAAGTGTAAAGTACTGCATCTGGGGAAAACCAACCCCATGTATCAGTACAGGTTGGGGGCTGCTCTGTTGGAGAGCAGCGCTGGGGAAAAAGATCTGGGAGTCATGGCGGACAAGAGGGTGGTCATGAGCAAGCAATGTGCCCTTGCAGCCAAGAAGGCCAATGGCATCCTGGGATGCATTAAGAAGAGCGTGGCCAGCAGGTCGAGGGAGGTTATCCTCCCCCTCTACTCTGCATTGGTGAGGCCCCACCTGGAGTATTGTATCCAGTTCTGGGCACATCAGTTCAAGAAAGACAGGGAGCTACTGGAGAGAGTCCAGAGCAGAGCCACTAAGATGATTAAAGGAGTGGAGCATCTCCCTTATGAGGAGAGGATGAGAGAACAGGAGGTTTCAGGTAAACATAAGGAAAAACTTTTTCACAGTGAGGGTGACAGAACACTGGAACAGGCTGCCCAGAGAGGTTGTGGAGTCTCCTTCTCTGGAGACATTCAAAATCCTCCTGGATGCGTTCCTGTGTGACCTGGTCTAGGTGATTCTGCTCTGTCAGGGGATTGGACTAGATGATCTTTCGAGGTCCCTTCCAACCCCTAATATTCTGTGATTCTGTGATTTCCCTGTGATCATGGTCATTTTTACTGTGATATGGGGGACTGCTCATAAGAATATCAGTTTTCTTCCGAAGATCTCAAATACACTGAAGAATGGTAAATGCCGTTTTAGGAATTTTTGTTAGAAATCCCCCAGACGTGGCTTTCCTTTGTGCTTTGGAATCAAGAGGAATTGTGGGTATTCCCCAGTTGTAATTGAAGTGATATGCCAACAGGCACAAAACCTCTGTTTTTTGTAAAATCTAAAAAGATCAGTTTTTTCAGTATGGTTCTACATCAAAGCTTACATTAGGCCACTAGTAACATAGACAGAAAGATCAAATAGGGAATTCTTCAAATAGGCCATCTACTTAGACAACTTAGTTTGTCTGGTCAGTGCAGGTTTTTGTTTGACACAGACTTTTTTCTGATTAAATAGCTTACTGTAAATTTTGCTTGGATTTCAGAGACTCATGCAAACTATACCACTGATCCTGCAATCAGATTAGTAAGGCCTGATTGTTAAGCCAATGTGGATCCTCATATGCTTAAATTAAATTCTGAATGTGATCTGTTTTGAAAAAGAAATGACATCTGACCATTCTAAAGCTGGAATTGTATCAGTAGAAATGCTATCCAAAAAGCTTAATTCTATGTTTTCAGCTGCTGCTTTCCTCTCAGTGTTTGAGATCAAGTGTTTGAGGCCTCCCTGCTGTCTCAGCACTTGATTCGTCTCTTTTGTCTATGTAGGATATCTGTCTGCTTGCCTCTTAGCCAGGAAGTTGATGTCTGCAGTTCTTAAAGTGTATATTCACCCTGGATATACACAGCACACAGAAACCTGGGGCATCAGTAATGCTCGAAAATACTTCTGATGTTTGTGGTGATGGCACACTGGTGATGCTTAAAATACACTAAAAAATATAATTTCAAAAGTAATTGTCCTTTAACCATACTGAGAAAAAAATGTAGGACTTTTTTCTTTTTTATAAAATTGATGTACTAGTATAAAGAATTGTCACTGAAGACAACCTAAGCTCCCATGGTTTGAAACAGTGTGTAGTCAGATACTTAACAAAAAACTACAAACAACTATTGGAATATATTTGATACGTATTTTATTGAGAAACTTAGCTGTTACAAGCTCTTCTGGAACATTCTGACTTGCAATATGCTTCAAATATTGCCACCTCAGAGTTTTAGTACTTCGAATATATACTAAACCAAGATATGAAGTAGTTGCCTGAAATAAGAAAGTTAAGGGACTGTGAAACCTGAAAGCACGTGGATTCTGAGTTTTAGAAGAAGGTTTACAAACTCCATATGAGCTTCTTTATAACATGTCCTCTGTATCAAAGAGCCTTTTTCAAATGGAAAAACATGACACTTTCTGGATTCAAAAGTTGTTTCCTATCCTCCACTTTAAAAAATACCAACATGAAAGATAGGTTT
Organism: Actenoides hombroni; assembly: GCA_024336885.1. Classification (NCBI taxonomy): domain Eukaryota; kingdom Metazoa; phylum Chordata; class Aves; order Coraciiformes; family Alcedinidae; genus Actenoides; species Actenoides hombroni. Next base: position 81,280,911 of record WUAM01000287.1, on the reverse strand, counting down.
CATCTTCCCACTGTCTGTGGAGAAAGATGGACTAAACAGCCCTCTGTGGACTCCTGTCTCTCACCAGAGATTATAGAGGCATTCTTGATGTCCAGTTAGAGTAGATGCTCCTCTTATACATAGTGAGATGAATTAAGTAATAGTGCTTTATGGAGAAACATGGATTCAGGTACTACAAGAACTGAAAGGATTTTGTGATCATCTTTGTCTGACCTTGCAGGCACAGGAATTCCTTGATCTATTTCCTGTTTAAGCCAGAGCGTATCTTTTAAAATCTATTCAGTTAGATTTTAAAATAGCACAGTTGGAGAACCAATCACATTCTTTATGTTTGGTTGTTTCACTGTTTAGTTTCCATTGTTTTGAGTCTGCTGTTACATTTACAGCCCAGCAGCAACTTCCAGTATTTTGACCTTACATTCACCTGTAAGTTGAAGACCCTATGATTATTAAGTGTATCCTCTCTATGAAAGTAAGCACAGATTCATCACCTTATCTTCTTATTCCCAGTCCTTCATGGATGGTAACAGGAACCTGAGATTTCCTGATTGAATCCAAAATGAGTGTTGTGATTGATGAAGCCCTGAAATAGTTGTCATTTTACTATTTCAGAGGTCTACCTTCTCTTCATATCCTGTATATGCAATTCCTGGAGGGAGCTCACAACAGACGTCAATGAGTGAGGCACTCCATACTCTACACAGGCTTTATCTCTGGTGCAGCACAGCTCAGGTACAGTTCCCTTCAGAGCTATCTGTGAGACTCCCCATTACCTCATGATTAACTGAGCATATGCACAGAAGAGTCTGTGACAGAACTTTAGTATGTGAGGAAAGGGTTATTTGACACTCTGCAGTTTATTTGACTTCAAACTTCTATTGTAGGAATCCTGGAGACTTAGACTCTGTGCATATATGTGTGTGTAACTCTTCTGATAAATAATAGCCTTCTCTAATAAGAATAAAGGGATTGTAGGGATATAGACTCCTTCCTGCAACCTTTTCTGAGAGACAACTCCATATTTGAGAACAGTGAAATTTTTGTCAAGCTAAGAACTATGAAATATATAATTTAAAAATCCTTTTGTATTTCAAATTATTTAGAACAGAGCTTGTTTTCTACATCATTTTTGCTTGCACTTTCAACGTTGATTATGGTTTTCTGATAAAAAACCCACAACAGAAGACAAATCTGCCAAATTTATTTGGACTTCCAGTGTTCTTGTTCTCTCCTACTGTCATCAAAATTATGAAGGATCTTCTGTTGCTATATTGGTCCAGGTGTCATCAGTTTCATTTCCTAGCCAAGTTTAAAGAAATTTGAGTGAACAAAAGTTATCCTGGTGAAAAATATTGCCAGACACATATAGCAAGATCTCAATAAATCCCACATTTTGAATGTTTTGTATTTGTACTTTCTATCTTTATATGTGTCTCTCTGTGTGTATTTGCACTTTACATATATACACAAACTTTAGAGGCTCAGTAGTTCTTTTATATGGGTTTAACTAAGCGGTTGGACAGTCTGTCCCCACATATATTAATAAAAATGCAGCACATATCCCCATATTTATACAGAACTTTGGAGTAGTTTGAATCCACTTCTTAAATTCTTGGTGTAACATAGGTACATCTATTATAATAAACTAAGGATGCATTTTGTTCTTTAGTGCTGGCATAGAATAGCTCCATCCATGCTCTTAGCCTCATTCTTGGTGTACCTCCATACCAACTGCCAACCAAGAATGCTTTCGGCTTATGTTAATCTCTGAACCATGACCAAAACTACTCCAGAAGACTACAACTGGACTAGCTAAAACATGCCAAGATAAAGTATACAAAATCAAGTGCCCAGAATTGTGTGTTGTCCCCCCCAAATGCTTAAGTGACTTTACAGAAATAGCATAAGATGATTAAAATTTTTAATTACCTAATTCCCTATTTGCAATTTTTGTAAACAGCGTGCTCTCTCTCCCTCATTCTTCACATAGTATTTATACTCCTTGTGATGGAGTGTAAATGGAGTGGGGTTTTGATTGCTATGTAGTCAGCCCCCAAATTCACTGGATACTTTTGAAAATGATGAAGATGCTGCCCAATGATGTTCAGAAAATGACTAAAACTCTTTCTATTACTTTGGAGTCAGAATGAGTAAGTTTTGAATAATGTTTATGTTTCCTTGGTTTTGGCCCAAGCTGACGTACCATTTATTTAATAGCAAAAGATACATTAATCAGTAACAGCTAACGAACTTAATGCTAAAATACTTCAGGAACTAGTCAGCACAGTGCATGTATCCTGACAGTATCATCACAGTGTACATGAAGGACAAGACTATTACCTATTTTTTAAAAGAAGATAAAAGGTGTTCAATGGAGGAATCTATAGCAAATTACTAAATTATAAACTTGCAAGCTCTCGGGGGTAAGTGTAATGCTAAACAGCAAGCACTGTGGCTGTCAGGAACAAAATGTATCAGACTAACCCTTTGTTCTCCTCAAATTGACCTTGAACCAGCAATATTACGATTTTCAAGACAAACCAACAACAAAGGCTAATTTTAGCTCTTAGTTAGCTATTAAGTGTTGTGTGTTATATCTGGAGGAAATTACTGCAGTCTGTTTGACATTGGTGAGGCTTAGTTCACTTGAAAATCACACTGGCTTTTATCTACCACAATTTGAAAATGTGTGAGGGGAAAAAAATTGAAAAAAGCCCAGAAAAAAAGTTATGAAAACATAAAATGTAAAGAAAAGTTGAAAAAAAGATGAGGCTCACTTAGCCTAGAAAACAAAATGTATAGAGTGGTGTCTTTTATATATGTAAGAGTTGTTTATGGAATGGATGGGATCAACAGTTCTAAGTGTTGGCTGAGGAAGAATTAGATGAAATTCTAATTTCCAGTAGATAGACTGGATATTTAAAAAAAAAAAATCTGAATTATTAAATATAAGAACTTCGAAGTGCTGGAATTGGAATCCCAGAAATGGATGCTTTAAATAAAAACTGAGATAAATATCTATCTGAGATAATTTAAGTGTATTTGACATAGCATCTTAGGAGTGGAATGACCTTAAAAAGCTCTAGGAGAGGGGCTAATGTCTGTCTCCCAATAGCACCAAGCGATAAAGTCCACCTTCCTTGGACTAACCCCTTCTCTAGTAAACCTGCCTTGAGGAGAGCTAGTTAATGCAATGCAAAAGGAGACTGGGAGTGAATAAGCAAGTTAACAGGACAAACAACACTTTGATGACCAACTGGCCCCAAAGAAAGACAAGCATAGCCTTCTGAGCCTGCATTTTTCTTAGTCATTATATGGTTAGGGAAGGGACTGGTTATTTAACTAACACAGATAGGTAAAACATAGAACATATTTCCAATTCAATCAATTTTTTGAAGACTAGAAATTTATTATGAATATTTGTTAAAGATTACACTATTTATAACACATTATGGCATGCCATTACCATCTCATAAAATTATCTTAGCTGCACAGGTAAAGAAGCTAATTCTTTCTCTGTAACTCTGAAATTTTAAGAAGTAAATTCTTGTTCAGAATATAAGCCCAAATGATGACTGGTCAGATTTTATCTATAAGTCCTTTTTGCAGCTGACATATCTGTAATTTATAATTTTTTTTTAATGAGATGAATTCCAATTATTTGACTCTTTTGTTTACTTCTTACTCCTTTTTATGATGTCCTAAGACACCAGCTCTGCTTCACATACTGAAATACTTTTGAGACAGTTTTCATCTAAAACACATCCATGATATTGATATCAGAAACAGTAGTGCAACTCTGAGATAGAGAGTTGCAAGCCTCGTGTTTAATTAACTGATGACCTAAATCTGTGTTTCTTCACTTTTACAAGGAGAAAATAAGGTGGTGGCAGATGTTATAATGGTAATGAGATTTTTCTTTTTGTATAAAAGCAACCTTACAGTAAAGAAGACCTGTGTTGGTTTGTGGTTTGTTTTGTTTTTTTTTTTTATTTTAAATGGAGAATATTTCATTGCTTTTCACATTTAAGAACAAAAATATAAAACCTGTAAAAAATACACAGCTCAGTGGAAGATGGCATTGAAAATTACTTTCCTCATTTGTACTTTTCTGTTTCTCTGGCACTTTGCTTCATTTCCAGTCTCTGCTTCCACTTGACTATACTTTGTTTGTCCTGAACAGTCATTGAATGACAGGAATGTCACATCATGTAATAGACCAGTGCAAACTGCAATATATTGTCAGGACTAAACTGCAATTTGAGAAATAGCTAATATGAAGAACCCCTGAAAACTGGTAGAAATATATCAACATATATATACAAATATATATATATATATATATACAAAGATACTGCTGTAAAATAGCTGACAGCCTTCTGAAAGCTGTTTGAGGGGATATTTGAACACATATTGTACATCTATTACAGACAACTTTCTAGGGAACTGCACCATGAAAGCAAGAATGAGGAAACACTGCTTTTTTTTCTCAGAACAGGTTTGACTGCTTATTTGTCTTGTAAACTTTGCCTCTAATTCCAGTGACTTGAAAAAAAATCTAGCAAAGCAGAAATTGCAGGTCTTGGGTCATTCTCTGCCTGTTCAAAATTTCAGTATATCTACCTTTCCAGTATGAAATAGGAAATTATACAGCCTGCCTACATGTAAAATGGATGAGTCCTCACTGAAAAAAGAGACCACTCAAGTGATACATATTTAGATTGAAGAATATCTGTGCGAATGTTATTTACGTGAGAGGGAGGCCAGCTTCTCCACACCATATTTTGGATGTCCTTTCCTGACTATCAGTTCTATTTTCTGTTGGAGTCCTTTGTAATTGATGCACTGAAATTCATTATCATGGAAATTAAAACATCCCATCTATTAATCACAACCTCAGACTGGTAAACTGTTACAGACACCATTTTGTTGCCCTGCCACTACCCACACGCTGGAGAAATGCAGTGGCTACAATTGCTGGGCACTACACTGTTTTGGGGTTTCCACTTGAAATATTTTGACATCTGCTTATTTTGGCATGTGCTGAAACATAAACTGAGTGAGGCACAAAATATCCCTCCCAGTTCCTTCTCTGTCCTTACTAACTAAACCTGGCCAATTTAATCTCATACCTTTTGGGACAACAGTTACTTTGGTGGTCTTTGGGGTGAAAAATGGCACAGCCACATGTGTTAAGAATTGAGCAGGAATAAATTCATTCTAGCGGCTCAAGTGTGATTTAGAATAAATGCAAAGAAGTAAAAGCTCAATTTCACTCCATCAGACCTTATGCCTGATTGATACTATTTATCCCTGTACAGCCAACAAAAAGGTGGCAAAACATCATATTGTGTGCTCTGGTTATTTTGATAGAAGTGTGATTACAAATTTACACCTGCTCTAGATTATATTTATACTGGCAGGTGGTCTGCTAATTCACGATTCTAATACTAATGAGTGTTGAAGTAGGGCTGCAGAGTTCACGGTTACCTGCCGCCTTCCTTTTTGATTATTCCCCAAAATGTAGGGGTTATCCTGATTAGATTACTGATTAATAAGAGCAGGTGACTTTGAAAAAATCAGCTCATTAACTGTTAAAGGTAATGTTAAGCATGCATTCCAGAGATATAATTAAATTAAACACTAAGGTAATGGGAGTAATTGAGGTTACTCATTAAATAAAAATTGTGTTTACTTTCAAGCTTATTGCCAGTTTACTTTTTTTCATCAAAGTCATTAACAGATGTGCTGTGATGGTGTATTCTGTTTCATAGACACAATGTCAATTATTGATAGCAAATAAAACAAACTCAGGACAGCAGAATTACAGAATACAATTTTCCAAACAACAATAAAAAGTTGGTTACACCAAAGCACTACCTTCTGAAATTAATTTGATTAACATTTGTTGAAATCAGCTATGATCAGAGCAAATGAATATTCTTCTCTCTAATATATTTTTAATGCAAACATAGTTGAAAAGATTGCAGGAATCTCCTTAGTATTAATTGTCCTACGTGATCATTTTGAACAAATGTCAATTGTACCTGCTGAAAAAAACCAAACTAATATCCCCAAATATGTGTTGAAATGTAGCACACCTGATCATAAGGGCTATTTTAAAGAACACATTGTGGCATATAACAACAAACTGTTTATTCAAGATATACACACTTGAAAGAAAAATACTTCCTACTCTAAAAAGAATTGTTTTCCTACCCTCTTCCTTAAAATAAAGCATTCTTCTTTGTTTCTAACATTGTTCCTTTTTATTTGCATGCAGCAAAGTTGCTTGCCCTTGCCACTGCAATGCCACATCTGAGTTCTGCTTAGACATCTGGCTAAGATTGCCATATATATTCTGATAAAATTGGAACATTTGTAATTGATCCTAAATGACTTTGTCCCAAGAAAATAGACATATTTGTTTCCAGAATGGAAATATCCCATGGAGGGAAAGGGAAGGAAACGTGTAATCTACCAGTCCCTATTCTGGTGCCAACACTTGTTTCTTGTGCTGGGCTTAGCTATACACCAGGTTCCTGGCTGCTGTCACTTAACAGCCACCTCCACCACCAGAGAATGCTGAGCCTCTTAAAGTGTTCATATTCCTAGGAACTGTGTTAACATAAATAACATTCACTGTAAAGGAAGAAAACTTGTAAGAGATCCTGAGGTTTGGGGTGCAGTTATTCTAGGAATACAAGTGATAAGGCTTTTTGGACAAAGATGAACTTTGCTGGTTGTGACCCAGAGAACTGCCCTCCTGCTTCTCTTGCCTGTTGTGGCCAGAGCAGGAACATTTACCAGCTCTTGAGTTCCTTCTCCCTATTCAGTGTCCATGAATAAAAGCTTTCGGTATCAAACAATAGCAACAAAGAACTTATAAAAACATACCGAGAGACATATGGCAAACATGAGGGTGATAACTGCACAGAAAAACTTAGCACATTATTTACATTGCTCTTGTCACAAGAAGACTGCTCAGAATTTCAAGGCTGACCTAGTTTAGGGTCTGACATTCTTGTGAAATGCTCCAGGGCAGGTACTTTTTTAAGCAAGATATTTCTCATCTGCCAAAGTCCATCACAACATACTGGCTGCCAGCACTAATATTTCTTTTAAAAAGATGTTTGAAAGACAGGTTGTGTATACTGTTAGAACAGAAAATGTGAAGAAAAATGTCTATAGCATTGAGGAATGCAGAGGATGCAGAACTAATGCCACAATATTTGTGAGGTTTATTGGCATAGCTTTTATATACCATCAGATTTTGTCATTTGGAGTAATTGAAATAAGGTTACTAAAAAGGAACTGAAGGTCCTTTCCAGATGTTTGTCTTTATAATACACTGATTTTCAACTAGTTCAATTAAAATCAACATCCTTAAAAGTCAGGGAATTAATTTCAGCAACATTTTTGACAATTTTGGTTTCAATTTACAATAATAATTATTTTCAATAAAATTATTTGCATATTAAAACCATATTTTAAAACACAGATGCATTTCCCCTTATCTTTTTTGTCCCTATTAGGAACTGGCTTGTATTTATAATAAGCAACAGTGACAAAAAAGGATAAATTTCAGCTTTAATTCAGAATTTTCTGACTGTTGGATCAGATCCATTCTTCCCTGAAATTACTGGAAAAGTTCACGTTGATTTCTCTGAGAGCTGGATCAGACCTTTACAGTCCCTTCACTTAAATCCCCTGAGACAAATTCTTTGTTCTTCTGGATCTCACTAGTCCCATGGAACTAATGAGTTCAACAGCTCTAGCTAAAGGGGAAAGTTTACCCTATTCTATTTATATAGTTTTGTTAGGGTTATAATTCCCATTGCCCTGGTGTAAAAGGAAGGAAGAAAAAGCATAAAAGGGAGAGGTTATAGTTCATTTTTATTATGAGGTAAACAAGAGAACAGCACAACATTTCAGACATAAGGCTCATATTTCAACCCTGAGAACTCAAGCACCATCATCCTGCTCTTCACTTCTGAAAATGAATTCAATAGTGGTTCACATGTTTCACACTTCTGACCTTAATTTAACTGTAAATATTTTGCTCATAATTTTGATGACCAAATTAGTAAATCTTCTTGCACAATATGTTCCCATATGTAATTGTTCCACTTCATACCCAGGTATAGCTGAGATCCACCCTGGTAAGCAGAGTCTGTTCTGACATCTGAGGAACCGTGTCACACTGTCCATATGTTCCTTACTACTAAGGAGGTCACCCCACTTTATAGGAAATTTAAAAGGTCCATTAAAAATTCAATTTTTGTAGTTTTAATAAACAAAAGCTGGGTTATGAGAAGAAAAACTCCATTATATAAAATAATATTATATGCTGCACCAGTACTTACATGCTTTGTAATATTCAGTGTATTATTACCGAATTAGTCTCCTTTTAACATTTGCAATGGACTACAAAATCTTTTTATCTCTTTTCAAAGATACTTACTGGTTGCTAAGCAAGTACTAGTCTCCTACATAACACTATTGTTATTAACTGCCACTGCCATAACCAACAAAAAGGAAATAGCAAAAAGTAGTTTTCAATAAGCTTTGAATTTTCATATTCTATTTTTCAGCATAACCTGAGCTTTCCATAGAGGAAACACATTAACTGAAGTCCATGTAGAAAGCTGATCTGACTAAATAGTGTGAGATCTGTCACAGTAGATTATTTCATACTGGAACACCAAAAACCATTTCAGAGCTCTGTAGACCTTCCCATTATCTCTGTAATTCCTGCTGATGTTAATCAAACTATTGTCCCATTTGCAAAGTACTTAGTAACATTTTGATTACCATTGCTTTTATTCATCCTTTGTCATTTCTTTTATTTTACAGTACTCTCATAGCTATTTGAAATATGTCTCAAATGTAATTTGCATAGTTTTCATTTTTATCAGAACATAAATGCATAATGATATTTTATAATAATGTATAGTATATTAATATGTTCTGAGGAGTTACATTATAATTTATAGGTGCTTTGGGGGGGTTGGACAAGACACAGAAGTGTTTTTCTAAAACAACAAGTATTCAACCATATTGACATTTTAGAAAGTTGAACCCATTCACGTCAAAATCTAATTCCTGAGAGACACTTCAAATGTCAGGAACATACTATGAGTATGTTTATCTAGTTACAGAGAAACTCATAAAGTTAAAAGAAAAGACATTATATGTAAGATTGAATCTTGGAAAGGAAAAACTCGGACTGATAAGTTATAGTTTTAACAATGTTGAGCTCAATGAACTAACAAACTGCTAATGTTAAGCAGTTATTCACTTTTATTGTCATTATTATGCTATTGCAATTATGTCTTTGAGTGGAAATCTCTAGCCATTTAGGTCAAATTACTGCTACAGTGGTTCATCCAACACTTCCTTCCATTACAGCTTTCCAAACAGGTGGTTTAATAGAGAAACAACGTAGTGAACAGAGCACGCTCTGAGGAAGGACAGCATGTGGAGATGTAAAAAATATGAGCACTTGCTGTCACTGAGAATGGGAGAGAAACATTTAATTTAAGCTTTTTCACAAAGGCCTCAGCCACACAAGTAGATAGTACAAAAGCATTTTGGCAGTAGTAACACTGAGATATGAATGCTTAGAAGTTCCTACAGCATGAGTAATGACAATAAAAAGTTTTGTTGTTCAATATATTTGTCTTGAAATCAGCACCTCTAAATAAAGCAAGACAAAAATCTCAGTGATGGAATAGTTAGTTAAATAAACATCTGTAGACAGCTCTGGGACAGCTAGTCTTCAGAAATGTCCTGGCACTGTCTAGGGAGCCTCTCAGTAGTATTTATGAATTATAAAATTATTCTATTGTTTGGCTGTGCTCAGTAAAGATGTCAACAATTTCAATGGTGTATGAAAACAGTGTTCAAAGCACAACTTTATGAAGATGCCCAGGGAAGGTCTTAATGAAAACAAAAAAATTACTATTCTGAGAAGCTAGTTCTGTGAAAAAGAAAAAAAGAAGCATTACACTTTGTCTGACACAAAATCATGGCATGTCCATCAGAGTTAACTAAATACAAACAAAAAATTATTCTGTGCCACAGATTTAAATCACGATGCATCACTGTGTTCTACCTGCCATAGAAATGTGCTTGGAAGAACAACGTGGTCCATGTTGCTCTCTATTGTTAGATCTATTGTGGTTTTTTTCAATTTTGCTGTCTATTTAGGTGCTGGCTCCTCTGGCTCAGAGCTGGCTGACAACAGGCTCACTCTCTCCACATACATAAGGTTAAAAACTGCGTGGATTTGTTCTCTCCCTCTGGAAAATGTAATCATCCAGACTCAAAGCCCTTCCATTATGGGAAAATGCGAAGCTGAGTAATGTAGTAGCTCATGCTAGAAAAAAAAAAAATATTAAAAGATCCATTGTTTGATTCCAGTTCCAAAATCTGATGCAATACCTGGAAGAATGATGTTTCCATTGCATATCAGGTAGGTATCCTTGCCTGAATCCCAGGTGGCAGAGTTTGTAAGCCATGTTTCATAAAAGATTTTGTTCCTGTAACCTGAGTTCTGCCAACAAACCTATATAGCCTCATCCTTGCAGGTAACAACCCTTGTCTCGACAGATCTCTGCACGTCCCACCCTTTTCACATCATTCCAAACCAAACCCCACAGCTGAACTGGCTTCTGCTCCTGCTCTAGCACAAACTGAATGACGTCTCCCTCACAATTATTCCATGTAGTGGCTTGTTGAGCTTCCTTCTTCAGTCATATGGTATTGTCTGAGGAATGAGGAAAGAGAGAATGTTGCATTTGACAGCAGTTTACAAGATAAACTGAAAATCAGTAAAGTTTGGCAGGCTTGCTAATAGTTATGATTTCATAGATATCTTGTATTCCCTGGGACACAGTAGAGTGTCTTTGTGAAGTGCTCATGATGTGTATAACTCTCACCCTGACATGCATGACCTTCATCCTGATGTGCATGACTCTCACCATTTTAAGACCTGTGTTATTTGGACCTCAGAGAAGGCGCTGGAGATTTATTTTCCACTGGCATGCAAATGTATCCAGGCTGTTGGAAAGGAAGGAATAAGCTTTGTTCTCAATCTTCCATTTACCTAATGGAGAAAAATTAAAGGTATCAGAACTACAGCCAGGCAGCAAAAGTAGATTCTGGGACTATACTTGGCAGGACAATGTGCTGCCATCAGAATATAATAGACAGTATATTCCTGTCTAATGCTGAGCTTGGAAAATGAACAGCAGCAAACAGTTTGCAAAGATGCTGGGTTCTGAACGCTGCAAGGTTAGTGTTAGTTAGCGTCAGTGCACTGGCCACCTTCCAGTCTGGATAATTACATACTGCTTATTCAAACAAGTCTGTAGTTTCACTTGCACATGGTATTCTTCTCTTCCTATCCTGAAATGTGGTACAGAGCTGCTGTGATTTCATTAATAATAGAGTACTTAAAAGCAGGCAATCCTCCATTCTGTCATACTGTTTGCAAATTGTCTTAGAGCAGTGTAGGTGTATATAAAATGAAAAGACAGGCACAGTAAGACCCTGGTATTAACGAACTATTCGAGTGCCAATGACTTTTAGCAAGGTTACTTTGATTCCTTATACTCTTTAGAAGGTCACTAATTTTATGTGCTTTCCTCTGAATTCTCTTTGTAATCCTGTTTAGGGGTAAAACAGTAATAATCTTGTTCACATGTCTGTGGGATTTTGAGCTGTAACATTAGGAGTTTTGAATTTCTTCTGTTGTGTATTCTGAGAACTAGAGAACAAGGAGTTCAGTTTGAGACTAAACCAACTACATGTTGCTGTTCGAGCATCATATAGGTACATAAGCTTTATTGTTAAAAGATAACACAATGCTCCACACTGGAGATTAATTTAATTTTTAGGTGAAAAGGCAGCTGCAGTTTGCATCTAGAACAGTACTGCAACTCTTCGTGCTTGGCAATTATGCCCACAGACTTCATCCAGAGAATGCTGTCTGAAAACAAGTCCACGTGTTTAATGCTCCTTATTGTCTGCTCACATTGCTCACTGCCAACCCTTATAAAGACCTTCTGTGCACATGAAGATGTACTCCTGGACTTGTGGGTATTGTACTAGGAAACCCCCATGATCTCCATTGATTCTATACAGTAGGTTTTCTTCAAGCCTTTAAAATAGTTGATGACTATGGGACTTCAGGTTAAAGTGGTCAGTGACAAACCTGAGTGTCTCTCGTTTGCTCATAAAACATTCAGTAAAGTTCTGCCACATCTGTCAGTACCTCTGCTTGGTTTTGGTTTGATATGCATGAGGGAAAACCAAAAAATAAGAGTAGAAAGTAGAAAAGTAGGCAGCAAATAGAATAGCAGTTAGTAGAGAGCAAATAGCAAAATTGTGATTATTATAATGATTATTCTTAATACCACAACTGAGAAGTAGGAACAGGGACAGCATTGGCAGAGTGTTGCAAGAAGAGGACCATTAAGAAAAAGCCATGCTGTTCTAGGATGTGCTTCAAGTTCATCTGTCTTCTAAGGTGATCCTTGCTGGGTGTGCTCAGTATGCCAGTTAAGGGATCTTTCAACCCTAGAGGGCAGCCAGGACATGCCCTAATACACAGAGTGATGCCTAATAACTCTCCCCTTCACTCTCTGCTACTGGAAATCATGACACTACCCTCCACGCTGGCCTGTGTTTTGGATGGTGACAAAACCCATTTTATTCTGTATTCAGGGAAGACCCTTTATTTTTCCTTTCCACTGGTGATTTCTACCAAAAAGGACAACTTCCTTCTTATTGTTTTAAAGTTTATCAAGAAATCCATCACATTTCTTACTTTCCTGCAGCAGAGAATTGCTGTGCCTCCAACCTCTGTGGTCAGTGCCTTGCTGGCTGCAGGTCTGGTCTCTCTAGAACCTAAGGAAGAAGGGCGATGAAGACAAAGATGCACACAAATCATGCTGAGAAAACAGTATTAACATCCTGGCCAGTGCTTTGAATTCACAAGTGCTTTGAATTCACATGTGCTTTGAATTCACAAGTGCTTTGATACCCCAAGGGGTGGTGGTACCAGAAGGTAGCTTCTGCATCCATTCCCTGATGGAAAGCTCTCTATAACATATTTCTGTCTTTAATTTCTTTGAGACTCTGGATACTTTTGGATATACAAAATGTTCTCCAATCTCATTGCCTCTTTTCCACAGTGCAAAAAATATAATCTCTTCAAATCTGTTAGAATTATTTAAGCTCTAAGTGAGAAATTATATATGTATTTCTATATTTTTATACAGGTATTTAAAACATAAAATAAGACTGGGGATAAACAACTACTATATAGATATGGTTACATGGCACCTTTTCTGTTAAAATTCAGTTGCATATGAGTTCTCTTCTGTGTTTATGAAACTACAGACAGAGCAGTTCCTCTTGAGAAAAACTCAGGGTTATAGAAACAATTTGTTGCATTGATTACCCTCTGCCAACTTAGTGAAGGGAAACCCAGGATGTGTTAACCCTATCTTGTGTTCATCAAGATCTGGACATAAATAAAAGTTAGTATCACTGAAAGTTTGTAGAGAACTGTGGTAATTGGGAAGGAAAGATCTTCCTTTTGCGACCAAAACCAGACACATCTGAATCCAAAGCATTACAGGTTACCTGGCTTATTGTACACCTTCCTGTGAACTGTGGCAGGAAATGGGCAGTCTGAAGGTACAGTAGTCCCCCAAGTCTTTCCATGGAATAGCTCTTTACTCTTTTCTTGCTAACACAACTACAAGTTCACTGTAAATTGCTTTTGAACTACTTTATCAATTGTTTTTGCAAATGGAAGTTGTAGGGATATAAAGTTATCACTTGGCTTTGTACCGCTGGGTTAGATTAGTGTCTATAAAAACTTGTGTGGCTCTCAGTAAGAAGCAGCATCTCTGTACCATTAAAAAATACCAATCAAATAATGAAGAGGACCTTTTTCAATAGACACTAGGAGAAGAAACTCATTTTCCTTTTCCTTCATCGGTGTGGTAATAAGTGGCATTTAGTGCTGTCCTCTCCCTATGACCTGTTTAATTTTGATGACAAAAGCCTCATGAAGTTGTATAGCACAGAAAAAGAGATATTTATTCTAATTTTTTTTTTTCCCCCTATAAGTATTCTGCAGCTAATCCTCCTGCCTTCAGTTCAGCAAAGTCTTTGAAAAGGATACTATTTGTTTAAGGTTAACTTGTTCCCTGGGACAGTTTTTGCAACTGTCTGTGATTCATGGATCTTATGGGTGATCACTGAAACCAGGGCATGTCGAGTAACACTTGTTCTGGGTATGTTCACCATCTTGCCACTCAAATTAAACTTCAACAAAGTAGGAATTTGCAATGTTTACTTCGTCATTTTAGATGTGAGTAATAACCTAACCCTCCTGACCTGAAAGAGTATGAAATCACTGTACCAGCCACATAGAATAGCCTTTAGAGTCTCTAAATTAAGTCTCAAAATGTCAGACAAGCTGGTTTTTTTCCCCTTTTAAGGCTACCATGTGATGTTACTGTGAGTGACCTGCCACATCTCTGAGAATATTTCCTGGCACCTGTAAAAGAAAATGATTGCATATTTTTTAGCAGAAAAAAAAGGGTGAAATCATGGCCTGAGGAATTAACCACAAGCATGAATCTCTGCAAACTGCAACTTTAAAGAAAAACAAGCAAACAACCACAAAATACAGCTTTACTACTAAAAAACAGCATAAAAATATTTTACAGACTTTTGTGCAAATTTTTAGTTGTTGTTTATCAATTATTTTTAGGTGGTGTTTATCAGCCTGTTCCAGCAGTCGAGGAAACACATGTGAGTCATGTTCTGTTTTTCTGAGGCACATGTTTACCAGGGAAAGCTTCCTCTTCACTTAATCTTTATGACGATGAAGTTTACCTTTGTCAGGCTCAAATTTACACCCATCCAGAAGCTGAATAATGATACGTGATTTTGGAAGCCTTCTTGGCACTGCACCATGGTAGGGTTGTGTGTGCTGGCTAGATCCAGGACTGGGGGGCTGTCCCTGGCCCCTTTCATCCATTCTACCCAGCCTGCTCATGCTTTTCAGTGGTCTACCTGGGACTCTCTGGTAAGCTGCATGATATTGTTTTTAAACTGTCTCTACACATACACATTTGGACTTCTTTATTAAAGAACAGGATGCTGCAGACCCTCAGAATGATATCCCATTGTAATTTGTAATGAAAGAAGTCAAAACACTGTAGCTAGGTGTGTGTCATCTTTCCGACTGTGGTGTTAATAGTGTGACCATTCCAATTGCCTGTGGAAATTTTCTGGTATTCCAATTACCACCACTAAGGCCCAAATTCAAACCCCATTGAAACCAGTGGGCTCTTCTAGATTCTTTTAAGTAGAGCTCAATTCTCATCCATATCCACAATTCCTTGAATCCTTGAAAAGACGCATAGATGAGAATTCAAATACAGATGTCGTGCATCTGAATGTAGGAGAAACACTAATGTAGTGAAAAAATCTATACATTGTGATGTTTAAGTTCATATTCATTGTATGCTTGTAGAAATAGCTATACATTTTCATTTATTTTTCACCCCTGGTAGCATCTTGGTGAACTTTCTTTGGAGCAGTGAAAGAACTGTAAATATATTCCTTTCTTTTGCCTTGTTTATGGGAGTGCCCTGTGGACAGAAGTGAAAGTAGGTCTGAGCCAACAGTGCAGATGAGACAAACCAAACCCTCACCACTTGGTAGCTCTTTAGCCATATATATCTTTTCTAGGCAGGAACTGGTCTTTATTCATGTGTAGCTATAAGCCAGTCCTGTAATTTTCCTCAAAAACCTACTGGCAGAACAAAGAGCAGGCAAGAACTGTAAACAGGGGTGTGGGACTAAACATACAGTTACAGCAATACAAAGACCAGAAAATAAAATGAGATTTAATTATGGAAACATTGAAAAGTAGACAATTTTTTGTTGAGATTTTTTTCTATTATTTTTTTTTTTTTATTAGAATGTGGTGTATTTTAAATTAATGTCTATCAATGCCATTCAAAATGGAGATTTACCTCCTTAAACGACAGTTTTGATACAGAGACCTCTCATTACACCTACAGTTAAATAAAACTTTGTGTCCAAGATGATAAAAAAGAGGCCTTCTCTTGGAGTTCCAAAAATTAAGAATTTTTACACTGCATGGTATCAAAAAGAAGCTTCTTTTAAGTACCCCCAGGTATTTCTGTAGCCTTCATCAGGTCATAGATTTTTGCCTAGTCAGTGTTAAATGTGTTGGAGTTCTTTCTTGAATGGTTCATAACATAATACAATGATATGTAATAAATGTTTCTTCACTGCAAAGGATTTTTATTAAAGGCCAAATTTATATGTCAATAATTCTGGTGCAGCAACATTTAATTCAAACGATGCAATTGAAAACAGGGTAGCAAAAGACACATCTCTAAGTGGACTAAGGAAACTGAGACAGCCAGTGAGAAACTTAAGAAAGAAGTTCTTACCCAGAGCAATTCCCCAAAGATTACAATGCCAATAGGCAGATTTGTGATTCTTAACATGTTTACAGCATTTTCCTTGTGTTTCATTTATCTAATGCCTTTGCCTTTTAATTAGCCTTCCCAGAAACAAAGTCATGTTCCAGGTGATTGAGTCGGGTATATATCAGCACATATCAGGGAATGGGCTGGATGACAAACACAGAATTATTTCATTTAGTGTTCTAACGTAATAAAGAGTTTAGGTAATGTCAGTATTTAGATCTCAAATACATTGTACTTTAACTTACTCTGAGTGAGAAGCAGAGGAAATTTCAGACACAGATCCAAGTCTCATATAAGCCTACAGAAATGCAAGAAGCTATTAGTTTAATCTGCACAAGCACTGACTGGAGATATTTATGGACTCAAGATATGTCTAGCAGTGTGTCAGCAGGAAAAATCATATCAATTGTATTTACTGTCAACCACACATTTTAGGCCAATGTATGTACGTACATATTGCACATGCGTAACTTTGACGTCTGAGTATCAGCCATATGGATTTGCTTCCTAGGAAAAGTGATCTGTGTCTAACCTCAAATTAGGTACATCTGAAAAAATAATCCACCTAAATAATCAATGTTATTTTAACTGTCATGCCTGGATTCAGTCCCTCTAATTTTAGTAGTCAGCTAAGAGCTGAGTGCAGATCCCAGCTGGCTCAGGCTCCCTGGCCAGTGCAGGGCTGGAAACACATTCATCTGGTATGACATGACCTCTCTGAAGCTGGTGGCAAAACTCCAGTATTCCTTCTCCATATTTTAAGACAAAATAAAATGGGTGATGTCCTGGCAAAATCACTGGAAATTTTGCTCTTGACCTAGGTGATGCTAGAATTTCACTCAGGCTCTCTAGGAACAGTGGGATACAGGATCTGTCTGTGTGGTTTGGCTCATTGCCACACATATCTAGATCAGTGGGCAGTCTCCTTCTGACGTTGCCAGTACAGGATCACAGCTTAACTCAGGTGGGAAGGGAGGTCAGGAGGTCTCCAGCACAACCTCCCATTCAGGCAGGAGCAGTTCTGAGCTCAGACCAGGCTTCTCAGGGCTGTGAGAATTCAGGAATGCAGAGAATGCAGGAGGCTGACCCTTGTAATGGAGGGTGTTGGAGATGACACCTCTGTCAGATGTGAACAGGTGAATGATCTGCTCAGCATGGTGGCTGAGCAAGAGGATGAAATTAAAAGACTAAGGACTATATGGGATTGTGAATGGGAAATAGACTGGTGGAGCCAGGCTATACCATCCCGGAAGGAAGGGCAGCAAGTGAGGGCTGCACAAGAACCAGATGATTCCTTTTCCTCTTGCTACCCAGAAAAAATGGGAAAAGGAGGAGACCTAGGAGACGGGGGTGAGTGGAAGCAGGTCCTTCACTGAAGAAGCAGGAGAGACCTCTCCCGATCTTCTCAGTCTTACCAGCTGCCCATGCACAACAGATATGGGGCACTAGTAACTGAGGATCAGGAAGACGAGGATGGAGAGAAAAGTCCATCCACTCAGTTGCCCAGGACATGTCAGCCAGCCCCAAGAATTAGGACTAGTGTGACAAATATAAAAAGGAGAGTGATAGTTGTAGGGAATTCACTTCTACAAGGAACAGAAGGACCAATATGTTGGGAAGACCCTTCTCATAGGCAGGTGTGATGCCTACCTGGAGCCTGGGTAAGAGATGTCACTAGGAAAATTCCTAGCCTGGTGCACTCTACAGACTACTATCCATTATTGATCTTCCATGTAGGAGGGGAAGAAATAATGACTGGTAGTCCTAGAATAATCAAAAATGACTTTAGAGCCTTGGAACGAGTGGTATGAGATTCTGGGGCACAAGTCATCTTTTCTTCTGGTATTCCAAATGATGGCAGAGACATTGGCTTAAACGTCCGAATATAGTCTCTAAATACATGGCTCCATGAATGGTGTCACCACCATAAATTTGGGTTCTTTGACAATGGTATGATCTATACAGCATCAGGGTTGTTGACACCAAACAGGAGACACCTCTCTTGAAGGGGGAAGAGGGTCTTTGCAGAGGAGATTGCAGGGCTAATTGACAGGGCTTTAAACTAGATGTGAAGGGTGAAGGGGACACTGTCACCAGGCTTCCATGTGGCAAGCAGTGGGAGGACACAACAGTGTGGGAGCAATGGGGGACTAGTAAGGTCTCTCAACCTGCTGCCCAGAAGCATGCTGGGGACAAAATAATGCAGTCAAAGTCTTGCAGACATGAGCCAGATCCCCCTCAGGTAGTAGCTGCCAACAGGTAAACATCAGGGAAACACATTAAAAGAATAAAGAGGTGTTTCCCTGGAAAGATGATACAGCCAACAGCCCAGCTGAAGTGCCTCTACATGAATGCACAAAGCATGGGCAACAAACAAGAGGAGTTGGAAGCCACCATACTACTAGAAGACTATGACATAGGGGCCATTACTGAAACATGGTAGGATGAATCCTATGACTGGAGTGTAGCTATTAATGGATACAAGCTATTCAGAAGGGACAGAAGAGGAAAGAGGGGTGGAGGAGTTGCCCTGTATGTTAAGAAATGGATTGAATGTGAGGAGATGTCCCTAAAGAATAGCCACAAGCAAGTTGAAAGCTTATGGGTAGGAATTAGAAATCAAGGCAACAAAGGGAACCTTGTGGCTGGAGACTACTACGGGCCACCCTATCAAGAGGAAACTCTTGATGAAGCATTCCTACTCTAGCTACAGGAAGCATCACATTCACAGGCTCCTGTCCTGCTGGGAGACTAGAACCATCCCAACATTTGCTGGAAAAGTAAAACAGCAAGCAGTAGGCAATTCCGGAAGCTCCTGGAGTGCCTTGGAGACAACTTCCTGAGGCAGGAAGTAGACACCCTTACCAGAGGGGAAGCAACACTCAATCTGGTGATTACCAATGTAAATGTGCTCATCAGGGATCTCAAGATTGGAGGCAGCCTGGGTTGCAGTGACCATGCACTGGTATAATTCACACTACTAAGGGTTAGAAATCAGTCAAAAAGCACAGTCAGGACCTTGAACTTCAGAAAAGCAAAATTCCAGCTCTTCAAGCAGTTAGTCAATAGGATATCCTGGGAAACAGTCCTCAGAAACAAGAGAGCAGAACAGAGCTGGCAGATTTTTAAGGACACTCTTCATAGACTGCAAGAGCTCTTGATCCCCAGGTGTAAGAAATTGAGCAAGGAAGGGAAGAGACCAGTGTGGCTGAACCATGACCTACTGGTCAAACTAAAAAGCAAGAAAGAGCTTCACAGGTGGTGGAAGCAAGGACAAGTACCCTGGGAAGAGTATAGGGATGTAGCCTGACTGTGTAGGGATGAGGTCAGAAGGGCCGAGGCTCTGTTGGAGTTGAACTTGGCAAGGGATGTAAAGAATAACAAGAAGGGATTCTACAGGTATGTCAATGAAAAAAGGAAGGTCAAAGAAAACATA
>WUAM01000287.1:81231134-81260819 GCA_024336885.1 Actenoides hombroni | reverse complement strand
TGTCACGATAAATACGACGACGACTTGGCCCATGGCGGGTGGGGCAGAACAGCCACCTCGGCGCGACCCAGGCGTGCTGGGAGGAGCGGGGAAGGCGACAGGTCCAGGTCCTCCCCCCCCCCCAGCCCTCGGCAAGGTCCTCACATCCAGTTTACTCGGAGAAAAAAAACAAAACAAAGCTAAAGCTAGATTAGTAACGTCCTGAAAGGTGACCCTGAGGATTGCAGTAGGTCCCAAATCCAGTTGTACTGTAAATTAAGCTTTACTCCACTGAAAATAAAAAATACACCCACAAAAAGTAATAAAAAAAAAACAAACCACCAAACCACAGCATAGTCCTGGGTCCTTTACTAAAAAAAAAAAAAACAAAAAACTAAAAAGAAACACAAAAACCCAAAACAAAACAACCAAAAAAAACCCAAAACAAAACCAACCGAACAAAAAAACCAAACAAAACACCCCGAGACCCAAGCCTTCCTGGCTGGAGGCTGTGGGGACAGTACTGTCCTACCCTGTCACCTAGGGAACAGATTCTCCAAGAAACCCAGCTCAACACCTTGGTTATGCAGCATTACTATGAACACAGAGTGATATGCTGTGGCAGAGGGTTGGGCAGCAAATTCTATGGTGGAATAGCATTTAAAAATAAAAAAAACAAACAACCCAACATTTTACTCTTATTTTTGAAAGCTTTAAAGTAATGCAACATAATATTTTGATATTACAGTATTAACAAATAGTGCTCGATTAAAGACATCTGCAAGTCTTCATAGCAACACATGAAGTTAAAATTACCATCAGAGGTAAATATAGAAATACAATACTCTGCGCCATAACTGACAGCTAAGTGAGAACATAGCTGAGGATTTAAATATAAATTCATTTATCTTCAATTATTCCAGGCAATGTTAGAAAGATCGAAATGTTACAGCTACTTTAAAATGTAAGGGGTCTTTTGCAAGTACAATGGGGGGGCCTGCTGGGCTGGTAACAGGGTTTCCAGAACTCTAATTCAAATAGTAGCAAGCCAAAGGTGACTAAATGGCTTAAATACAGCTAGGTTAAAATAGGTGTTTTTAATTGTAACGGAAGGATCCCAGATTCTTCTTTCATTGGATACTCAAGGTAAACCTCCACAGCTAAACAGAACACTGCCAGGAACAGTATTTTCTTGCAAGACCATTTCAAAAAGCTATAGCTGAAACTTTCAAATATTTAGGCTTGTACTTGCTGAAGAACCCAAGTTATTGGATCGGGACAAATTTTATTTATAAACCAGTTATTATGTGCACTTAAAATAGTTAACGGAAAGTAGCTAACAAAACCAAAAAGTATGCCCAATGTAGTAGTTGGCTCCATGGTGCTGGCAGGTTTGAGATGTACAGTGCTGGCTGTGACTATCGCTCCAGAAATGGCCTCATCTTTTCTAGTGGTTATATTGTAACTTAAACAGTATTTGGGGTGGGGAGTGGGAAACGGGCAGCTTTTACAGTCAGAAAGTTTCACAGGGAAGCTGTGGTCCAGAACACAGTTACACCAATGGTCAGGCAGCTGATTCACTTACCTTTCTGAATACAAGTCAGATTTAACACAAAAAAAACTACACCAAAACCCAGCCCCTTGGAACTTGGCCAACCAAGCCAGGGTTAAAAATGACCACATAGCAACAAAGCTTACAACAACAAGAAGAACATAAAGATAGGACAGATGCTTTAAATTAAATTCCAGTTTTAGGAGCACTTTTCCACTTCAAAAATCTCAGCCAAATGAGAATAAAAACCTCCTGTAAGACAATGATGTGCTGTTTAATCTGCAGTGCATTATTGTTATCAAGAGAAAGTAATGGACAGAGCCAGTTTTCAACTCTATTTATCAAAATATGCAAACTTCTGATTGCACACATGGTATTTTGAAGAAATGACTGAAAATTTTCATCACCAATTGTACAACTTCTTTATACAAAACCAAAAAAAGTTGCTTATATTGTATATACATGATTCAAGGAGACCGTTTATATGAAAAAAAAATAATTCTTGCGTTTATGGAACATGATTTTCATTAACACAGTAAGTTTTGTAAATGCAAGCGAGTTCTTCCTTGTAGAGGATTCACAGCGGGGGCACAAACGGATCTTAAAACTTGCTCCTTTCAAGGTTTAAACCCGAGAGACAGGCAGTGTTAAGACCCAGGACGTGGGTGATCGCAACAGGCTCACGTGAGCGCTGCAGGAGTTCAGTTTTTAATCTGGCAGTCAGATGAGGAACCCAGAAAAAGCAGATGCAGTTGCTCCTCAGCACCCGTAGGGGCTATTTTAGAGCAGTGTCAGCAGACATTTGGCATGTGCGAGGAGAAAGGGAGGAAACTACTGGGACCAAAAAAAAAATTAAAAGAAAAAAAAAAACAAGGGGTGACGGTAGCAAGAGGGAGACAATTAGGAAAGCCTTGTGATTTGTCAGTCCCTTCCCTAGGGAGGGCTAAGCCTCCTTGGCACACGCCCCAGCCAGAGCCTGAAAAGGGGATATGGGGAAGGCCATCCATTGATACTTGGGGACCTTCACCACAGTGCCAAAAATACATGAAAACGGAAAATGTTCAGGGTTTCGAGCTGTTTCATTGTTTGTTTGTTTTTTTCCTAGTGGAATAAAATCTGAATACCAGAATTCACTGAGAATCTATATACACCACATTTTAGTTAAACACACACCAATCTTAAAGTCAAGATTGACTATTTTTGCATTTGTAAAATGGCTAGAGCTGGGCTAAATTTCAGCCTTAGAGGAGACTTTGGATAAGATCAAGAGTTTTCTGTGTGTTCCACTGCAGATTCACGTTTTATCACAAACGTGGAAGAAAATGACACAGTCACCACAGTGCCAAGAATATCTAGGCAACAATAATGCACAATAGATATTCTTGTATTATTAAAACTTGTATACTGGAAAGAGATCTGAGAATCTAGCCACAGCCCTGAACCATAACACAAACCTCATTTGAAGAGTTTATTCATTTTATTCTCACTACAAGTTAAACCACCTACAATATCACTTATATATTGCCATTGTTACTCTGTAAAGGTGTGATATAAAATGCTGTAAGACCCGGTACCTTTTCAATTTATATAAACACAGTGAACTTCATTACTGTACATGTACTCTGCAACTACAGCTTAGCTGTAAATCCCCCACACACAATGGTATGGACATTAACCCCTCTATCCCCATTAAACTGTACATCAAGACAATACAAATTTACTGTCCCCGCCCACCCCTTACAAAAAAATAATACTCTAAAAGCAACCTACTGCAACTTTTAATTAAGACGATTACATATATTTTAGACCAATTGCTTTAAAGCAAGAAGGCAGTATAAACCTTCTAGGAAAATTTTTATAAAAGAGGTTAAGAAATATAAGACAATTTATACATTTAAAAACTTACAATAAATAAGAGATGCAGGCATTTTTGAATACTAGATACTATAATCCAATACAAGAACATCTTGATGTTCTGAAGCCATAGGTTGAAACTTATTGTTCCTCGTGTTTCTTCTCCTCTCCATGCTTTTAATATTCATTAACCATGACTGGGTACTATGGCTCATTACTCTTCACAAATACTGTGACTGGGGAAAAATGGTTAATTTTGCTACTAAAAATGTTATAATACACTTTCTGATCATCATTCTAAAGCGTCCCCCATAGTCAGTGACTCAAAGACAGCAGGGCCACAGGTGCCCCCCCACAAGTCAAAACAATATTTGCTGGAAGTAACAAGATTCATACCCCATCACAAACAACTTGCACTGAGAAGAATTATAACTTAGTCCTGCAGTGAAATATCCCTTTTCCTCATTTTTGTCTTGCAAAATTCAGATGAAGATCACAGCATATTCATGATAAAGTTATACAACTGATTCAGCACCACAAAATGAATTGGGAGACATGACCGTCTGTCCTGGGTTGCAGGATCACAGGTTAGCCAGGAGAGTGCATTGTACTGTTCCAGAACAAACCTGAAAAGCAAACAAGCTTCCATCAAACCAACAGATTTTCTCACCAGTATTTTACAGTCCTAATTTACTATCATCCAGTTTCTTTGGCACGCAAAACATAGAATAGGTTTGCCAACATTCTGAAATCACATGTCTTCAAAGCAGTTTAAAGCTAAAAACTTTCAATGGAAAGCTGTTATTTTAATTGTCAAGAGGTCCACATATTAAAAAAAAAAAAAAAAGAAGAAAACCTGATGCTTTCTCAGCAAGTGTTCTATGTTTACATGAATCCAGACTCTTGTACTGCAGCATTTCCACAAGATTGCCACGGAAGATTCTGGCTTAACTGTAACCACCTTCCACTGGCTTATACACCACCTTCTGTGTTACACCTCAAACTCCTCTAGCTTGAGGAATTCTTTGTCTTTCAAACAGTCTCAGGTGTAATCAACACTGATTAGTTAAAGAAGGGCTTAGAGGTGTTTGTTTTTTAATTGCACTGTTCTGTGATAAAGCCATTTTTTAATCACTTAAAAGCAATTGCATTGTCTCTGTGAGGTATTAAGGGTGTCAGCAACGCAAAGGAAAAGCAGCGAGAAAAATAAGTACGTAGCTTCGCTGCAAAATGAAATGCATGATATTTTTCACAAGTGATCAGTCATAAATACCTGAGCACATCAGAAGTTTGATTAGAATCAAGTGGATGGGAGTGTTTACTGTGGAGTAGCTCGTCTGATTGCACTGAAGGCACGTGGAGGTGCAAAGAGGCCTGAGAAAAGAAGGGAGATGCCAGCAGTTACTTCCCGATTCAACGACAGCGTGTTTTCTTCCCTCTTTATTGCTGACTTGTACTTTGCAGTCACCTTCTATCCTCTGACACACAAGCTACAACAAATCTTATCCTTAGGCCATCAACAAGTTCAGGAATTAGCAGACTGTAAAGTAAATGCACACGGATCTCTCCTAAAAGCACAGTGCTAGTAGCAAATTTAAGCATGTATTTTTTATTTTCTGATCCCATGGCTGCATTAAGTGATTACTAAAAAGCAACTCAAGTGGCCCAAGATGTCTAGTAATACACAGACTTGGAAGTTCAGTTGCTTTCCATAAGGCTGGTCTATTTATATTCCATTTATAGAGCTGCTTAGGGTAAATAATAAATCCTCTAGTAAAGAAAAAAGTCTTATATCAAAGCCACAGCTGAGCTTAGGCCAAGAAGAACCACTAATCCAGACACAAATAAGTCTGCAGAAGATAATATCTGCATCATTAGAAAACAAAGCATAGTATAAGAAATGCTAATTTAACTCAAAAGTGAATAATGTTAATACAGAAAGTTTCTCTGTATACTAATGTAGAGCCTTAAATGTGCCAAGTATGTCTTGATTGTGCCATAAAAAGATAAGGGGATCAGACAATATCCAGACAGATGATACAATGGCTATCACTTGGCAACAGCCAGCACGGAAAGTCGAGCTTTTATGCTTTGTGCAATACATAGAGATTTATTTATTATTTCCTCCCCCCCAGTATAAATGAGATCTCACACTACACTGGTGCACTTTCCTCTCTACCACCAGCTCCCCCAGGGGCTGAGCGTTAGCCAGAGACCTGTCTAGAAACTCAACCTATTCCTACGAAATACTGTAGCACAAAGCCAGAAACAGAACAGAGCCCAGCCTGCCACAAAGAAACCATCAGAAGAGCAGAAGCCTTCACAACATTCACCACTTCCATTAATCACCTTTCTTCCCTGAAAAAAGTGAACACGTGAAGCCCAAACTCAAAAATGTCAAACCTGACCTGTCTGGATAGAAAAGCAGGGGTGTTCCGAGGGACATGCCCCGCTTTTGTTTTAAACAGAACTCAGAGCCCTGCACACTGCACAACTTTCTATGCCCGGGAAGATGGCTGCGCAGCCTGCTGAAGTTACAGTACCTTAAGAAACAAGGGACACTGATTTTGTGCTTGAGGACACGCTGACCAAAACCAGTCAGGCAATGGACCTGCTTTGGCAGTTGACACAAAATAACCGAGGGCCAATGGCTGCTGCAGTATATTTGTTACTTCATCATGAGATTCTGTTGAAAGCAATCGATCTGTACCTTGACCCTGTAAAACACCAAGCAAGGGTTTAATATTAGGAGAGCACACTTAATAGAAACTATCTGTAGCTCTCAAAACAAAGCATTTGGGAGTATCCAAGCATTACATGAATCTTGCAAAGACAATCCAATACCCAATCGAGTCAAAGCATTTCATAGGAACCTTTCATTCCACAAAAGGAAATTAGCAGATAGAGAAAACCCAAACCAACCAGGCACCCCCAAGTCTGTATTTACTCTAAGTTACCTTGCCCATGTCACCTCCATGCGGGTAGTGGGACCCTGGAGAATGTACAGGGGATCCAGTGGGGGATGCAGGAAGAATATTTATAATATCAGGATCAAGATCATCTCCAGTGTCTAACAAGTCAAAGATTCCCATTCCATCTGCTCCATCTTGAAAAAGAATGAGACCAGTGAATTTCTATAGTTTCCCTATCTACAGGATATAACAACACATTCTAAAAATCAAGTGATTTTCCATATAAATCTTGTGGCTCTTTAGTCTAAACAGTCATTAAAGGAGAGTGACGAGAGATTTCTTCATTGGTTTGCTTTTAAAGCAAGAATAAACCCAATCTACTAACCATTGTTTGTGTTAAAGGCCAGATCCAAGTTTTCAGTGGTATAAGTTGACGATGCTACTTGCACAGATGCAGATGTGGGAAACACCAGTATGTGAGTGCACGATGTGTCCTGGGGGGTGTTCAGCTGAGACGTCTGCATATTTAAAGTGGTGCTGCGTCCAAATACAGAGCCGGTCGATACAGAATCTTTGGAAGAGAAATCAAGTGTTTTCTTAGGTTTGTTAAACCCAAATTACTGGTTCCCTCGACAAAAAGAGAGTGAGTTTCTCAAATACCTGGCATAATAATGAAGGACCCCTGCGGTTCCATTGCCACCAAACAAGCACTGAGAATGCTGGGAGAGTCTGCAGCAGAGATACCACACATTCTGCACATGTCTTTTAGTCTCTTACTGAGGGACTGAAGGTTTCGGCGACTCAGCAAACAACTCCAGTCTGAGGACAGAAAGGACATAGGTTTGTCTAGAAGAACAGTGCTGCAGAATACTTATTTCACCTGCGGTGCAAACTTCACGTGGGGTAAAGTTTCAAATACACAAAGGAACTCTAAAATTATGTATGTTTTCTTCCAGAAGCAGGGACAGACTATTAACTTATATGGTATTACTGAAAAATGAAAGCTTCAGATCAAGTTTAAGACTCTAAAAATGCCAGTGTTACCTTTTAATTCCCCATGTCCTATTCTTCCTAAGCGGCCTATTACAACTCTCCATGGCAAAGAGCTCATCTGCACAAGTCCCAAGCACCACTCCCAGAGTTTCTGAAGACCAAGTCTGCGGGCAGAGCCCTTTTTCCTGCGAGCTCTGGAATTAAGAAAGAAGGGTAAAACAAAACTAGAACTCATCTGCAACAAGTTTTTATGGCCACATTTGGAACTCCTTATTTGCATTAATCTGAACATTCACAGGACCCAAGAATGTTAGTATTGTAGCACATCAATTGCAAATTCAGTTTGTGGCTTTGTTTTAATTAATCATATTCTAACACTGACATCAAAAGCCAGCAACTGTGTGTGGGGAGTATGAACACTCATCCAAAACCACTCAAGAATCACATTAAACCAAATAATGTTCTTTCTAGAAATTTAACTCAAAACAATATGCACACAATAAGGAAAGTATCCACTTGCTTTAGCTAGTTTTGCAATGTAGTGAGTCTACAGAAGTCAAGAGTTATTCTTACAACACCATAACCCACCTAATTCTTCAGGGGAATGACAGGAGACATACATGCTAAGAAAAGATTTGAACAGTTTTGTTCTTACCTGTTTGGTACATCAATATTAATTATGCAAGTTTCTAACTGTTCTCCATAGAGATCTGTACAGGATGCAAGGAGCCATCTTTGATCATGAGACAAACAGTAGCCTACAAAAAGCACATTATACTTCTGGCCAGCTTCTCCAAAAGTTTCTCCCAGTTCTGTTTGCTTGTCCTTTACAGGAGCCAGTATAAAAGGTGGGGTGTAGAGTCGAATACACTCAGGTCTCTGTAAAGATGACAGAACAGACAATGATGTTTTGGGAAGCAGTTTTTCCTAAAACCTCTAGTTAACATGAAGTATGTCAGTGATTGCACAAAC
The DNA here is from genome assembly GCA_024336885.1 of Actenoides hombroni. Lineage (NCBI taxonomy): Eukaryota > Metazoa > Chordata > Aves > Coraciiformes > Alcedinidae > Actenoides > Actenoides hombroni. The sequence continues at coordinate 81,252,557 of WUAM01000287.1, read as the reverse complement.
AGAGACATTTCTCTGCTCCGTGTATTTACACAAGTCCATTAACACCACTCACATCAGGGCTCCTAAGAGCAGTTTCCATGGCTAAACCTGGGCCAAAGCCAGTTAATGTTTTCACGTTGGTGGAAGTTGGAAGAGGTCTCCGACACTGAGTAAAAGCTGAAAATGCCAAAGATTTTAAATGCTGGGTGTAAATTTGCCGGTCTTCATGTTTCACAGGTTGTAGAAGGTACTGACATGGGACAATCTAGAAGAGATTACAGAAGGGGTGGGAAAAAAAGAAATTACTGTTTCATCAATACATTAAATAGTTTCTGAGGCAGTATTAGAGTACACTGCTTTTAGAATTTTACTTTGCAATCAAATTTCTTTGATTCCTGGATATCTCCTGACACCTTCCAAAGCTAAGTGGGACTTTGAGGAATTACTCTCATTGACCTTTTCTTCAGAGGAAAAAAAAAAAAAGATTTGTTTAGAAGAGAGTCTCAACAACTCCTCCAAAAAGATGCCCTCTGTTAACTGGTTCTGCAGCAGCTGACAAAGTTACAGTTGGGTGTCTATCAAAAAGGGGCACTGCCTAAAACCCAGCAGGGTCAGGCTGGCAGCACAGATTCTGGTGCTGGGACAAGCTTCTTTCATACATGCATCACTCATTATTGAAGAGGGCCACTACACTTCCTCTGAGATAAGATTAATGAGTTTGGAATCTATTACAATATTTGGCTTTGGTTAACAACATCCAAATTGCTCTAAAAACTATCATCATAATGATTTAGCAACTACACAACTTTAAGTATTGTTTACAAAGCAAATGAAACTTGCCCTCCAAGTGCATAATTGCCTCCAAACAGCCAAAGCCCAAGATATTTTGTTCAGCATATTTCTGTAAGTGTTGGCTCACCTGCACAGAAATGATATTCTTGATGTTAGGAGGAAGAACCTGAACCATCTCTAAAAAGCAGCGCAGAAGTCCAAGTGTCCACAAACTGGATGAGCTACTGTTCTCATCCTTTTTTTCATATGTAAAAGGATCAATTATGTAAACTACAATTGCAGGGGGGTAGGTGATAGCATGAGAATCTCCATCTGTAGGGACTCCAACTTTATCACGATCCATAGTGCTGGAAATGAAATTTTGATATCAAGTTACAAAAAAAGCTGAGTTTTAATGATTTTCTTTTTACTTTAAAACTAAGATCTAATTGTCAAATATTAATCTGAAAGACCTTGGAGTCAACTGTGGTGTAAGAAACAGTCTTTTTTTAGTTTTTTTTCATTTTTGTATGTGAGCTATCAGTAACCCAGTATTGCTTGCCTTCTCTTTTAGCCTTCTTTATTACAGCAGCTCACCAGAACATAGTTCTATTGCCTCAACTGGGGAGCAAGAGTATCTAACAACAAGGTCAGTCTCTCAGTAAGAGCTGTCTTTACTACTATGGCTTAGATAACAGAAAATAGAACTTTAAGATGGTGCCAGTTATCTATTTCCGCCCCCCCTCTTAAAATATAGAAGTAGTTTGGTGAATTTTCTCTCTTTAGAGAGAGAAGAAATCAGAGAAAGTTTATTTCCATACCACAGCAGACACCAAGATGCAATTAGAACTGCAGCTAAAACTGGACCCAAAAAGTTCAGCCCCACCATAACTGAGCACTCAACCTCACTAAAGAGCAGCCTAGTCACTAGAAAACAAATAGTGGCTTTTTACTGAGGGGACAACAGCAGCATTAATATGTTGACATCAGTTGAGCTGAGGCAGCTTTTTAGGTGAAGGAAGTTTGATTTTGCAGTTCGTTACCTTTCAGAAACCTCTGGATGGGGCTGTGCAGGTGCTGAAGTGGCATCTCCAGACATCCCTGCTGCTTGCAGTGTTGGCTGTTGCTGCTGTCCTCCTGCCTGCCCGTTTTGGACCGTTGCAGCCTGAGCGGGCAGGGAGGCAGAAGTGGTATTGTTCATGCTGCTAAAAGCTGGAAAGGAAGAAGGCTTGCTTGTTGGTATCCCACTGCTGATGTTGGCAGAAGAGGATGACGGGGCAGTGGTAGTCAGCGTCGAGTTAGCTGTCGTAGCTGCAGAAGACATGGCACTGGTTGATGTCACTGTAATCGTAGTACTGGGGGGAGCTGCAGGAGCAGACGACGGAGTGTTGGGATTTCCAGCGTTAGCTGTCACTGGGGGCAGAGCAGAGGCTGGCTGGCTGGAGGAAGGGACCAGATTTGTTTGGGAAAGTAAAGAATTGTCCAAAGGCTGAGAAGCAAGATAAGGACCTAAAACCATAGGAAAAGAAAACAAAAAATAAATTATTTCAGCTGATTTTATGCTCAGTTCATCTAGGTCTAGAATTCTAACGAAACACAGCGTATATTTTACCCCTCAAACTAAAATACTTGTATTAAATGTTCAAGTTCTAGGAGTCTCATAAGACTGTTTCAGAAATATCCAGAAATCTATTTTAACATTTCATTTTTTTTCTCAGCCACGTTGAATTGCTAACCATCACTGCTTCAGATTCTAAAGTCACCAGTGCAAAAAGGCAAGCTGAGTCCCTGCCAGGCAGCAACACTGCCCATCCCTGAAGATGGTGCTGGATGAGAAGACACTATTTTAGCACACAGCTAAATACACGGAGGTCTGGAGCTTTCCTCCTCCACTCCAAGCTTAAAACCAGAAAACAGTAACAAACAATAAGATTCAATGAATAATTGCAATGATTTCTCCTCCTCTACTTCTACAGAGTAAGTGGTAACTCTACGAAATAAGAAAGACTAAAAAGAAATAAATCATACCCAGCTCATATCTGCAAACTTGGGCATACAGTTTGAGTTTGGAAAACGCTTCATTGTTGGCATTTGCTGTCTGGGAGAACCATTCTGTGACCAACTTCTCAGAAAGTTTCTTGGAAGCAGTAGGTCCAACTCTCATGATCCCATCAGGCAGTAACTTACAGATAGGTCTGTGCTGACCCAGCCTGCACGACTGCAAAGGAGGGAAGACAGAAGATGCACAATAAGGAATTTGTAAGCCTTAAAAACTGTTAGATATCACAGAAAGGAGCATATATATATATAGCTATATACCTATATACCTATATATCTCTAATATATATATATCTCTCTCTATATATATATATATATATATCTGCACACACACAGAGAACTCAGTTTAGTTACCATATTCCAAAGTACCATTTTAATTCTAGAATACTACACCAGTATGAAATATTTCATAGTGATTTTATGGTTTATTTTCAGGTTTTCCTAAGTGCAAGAAAACCAGGTTGATACATCATCTCCTCTCATCTTAATCACAGTCCAAGTAACACACGCATTTAATTACACGCAGCTAAAACAACTCAAGTGGTAATACAGAGTTTTACCACTGAGTGGCGTTTATCAGATCAAAGACTCTCGGCACAGCGAAGGCTACAAGGAATGGTGAGCAGCACGAACAACCGTTATCTTCCAAGTGCCCCTTCCTAAAACCCTTGCGCGCAGCTTGCCGAGACAGCATCCTGTGCAAGCGCTTACGTCAGCTGAGACAAGGCTGGTAAGCAGCGATGAGTCTGTGTTAGAAACAGTCTTTGGAAAACCCATTTCGCCGCTAACTGCCATAAATAATGTACCTCGTATATTGCAGTCAGATCCCTAAAGAAGCTTTTTGCTCCGTTCAGCAGAGCCTCGTTCTCGGGGCACACCACAACGTAAGCAACATCTCTCTGAGATCCGTAAGGTTCCAGCATCAGCCTCTCCCAATAGGGCAATGCAAATGGAGACAGCACCAGAAAATCGTAATCGTATCCCAACAAAAATGTTGGGATTGGCAGTGGTTCCGGGGACTCATCAGTTCCTGGAAAAGCAAGACACATTTTCCAATATATTAAGCAGAAAGCTTAAAAATAACACCCTGCTTCTAGGAAACGTGAATTAAAAGAAAAAAAAAAACAACCAAAAAGAGCTCACTAGTGTTCCCAGCATCTCACAGGAAATAGCACCGATAATAAATGGAATAGTTCTCATTTTAACAGACACAAATTAAAAACCTACATGTGTGATCCAAGCCTTGGCAAGAACACACCAGTTAATTATTTTTATTTGAAACATCTCAGGACCTCAAGAAGTTCCATAGTTTAATATTTCTATCAGTCATAGACAATTAGGAACAGATCTTAGCAGTCCAGGAAGCATTCCCCACAGAGCGATCAAAAAGGAGGGGGGAGAAATGGAAACAGTCTGAGCAGAAATGTAAAGGACCACAAGGCAGGGGGGGAAGATAAGAAAAACTAAATAAATAAACAACTAAATCCCCCCAAAACCACCTTAAAACCATGCATTTACATGTACCCTAAATGTATAATTGCCACGTTCTAAATATAGCTACAAAAGATCTGCTGGTGAAAGGTCAGCCTTCCACACAGTGGTAAATCAATCTCATATGCTAATGAAGTCAGTTGAAATCTTGAGTGCACAAAATTTACCTTGTATCTGTAAATGTGCATCACGTGTTGGCCACTCCAAATATTTATCAGAGACAACACACTGGATAACCTCAGCTCTTCAACATAGTTCTGAAACTACTGAGCAATAGAGCACAGTTTTTCAAGCATTTCAAAGCTAATATTTTAAACTACACTAATTTGTAGAGTAACTAAAGTGAAGTAATTCTTTTGAGTAAAAAGAAACAAACCAAAACAGAGCAATTGGCTATCAGGAGAAAGTTCCTTCCATTGAGGGTGGTAGAACAGTGGAACAGGCTACCCAGGGAGGTGGTTGAGGCCCCATCCCTGGAGATATTCAAGGTGAGGTTGGACAAGGCTCTGAGCAGCCTGGTCTAGTTGAGTGTATCCCTGCTCACTGCAGGGGGGCTGGACTAGCTGACCTTCAGAGGTCCCTTCCAGCCCTAGCCATTCTATGATTCTATGACCTGTCAGGGCTTGGAAACTTCCAAGGATGGAGCCAGAGCACAGACTCCCTTGGCAGCCTGCACCCCTGCCTGTCTGTCTCCAAGGCAAAAGGGTCTCCTTATTTCCAGTTTGATTCTCTTGTCTTTCAACTTCCACCCGTAGTCTTATTTCCTCCTACCACGCACTGCTGTGGAGAGCCTGGCTCCGACTCCTCAGTCCCTTCCCTGTAGGTGTTCACAACTGACTTCTAAAAAACTGAAAGCCAGGTAAGGGTGCTATAATATAAACAAAGTAATATATTTCTGTCTGATCCATTAAGTTGATAAATTCATTTTTGAAATAATATCTTGAATTTCATATCTACCTTGTCAAATATTTTAACTTTATCAGACTGAGAGTCTACAGAATATTGTATCATAACAATAACTTGTACGTTTAAATCAACATTTTCCTGCATGACTGCTGCAAAAGCACACATGGAGATGGAGATGTCTTGGTAGATTATCTATATGTAAATATTAGACAGTGATTTACAGATAAAAAGTCTATGCTTTGCATTTTGAAGTCATAAACCAGCTGTACTGGGAAATCTTGATAGTTTTGTACTACTGTGACCACAAATGAGTTTATTATCAGCACAAGAGGCAACGATATTGCTACTTTAGAATGAAACAAAACACCAAAATAAACAAACAATAAGTCAACAAAAATAAAACACACAGAACAAAACCAACCAAAAAAAAAACCCAAACCAACTCAAAACTTTTCTGAAGATACTTCTGTCTAAAGATCATAAAATATATCGATCCTGAACTAGGACCCACTGTTGTGGAATGCTCACACTTTCATATACATACAGTTTCTGCCTCACAACCTTTAACTGAGCGAGGTAGGATTATTACTCTGGTTCAACAAGGGCAAAGATTAAAGACACTAATTCACAGATTGTATTTCCAGAATAAATGCAACTAATTCTCAGAGTAAATTAGGATTCCATTTAAATAATGATGATGGAAACAGATTCTTAAAGACTTTGTCAATGAAATAAATAGAATTGCAAACAGTAAATCCTGTCCTATCTCATACCAGCAAAAGCAGTTGTCTTTTTGTTTCCTGTCATTTCATTTGGGTTACTCTCCCACAGAGGAATTCCCATTCACAGTTTATAGCATAAATATGTAGTGGCAAACTATTTAGATTTGATGAAGAAGTGTAAACGTTTTGTTATGTTCTGCCCTGTTCATATTCAACACTGTTTGAAGATTCTTAAATTCTCTTTTACTGGAAGTACTTCTTGTCTATTCATTGTTTTATGTGTTTACCCTGCAAGGCAGAAAAGTACACACAGAAAGAATAATCCTAGAAATGACAAGGTTAAAATGCATTGATGTTTTTTAACTTTTCATCTCTATTTCTCAATATAATGAAGATGCTGATAAGTGGGCAGCTATAGATGACATTTTTTTCATTTAAGTGTATTGCTAAGTGATGTATACAAGTATATTGCTAAGTCTGATCTATATTTGTCTGTGGCTTGGCTGTGGTTTCTTTCAGTGAAAGGAATAACTGATAAGAACTAGATGAAATCAGGAGAAACAGCTTTTCTCTGCTCAGAATATGAAATGGGCAAGGGTGCTTTCCTCTTTTTGACTGTGTTGCTTAACCCTAAATTGGGAGAATAATAGTTCAGTGGGAGTTTGGCACCTTTTCTCTTTGCTCTTGAAGTTCCTGTGAGATTCCTTCTGACTTTTGACTGATGTTACTGCTCTTCAGATGCAACAAGCAGCACAGATGCTGAACTGTGAAGCAAAAATCCCATATATTCACGAATGAGTCACACTGGTAGAAATGGAAAATTGTTTCTGTCCATCTTGTGAAGATGTTTTCTTAGTGCATAGGATCAGTAGCTACACTGATAGTCCTCAGTATTAACCCTCTTTGTAAATTAGCATCATGAGTGGTGCAACATAGATGTTGGTGAATCAAGCACAAAATCCACAGACGACAGTTTTTTATAGCCTCTGGCACTGGTGGGCACAAGACAAAAATAGATGAGAGGACTGGGAGGCACAATGTAATCACTAGGAAAGGTATGCTCTGGTCACAGGTGACCAATTATCTTCTGAACGCACATCCATTACACATTTATCACTACCTTTTATAAATAACAAAATAATCTTATCTCCTTTTCAGAAGCTTTTGACATACAGTACAAAACCCTAGAGTACCAATTGTATTGGGAAGAGGCAACTGAGATCTTAGGCATGGTCAAAATGCCTAAAATATGAGTAATTTATATGTAAAAATATATGAATGAGTAATGTGAATGAGTAATTCACATGTTATGAAGACAAGCTTCACTTACTGTCCTGCAAAATGAACATGGGAAAAATTCATTCCTGGCACCTTGATTTATTACCTTGTTAACCTTGAACATGTGGCAATTGTCATTCTAGCTCCCAGTACATCACATTTCCAATACTGTCTCCACAGACCCAGAATTAATGGTATTTTGGATGGCACTGCTTTTATCTGCAGATTCTGTGCTGCTCACCTCCAGGACCTCCATTTGAAATGTGTGTGATTCATTCTGGTCTTATTTGCCCATACTATGATTTTACACCATTGAATTTTTATTTGCAAGACCTACAAGCTACTTGTAAAATAAATATATGATTCATCATCCTACATGTTCATAAAATGTTGAGAAATCTACAGTCTCCTGGAGGACTCCTTCTCTCCAGCACATACCCTGTCTTAGTTCTAATATTTCTTCCTTTTCTACCTCTGAGTTTGGAAGGTTCTTAGGGCTTATTTTCAAAAATACATTTTTTGAAAGGTGAGTGGGTGTCCTAACATGCAGATGTAAATATTTAGTAAATGTGATGGGAGCCAGGACCAAACACGGTACAAAAAATAAATAGTCTTTTACGTTTAGTGTTAGTTTTTTCCATGGGAAGTAGTGGAATGTACAGTCATTATTCAGATGCATGCACAAAATATAAAAGAGGAAACAGTTAATTGTACAGCAGCTCTACACTTCCCCTTTTGAAGCTTGTGATTTTCTATCCTCACATCATATGATACAAGACTGATCTTACAGCTCCGCTTGTTGAAAACTAGTTTTTGAAGTCTTCCATGAAAGCAAAGTGGCATGAGATGTAAACTCAAATTAACGATTCAAAAGTAGTACTTTAAAATCTCCAATTCTGCCAACAGTACATTTTCCTGTAATGCTCAATTCTCATCTACATTGCTCCTTTAACAGAACAGTTCAGCCAACCTTACAGAGCTTTAAAAAACCCATAAACTTAAAATACTAATGATACTTCTTGATTTGCAGATACTTTTCATTAAGTTCAATAACTAGGGAATCCTAACCAGAGCTACTGTCACTAACTGTGACAGCACCTGGCAGCCTAGAAATTTCTTTGATGGGATAGATGCAATTATGAAAAAGTGAAAAACCGTAAACATTTAAATAGAGGTAGTAGAAGCATTTTTTTCGTAGAAGCATTAGGAGATACAACAGGTACCTATGATCACTGCTAAAAGTCTCTGACAAAGTTTGATTGTTTAAGAAAAGAAAGTTCAAGGCCATGGAAAAACAATATGACTCACTGTTTTATTAATTTCTCATTTCTTGCATATATCTTCCATACCAGCAATCCTTCAGCCTGTCATCTCTTGAAAAGCCATCTGTGTTGTGCTTTATCTTAGCCAGTGCTAAGATGACCCTCATAATCATGTCTTCATTTCCTCTCAGGTCTATTGTTGTAGTCTAATAGTTTGTTAATTTAATGAATTAATTTACTTAAGTTAAAAACACCTATTTCAGCCTCAGGCTGCTAGTGGTTTCTTTTGAATTAATACACCGTGTAAAGCTTGAACATTACTAGCCTTCCAGGTATCAGTTCACTGAACTCAGATTTGTTCCAAATTCAAAGGTGTGCTCCTCTACATCTTTTTGCCTTTTTACCCTACATATAGTCCTTATTTGCATGTACCAGTTACAGTCAGATATGTAGGTTTCCAAGGTCTGTTTTTATGAAGGATGCAATGATTCATGGTCCATAGACCATGAACAATTCACATAGTCAGCACATCTGTGTTCTGTAGAAAACTGTCTGTTGGATTGCCTTGTTCTAGGTTTTATTGCCTGGGTTTATATTATTGTCATGAAAAGATATCAAAACTCCTTATTAAAAAATATATTGCTGTAGGATTGTTATTTGCCTCTAAGACAAAAGTAGTATTTGCAATTGAAAAGGAGTCTCTCTGTTTGGACGTGATCCACGTTATAGAAATTGAGAACACATGTTTTATGCAAATATGGCTTGGATGCATTATATATAGTGACCTCCAACAGCAAATACTGAAAGAGATCGTCAAACTCTGCTTCCTATGAGAAAAGGCCTTGCAATTTATTTGAGCATACAGCGTACGAAAAGCTTTCTGCTTTCTTGAAGCTGCAGGTCAGTGAACACGGTCCTTATGCTGTGGATGTGTGAACAGCAGTAAGAGCAATGTAAGTTAATGCCCAGAAGGCTTTCCCAAGTTGCATCACCATCCTGACAGCATTCTGGATGTCTGCACAGACTGAACAGCTTTACAAAGCTGCTTGACTACAGAGCCCTGTCCTTTGTGACTTGACGCAAAGGAAGAACCACAGGAAACTTCTTCACTCAAAGCCTCTGGCTTTTTTCCTGTGTGGACTGGTAAATTCAGATATTCAAATCCCTCATCAGTTCCAAATGAGCTTTCCAAAGCTATTTCATTTTTCCTTTTTCTGGTCTGTTTTGTTTCACAGCTAGAGCTTTTTACCACTCTGGTTTTGGAATTCTCAATGATAAACCTACAGAGAAATGTAGAGGAGCTAAAAGCTGAAGAAATCCACAATGTGTGTTAACAGGCAGAACCTGGATAAATACAGATTGATTCCCAAATAACTTATTAACCTGTGTTTATCAAGTCTGTGAAATATTTACTTTCTCTGGCAAGGACTGACTGATGTGGGTAGAAGTCTATGCAGACCTAAAGAACAGGTCTAGAACAAATTTGTCCTTCACCACATTTCTTTTAGAATACTTGCAAAAAGCAAAGGTTTTATAATTAATTCCCCTTATTTATTTGAGCGCAACAAATTAGGGACATATTTTGATAACCATGATGTTTTACATCTCATATCATGAATATCCCTAATTCAGTCACTGGCATTTCTTGTGGAGTACAATATTGAAGATTAATACATTTACTTCAGCGTGAATCTTCCCAGCATGAATCCATGAAATTCATATTCAATAGTTTTTTTCTTAGTAGAACATAACCATTGGAAAAACACACAAAAGTGGTTGCAACTGCCAAAAAAAAAAAAAAAATAATCAGAATTATAATGAATATTTATAGCCATTCATTTGCATTATATATTCTACTGTAGATATTTCATACACTTTTTATAAGATCATAGTAACTTAAAAGGGTGCAGGTACTGGCTTAGAATTTCATATGGTACAAATAGGCACAGTTCCATTAAATACCCATATTAGCATAACGTGCATATTCACATGGGGTGTGGCAAGTAAATGTGTACTACATATAAATGAGCAACTTTTTCACACAGATTATATGGAGCTGACAGATTAGAATCATTTAGTAGAACATGGAAAAGAGAAAAAAAAAAAAAAGAAAAATTACAGTAATTGTTCTCCAATCATTGTACAAGTGCTAGTTTATTTTACTTCTCTCATTAGGTCTTTCCGTTCCTATGTCTGTGTGTTCTTTTATTAACAAACCCCAGAAGCTCCACAGCTGCTACAAACCAGTGTTGCTACAACAACTAAAACCTCACAAGTAACACAAAAGAATTTCCAAATGATTTACTCACCCTCACATATATAATATGTAATCATTGAAATGCATCTGCTTACACATAGGGAATCTGGCAACTTACCTCCAACAATAAATGATAGTTTAGGATAGGCCACTGAATAGTCTTTCACCAGGCTTCTATATATAGAAGTATATAGCATATTCAGTAAGCAAATGCTCACACTTGGGTGCTTAATGAAGCAAGAGTCCACTTTGCGATCATCCCTGCCACACCCTGAGAAGTCCTCCATCCAAGTATTACTTGGCTAGTGAAATCTAACTTACAGTATTGCACAAAGCTGTTTTTGAGCTACACAAGGAAAGTCAAACACTGAATTCAGTTTCCTGTTGTGGAAAGAGTATTCCCTTGCCACTAAAAGGTAGGGTAAGAAACACTATTGAGTGCTGACAAACTGCAACTGAAATAGCAAGGTGTGGATATCCTGGAAAGCTGCATCCCTGGCACATGCCTTTAATATGTCAGGAGGGAGAGAAAATTGAGCTATGAGCACAAGGGCAAATCTGGAAGAAAGAAAAAAAAACAAATATAGCATTCTGTTTGGATTTAGTTATCAAAATTTGATTTGTAGAGCTAAGGTGGCAAATGCAAACACATGCCTACGTATCTAGCCAGAACTTTCATTCATTCATTCATTCATTCATTCATTCATTCATTCAGTAGCAGTTCTGCAGCATTGTCCTATATCACAAGTATATTTTGCTTCTAAGAGTTTCTTTATGACATCCAAGTGGAGAAATTTAGAACTAACAAGTACCTCACCACATGTGCAACCATCTCAGGCTGTGCCTTTTGAGTGTTTGGGCTGCAATACAGATATTTTATGTAGCTGTTAGAAGCTGTTAAAGGCAGATATAATAGAAGTTTAAGTACAAGAGTGCTGTAAAGAAAATTAAGATTAATGTCTTACATAATGGCTCACATTAGCTATGTTTCACATACAACAGGTTTTGTGTAGACTTTTTCATCTCCGGTTAAGTGTGGGGTTTTTTTCACATGATCAGTGAAAACTCTGTGAAATGAAAATCTGATTTTCAGTAATCTATTGGAATTTTTAGGCAGACCTTTTTTTTCTTAGTGATTGTTATACTGTAACCTCAGTGATTTAAAATACACTTGTTCTTTGAATTCCTTCTCCTGTTGTCTCTCTTAGACTTACATGCTTGTGTTACTAAGGCATTAATTGTGAATGCTGCCAGCCCTAGGCAGCTTTGGTTTCATTGCAGGCTTATGAAAACACAAAAAAAATACATTTTAAAGTAATTTTCTTTTTCACACTTCTTGTCTCATTTTCTTTTAAAAAAACAAATTTTATTTAGGAAGCAGTAGAAATCACAAACAGCTATTTTACCTTCACTCTCTGCAGCAAAATGCTGAAAGGTGTGGAGTTGGCAAATACTGCATGACTCAGCCTGATATCTCTATCACACTTATACATAACAATAGATTGACCTTAAGGAAATGCCATTACAAAGAACAGTGAAAATCAGGCAGAACAATAGAAAGGAAAGAAGTAGAGGAGAAAATAGAAAACCCTTTGAAACAGGGAACATTCTCCATGCCTCCCTTCCAGTTTAGTTTTGTTTGTCTAGGACTGCTACAGACTACAACTTTCCTGTGGAGAGACCTGAGCTTTCTTCTCCCTGGAAATAAATATAGAAAGTTATTTGTTGTTTGTTTATTTTTTGTTTGTTTTTTTCCCCAAAACACCAATATTAATGGATCTTTAAGTAAAATACTCAAAATTAATCATGTATTTGAGGGTCCAAGGACAACATCAGTTTGGAGTCATAATGCAGATCAAATCAAACCTGTTTACTATTATAGTCAAACTGCAGTTATGACTTCTCACTTTTTTTTGATAGGAGTGAGGGGAAGGGCTGGTACTGCTGAGCCCAGAGAAACAATGAGATGTGTCTAAAAAAATTCCATGCAGCTATTCTCCATTCACTTGCCTTCTCAGTATTCCTCCAGGACTGTCTCAAGCTCCAAAAGAGCCTGTGAGACCTGCCCAGGAGCTCAAGCTCATAGTCTACAGGGACTGCAAATGATGTTTTACAGGGAGTCTGAGGAACTATAATCTTTCTGATTAAACATTGAGTGGTGATGCCTATGAGCAAGTGATCACATACGGTGAGCACTGTGTAGTTACCCAATTCCCACCCCACATCCTAGTATACCTGAGAGGAGTAGAAAGCTTCAGTGAAGAGATTATGATAATACCTATTGGCTCTCTATGGCCTGAAGCTTCATTTTGATAATACCTTTTGCCTTGCTGTGGCCTGAAGCTTGGATAGGACCTCCTGAGGCCCTCTGTCTCCAAAGTCCCCACTCCACTTCCTTCCCACATCTCACACTGGCACCTGTGAGGTCTGAAACCAAATCTAATTTGAATTAGAACATATGCTATTTAAAATATATAAGGGTGTTATGCAACTTATATTGATAAACTTGCAGGGATGCGGACAATTCCAAAAGCTACTATTTTCCTGTAAATTAATTACTTTAATTAATTTAAATTTCCGTTGTAAAATATAAAAAGGGGATCTACCCTTCCCTTACTAGAAAGCAGCTGCTCATTAAACAAGCCCATAGAAAAGTATCCTTTACTTACTGTTCCAGCAGCTAAAATAATTTCATTTTAGAACCCACCAAAGAATATAATGGCTTTTTCCTTAAAGCTGGATGAATTAACACAGCTTGATGTTTGTGATAAAAATACAAGCATATATATACACACACACAAAGAGTCTATGCAGATTGCTGAAGCAGTTGCAGGAAGCAAAGTAACTGAGCAACAATCTGGGTACTAACAGCCCATACTCATGTTGGAGACAAGCAATCACCTTTAAAAGAGGGCAGACTGTACTAGGCTTGTACTTCGCCTCACAACCTCCATTCGGCCTTATCACTCACATTAATATATTTCCAAGTCAAACATAATCACTGCTTTCCTTAATCCCTATGTGATCTCCAGTGTCTCAAACTAGTTACTCATGAATTTTCCTAATATTTCTGTGAAACCTGGTGATAATCTGATAAATTTTGTATTGAATTTTGTAATAAAAATACAATTGGTTAACAGTAAACTTTCAAAGGACACAACAAATTTTACGTGGAAATAAATTTCACCGTTGAGTGAAATACAAATCTAAAATCAGTACAAATCTAAAATCAGTTTGCTTAAATTAATTTTCATGTATTTCATAGTGCATCTTGAAATAAAAATGATGGGGGATAGACCTGAGTCACTTTTCACTGGAAATTATTGTTGCAGTCATGTTGCATTAAATTTAACAGATCCAGGATTTAACTCTGTTTTGAATTCTCGCTTTCATGAAGCAGAAGGAAGACCTTTTCTCTAGGAAATTTCCATTTCTACTTATCAGATATTTGACAGGTAAACAGAAGAAAGCAGGTAGGAACTCAGATAGAAACTCTCTTACAGCTCAAATTTTTAGCTTTCAAATTCAGGACATGTTATGATTCACTGACATTTACCCTCATCCATATTATGCACAGGTGCAAATTTAGCTACAAAAGCATTCTACTGAATGCATGTTTGGTGTTTCTACCATCAGAATTAAAGCCTTGCAAAAATTTGGAATAACAGGATAATTGCCATGTAGAAATGCTTTTAGAGGGTAGAGTTTCAAAACTGAAAATCAGAAGTATTACCTTACTAAATCCAGGAAAAGCCAACTTTGTAACCCTTTCCCAATTCCAAATTTTAAACAAAAATCACAGAATGGTAGGGGCGGAAGGGACCTCTGGAGATCATCTAATCCAACCGCCCTACAAAAACAGGGTCACCTAGAGCAGGTTGCACAGTAATGCATCCAGGCAGGTTTTGAAAGTCTCCAGAAAAGGAGACTCCACAACCTCTCTGGGCAGCCTGTTCCTGTCACCCTCACAGTGAAGAAGTTTTTCCTGATCTTGAGATCCTGTGTTCTAGTATGTGCCCATTGCACCTTGTCCTGTCACTGGGCACCACTGAGAATAGCCTGGCCCCATCCTCTTGACACCCATTCTTCAGATATTTATAAACATTGATAAGATCCCCTTTAAGCCCTCTCTTCTTCAGGCTAAACAGCCCCAGATCTCTCAGACTTTCCTTCTAAGTGAGATGCTCCAGTCCCCCAGAATGAGATGATCTTAATGAAAATTATAACCTCAGATTCATATTAAAATTGTGCTTTCATGTAAAAAAAACATTGTATAAATCTGTCCAAATCCTGAAAAGCAGTACCTTGTGCAAAGATCTATTGGACTGACAAGTGTTTCACCTTTTGAGACCTTAAGTTTGGACATCAAATGTGAATTGCAACTTTCTAAAAGTTTTTAATTCTTCCACCTAATTGATTCTGAAATGCTCAAATACAGTTTCAAAACCAGTTACAGCAGCATATGAAGAGTGATTACACAACAATATAGCTTCATTATGGCCTATAAAGTATTATTCCAAACCCCCATCTGGATGCAAATCCTTGTGTATGTGTGTGTGTGTGTGTGTGTGTAGGAGCACCTTGACATGCAGGCAATTGGGGTCATTACACCTACTGTCACTTATGGATCAGTGAACTCAGTGACTACTGCATATACCATCAGTGAGGTGTAATAAGGACATCTAAGTCTTATGATAATAAATGAACAATTTGTATTAGAGGAAATAAAAATTTATTCAGGAAATACCAATGTTTCTGTGAAAAACTATGTATCATATTGTTTCAGATGAAGGCTTACATTAGAAAATAGAAATTCAGCCTGAGACCTCAAAAGAGTTTCTATACCTTGTGGTCTTAGTAAAGATCTATCTTTTGACTTGGAAATTATTTGAAAACACCTCTATCAACAGCAAAAATGGAACTCATGGGGCAAACAAAGCTTCACAGGGAAACAGTGCACTCAGCACTTTGGGGTCTTTAATTACATGTTAGATGATTTCTGCAGCTTGAACACTGTCAATAGTAGCTACTGACATAATGAAGGGAGGGGAGAAGGCAGCTGAGATGAGGAACATATTAATACCCTCCAACTTTTGCTAGGTAAACTAGCCAAATAGATTCCCTGAAGAGCCAGTGAAGAGGTAGGAGGTCTTCTAAATGGGGCCTACATCAGGAATTTAATTTATACTCCTTACATCACCTTCTGGAGGAATCTCTCCATTGCTTACAGTGAATGTTTAAAGAGGTCAGCTGATTAACTTATTTGGCTAAGTTCAGTATCCTTTCTACCTCAACATCATCCTCTTGAGGCAAACACTCCTGCACCTTTTTCCTTACTGAGCAAATTAAGCGCAGCTCTCAAGTTGGTGTGCAGCTTGCTAATGTGATGCTCAGCCTAGTATGCCTCTGCCCTACAATGAATTCTGGCAGACATGTACATGGTGGATCTAAGTATCTAGTCCTAATTGTTCTATTTATAGAGTGACTCATTACCATAAGCAAGCCTCCTAAGTGTCTCCCCTCTCACATTTACTGTTCACATATCAACGAATAAATAAATAGAAATACTATCTTGGTGTGGGACCATAGGTACCATTACATATATTGCTTCACCAAAGCACATTCCCATATTACTTCTGTGCTGGTTCATTTGGGTCCTGACAGTTTCTGCCTGATCTTGTAAGACAGTGATCATTCTGAGTACAATGGAAACTCTAAGATGCTTGAAGTGATACGGTCATTCACTCAAGATCTTCACATAAATTATTTCTTTAGTAACACAATATTCCTTGTTTGATATGTAAGCAGGTAGAGAGGCAGTAGGGAGGATCAAAAGAAAGAGTACTCGGCAGTCTAGGTGGGAGGGAGGAAAAGGGTGGAAAAGTTGGACAAGTAAGAAGAGCTGTAGTTATACTAATGACCAAAAATTCTGTGTAGTGAACAACACAGAATAAAATGTCTCAGAAAAGGATCTGTCATAGCCAGTTTTATATTCACAATTATTGACATTATAACAATTCATAAAAATATTAGGTAGCGTAGGTTGTTTTTGTTTTACTTTGATTTTTAGAGTGGATGTTGACATTTAAACGAAGCACTGGATAAGAATCATAGGAAGCAAAGTCAGTTTAGACATTGTTGGTGCAGACACAGGAGAGGAAATAACTTGGGACGCAGTTATATAAATGGCTCATCAGGTATCAGCTTAGAAAGAAACATGAGTAAGTTCAGAGGCAAGGACATCAGGATCTTTAACATACTTCTTGTTAAACTTGCTGAAAACAAATACCATGTACATTAAGTTTTGAGATCTAGAGAAACACCTACTTCTTCTGGGAAACTAATGAATTCTGCAGACTTCTGTGATTTCCTGGTGGATATTGTTAGAATTATATCTGATTTCATCTTCCACTGAGGAAGTGACTCCTCTATCTAACTGATGCTATCAGCTCTCAAGGGAGGCTTTTGCTTCCTCTTCATAACACAGAGGCCTTCATCTCTGCTTTGCTGCTGGTCTCAACGACCACCATATTTCTCAGTGACAACTGCTGAACTGAATTAGCTGTTCCATAGCTTTGGAGACGCCTAAATACTTCTTTAAACTTCCTAAATTAATTTACAGTAAAGTCCAAAGAATTTACTGGGATTTTCATAAGTTGTTTGGCTATTTGGGCACTGGATGGTCGGATCAGATTATAATGCTTTTCTCAACTACTTGGAAAAGAGAGGCAAGATGTTCAGAGTCTCCCTGATAGCATTTATTCCACTTAGTACATTTGCTTCTCTGCAGTGTTGTGAATTGAGATAAACAACTGTACCTTTTCAGAAACTACTATGGTTAATAAGATGTGTGCAGATGCATATCCAGGGATTTGCCAAAGTGGATTCACATTTGCATTTGGTTTCAGAAACATTACTTAGTTTCATGTGCTCAGTCAAACAATTCTGTTATCCTCTGCCTCTAAACAGGTGCCTGTATATCATTAAACAGGTACTATGGCATGATCAAGTATGTCCCAAATCACTCTTCACTAGCTCCTGCAGACCACCAAAACTAGCAGTGACTTGTTGAGAGGGACAAGCACCTGTTTCTCACTCACTGAGATCTTAAAAGAAGGAAAGCAGGGTGGCCCTTCCTTCTTTAGCCAAAATACTCCTGCGAAACTGTCTTAGCAGCATGCTGTTATTGCAACACTGAGCACCTATTTTTTTATTCTGATATTAGTTGCACCAGTAATTAGCTGACATGACAACAGATGCACAGGTAATCATGTCTGTAGGTGTTGCTTGTGGCCAACTGCAATTTTCAAAGGAAATAACTTTATTCTTTGCTTTTCTGCTGACAAGGTCCAATATGAAGGTAGTTACAAACTTTTGTATAGGACTTTTTTTTTTCCATGGATTTTGCTTAGGCAGACACCAATCAGGGAGTTATGGATAGTGGCTATAAAGAAGATTGCACAATCTCATATTAATTATCCATTGCTAATGTTAACATAGTGTCTCATATTGACCCTGATTATTCTATAAATGTGATCCAGTGACTCATGCCTAAAGAGCAAGAAGCATAGTTCCAGTTTCAAATAGAGACTTTCTGACCAAAGAAAAGTCTCTCTGTGAAGCCTAGATATCTCTGTCCACAGCAATTTCTTCTTATTCTTGACACAAATAGGCTATATAAATTCCACCTTTGCTGTGAATCCTGCAATTCAGCAGGGCCAGATATTCATTCTGTATGTAAAGGGCTGTAACCTCTTACTTTCTGATCACCTTGATGGGCTTTACTGCTATTTCAGCCTTTTAGGTCATCCCCTTTCTGGGTGTTCATTTCTATTTCAGGCTTGAAGTTATCATACCCTACATTTGGGAAGTACACCTAATTCAGCAGGGAATATCCAAAAGAATATATTCTAGAACAGGGATTTTTCATTCTTCCCTCTGGATATTCTTGAGCTCTGTGGACTATTTCTTGGGAGGCCTTTAAAAGGCAAGAAAAACAAATTCCCATATGGTATGACAGGTGTGCAAATGCTTCTGGTAGGAACACAGCTGTGTGGATCCACATCTCTATCAGAAGTATGCAGGAGTTCACTAATTTATTTCTAAAAATAATTTATAAAATGTCATAACAAAAACCATTTAAATGTGGCTACTAATAGGGTCCAATCAGTAGGCTTTCTGCCCTAGTAAATAAATGCAGAGGAAAAAATCGCAGAATCATGGAATGGTAGGGGTTGCAAGGGACCTTTGGAGACCACCTCTACCTCTCTTGATCTAGAGACCCCAGAACTTGGATACAGTACTCTAGATATGTTCTCACTAGGGCAGAGTAAAAGGAGAGGACATCTTCCCTTGACCTGCTGGTCACACTTCTTAATGCACCATTGGCCTTCTTGGCCAAAAGGGCACATTGATGGCTCATGGTTAACCTGTTGTCCACCAGGACTCCAAGGTCCTTCTCATGGAGCTGCTTTGCAGCTGATCAACCCCTAGTCTGTACTGGTGCATGGGTTTATTCTTATCCAGGTACAAGACTCTACACTTGCCCACGTTCAGCTTCATTAGATTCTCCTCCACCCAGCTCTCCATCCTGTCCAGATCTCACTGAATGGCAGCACAGCCTTCTGGTGTGTCAGCCACTCCTCCTAGTTTTCTATCATCGTCAAACTTGCTGAGGGTATACTCTATCCAGGTCACTGATGAATATGTTGAACAAGACTGGACCCAGCACTGAAACCTGGGGAACACCATTAGCTACTACAGACCTCCAATTAGACTCTGCACCATTGACTACAATACTGTCATTCAGCTCTGTCATTCAGTCAGTTCTCAGTCCACCTTGTTGTCCACTCATCTAACCCACACTTCCTGAGCTTACCTCTGAGGGCGTTATGGGAGGCAGTGTCAAAAGCCTTGCTAAAGTCGAGGTAGACAACATCCACTGCTTTCCCTTCCACAGCATCATAGAAGACTATCAGATAGGTCAAGCATTTCACCTTGGTGAATTCATGCTGACTACTCCTGATAACTTTCTTTTCCTCCATGTGCTTAGAGATTACCTCTCTAATGAATGAGCTGATCCATCACCTTTCCAGGGGTGGAGGTGAGGCTGACTGGCCTGTAATTTCCTGTGTCCTCCTTCTTTCCCTTTTCAAAGACTGAAAAAAAAAAAATCAATGTGTTCTCCTTAAACAGCTTGTTGGATTATGTAGATGATGTAGAACAGAGGTTGTAAACTATGATATGTCTCAGACTAGTTGGTATCATGGCCCATACGTGTTTAAAACACCAAAAATCACAAAAACGTAATTTCTGAAGACCTTTTTAATAATGTGTGTTCAGGTGCATATGCATGTGTATACGTGTTATTATTATTTGTGATTTTTACCATATTGTTACGCTCAAGACAACTCCTTCGCATCATTCTTGAAATGTTTAATATTCACCTGTTTAATGATCTTATTTAATATCTATTTAATGTTCTGCACTTTAATATTTACCATAAAGCTTAGCAGATGAATATAATAGTGTAAATTCATTCAGAGTAGTGTAGAGAGCACTGAATATCACCCTGGTTTGGTAAATGAGTGGTATAAGGGAAAACAGAAACACAGCTGATATTCTGCTGAAACATTAAATGACACCAAAATAGGTGCCAGCTGGATAGAGATTCAAAGTAGAAAAATTCCTATAAGTGTGGCGTTGTTGTCTTTTCACATACTTATTTTACATATTGTCTGAGCAACAATCAAACTGAAAAGAATTTTCTGAGCTATCATACTTTTAATCAATTTCCTCTTGAAAAACTGCTTTCAGGAATGAAGTCTCAATTTAGGGGCTTGAGGTATGTGAATCAAAAGGAATATTTTTCTTTTAATCTAGCTCATATCTTGACTGAAGACAAACAATTCTTTCCTTGGAATACACCAGTTAAAAAAACAAATGTTAAGACATGCATATTATGTAGCAAACAGTAAAACTAGACAAAAATCCAGTAGTTCAGAAGAGAAAATTAGGGAATAAAAGGAAAAGGCACAAAGGTGAAGAAAAGAGAAGCAGTGTGCTCCTGTGTGAAGATGGTCCAGTGCCTCTCTGGTAACCACATGGAATCATTTCCCGTAAAGTGGACAAGTTTCAGAGGTGGTTTACAAATAAAGGTGGCAGAGCTCATTTAAGTGGCTTATTAGCCGTGCAATGCTGTGGTGTTGTTAGAGCTAAGAAAGGAAGATGGAACCTGCAAGTCCCAGGCATAGGTCAAACAGTTTGAGAAATACAGCACATGGGAAAGGAAGCAGGAGTCAAAAGAGGCAGGAACAGGCAAGGGGGGCTCTGTTTACTCTTCCAAGAGACTGAAAACAGTCAGGACATGCCACTGAGAATATTATTCTATTTTATTTAGGGGAATATTTGTTTAGGTGAAGATGAAACTAAGAAATTTCAGATATACGGAAACAGGGTCCTGTGATGCACATTGTTGTCATGGTTTAGGGTCAGGTCATCCCGCTAGACCTATAACAGATGCTATTTGTTTACCCCCTCCCTCCCCAAAGGGGAAAAGGAATAAGGGAGAGAGAATTATTGATTAGAAAAGGAAACTAGAACAGATATAATGAAAATTAAAATAATAATAATAAAAAATAGAATATATACAAATATATAAAAAACCAGTATTGAACCCAACCCCCCTGATGGTAATTAC
>WUAM01000287.1:81203619-81227548 GCA_024336885.1 Actenoides hombroni | reverse complement strand
GGAAAATGCGCAGAAACTGGTTTTGTATATATTCCATTTTTTATTATTATTTTAATTTTTGTTAAAGCTGTTCTAGTTTCCTTTTCTAATTGATAATTCTCTCTTCCTTATTTCTTTTCCCTTCCCAAAGGGGAAGGGAGGGGGGTTAAAATATTGTAGTGTTATATAAGAACTTAGCAAACTGGTCTTGCCTGTTCATTATTTAAAAGGTTAATCCATTTGAAAGAGAAACTTCTAAACTTTGAATGAAACATTTCTGAGAGTAACTTGTGTGCTCTAGCAACATTAAACTCTGTGGTTTCAGCACTTCACTTTTGTTCCATACTATTATTGGCAGATACATGAAAGACAATTTCCCTTCTTCACACACATCCTTGTCTGCTTGGTGGTTCTTCTTCAGGGATATCCTCTTCATCCTTTATCTGCTTTTTCCATTTGCCCATGAATTGGTGCTAATCACATACACCAGTGACTGGCATTTTCAGTTTGCTGGAATGCATTTTTTACACTACAGGAATGGCTGCTGTTTCTGCTGATATGCTGTGATCTGCACAACCAGAGTGTGACCCCGTGGCCGGAGGTGACTTTATGATCTGACACTATAGGAAAAGGATTCTCTGGGAATGTGATGCTATCTCTGTGCCTGAGAACTTTCGCAAAGATCCTCAGTAAAATATCAATGACGCAAAGTAGTAGGAGAGAGTATCTGCAGCTAGACTAACAGTGCTGAGCTACAAATTCTGAATATCCACTAAACATGAGCACAAAAATATACTTTTCAGTCATCACTTCTTCTGTAGCAATGTCAAGTATGTTTTTAATAAATAAAAAATGCTTGAGATAAAAAAATTGAATTTTGCAAAACAGTAAACAGCCTTGAAGACTTTCCTTTTATCTGTCATTTTTTAAGTCCTGAGACAGGCTGTTAAAACTTCTAGAAATATGAATGCTGAATATTTGTAATGTGTGTGCAGAATGTTGGTTCAGGCAACATTAATACCATCTTCCAAAAAAACAAGATCAAAAGCCTTTAAAAAAGGAATTTATTTTCTTTTTCTTTTGTTTTAGCAGGCAAGGACATGATTTAGCTAACACTCTGACATGGATGCCTTATCCAAAGCAAAAACTAGGCTATTTCATGTTGAAACAAAGCAAGAATGAATGTGTCAGTTCTTAATTATATTTTCACTTCCTTCCTTTGTCTAGTTTAGGAGAGCACAACCTGTGTGAGGTTTTTGCTATCCTAAGATTTTAAGCTGTTCCTTCAGGGACAAAGATAGGAATTATGAGGTGATACATCTGTGAGGCTCAGACCACCCATTTTCATTCAAGCATGTATTACTAGTGCTGCACAAGAAATAGCAGAGTGATTCAGCTGGCAGAAACAACTAAACAGCCTCAAAAAATTAATTATGGGCTGTCTACGGGAAGGACTAAGTCAAAAATCAGTGAAGTCAATAGGACCTTACATTTTGCTTTAGCAAGGATTAGAGTAGGTATTAAGGTGTCTTCTTCCCCTCTTCTTCTTAGCAGATGCTCAGATTTGGGACAATAGGGGGGCATTCCTAGGTTTTCTGTATGAGACAAGGGTGAGGAGCAATACAGGCCCAAGCACACTCTCTCTGGTACCAGCTGTCTGCAGCTCTCAGCGCTCCATAAAAGTGGAGATGAGTCTACACATTTTGGCAGCATAACCAGAAGGTTAGGATAGCATGATGCAAAATGAAAATTGATTTCTGGGTATTTAGCTTAGCTACATGTGTTGCTTGGATAAAGTCAATAAAAGCCATGTGGAAATTATGACCCTGATACTTTTTCTTTGCTTCACTCTAAGAACATCCTAGATTTTTGTAAGGATGTTATGACACCCTGAATGTTTCATGTCATTTGTACTGCCCATTCCTGCATGATGAAATAGCAGTAACTTTATCATTTATTCTGCCTCAAGAGAGATAACTGTTTCATAAGTGTTAGCAGGACAATTTGTTCCCTTATTACAGGTGTCCCACTGTTCGTGTCTGCTCTGCTTTCATATTTAAGTGGTCATGCCACAGATTATCCATGCGGATGAAATTAGCTTCATTTTGTCCACTACCTGAGATCACATTATGTGGAGTGTTATAAAAGATAAGGAATGGGAAGGCTTCTGACCTACTGGCTTATAAATAAAATGTTTGCATGTTAGGGCAGGATAGGTTTTTTTGCCTCAGTATGATAAAATTATACAAACTAGCCACAGTAGACTGCGTTATCATAAATGTGCAGTGGCATGGAGTTAACAACCCATCAGAAGGAATGGATGAGCAGTAGTCTTGCAAAAATGTAAAGTCTGTGAAATAAGATGTTAAATACACTTTATATCTCTATAGCCCACACTGTCTATAGCATATGCACACATATGTGCATACTTGCACATATTTCATCCTGAGCTTCAAAGCATGTCACTCCTTCTTACATAATTATTAAATCTAGTATCTTAAATACCTTTGTAAATTTACTTTCTCCTGGCATTATCAATAACACTTGCTTTTTCACTTCGTTCTCCCACTGATATGAGCAAGACTTGCAAATTTAGAACACTTATATACTTATCCCTGAGCTTGCACCCAAGAGTGGAGCTTCTGTTCCTTTGCACTGGATTCTCACATAAAGCAGAGTGGAGGAGGAAGGATACATCTACATTGTAACATTATACATAACATATGCAATGTTACAACCCTGTTCTTAATCCTCTACATTTGGGTCAGCAAATAAAAACTGCCTAACATGTGAGCACCTACAATAATGCAGCTGAATGTATTAATGATCCTCTGTAATTATAAAACATTCAAGAAGTCACGAACTTGAGCCTGCTGAACAACATAGCTTGAGTTTCTACATAAGGGATCTCCTCAGGGCAGAAGGTAAGTTAAAGAATATTGGCTTTTTCCCAGCCAAGAACCGTTTTTTAGCAAATTGAAGGTTTTTGTTAATGGTAAAATGTACAAGGAAAATCTGTTGTTGTTAAATTGGCTTTAATTAAATATAATTCAAATGCTTTCTGGACTAACTGAACTGACCAAAAGAAGACATAAACCACATTTTGGACCACCCACTGTTCGTGTTGTTGATCCATCAGAATGGATAATATAGAGTTGTCTAATGTAGCACCTCATGTGCTCAGAGCTATGAATTCATTCACACAGGGTAATTTATTTGGTTCTAGAAAAAGCTTGCAGAATTAACAAATTACTCCTTCTTTCTTTTTCCTCTGTTCAATGCTACCAGCAGCGCCCTTTGTGCACAGATGAGTGCTACTTGACTTGAAATGTAAAGAAATGTCATCTCACAGCTGCCTGTACCCAGTCAATTTGCCATTAAGTGAAGCATGCCAGAGCAAATGTTTCAGCACAGGGCAGCAGTGACTTGTTGCAGTGTGAATGAGAAACACACAGAATCCCCACTGAACACCAGTATGTTCAGTGCTACCACCAGCGTAGTAGTACAAACACGTGCTTCACGGGATGCAAGATGTTATGCAATGTAGAGTAAAAACTTTGAATAGCAACTTCAGAGAATTTGTAATGCATTTAAACCACATTATACACAACCAGAGGCCTTGAAGGAATTTTTAAAAAGCATACCCTCCCCTATGGCTGCCAGGATTTAATTATTAAACCTGAGTTACATTAACATGATGATTCCCATCACTCTGCCTCGAAACTTGCTAAGAAAATTTGTTAACTACCACAATAATGTGAACATAACAGGGTAAAATATTCATTCTTTCATGTTGATAAAATTCATAAGAATAAAAATATGTACATATTTAAAGAGGTGGGACTACATCAGATTTTAATGACAGCAATATCAGTAACAAAAACTACATTAAATTTGTGCAACCAAACTTTTACAATAAGCTGCAACCAAAAACATGTATCTGACTGCCACTTTAACAGTGAAGATTTTAATATAGACTTCGGAGCACCAACATTTTCCACAGAAATTACATTTTCTTAATATTTCTGTTTATAAATACTAGGATATCAGGCTAAGAGGATATCCTCCCTCCAAATAATAGATAGTGACTAATTATTTCTCTAAAAACACAATATCAGCATAAAAGATTCATTTCCACTAAATACAATATGCTCTTTGAAAGTTTTGTGATGCCAAATCCTTTCCCAAAACACTGCAGTTGTCAATAATGCCATACGCACCAGCATTTCTCGCAGCAATGAAATACTTAACTTATCCCACTTGGATCTTTCGACTGTCATTTGTCAACATAAGGAAGCTCTTGTTTTTAACGTGTGGTTGAATATTTTGTAGTCCGCACAGTATTATTTCTAATAATTGTAAATGCTTTCATCTGTCAGACTAGTGGATTTGTCAATAACCATTGTCAAACAGAAAATGTGACCACTATCTTTCTTTCACTGATACTTCATAAAATGCTGTGTTTCGGGTACCTAAGGTAGTTATAAGTTGTGGAACATCTGAAAAGTTTTGGAAATTGTGGCTTTCTTACTTAAAGCATAACATTAAAAGTTCTGTCGCTGACTCTAATGGACTCTTACAGTCCTTAACATGGGGTTATACCTAATGTTATGCACTACAAATTAGACACTACGTTTCCCATTCAACTGCAAGCTTCACTCATCCCAGTGTATATGTTCTGAATATTATTTCTATTTTTCCATGAATCTAGGTTATTTCATGTCTCTAAGAGTATTAAACTGTGCTGTGCTGCTGTGCCAAGTAAGTAAAGGGAATAATTGTCCTACACACTTAACAATAACATTAAGTAAAAACATGACCTTATGTTTATTTTACTTGCAATCATTATTAAAAGAAAAATCAATTATCCTATTAATTTCAGAAAGGAAAGTCAGACACATCATGTGAGAGGGGTACACAGAAAAATGCCATCTTCTACTTGTTCTTCTAGTCAAAGCAGAGCTCCACAAACAGTTGGAAGCACCTCACCACCACCGAGTACCTGTGCTTGCTAGCAGCTTCTGGCTCTGAGGCTGAGCAACATGCCTGGTGAATGGATAGATTTGAGCTCCATTTCACTGTGAGTTCCACATGCCCTTCAGAAATGACAAGCCCCTGTCACTGTTTGGTCTCAAAGTGTAGGTTGAAGCAGGTGGGAGGAGATCTTTCCAGCAGGGTCATGACCTTCCAAGGAGAGCCAGCTTCATCCAGACTTTCATACAGGTCTTCACTTCTTGGGTATTGTTTACCCTCTTGCCTTCATTAACTTGCTTGGTTGGTACAGAATGTTTTATGAGGCAGACAATTCCCTGCCTATATGAAGTGCCTACCATGATACAACCTCACTCATTATTTGGGTTGCTAGATGCAGTAGCAATAATAAGAGTAGCAACCTGTTACTGGATGTGTAGCATTGATACAGAAGATATCCTGCAATGTGTACACTGAGAAAGATGTAGTAGCAACAAGGTCTTTGAATCTGTTGAAAGAAGGTGTGTTGTGCTCTGTTGAAAATCTCTGATATTCTGAACTGTATTTATTCATTAGCTTTCAGGTGTTCTGTTTATAGAGAATAGCTGAATGAAGGACATGTTTCTTCTTTTAATATTTTTGATGCTAACGTAAAGAAATTAGGATTCTTATGTACATAGTTTGCATGGCAGAAGAGATAAGAACCGGCAGATAAAGTTCAAAACGTCAGTGCAATGAGGTTCAACATGTCCTCCATTTGAGTAAAGGACTTATCAAGAACAGGGAGGAGTGAAGAGCACAGCTGGCTTTCCAGATAATGTTCTTAACCTTATAGGACCTTTCAAAATACACTGCAAACACGTCATTCTCATGTTTACTTTATTTTTTATTGAGACAGAGAGGACATGATGTCAGTGACTGGCATGCCCTTCTGTTTAGGACTATTAAAAAAATGAGAAGGTTAGAAGGGTCCAGCTAGAGCAGACCTCTGTATATCAATTTTTCCCATTGCAAGTCAGTCATAAGGATGTCTCCATATCTTTGCAGAGACTGCTCCATTTCCTGTGACAATGATCTCCTGGAATAGGTCAGGAAAAAACAAAGCTCAAAGAGGTGCTGCAGTGCTATCACTTATCTTTCTCCTTTGGGTGACTTATTCTCTCTGGAGAGCATGGAGATTTCAGCTATGTTCCTGAGAATAGTCGTGCTAGAAAGTAGGAGATTCCTTGCCTCCATTAACATTGTTGGTTATTACCCAGCTTGTCTAGCACTCAAGGAACAGAATCTCGCAGATATGATTTCATGAGTGAGGAACTGTTTTGTGTTGATACTGCGCTGCCAAATATTCCAAAGCAGCATTGCAGAATGTGCTTGTGTTTTAAGGTAGGCTTAGTGGAAACACTGTCATGTCTAACAGTCAAGCAAAATCCATGTCAGCATTGTCTTAGTCAGAGCTGGATAAGAATGGAATGCTGAGTGCATGACTGAATAACTTTTTTTTTTTTTTTTTTAATTAAATGATTGACTTGTTCTTTTCACATTATGGGAAACAGTTATTTTTATAAAGATTGTATCAACATTTGTGGCTATATTTGAGGGAAGGATCACTACTTCAGAAGGTAAATCTTCACTTTGCAAAGCAACTGTATTTTAAGTCAACCGACCATGTGCTTATCAAGGGTGAATGCACTGCCCTATTTCCATGTCATAATAGTACCTATTATGCCAGTGACTGAAACACTAGAAGTTTACAACACGGAAGCTTACAACGTGAAATTGCTCATACCTCAATAACTGTCTAGGGGGTTACACCAAAAGATAGATTTTGCTGCATAAAATTCTACTTCCTCTCCTGAAAACATCTACATGGCCCCCTGTGTGCCTTTTGCATATACTACCAAGTTATATGGACTTTAAAAAAGAATCATAATTATAGACAAGACTGGAAAAAAATAATCCATCACAACTTTTTCCTTTTGGAGACTTCTGCATCATTTTTTTCCAGTAAAGTTGACACTTAAATTTCAAAGAGCACTTTGTTCAAAATCACCAAGGTATGAAATAGTTGTCTTGCAAGGAATAAAAATAGCTTAGCACATACTATCAATAGAGAAACAAGTTATAAAAAATTGTCTTTTATATTACTTGTATTTGACCTCTCTTGTGTGATCTCAAACTTGCTACATAACTAAGTTCTCAGAAACTTATCATATTGACCCAGTACTTGAAACTGCTAACAGCTCTTGCAACTTCAACCTAATATTGGATTTACATGGCAAGTAGCTCTGCCTTTATATCATCTGCATGGCTAATTAGGTGTTTCAACACTAGTGAGGTTAAACTGGGAAAACTGTGTGCACTTGGGCTCCCCAGGGCAAGAGAGAGGTGGACAAACTGCAGACAGCACAGATCCACTAAGATTAGGGGACTGGCACAAATGCATGCAAGGAGAAATTGAGGCTTGGATTTGTTTAATATGGAGAAGGCTAAGGGAAGATCTAATTGTCTTCTGTGGGGAGTTACAGAAAAGAGAGACAGACTTCTCAGAAGTGCACAGGGAAAGGAGGGAAGGCAATGGTTCAGACTGAAGCAAGAGAAATTCAGGAAAAAAATCCCTATGAGTGTTATGAAGCACAGGAAGAGGTTGTTCAAAGAGACTGTGGAACCTCCACTCTTGGAGATTTTCCAGTCATAACTGGGCATGGCCCAGAACAACATAGTCTAACTTCAGATTTGGTCCTGCTTTGAACTTGCAGTTGGCTTAGATCCGTGACTCTAATTGCTACATTGGTGAAATACTCTCTCCTTATACACTGTCAGTTTCCCACAGATGCTTAATCAGACTTTAAATGTCTTTTAAATCTTGTTTATAAAGATAAGTCATTAAAGCAGTGTATGGAGGAGTGTCCTTCTTCACTTCAGCCTAGCACAAAAAGCATTCAAAACAGCCTACACAGCTCCATGCTTTCTTCCATCAGATAGTAACTCAATTGCTTGTGCCTTATCTCTATTAAACAAAGTCACTGGAAGTGTAATGCAATGTCAAGTAGAAATCTGAATCAGCCCCAGAACAAACCAAAACAGTGCTAGCTTTTGATGTACCGGCTATGTCAAATATGCAGTGAATGCTTTTACTATGAGTTTATTTAACACAATTTTTACAACTTTTCTATGGCTCAGAAAACATCTTAGTCTTACGTTCAAAACACACACACCTGTATACATACACTTACACGTTTATTTGTCCATACAACACACATAAATAGATACAGTGTGAGGGTTGATTCCTATGGTATTGGTGCCAAGCTGTGTGGAATGTCTGAAAATGGAAAGCTGAATTCTGTCTGTTTTTATACCAAAATAATTCCCTTTATCCACATTGCTGGAAAATCACCCTTTCTGAAATTCTATAGTCTATTAATTACAGATCAGAGTCTTCTGGCAGTAAAAATGAACCTTAGCATGAATTCTCCAATCTGTTCTCATAACATCAGCCAAATGTGGGCATCAGTCTTGCATAGCACCATTTCTATTGGTGGTGAAATAAATAGACCTGTAGCCTGAATGTAAAAATTCCATGGGAATAATGTCCCACATGTGAGTGAGTTTAATTGAATTACTCTCTCGCTATAGTGAATTTGTTTCAGCTTCCCATTACTGACTATGCTTTGGGCATTTTTGCATTGTGAACAGTATGAGTTATAAGCCTCATTAGTTTCATTATTGGCTCTACTGGTTTTATGCATTTAAAATCCCTGAGTGGGTGCCAAAAGACAGTTTTTGAGGGGTCTGTACAACTTTCTCTCATTGTCAGCTAGAAGTGTGTCTGATCCACTAAGGAAGCCTGATGTCTTTCTTTGGACACATGCTGTGTAACATGATAGTTATTCAAGACTATTAGAAATGAAAATTCTTTTTAAAAATCCATTGGTCTCATCTTAGTTAACTGTTTATATTTTTTCAAATTTTTTTTTTATTTTTTATTTTATTCTTTCTTGTGGGGAAAATCCTGGTATCTTCTCTGCCCTTTTCCTGGGAATAGAGAGTGGGATCTTCAAGAAAAATGTTCCTACCAAGTTTTCCCACATAATGTCGGATTTCTTACCTTTTCCCCTACACTTACATTTTGAACCACTGGATTTTTTATTTTTACTTGCATTTCATAGTTTGCTTACAGCACATTTGCTGTATATTCACAACTTCTTGCCTAAATTTCAGGAAAAAAAATACCGATTATGATTATTGTTTTCTAGAGGCAATCTAGAATGAAGCATAGAGTAACAGTCAGAACATATACAGCAGTCAGATTTCCAATACACATTTAGATTATGTTACTTCCAATCTAATGCTCTGAAATATGAGTGCGCTGACATAGCACTAGCTCTTGCTGGAATGGCATTAGGCCCAAAGGACAAAAATCTCTCCTCTAGCTTCAGGTACACAGAAGTGCCATAAAGGATCCTAAGCCACCTTGGTCCACCCTGTACAGGCAGAGCCTTCAACTCACTGCTGAGAAAAGCTTTCTCCTGCTTTCCATCACCAATTTGCAGTGAGTAGCGTCTGTACCCGGTTTAGCTGAGGAACCAGAACTACACTCAGCCAGTATTCAAGGGGGAGGAGTCCTGTCTCTTTTAGCTCAGTACAAGGAGAACTGACCCTTGGTGGCCTGTAAGATGGGGTTCTATTCTGATTTATCCATAGCCACTTAGCTGTTTCCCTGCTTAGTGCTTAGTAGGATACAAGTGTGCAGGATGGGAATGCTTTCTTTTAATATACTGGTAGCTGAATCTCAAAGTGCAGCTGTTAGCATTCATAGTGAACTCTACCCCAGTTTCACAAACCTATGAATCTCCTGAGTTTCCTGCAAAAGGCTAAACAGAGGTGAAGTAAAAAGGGGCAGAATGTCAACCTTTAAGGAACAATAATTGTGATCTCTGGAACATTTGGCAGAAACTTCAGTAGAGTTTGCATAAAACTCATAGTGCTCCCACATCAAGAACTCATCTACTAGGTATGTCAGATGCCTTCAGCACAGGAGAGCTGCAGTGGAGGAAATTAAATACAGTTTCCTTTCATGTGGATCCAAAAATCTCTGATTATTGCCTGCCGATGCACTGGAAAAACATGGGAGTTACTAAATATTTGGATATTAGTGAAGTTCTACAGTATCAGGAAAAGATTAAAATCTTCAGCTGAAGTAACACACACCATTTTTCATCACCAACAATTAAACAGATGGTGAATTTCCAGCTGATTAGAAAGTGTGTGCCATAAACTATTAACCTAGCATAGGTATCAGATGCTGTTTCATTTTCCCCTGAGACAGAGTTTGAGATCAGAAAGAGTCCAGAAAATGCTGCAGGCCATCCCATCATGGGATGATGAAGGCACCCAGGAGTCTGGGTGAACTTCCAGCTGTACCACTTCAAATGTAGATAGTATTTGATCAAGATAAGAATTATCTAAAGATAATCAGCTGAAGCCCTTCAGAAATAGCCTTCAATAAAGCAACTTGAGTTCATCAGTAAAACAAAGATCTGACTGCTGGCAAGATGCTATGGTGACTGTTACTGGATTCTGATACTGTACTCAGTACACCAAATGTTACATTTGGACTATCCCTAGGAAAGAAACATAAAAGGCTTTTCTTTGTTGTTTGCTAAACTCCAGTTCTGAAATTAAGCTGAAATTTGTTTACAGGAATTCCACTAAATTGAAATAAATCACTACTGAATAGAGTAATAGATTATTAGACAGAACAAAAAACACAGATTGGAGCAACAATCAAACAAAGCACTTTCCCAAGAATTATTCTCTATTGTGATTACACAAACATGAGAATTTTTTTGCAACAGTGCTGACAAGAAAATAAAAGTTTCCATAATGCTGTAATACTAAATCCTGGTATTGTCAGGTTGCTAAAGGTGCCTATGAAATATTCTTTTATAGCCATGAAACTCTTAGTCACTCGGTGATGAAATACTTGAAACATTAATCTCAGCTGAATTTAAGATTTCTGATCCTCTTTTCAGTGTTCCTAGGGTTAAGTGAGGTGTGCACATTAATTGCACTCTAATTTTATAATACAGCCCAACACATTAAAACCCTGGCATCTACTCAGCAAGTCCTGACTCTTTGCGAATAGAGCATACCAAATATAGAACTTCAATATAACAGTTAATTCTCCATCTGCACAGCCATGAATAAAGTATAGAAATCTCTTGGTAGAGACCCCTAACCTGTTCTACAGGTACTTGTGTGGTTTTCTTCCTGTGTTCTCTGTGACTGTCACCCTTTTGTAGCTAAGTCAGCAAGTTAACCCCAAATATCCACCAAGAACTGATGAAAATCAACTTTGATTTTAACATTTGGAATGGAGACTTTATCTCATAATATTATCTGCAGGTATTTTTATTCTGATTTCCTAGAAAGCATCCATAAGAATTATTAGAATAGTGGTAGATATGTGCAGAATTCAGGCAAATGAGATAGCTATCACTATAAAACATTGAGGCAACTCCCCGTGACTTGGATGAGCCTTCCGACACGTACCCAGAGGAAGTGAAACTTCTTTGTTGTGTAGTTCTTGTACTCAGGAACTTCATCTTAATCTTTAAAGGCCCTCATTAATTCAATCTCAATTTCACAAGGAGAACCTCTTCCCTCCTCTCTGTGTAGTTCTATTTGTAACTGTTCTACTCCTTAGAAGTGCCAGACCCACTGTCCTTAAGCATGTGAAAGCAGAAAACAAAATTTTCTCAGCTACGTCCTCACATTTCTTCAGCAGAGGGAAATCAGACTGGCCACAAACTTGTCACTTTGAGGCCAAAATGTCAACTACTTTTTTTCAATTTGTTGCATACACACCCACAAGAATAAAACCAGTGATAAATACATACAGGAAATGTGTGTGGGCAGATGGGAAATATAAAGTGTGAGCAAAGAAGGGGAGAGCTGGAAGAAGAGGGCCACAACTGCTATGAAAGATTAACATCAGTCTCACATGTGCTTCTGAGTGCTCTCATAGTTAACGTGAAAACCCAACAATGAGGAATGGAAGATCCTTGGAGAAACGAACAGTGAACAGGTCGGGGAAAGCTCACAAATATCTTGCAGGATAGGATTTGGACTCTAACACAAAATCTGGACCTCACAGTCTCTTATAGTTGCAATATTTATTCAAAGGTAATAACATAGTGGATGAAGACTGTAGCATAAGTATACAGAAAAAAAACAACAGCTTTTTTTTTTTTTAGGTTAGGTGAAAAATGGCTATTTTACAGAATATATTTTTATGATGGAAGTTGAAAGGTCATTTCTCTTGCCTCTGAGCTCTTTCTACGCTTTTAAGTAGCTAAAAATAGAGCCTAATAATCTATAGTTGATACCTATAGGTGTCAAATTCAGACACTGATTGCACAAACTGAGAAACCAGGTAGGTATTTGTGGGTGCTGTTTTCATGTTATACGTATATGTGTGTCTCTCCTCACCCAGTGTGTGCACATAGTGTAAAATGCAAGACCCTTCAATCTGTAGAATGTGAAATGAAAAAAGAAAGGGGAGAGTCAATATTTAGGAAATACTGAGGAAAATAATTAAACAAGAGATATTAGATACCTACAAGATACCTATACTTCCTTTGCATTACCCGCCTTTGAGTAGCATGGATGATGCTGCACATTCTTCTATTCTGTTTTGGGTTTTTTCTATCTTCTTACAGTTTTAATATCTTTCATTTGTGTTTGCCTATTATACACCAATCACTTTTTTTCTGGTAGGTGTGTTA
Source organism: Actenoides hombroni (assembly GCA_024336885.1). Classification (NCBI taxonomy): domain Eukaryota; kingdom Metazoa; phylum Chordata; class Aves; order Coraciiformes; family Alcedinidae; genus Actenoides; species Actenoides hombroni. The sequence continues at coordinate 81,214,811 of WUAM01000287.1, read as the reverse complement.
GTCCATTTCTTCTGTCACCAGATAAAATGCTAATGCCACTCATTGTATTATCTACTTAAAATGTGAAACCAAGGGAAGACTAATGGAAAAGATACTACTTCTAGGGAAAAAAATGCATCAAAAACTTGTTCTCTAAAATGAGACCTAATAGAGAAAAACAGCAAACTTGCACAAATGGCTGGGTTTACAACAGAAGAAAGACTCACATGCTCTTCCAACAGTGCTGCAGGTATCCCATGATAATGTAGAATGGTAAAGACTCAGATATCCAAGACATACTCTCCTTCTGCCTTTGCTTCTTGAATGAAATTTTTGCTCCTCTGTCCCCAGCTATTTCTGCACTCTACAGGCTCCATTTTAAAGTAGAGAAGATGAGTAAAATTTATTTTCCCAAGGGAACCAACAGTCAGTTCAGGTATTATCCAGCCTTGTCTGATTGGGATGAGCTACACAAGCAGAGGCTGCAAGCAGGAACCCTTCCTACAGTGACGCTGTTGGCAAAGCCCTCACTGAAGCAGGCATCAGTGAAGGGTCCCTCCTCTTCCCTGCTCTGCAGATGATGTTGTTCTTGCTTCTCAAGCAAGCTGTCCAAGAGCTGTTCAACCATCACAAACATCCAGCTCTCAGGATGAGATCATTTGAATGTGTCTTTAGTTTTTTTACCAAAATCTGAGTGTATGCTCACTATTCTCTGCTTTGTATTTTCATTGATTCTTGCACATTTTTGAGCAGCCTTCTGAAAGCCATATTTCTGAACACTTGTTTTGCTTGCTCCAAGTAGTTAAGCTGATTTTTTTCTTTGATTGAGCACCTGATAATGTCCTTTCTGAGAATAAGACAGCAGTTTTGCCCTGCGCATGCCTGAGCCCTCAAACCAAGGGGAAGTGACAATTGCATTCCATTTCTAAATACAGGACAAGGCAAAGTAACCTACACAGAAACTGAGATGGTTTTGTGCTAAATTTGAAATTTTCATCAGAAAAATGAACAAGTCATGACTAGAAGACCATTGCATGATGATATACCCAGTAATTTTGTCAGGCAATAGCTGCATAATACTATGCTCCAGAAAAAGAATACCTATACTTTATACAATTCTAAAAGTATCTTGTTTACTTCTACAGTAATATAATTTTGTCTGGAAAATAAACCTGATACCTAGCATTAAATTTTAATAGATAAAAAGATCCAGATTTCCCCCTTTCTGTCCTGTGTTGTTTTTCAAGTAGTTAAAAGGCATCATAGCTTTAAAAAAACATTTATTTTTATCAGACAAGAAAGGTAAAGTATTTCTTCTGAGAGCTAAACCTGAAAGCTGTAGTGAGTGTACAAATAAAACAGCTTGGCTGAAATCTTGGCCCAAACAAATCCTGAGCCAAGACCTTACCCAACAGTCACACAATGAAGACAGCAGACACTGCACAACTTTTAGAGGAGAACAAAAGATTAAAAACTCATTATTCAGGATACAGTCAAGTTTACATAGAAAAAATTCAACTGAACTCTGAGCTAACACCCAATACATGGTTTATTCAGCAGAGGAAAATTACAGATGTGAAAGAAATGAAGTGTGGTGTGAACAACAGTCAAAATGTAGCCTCTTTTTAAATTAAAATTACAGGCTTTCTCTTTAATTTGATGTATAAAAAACCTGTCTGTAATTTTGACAGGCTATAAGAATTCAAGGATGACCTTCTAGTCTGATCGGCTGTAAAGTAATCCTCTGAAATACCATGCCATAAGGATAGCAACAACGGGAATGAGAGGAAACTGAGGGGAAAAAATAGGACAAAAACAGTCTAGATAAAAAAGCAGCAGGGAAGATCAGAATTCATTTTGGACAGTCCTAGTGAATCTTTATATGTTTGCTTCCATAATGCTGCAGTTCTTAATACCCCAGAAGTAACATAAAAATATTTGTTTTATATGCCTTCCAAGATTCTACAACAGACTAAAGAAGAAATAGTAAATTATGTTGATAGAAAGTGCTCTGGACTCTTTCTTAAATTAAAAAAATCCTCACAATAAGTATGTTTTGAGCAAAAATGATGGCATTGTTAAGGTATTTTTTAATCTATGCTCTTAATTTTGTGACAAAATTACTAGTACTTGCACATTTACAAAGGAATATTAAGATTTAAAATAAAACATTTTAAAAATGATTCTGTGGAAGAAGCTGATATATTTTCTATAAGTATACCACAAAAAGAAGGGAAAGTCGATTTATTTAGAACCATGTAGAAGAGAAATAACACTGAAGTTTCAAAATGAGTTTCAGTTCCCTGTAAGCATAACATTACATGCCAGTGAGGGCATGTTCATTAAGGCCTGATCCTTGTGGAACTTAATAATACACCTATTAACTTTAAGCACATAACCAGTTTCACTACAGTTTCAGTTAAAATTAAACCTGTGGCTTGCTGCTTGGCTGAACTAGTGTCTAAGGCTAACTGGAGCTTCAGTGAGGTTTTGTAATGTTCTTACAGGAGCTGTCGGAGTCAGCACCTGGTGAGGTGCAAAGGGGGGAGGCAGCTCTGCTTACAAATGAGATGCCTGAATGTCAGACAAGGCCGAAGGAAGGAAGGAAGGAAGGAAGGAGCCAGATGTTTTCCAGCATGAAGGGAAAAAAGAAGGCAATATCCATATCCCTCAGAGCAAGAGACAGTGGGGAGGGGGAATTTGTATATAGTGCAGGAGCAAGAAAGAACACAGGATTCTTCAGAGTATTAGAATTAACCTTCAGGTCTAAAGTTCATGTAGTTTTCAAATCACACTGAGCTTGGTGTGTTCAAGGAAACAGTTACTAAAAGAAAAGATAGAATTTTGCCATAAGAAATAATATTTTCCTTATATTTTCTGTTAAATTGTCAGCATTATTTTAAAGTACCTTGTAAATGCCTGTAAACACCAGTGAAAAGCTGTTTTACCTGGGTAGTGTAATGTCAACTTTATGCTACAAAGACAGCTCTTGATCTTTCAGGATTTAAAGAAGGCAACTAATTTTGTACATATTAATAACATAATTGCTGAATGTTTATTTGCTTATGTAAAGATTATCACATTTATAAATGCTTGTGGTGTTGGGCACTTAAAAAGCTCCTAACCATAAAACCAGATATGGGGGGGTCAGATCCAATTCTACAATGGCACATTTCATGGCATGTGTCAAAGACTGACTTTTGATAGCTTTAAAGAGAAACAATTTCCAGGAGTCAATCCTTTTGTTTGTTTGAATTTTTCTTAAATGAAATTGTCTGTAATTCTCTTTCAACACTCTATCACTAGCCTCAGAAATCACTTAACGAAAGTCTAAATTCTTCATGTTCACTGAGGAAAACCTTAACATAAACAAACACTGCAAACTCATTCCAAGGTAATTAATAGTGCTAGCTTAATTTACATGTTCAGTATCTGACATACAACTGTAACAGGCAAGTTTCTGTTCTCACTGACATCCTCCTATTTCTGAAACTTGTACACTGGAAGCTCAACAGTCAGCACTGGTCTAAAGTAAATTAAAAGCAATGTGCAGCAACTATTTTACTGAAGCCTTTTGTCTGAAGCAGCCAAAAGCAGTAGCCATGGTCTTTCTTTAGATTTTGGATAGATAGGAAGCTCATCAAGTTTCTCAGACCATTTGGATTTCTGAAGCTCAAAAAGTTAAACCAGAAGGGGACAAGTTATCTTCCTGCCAGATCACAGATCAGAGAGATTGCTTGCAGCAGCAAATATTCAGTAGGAGTTTTCATGAATGATCATGAAGCAGGAGGGAAAAATATCCTACAGTTTCCCCAGAGTAACTGAATAATCCTCCAGAGAAGCAATGCCTCTGTAATCCTGCAATGCATGAGTCAGCAATGCAGTGTGTGGGAGAATTGTTCTCTTTGTTGCAGCTCATGATATAATCTGGATAATTTGCAGAAAAATGTTTGCAGCTTTACAAGTGTAAACTTCTATAGAATTTCTATAAGCTTTACTGTAACTATGAACATGGCATTATAATTCCTGCTGTGCTTTGGGAATGGAAAAGGGAAATGTAATTTACTACATCTGCTCTGTACTGATAGGACAGAAAAGATGAGTTTTTTAAGAAGACTTTCATTCTGTCTACTTAGTTTCCAGAGCTTTCCTCAAATGTATGGCATAAACACCATCCCTGAGAGCACTCCTGGGTTGAAGAGAAAAACAGCATGGATGTTACAGATCCTCCAACTCCTTGTCTTTTCTCTGGTGCTCTGAGCATGCACAGTCATGGATTACTGTACCTAAGTGACCCCATAGTGTGTTTTACCCACAGTGAGTACCACCATAAGTTTGCGCATCAAGAGAACAGAACATAAAATAGATACCTGAATTATCGTCATTATATCAGTTAACCTGTGGCAGATCCGGGCATTAAACTTTGACCTTCTGGATCCTAATGCTGTGCTTATCAACCAAAGCAGTTTCCATCACACCTGATCTTTGGTGCATGATAGCTACTAAAGGTTCCCTGTACCAGAAAGCTACAAGAAATGTTCCAGGAATTTGCTGGAGCTGGAATTTCCTGAGTGCTGTATCTGATTCTTTTTATCAATGACTAGTTACAATTCCAGTAGGTTATATATCTCAAACGCTTTATGTTTACATTCTCATCCATATTATATTGGTCTGTAATGATATTACTGCATTGAAGCATTCTATCCATCACTAAATTATGCATGCAGTCAGTAGCTGTTCTAATTAGCTATACACAGATATGGGTTGAATTACAATGGAAAGCTGATTCTGTATACATAGTAAGGGATGACTTTATTAGTTTTACTTACACTTGAAAAGAAAGGGCTTTCAGAAGGAAACCTTGGGGTCTTTTTCTGGAAAATGACATTATATGAAATCAAAATTAGTTTTGTGAACAGCCACGAGGAATTGGCCAATAAGCTGTTCCCCTGACTCTCACTTCACTTCTATCATTTGTAAGACTCTATTATATAAAACACTTGAGACTTACAAATAGATAATAGATGATAGATTACACAGATAAGACTGAACTGTCTTCTCATTTCTTTTAAAGTGGATTTTAATTAAATTTGCAAAGCTTTCTTCTCTATAAAAGCAGACTTTTGGAATTTAAAGAGATGTCCATCCATGTGTATGTATCTGATCAAGGGTTTCTGTGAAGCAATAGCTGCCTAAACTTGAAGATTAATTTGTGTTAGAGACTAATAAAATTTTTCAAAGTGTTTTTTTTCTTTACAACTCTGTACAACACTTTCCACCATTCTGTGCTGTGTTTGCTTTTGTCATGATTTGGAATATGACACAGGAATACAGCATACACAGTGTCACTGAGAATGACAGTTTGTAAAGGAGCTATTTCTGATAACACTGTTTAGGCAGCAGAAATGGCAATGGGTTTCCTAGATGGTTAAATTTCTTGATGAAAAGCAGTTTTGAAAATTGAGTCCTAGTGAAAATGAAAAATTTACTGTGGAAATGATTTTCTTAACATCAATAATAGGATTTCTATAGAGAATTGCAAAGCATAACAGCCGCTGTTAACTGAATGGCTTTGTTTTGATCTTTAAACCTTTGGTTTAAACCTTTATCACCCTTGGTTTTCAAAGCAGCAATTTTAAATTAATATATTGAAAATGAGAAAAAGGGAGGTTTCTTATTGAAAAGTGAATGCAATGAGTATTACTTTGTTTCAAAGGTTCCCCCATTAGCTGAGAAGGACTGAAGAAATGTAGCTTATCAGAAACCTCCCAAGGGCATAAATTGGGATTTTGAATGTAGTCCCTCTTTGGCCTACAGCACTCTGAGGGAGTCTAGTCATGAGTCAATTGCTCATTATATCAACAGCATATCAGCTGCTGCGAGAGTTCAGATCATTAAGTACTGATCCCAGAAGTTTCAGTGAAGATATTGTTGTTTACTAGAATTGCTTAAATCTCAGTGTTCTGTGTGCTGAATATCATCTCTAATGGTACTCATGATTTATAATCCTTTTACTTACATGGGTAAGACTTTGTTTTGCTTTAGCAGTTGGGGAATTATGAAGTTATATAAAGGTAAAACACTATTCTGATATAAATAATAACATATAACGTGCTTCCATAAATAATTTTGTCTATCAGATTTTGTCAATGGCTGCTGTCATTTAACATAGACCTTTAACAACATAGCCTGATCTTTTTCCCTAGGTTCACTTCTCATTCCATAACTGTGCGCCCTTCCTGTTCTGAGCCTGAGACTCAACAATCTTTATCATATTTTGGAATCACATCTGCCATCTATTCTTGTATTTCTATTTTCCTGCTGTACAGTCATAGCTATTGTCATCTGGATGTAGATATAAAAGTCATCTGTATATAGATATAAATGTGTATCTGCCACAATTGTTGAATTTATATTTGTGGAGTAGATTCAGTATTTGTTTCCCTCCTTCTGTTTGGACCCTAACCAGTATTGACATATCACCAATCTTCAGACTCACTTTGTATGTATTTAGCAAACCTCATCTGTCAGGATTTGAAATGGAAGTAAACTGCCAGATAAGTGGAAAAGTTCATGCTTATTTGGAATTAAAGAGTAAAAATATTAAAGCAGGTTGCCAAAGAAAGAATTAGGACCAAGAGATACTTTCTTGTTTTATGAGCACCATCTTTACAGTCCACTCTCTCTCATGTGGCTATCTAATTTGTGATTACAAAACACATGATTATTTGAGCATTCATATATATTCAGAACATAAAGCAGGTGCTGACAGCTTTATTCATTATCTGTATGGCATCATAAATAACTTGTACACAAATTATCATACTCTACCTAAGTTATCATTAGTCAGATCCATGGTCTCCCAGTGTCAGTAGTGAAATGAAAAGGATGAAAATTATTCTTCCATAGCTATCAAGAAAGTGTGATCTAACCACTTCTTTATTTTATTACAGTATTTGGTGTTTTATGGTAAGGAGCTATGGGTCCAGATTCTCTTCTTGTGTAAAACAAGTAATAGACTGAAATGAATGAATTTGCTTTACTCATGACTGGACAAGGTTGCAGCCACAGTTCTTAAAGAAATGCATTGTAGACATTGCTATCACCTTTTCATCCAGTTCTTAACAAGTAAGATATTAATTTCTCGGGCTTACATTTAAAGAGATATTAATCTTACTTATACAACACCCCAGAACAGAGCATAAATTGAACATGCACATCTCTATTAGCATGTGTTCTGCAGAAGAAATAAAAAAATATTGCAAAACTACATAAAGCCTAGATTTAAGGTTGCAGTGTTTTCAGGAAAAAGGAGGTCTGCCCAGATGAGCTGTGTCACCCCAGCCTGTCTGACCTTTTTCCATGGCTCATCTGTATCTCTCAGGAGTACAGCAGAGCCCCGTTACTTCAGTTGGAGTAGGCATCTCAAAAAGATATGTCTCCTCCAGCAACTCCCATTTACTTCTTTCTAGGACACCAGGGTGTATCAAACATTCACGTAACATGTTTTCTAACATTCAGTCATTAGTGGAACACCAATCTGCCCTCTACCTGTCTCCTGGACAGACCAGTATGTCTGATCCACCAGCGATGGGGGACACAGGGTGTCCAAGCACCCAAAGTGCTGGGTCTGGGCAGCTGAATCTGCTCTGGGTCCCACTGCTTTTCTCCTCCCTGTTTGCTGGCCCTGTGCTGAGCCACTTCATGGCACAGCCTGGAAGGCAACTGGCCAGGGGCAGGTGAATTTGCATGGGATACGTAGTGTGAGGAGGCTGAGGGAAGGTAGCAGGGGACCATGTGGGTGGCAGGCTAAGAGCTGCAGGGACTGAAATGCAGTAAGAGCAGTGCACGCTGGTGGAGGAACAACATGTGAAGAACCAAATCCTTATGAACAGAAACTTCCATAGTTAACAAACCTTTCATTTTCCCTTTAAATTATCTTTTCAGAAGTGTTTTGGTTTTTTTTTTTAATTTTTTTATCTGAAAAATTAAAGCTGATGAGTCAGATACTGTTCAGCTCCATGTGTTACACTGAGCTGCCACAGAGGACAGCCCATTTTTCACACTGCACCAGCACATTTTTCAGGTCTTCCTAAGCTTTATTTTAAATGTTATTGTTTCCTTGCTGTAAAAAGGTACTGGCACAACAAGATTATATTTCAGTGGGGAATGCAACAGTGTTATAATGAAGAGATTTTTATTAAGTCATAGTGATGCATATAGATACACAAAGTTCTGTCAGAAGATAAATCCTGTTCTTAAAGTCTACAGTATTATTAGACTTGCAGCACACAGAAACTAGGGAAGATCTACCAAACTGTATTAAAGTTTCTCAGAAAACAGCTGACAGTGAGAAAGCTTTATGGTTTATTTTTAACTGAATAATGGGTATGATTTTAAAATACAACATATTCATAGGTTAGCTATAATACGACCTAATGAACCCTAGATCACGGCTGTTAATTGGGATACATAACTGTATAAACAGTTAACACCAGGATTTCTGTGTATCATACTTATAACTGCCTACGGCTCCTCCTATTTGTAGATAGCCATTATTAATTCAGTTGAGAGCAATATGGTTAAGGAGGTATGAAAACACACTCAAAATCTAGAACATGTGTTTTTCAATAAGTTCTTAATTATTTTCTTCTGTCTCTCTTTCTGTTTGCATCCTCCTAGAAAATCCAGGGTATTCAGGAAATTTTCAGTCTATACTTTCACTCTTCCTCTTGATTGCTTATCTTTTCTAGATTAGCATAGAGACATTTCTAACTTTTACCAAAAACACTGACCTTTTAGATAAGAATTGAATCCTATTTTGTCATTTTAATTCTTGGATTTATTTTATTTTTTCTGCTCTGCTTTTGTAATCCCACTCTTTAGCTGAGAATAATGGGAGACTAAAGAACATGTAACAAGTTTTTTAAAATATTAAAATTCATGTAGGTAAGCTACAGGTTCACTACAATTGAATATTTGTTGTAATAGGGAAAGAAAGTTGAAGACTTGTTTATGCTTTAACAAGGATGTGAATGTCATTATCTTTAATCATGTGACCTTAGATATAGTTCTTTATGAGAATTTCAGCATAAGTACAGTTGTTCCAAGATTACCAACTATCATATAGTAACTTATCTTTTGCCATAGTTTTTTTTCTCTTTGTTATCATTAATTTTTAGCGACCAAAGATTCTTCCTCATATTGAAAATATTATCCAATTCAGAATACCTCTTACTCACAAAACTAAATAGTACAGGATTCTCAGACATTACTGTTTTGTTATTTTAAATATATATTAATTATAACATATTTAAACCAAGTGTTCTTGCTAGTTACACTATGATTTGCTTGCAATCGTTTGGAAATCACAGTGTATATATGCTCATGGTAAATTATTCTGTATTACTGCAATTCTGGAAGCAGAAATAAGTTCTTTTTGAAACCTCTGAGTTAGTGAAGGTCTAAAATAAGGATTTTTTCTGTAAGAAGATTTCATTTGAGAAAATAACTAATGATCTCCTGTGGTACTATATGTTGGAACAATTCCCTTGAGCTTACCCAAAGTAAGGGGACACAAGCTGATGTCTCTGATATCAATTTTTAAAATTTTGTTATTAATAACTGAGTTGCAAGTATCCAGGTATTCATTTGGCCCGAATAAAATTTTGTAACTATAAAATTTACCCTTTGATTTCTGTAGCAGTTTATGTTGAGTAATTTCCAGCAGTGGGAACACTTAGTGGGGAGCTCCATTCTTGAGAGCAATGGATCTCTTCTGCAAAGCTTCAGGGAGTTTTGTATCAGCTGGCTCCTGAGAACTGGGTATTGTTAAAAATGAGGTATTTCTGTCACACTCAAAAGTAAAACTCAGAGGCTCTGATAATGAGCACATAAATGATTGTGTTACTTTGGACTATGTTACATTGTCTTATGCTGGAGGCATAGACAATGGCAGCTCAGAGCAATCGATGATAATTCCATGGAGAGGTGATACCTGCAACACTATCCCTTGCCATCTACATGCAATCTCTGGCATGTCATTTCAATGTTGAGCCTTAGAAAGCTATGGGTTATGGTCACCAGAGGACTGCAGGCTCTCAGTCTGAAAAGCACAAAAAAAATTAACTGGGACTTCAGCTTCTCTTTGCAACTTTCATCATTAAAATGCAACATTTTCCTTTGCCTTATTTCAGAGTTGCCTAAATTCACAGTCACTCTTGCCCAACTGACAAGCATTTTCAGTGCACATCCATCAGATAAGGCCTTGCACAAAATACAACGGTTGTTGGTAGTTGCAGTACCTCAGACCTTTAATGACCTTCAACTGTTTAAGCCCTTACAGAAGGAGGAACAAGGCCCAGAATGAATTTTCTAAGAGAGTACCTAATGGTAGGCTGGGGCAGAGTTCTCTTAACTTCCATTTTTCAGAGACCAATTAAATATACATTCAGAGGCAGGAAAGAAGAACAAGATGAGATTAACACTAAGTGGCTAGGGCTCTTGGGTAGAAGAAGAAAGCCTTCAGTTTCTTGTGCCACAGAGTACTTCTTTTCAAATGTTTAACTTCAGGATTGGAAGAGTGAAGAAAGTGAGATTCTTCTCCCAGATGAGAATCATAAGAAAGCAGTGAGTTATAGCGACATGTTCACTCTTGTCATTTTTCTAGGTCACAATGAATATGTAACAAGTCTACAAGGATGGATACAGCTTCTACAAGAGAGACTTTTATTTACCATCAGCTCCAGCTGTCTGGGGGTAGAAAATGTAGGTTCAAGTACTCTATAGCACAGGAATGAATCAATTCTAGTTGTATTTTTTCTGCATAAATACTCAGATAAGTCCATGTATGGAAGAGAGTTCCATTTGAAAAGATGTCCTAGTTTGAGTGAGAACAGAACTAATTCTGTTTGTTAATTGTGGTGGGTTTATCCTGGCTGGGCACCAGGTGCCCACCAAGCCCTTCTATCTCTCCCCCCAGTCTCCGTCAGTATGGCATGCAGGGAGAGAATAAGATGAAAAGAGCTGTGGGTTATTTTAGATAAATTTGTTATTCTCTACTTCCCGTCCGCAGGCGATGTCAGGCTGAGTCCAGGAAGCACGGCTTCAGAACACGTATCGGTTGCTTGGAGGACAAAGCCGAATGCCCCCCCCTCCTCTTCCTGCCCTCCCCCTTTCTCGTTTGGCTGGCGTCATATCGGATGGGACATCCT
>WUAM01000287.1:81184338-81203519 GCA_024336885.1 Actenoides hombroni | reverse complement strand
TTTTTATAATTATTAATTTCATTTTCATTAAAGCTGTTCTAGTTTCCTTTTCTAATCTCTAAGTCTCTCTCCCTTATTCCTTTTCTCTTCCCCTTTGGGGAGGGAGGGGGGTTAACAGAGAGCATCTGTTGTAGCTCTAAGGGGCTGTCCTGACCCTAAACCGTGACAAAAGATTATATCAAAGAGAAGAATATTATCTTTAATTGCTCCTCCATCATTCCATTTCTGACTCCTACCCAGAGCTGGAGAAACAACAGTAATATCAGCAATCAGTCAATATCAACAGGGTGTGTCATGTGCACTGGGTATAGCCCTGTTTAGCAAACTGCAAACAACAATCTCCTGGGACTCTGCTCCAGTTTGCACAGTTATCCGTACTGGAGGCCCTAGCTAAAATAAGGAACACCACATCTGTAACGTGCATTTATTCTGCTGTCTGACAAAATAAGAGTAGATGAGTATAACATACTCTTTGAGTTGTGGAAGACAGGATGTTTGGGGAATGAGGATAGCTAAAGAAGAATCTGAACTTTCTGAGGGCTGGTGAAGAGCATGAGGCTGAAGTGTGGTCATCAGAGGAACTTTTGTGGAATCTTGATAGACTTTCAGGAAATACAAAAGGGCTTATATATTTGGAGTCAAAGGTTAAGTCAAGGGCCAACCCACTATAGCAGAGTTTATTCCTTATGTATAATTTGGATAGTTTACTGACTTCTCATGTATGCCAAATAAGAAAGTTTATCCATGTTTCATTTTCTATTACTCAATTGTTTGCAGAGCTATTGACTTTTCATTGTTGCTTTCTTAAGGATATTGAATTTATTCCAGGACTAGAAGATGACATTCTAGGAGTTTTACAGTATAAAATATTCCATCTACTAAGTGAAGCAACTGTAGTGGAAAAAAAATTACATGTTTTCTAAGAGGCTGTTGAGCAGTGTGTGGCTAAATCTGGCAAAGAACTAAATGAGTACATTTTCCATTGATGTCAGCTCTCAGGACATCATCTTACAAATGGGAAGCTGTTAGAAGAAGTATTGCAGACTGGCAACAAATGGGTAGATTTAACATAGATTAAGAAGCTAATGGCATAAGTGAACACATACCCTGAAATGGTAATTCAATGTGTCTTGATACTTTGCTATGTATTCAGAGCCACTCTAAGTGTATTGGGTGTTTCTGCAATGTTTCTAATTAAAAAGGTCTGTTACATCTATCCTACAATGCAGAATTATATTAATTGTTCTGATAGGCAGGTATTTTTGAGGTTCTTTTTCCCTTTAAAAATGCATAATCAGTTCAAGCACATCTCTAGTCACTCTTCTGTGACTATCTGAGACTACCTGATCCAGAGAGATGGAATGACACTAATTCTATTGCTTCCAAGGGCATCTCATTGAATCACTCTCTACTCTTCTTAACAGGTTGCTTTCTTTTTCTGTTTACAAATATCTGAAGGATGGGTGTCAAGTAGAAGGGGCCAGTCTCTTTTCAGTTGTGCCCTGTGATAGGATGAGAGGTAATGGTAGCAAGGGGAAATACAGGAAGGTCCACCTCAACAGGAGGAAAAACTTCTTCACAGTGAGAGTGACAGAGCACTGGAACAGGCTGTCCAGGGAGGTTGTGGAGTCTCCTTCTCTACAGACTTTCAAGACCCACCTGGATCTGTTCCTGTGTGGCATGCCCTAGGTGTTCCTGTACTGGCAGTGGGTTTGGACTCGATGATCACCAGAGGTCCCTTCCAACCCCTACCATTCTATGATTCTATATATTAACCCCTATAACAGAACACACTGGACTGTGAAGTGCCAGCTCTATCTAAAATTACATTAAATCTCTGTTACCTAGACCAGCTTATTCACTAAGTGAAAGTCACCTTGAAATGATCTGAATGTCTTTGAGTCCCTCAAATATGCATGTTTCCCTAATTCAGTGATTATTGCTCGTAATATTATCAAGGGAAATACACCAGAAGACAAAAAGTGTTAATAATGGCTCACAAGGGGAGGTTTCTAGCAGAAGCTCCATCAAAAGAATCAAAGTCAGTTCCCATTTAAAAGCAGGAATAAATTGTGGAGCTCTTTTTAGCTATTCCAGCCTGTGACTCACTGTGCAAAGCACTGTTGACTCTAAGATATCTTTCTGTTTCACACAGCAATAGAACTAGACTGGAATTCAAGAGCAGCAAGATGCAGGGAACTATCTGCTCTGAAACATCTCACAACTTACGGAACTTTTCAAAATAATAAACTGAAGCAAAAAAAGACAAAGGTTTAATTTAATTTTGTCTTTTTTTTTTTTTTTTTTTTTTTTTTTTTTAAGAGGCTTCCGGTTTTCCTTAATTTCTTCTCCAAATGAAATTTACCACAGAAAATGTAGCCATTTTTTGGATCCTTGTAAGTTGACAAAAATGTTCTGGCTTACTTACTGCTTTGCCCTAGTGCTCATTTTCTTTCATTCTGTAGAGGCCTGACATCTTTTGTTTCCTCAAAGGAAGGATTCTGGATTAGCTGGGATGAGATGTTCTCATGGCAATATTCACATATGTGATTATTATCAGATATGTCCTTACATGTTCTTACCGATCGCTAAGTCATATGATGCTCCATTCTCCTGTGGAGAAGCTAGCATGCAATCTTCCCAGTTTTGTGGGAGACTCTAAGAAGTCAGTTGAGATATGTGGAAAGGGTGTGGCCAATTCAGGCCACAACCAGGGATAAGGTAAAATGCTTTGTAATTTATGCACTGCTGAGTGGGTGTAAATTACACCATCTGGCTAGGTCCTGAGAGTTTGTGGTATATACAGTCCTGAACAAAATCCAGATACTTCATGGCAGTGGCTAGAGAAACTCAGTCACAGTCTTCTTTGACACTTTCCTCTGTCAAGGGTGTACAAATGCTGGTTCAGCCCTTGAAATTAAAGAAGAGGCTCCTAGAGATCAGTTGCACGTCTATCTCATTTCTCCCTTGAGAAGCATTCACCAAGGGCTTCCCATTTCTGGAAATGCATGGATTGAACAAACCTCCAGCACTCTGTAAAATAGAGAATGCCTCTGCTTCCTCTGTGTTACTATCAGGAATCCCCCAAATCATTCTTCCCAAATTTTAAACCTTTGGGATATTCTGCCCTGCAGGAGCTGAATGAGAAGGTAATTGTCATTACCTGTTGCAATGTGCTTTCTATATCTCTGTGTACACTAAAGGTGAAAGGAGAATAGCCAATCCATAAAGCCTTTGCTTGTCATATAATCATAGAATTGTTCTGGTTGGAAGAGACCTTAAAGATTGTAAAGTCCAACCATTAACCGAGCACTGCCGGGTCACAGGTAAACCATATCCCTCAGCACCACATCTACATGTCTTTTAGATACCTCCAGAGATGGGGACTTCACCACTTCCCTGGGAATCCTGTTCCACTGCTATATGACCCTTTCAGTGAATAAGTTTGTCCTAATATCCCATCTAAACTTTCCTTGGTGCAACTTGAGGCCATTTCCTCTTGGCCTATTTCTTGCTATGGGAGAATAGATTGACCCCCACCCTACTATAACCTCCTTTCAGGTAGCTGTAGAGAGCAAGAAAGTCTGTTCTGAGCCTCTTTTTCTCCAGGCTAACCCCCGGTTCCCTCAGCTGCTCCTTGTAAGATTTATTCTCTAGACCCTTGTCTTTCTGAATTCCTCAAGAAGGGAAGCTAGCCTTCCCTAAATCAAGCTTTACCAATTATATATTTTCATCTTTGCACCATATCACTGCTCAAGACTTGTCAACTGTGTCTACATTATTTTTGGAAATACAGAACTTAAAGTCAAGAACATATATATTGAAGATCTACTAAGATTTAGGTGGCCTAATCTAAACATTTAATTAAGAAACATCCCATTCTTTGACTATGATTTGAGTTTTGTGGGTGGTTTGTACAATAGATAATACACAATGAAGCTGATCATGTTGATTTTCTCTAGACTTAAACTCCATCAGATCTGTCTCTGGACTGACAACCAAAAAATTTCAACTAGCAGACTTTTCCAGGACAATGATATACAGATATCTCATGAGGGACTATCTAATCCAGAAGAATAGTCCTATGTTGTCAATAAACTTTGGCCTGAGAATTATTATCCAGACTGCACAGAGGACACCATCACTAGGAAAACTCATTTCAGTGGTTTTGCCCCATTAGCCCCTGGCAGTTGCAGTTATTAAAATAGGTCTCTTAATAAACCCTCTTATTAACACTTCATTCAGAAACCCCACAAGTCATAAAAGCACATACAAAAAATAGGTTCTAATCTTGCTTCTTAAGTGCACTTCTAATTTCCACTGAATGCAGACAGATATGATCAAATTTTTTGTTTGTAAAATGCACATGGAGATATATACAGTGAATATAGCACAAAGGCCATAATGATGTTACTCTGGTGAGAGAATCAGCTTGGGGTGCTAAGTAGATATCAAGGAAAAAAAGTCTGATTAAAAGTCATTGTAAAAATCTCTTTTACAATGGAAGTATTTTTTCAATTTCTACTGCAGAAGAAATGATATATGTCTGGCAATGCTTGTTGAGAAGTTGTTGCCATGAAACAATGCAGGCCAAGAATAAAAAAAAAATCTCTGTGGCTTGGCTTACAAAGTTATGCAAGGAAAAAAGAACTTACAAGGAACAATTTTACCCTCTCTACCACCTGTGCCTGTAAGAGATTACAGCCCAGAGACAGAAGGGGCTTCTTAGAAATGTTATGTCCACTCCTGTTCAAAAGGAGCAAGAAAGTGGTAGACCCTTGACTGCAATCATCCCCATTTCCTCAGGGCCAGTCTAAAGTAGCTACTATACATTGGCAGGAGCTGACCTGGAGAACATTTCTCCTCTCATATAGGTCAGTAATGCTAGGATTTGAGTAAACTCTTGTCTGTAACCATGTCGATAAGCCACCTGCTGCTCCCAGAGGTGAATACAGTGGGTACAGGAGTAACAGATGTGGAGAGAATGGTCAGTGTAAATCTGGTACTGCAGCATGGAAGGGGCTGCACAAGTGCTAGAGAAGGGCCCTTATATTGGGGGAATGGCTCAATGGATGAGAATGGGTCTGTCTGCACAGAGAGCCTAGAGAGTGAATGCACTCCAAGGTAGAAATTCTTAGCTTATGCCTGGTGCCCTTGGTTTATCTTGTTGGGAAATCTGTCAACGTCCTATGCGTCAGGCATAGCCTACAGGTTGGCTTACCTATTCTGCTTTTAAGGGAATCTTTCTGACCACTAAAAACATGCTTTTAGCTAGGTGTGCCTGTCTGTGCAGTCAGAGTGGGAGAGTTCATCTGGTTTAGACAGTATGCCTTGAGGTTGTTCACACAGTGAAGGGAGCAATTAGAGGAGATAGCCAACATGCAAATTAACCTTGCCCATCACTTGTCAGTGAGCTGCCTGTGCATTAGAAATTCATAATGAAATTCATAATAAAAGTGGATTTTTTAAAAAAAGAAATTTGGTCTTTTTCTGAAAAAAAGTAAACTTTTTTTGTTTTGTTTTGGAAATCTTGATAAATTGCTTGTCCTAAACATATGCACATCTCTCAGGGATACTGGTCCCCTTCCCCCATATCTTTAACCCAGCCCTTCTCTTTCAGGAAAATGCCCCTTTGACCTGAGTTATAAAGCAGCTGACCTTTCCACCTCCTCATCCCTCATTCATATGCAATTCTTCCAAGATATCTACATGACACAGACCATCTTTATGGGTGAATACAAAGAGCAGTTAGACTTAACTATGTAAGAATAATGTTTTAAAATACCTCAACATCTGAAATGTGTTTTAGTGTGTGTAAAATAAGACATTGCCAGGCATCTCTGCCTCTTGCAGTGACTAAGCATACAGGCAACTGGGGTGGCAGGCAGTCATCCTCACCTCTGGCTAGGTGAAAACTTTGGTCTGAAGACACATTCTGGGTTGCAACAAATACTCCTCCTAAAGAAGTAAGCTTAAAAAAAGAAAATAGACAAAGCATCACACTGCCTCTGTAACTGTGGACTGTAAACTTTGTCCCTTGGTACAATAAAGAAACTCAAGACCATAATTATCTTGTTTCTTTACAGTGTCCCTGGATGGAGGAGACAGAGCAATCCTGTCTTCTGAGTAGGAGACACGTCTTGCAACTTTATATGGTGTGTCAAGTTTAATGGATCTCTAACACTGACTGCTGCTTTTGGAACAATTTCTGGAAAGGGTTTTTTTCCTTCACTGTTCGATAAATATTTTCTTCTAAAAAAAGCATCTCAAAATGTCTGTGTTTTGTGAGTACAACACACTTGCTTTGCACAGATGGAAATAATAGTAAAGGTGCAAGAGAAGGGAAGAAGCTACTCAAATACCTTTTGTTT
Source organism: Actenoides hombroni (assembly GCA_024336885.1). Lineage (NCBI taxonomy): Eukaryota > Metazoa > Chordata > Aves > Coraciiformes > Alcedinidae > Actenoides > Actenoides hombroni. The sequence continues at coordinate 81,197,148 of WUAM01000287.1, read as the reverse complement.
TGAGTAATAGCAGATTTGCTGCTACCAGCTGCCTTTCAGCATGCAGATTCCCTACGATACATCCCAGAGCCATCACAGAAAAAAAATATGGCATTAAATAAGCCAGCAAAAAAACATTAGTTCTCCTTTTGGCATCTGATATTTGGTGCCACCACATGATGAGACATGTTTCCTTCATATAATATTACCTTTTTTTTCCACTGCTGCTTTTGTAGAAGACAAGAGATCTTAGTGCAGTGTCTGCTTACATTTGTTCTGCTGGGTTCTGTTCGCTGCAATGCCATCATTACATATCTCATTAAATAGCCAAGATCAAACCAGCAACTAAGAGCTCCTGTATGTGGTTCTCTGTGGGTGGTTAAATAAATGAAGATTTCAGTAAATATTTCATGTCTTCTGAGAGATGAGAAGTAGCTTTCTTTGTTTTTACAGAAGGTCCTAGGCTAGCACAGACTTTTAAGGCAACAGACAGCCCATTACATTTATTGAAAGGCAACTGTCTTGAATCCTGATGCTACAACACTGGTAGACCTTCATTTAATGACAATGGTTTTGTTCATATGATTTTTAGTTCCTAATCCATGAAGTGATCTTATTCTGATAGGAACATTTCTCTGTCTGCAGAGGCAAGATTTCCTCCGTATCTTGCCTTTATTTTCTACACATGCTTGTGCATGGCTGAGCATTACAATCACAGAATGGTAGAGACTGGAAGGGTCCTCTGGGCATCATCTAGGAAAACCACCCTGCCAAAGCAGATTTGCCTAGATCAGGTTGCACAGGAATGCATCTAGGACAGGTTTTGAAAGTCTCCAGAGAAGGACATGCCGTAACTTCTCTGGGCAGCTAGTTCCAGTGTTCTGTCACCCTCACAGCAAGGAAGTTTCTCCTTATGTTTAAGTGGAACTTCCTGTGTTAGAGTTTGTGCCCATTGCACATTGTCCTATCACTGGGTACCACTGAAAAAGACTGGCCCCTTCTATTTGCTACCTGCCCTTTAGATATTTATAAGCAATTATAAGATCACCTCTCAGTCTTTACTTCTCCAGGCTAAACAGACCCAGGTCTCTCAGCCTTTCATCATAAGAGAGATGCTCCAATCGCCTCATCATGTTTGTAGCCCTCTGCATAACTCCTTCCAGTAGTTCCCTGTCTCTCTTGAACTGGAAAGCCCAGTTATTCATCTATTTCTGTCCGTCTCCTTTCTTCTAACTGGTAAAATGGAGGAAAAGATAACTTGGGCACCAGTGTTTTTCACTTGGATCCCAGGATTTTATAGTCTTCCTTGATTCTGCCCAGGTTCTGGCTCACAGTGTCACCCCACATGAAGAGTAACGGTGGAGAGTAGTTGCTGCTCTTGACAAGTTGTGGCACTCTGTCAGCAATATCTCAAATCTTAGCTCCTAGGAGACAACATACCTCTTGTGACTCCCTGCCAGGGCAGTAGATGGATGTCTCAGCACCCTTTAACAGAGAGTCACCCACTACAAGCATGTTTCATTTCTTTTTACAGTATCCATTACATGCTGCTGGTGAAGTTTCTCCATGTAGTGCTTGCTCATGGGTGTCTACAGGTGTTAAAGCTTCATATTTTTGTTTGGTGGCAATGTTAGAGGGTGGAGGATGAAGCTCCTATTAGTGCTCATATTATTAATGAGCAATACCTGCAATGAGTGGCAGACATTCCTCCAGCTAAAATCCCTGTGAAGACATGTCCATGATTATGGCATCCCTTTTCTGTCCTTAAGGGTCCCAAGAGGACTAATCATTTATCTGGGAAATCCCTTGCCTTGGGGGAATTCTCAGATAGTAGAGACCTGGCAAGATCATCTCTCTGCCACCCAGCACAGGTCTTTCTCTGAGTAGGAGCCATGGCCCAGGAGTCATTGCACCTGGAGTCTTGGCATATATTAAGGTGTCTGGTTGTTACGTTTCCCAGAGGGATTCACTGTTGAGTGACAAAGCCTGGAACATTTGCAATTGTCTGCATGTAGGTGTTGAATAAACCATGTGTCAAGGGAGTGAAATAGCAGTAGACAGTCATCTAGGATTTTTCTGTGGGGCAGATTTCCCCATTCTCCTCCAGAATGTTTTGTCCGGTCTTACAGGGCAGTGATTTTGGACCATATCAAAATATAGACCTGGTACAGAATCCAGCCGAGAGACTCGTTTAGTTAATGTTGTGTGACTGGTTGTGAAACAGAGCTCTCCAACTTCTGCTTCTGTTCTGCTTGATAGTCAATGGCAAGGGATGGTCCATAATGTGTGTATGAGAATCTCAGGTAGAATCAGACTCCATAAAGGCAAATACCTTCCCTTTCACCTTTCTCTACACCCAGAGATAATGGATTCAGAGGGTTTGTTCAATGGTGGATTATCTCAGGACTGATGGTAGAGCTGCCTTTAGGATGCACATGTTCTAAACTTCAGAACAGGACAAAATATGTTAATTTGACCGAGTGTGAGGCTGATCTTTGTAGAGACTGCCTAAAGTAGTTAATAGGTTTTCTAAGGTCAATAAAAGAATAATTAAAACTCCTAACTGAGAGTACAGGGACCCTAAAAGTGTAGCTAATGATGTAATATGTATGACAGGCCATCTGACAACATTTCAAAATATCTGAAGCTTATTTATATGAATGCTCAATACATTAGGAATTTTAAAACAAATGTAATGAGCAACACTAGAAAAACTATCAGCTATTTAATGCCCTTTCTGTTTGTTCAAGATGAAATTGGTAGTGTTGTGCCTTCCATTCCATGACTTCTCCATTTCTAGAAGTAGACATTTTTTGTGCTGATTTGCATAAGAGAGTTTTATGGTGAGCTACTGGAGACAGGATGGTCTTTATGGGCTCAGTCCAAGAAGAAAAACTGCATTGACATTTCCGTGAAATGTAGGTATCCATTAATTAGCAGGTTTTGTAGATGAATATAATACTATTCTCTTGAAAATTGCAATAGCGGTTCCATTTCATTCAGAACATGAGTTTGATCCCTGTCATCAAAACACTACAGTTCCCTTGCATTTCTAAGGCTGACAAAAGTCTTCTGTTCCAATGAACCACGGAGTTACCATCTCAGTCTTCACTCTGGCACATCCCCTATTAGCTTCAGAAAATACTGCATGTCTGAACCTTCATCAGGCAAAATCAAATGCGATATTAGCATAATCAAACTGATAAGTATGTCCAGAACATTATCATGCATAAACATATCCCAGTAAATTCATGATAAGCCATTAAATTACAATTTTGCTTATAACTGGGCCAAAATGGATCCAAACATTTTATATTAATTTATTTTGTTCATAATCAGAAAATGTACTTTGTTTGAAGCATCACAAAAATCCTTTTTTTTTCTTGCTCTGAAAACAAGTGGAAGCATTACGATCATTATAGAGCTGATTGCCTAGACTGATAATAAAACCAAACAAAAGCCATACATTCGGGCCCTATGCAATGGTTTGTGTTTGGCATTTTACTTGCAAAATGATTCACAGAGAGAAAAACACTATAAATTAAATTTACTATACTACTATGCTTTGTTAATGTGAGTAAAGTTGCTATACCTTGAGATACTGTTGATCAGGTTTCAGCCTGATTGTTGCGGTTTCTATAGCTACTAGTTCTAACAATCGTTCTCACCACTGCTGCATGTGAAAGAGAAGTAGAGAGAAATACAGGTTATTACAGACTGACTGACCTTATATTACTTGGGTGGGGGTTTTAGGTGTTTTGTTTTGTGTTTGTTCATTTTGTTGTTTGTTTGTTTGTGGTTTGGGGTTTTTTGTTTGTTTGCTTTTGGTTTGTGTTTGTTTTTGTTTTGGTTGGTTGGTTGGTTGGTTGGTTTTGGGGGATTTTGTTTGTTTTCTTTTGTTTCCTGTAGCAAAAACTAAGCACATCCTTGGCAACATACCTGAGATTTTTAATGATTTCTGCAGTGATAAATTTCTGAAAATTGCCACTCAACTTCAGGTCTCAAAGACTGAGTGAACTGAAGTTGTTTCACAGCCTTCCTTGTGTGTAGGTTGCAAAAAACCCTCAACTGTCTGCAAAAAGGAGGATGAATCACAAGCAATTCCAGGCAGCCTACAACAGACGTTTAGAAACTAAAGACATCTTGTACCATTTGCCAAACAGTGGAGAAAGCGTGAAGATGACTAAGATGGTTTAAAGCCCTTTTAAAAGCCTTCGCATGCCTCATCATGTTCAGTTTTACAGAGAGTAATTTACTCCCACTATGACTTTTTGCTACGTTCAAATGAAAACTTGGAAACTGGTGTCAAGTGAGTGTAGTACTAGTAGAAAGTACTAGACCCAATCTTGGAAAGCTTCATTTGTCATGAAGTCTGAATGGGATCCTAGGGAAAAAGGGTATTCTAAGAAACTGATTTTATGCTCACCTCGGCAGAGCAACATGAGGACACAAATCTACTTACTCAAATGAATTATTGATTAGAATTTCAGTCCCCGTTCCACTTGAGGAATTGTCACCATAGATCTGAATTAATGTCAAATGAGATTATAGATGTTAGTCTACAGTGATGAAGAAGGGCCTGCTCATCATAAGATGAGCAAAAATATTTTCTATTGCCTATTTGGGCAACAAAGGATATATTTTTCTCATCTTACTGTTTTTTCTATTTTGATTGGATTTAGGTTAGTAACTTTCATCAGGGGGTGAAATAAGACCAAACCCTACTACAGCAGTTACTCCAGCCCATGCATTTTCTAAAAGATAGGGACAAATAGTATGGAAAAAGTAGCTACTTTCAGTGATAAATTACCTTTTTTTTTTTTTTGTAATCAGCTCAACACACTGGGCAATGTAATGCTACCTGTTTTAAAAGCAGATTTTCTGCTGAAGTCAACGGAGACCTCTTAAAACCAACAACATATTAAGGTCCTTAGTATTTTTGCTCTTGATTTCTGGGATGAAGACCATCAAGTACTGAGGAAGGGTTGTGAGTTAATCTGAGTTTTTCAAAACAATAATAATGTTTTATCTTTACAGACAAAAAGAATAATCTCAGGGTAGAAAATTTTCTGTCAGTTACCTTGAGAAAGTGATGCAGCTATTGCCATCTCTTTTCCTTTGGTTCCTTTGTGTTCGGTGTGCTATATTCAAGAGCTTTTATTGTACAACTGATATATTCAAACATTTCTATTTCTCTCTCCATAGTGTATATTATTCTTTTATTGCTTTCAGTGTGATGATGAAACCATGGCTAAGCCCATAATAACCAGGGGTGTGGAACATTAAACTGAAAATAAATAAATAAATAAATATATATATATAATGCATGATATGTATAATATGCAAGTTTATAGATGTCAAGCTTTCTTCAGCACACATTTACAGATGAACACTTAAAATATTGTAGAGTAAGAAAATATTGACACTGTCATAGAGCACCAGTTGGAACAAGCAACTTGGTTTGAATAGATAAAATATGAATGACTGAATTTTCATTGGACATTATGAATCTGTTGAAAAAAAGTTTTATTAAAAAAAGGAATAAGGACCATGACTGGTCCTTATTGGCACTACAACTTCTATGAAATGAAACAGCACATAAAGACTGACAGATTTGCTGGACAGAGCTGCTGGTGTCCATATTGTATAGCTCTTATAGAATCACAAAATGGTTTGGGTTGGAAGGGACATTTAAAGGTCATCTAGTCCAATCCCCCTGCAATGACCAGGAACATCTTTAACTAGATCAGGTTGCTCAGAGTCTCACCCAACCTGGCCTTGAATGTTTCCAGGGATGGGTCATCTACCTCTTCTCCAAGCAACCTGTTCCAGTGTTTCACCATCCTCATTGTAAAAAATATCTCCTTTGTAGTCTAAATCTACCTTCTTTTTGTTCCAAATCATTAGTCCTTGTCCTGTAGCAACAGTTTGTCCCCAGATTTTTAAAAAGATTATCCCCATCTTTCTTATAGGTCCCCTTTAAGTACTGAAAAGCCACAATAAGGTCTTCCCAAGCCTTCTCTTCTGAACAACCCCAACTCTCTCAGCTTTTCTTCACAGGAGAGGTGTTCCAGCCCTCTGGTCATTTTTGTGGTCCTCCTCTGGACCCATTTCAACAGATTTATGTCGTTCTTGTGCTGTGGACTCCAGAGCTGTATGCAGTACTCCAGGTGGGGTCTCACAAGAGCGGAGTAGAGGGTCAGAATCACCTCCCTTGATCTACTGGCCACAGGTTGAGGCCACGATTGCTTCAGTTCAAGAGTCTACGCTGTCTGGGCTACATTTGTCTCATGGTTATTTTGCCATCAGTGAATTTAACAGAGATTTTCTCTATCCAAAACAACTAAGAACAAAAACTCAGGTAAATCTAGTCCTGAAAACCAGACCCAGTGTCTGGGAACGTGGGAATGGTTTTTCCTGCCATCCCCTTGGAAAACATGTTTGAATTGGAGGCAGACAATTTTTTTTTTTTTTTTTTTTTTTCCTTGACACTGTTGTTGTAGGAAGAGGTTTAACTAGGTGGTCTGGATGTAGGACTCACAGATGACCAGTGAGGGTAGATGGAAAAAAGCACTGAAAAAAAATATCAACAGACATTGTTGACAGCACAGCTGCTACCAGAACACCAGCATGGGTCAGAGCAGACACAGAGTCCCTGTCATAAAATGGACTTTAAGGTGTATGCATTTCCTAGACCAGGTTTTAAAGCTCAAACTCACAGACAACTATAAATGTCTGTGAAGGAATTCTGTGCCACTGGTGCAGTTAATGGTCATGAGAAATAGCCTAAATTTAGTGTGGAAAAACCCCCAAACCTACAGAATTTATAAGTGGGGGAAGGGCTAAATAAAGGACCTTTGATTGAGACCTGGGAACAGAGATAGACAAATTCTAATTTGGCCATAGCATTTTTATTTGGTGAAATCCCATTGCTACAAATCCCCATTGTATGCCACTCTTTGCTGTTAACTCTAATTTTATTAACATGGAAAACGAAATAATCTCAAGGCCCTGGAGTTATCTGCCCAGTGTTCCACATCTAGGTGCAACATTTTTAGATTTACTGAAAGAAAAAATAATATGTACTGTCTGGAACACTGTCTTACCTATCTGCATCCTGCAGTGATTAATTACAGTTGCATTTCAGTCCCTTGGAACAGAGGGTTTATAATAATATAAATACTGCACAGTGTGCCACTTTTGTCAGCTCTGCATGTCCAGATTGGTCTTATTGCAGCAGGTTTCACTTGCATCTTAAAATGCCTTGCACGAGCTGAAGTTGTCAAGGATATTTTCAACCTTAAAATTTTGGAGAGATCTTGATTCATAGACTTCAGACGGCTAGTGGTATATACAGCAGCATGCAGGAGAAAAGTTCTGTGGTGAAAAGCTAAGTGGAGGATGCATGAGTGGTGCTACTATCTGCATCTAACCCAGATTCCTTTAACTGTTCAAAGAACCTTCTTTCTCTTGAGCATGTCTCTATTGCTGTTGCAATCAGCAGCTCATTTTTGACTGCTGGGAAGTAAGAATAGTCTCATAGTTAATGTATGAGCCTTGAGGTTTATTTCTGATTGTGCAGAATATGACTTTGAAGATCACTGCTATTTCTGTGTTTGCTTTTATTTCCCCCATTGTAAAATGCAGGTAATAGTTATTCCAAATGCTTTTATTTTATTCATGCTGCTGTCCAGAGCACTGAAGAAGCTCAGACAGGAAGCCAGAAAACCACAGCAAAACAGACAGGAGCATCATAATCTACTAACCATGACAAAGGAGCACATTGCCCTCCCACAGCTGCTTTGCTGTGGGTAGCCTCTATATTGCTTTGGCAATAGAGTTTTTCTTGTCATGCAGAGTGCAACTGCTGTTTCACAGTGCCCTGTTTATCACAGGCTCTGTATTTTTGCAATAGGGAATGTGAGATGGGTATCTCACATGAGAGCACATCGTAGATCTAGATCACTGTATTGGGGTCCTACCTGAGGATGTGGGAGTTAGGGAATTGAAGGTTGTTGTATGACACCTGAAGCAAGGTGCAGGGAAGAAAGCATCAGTGGTACATGATGAATGAATTCTGTGCATGATTTTCAGTGACAGAAAGGCCTGAAAAGTGTGAATAACAATTATCTGTCTCTTCAACACCTCATTTTCCTTTTTTTTTTTTTTTTTTTTTTTTTTGACGTCTAGTTAGCATTAGATACACCTCAGCAGTTTTTTCCTGCTAAACCAAAAGGAAGGTGCTGGAGGGTTTTCAAACTACAAGAGGGACTGATACCTTGATGGTGTCACTGAAAGTTATGCATATCGATATAGTTTTCCCTTCACAAATTTTGGCAGTGCTGCCAATGTTCACAAATTATTTCTAGTTGGAAAAAAAATATATCTAAGAACCACGTCTTAAAAGAAAATGGATATTTTTCCCTATTTTAGGATAAAATACCACTGTGATTGAAAAGAATGAAATTGTCCTAATCTTCCTTTTATATTTTATTAGTTTTCTTTCATTGCATTTACTAGTATGTCTTCAGCATTATTTACTTGTGGTGTTCAGACCAATGTAGGTCAAAATCCTCTTACTGATTTGCAGATGCCACTGTGAATACACACTAGTGACACTGGGGCTCCATGGGAACATCTGTCTGCCCACACTGCACTGCAGAAATAACAGGTTTAGTCAGTTTTCCTTTTTCTCTCATTCTTTTCTAGCCTCTGATTTCACAGTACCATAAATTTTAACAGGACACTAGAGCTTCTTAGCTGGAAGAACAAACAAACAACAGGTTTTGAAACTGGATGGAGGAAGTGTAGTAACTTTTTCAGAAACCGAAGCATCACAAGATGTGCATAGAGCATGCATCTATTTCTATATCCTGCTGCCTTGAAGTCAGGCTCTTAAAGTTATTCCTGGATCATTCATTAACTGCAGATTAGACTTGCTGTCTAACCTAATCAACCTTGCAGGCGTTGAATTTCCTAAGAGTCTACTGTCATTAGCTCTTCATTCTCTCAAAAGGCAATGACTAGTAGTGATGGCTGTCTACGACATGCCTCCTTTGCATGGCTCCCTATCCCTCTTGGGCAATTAACTTCATCTGAGTCCTTGAAATAGCTTTTAATAAAGCTTTTTTTTCAGTCCTAGTGGGAATTTCTAGTTCCTGTAAACAACCATTAGAAAATGCATGGTGTCTGAACTTCATGGTATTTTTTGCTGGCATAGACATGTGGCCCATTTTTTCCCTATCATTAGTAGTGAGCACTTCAAAGGTACAGTTTGATCAAAGTGCAAGGAGTTGAAGACAAAGATAAGGCAACTGTTAACTAAACGCAAAATACTTTGTTTAGCTTGATATGAATTATTTGTTTTGGATGATAATTGGTATACTGGTCTTCTATTCCATATATTTTCAAAGACAAGTGATCTCAGAATGACAAAAATAAACAGTTTTTCTAAGATTTATTTTACTGAAATCATAATACACTGAAGGAAGAAAGGCTTCTCCTTCTCATGAATTAGGGTCAACTTTTATCATGTGGCCAGATATATTGCAGTAGTTACATATCAGGCCCAAGGTCTAATAAAACATTATTCATTTATTTTGTTATTATCATATAACTTTATTAAACACAGTATGGTCATTGCATGACAGACCAGGTCATTATTATACTGATATAATTATTCCTCAAAATGAAAATAATCTCAATATTCCACAAACTTAGACTTTTTCCCTGTTTGCTATTTTTCTTTCTGAAGGGCAAAGATATTTTCACAGTCCCCTCTCTTTCTTCAACCTAGATAGCTGCTCAGTGCTTGCAAAACTCTCTGAGAAATAAGAATGGATTTTCATGTGGGAATGATCTAACATTTCCATTTACCTGAAGACTTTACAAGATTAGATAACTAGATGGAAATAAAACTTTACTCAACAGAAATTAGGAGCTAGATCCTGCAAATAACTTAAGAGCATGTCAGCTTTCTTTACATGAAAAGTCCCACCAGCACAGCTCACTCCCGTTTAGACAGAGGCCAGCTTGAGTGACAAACGGAGAAAGATTTCAGCAAGGCTACATTTACCTCATTACCTCCTAGACTGTGACCTTGTGAGACATTTGGAAAGTCAAGTTTCTAGTATGGAGGTTAAGGCCATGCAGAGACCATTTGTTATACAGTGCTTCATTGGTGACCTCTCTATTGACTCTATAGGTCACTCTGGCAGCCTTGAAGTGGCTGGTTTTCTTGCCCTCTGGTCACTACAGTGGTTATCAACTTAAAACTGGCGCCTGGAGTGAAAGGCCTGAAAAACAGCCCTCCATGCATGTGCTATGCTAATGGGAGTAGTGCACTCCTGGTTGGACATTCATGTCTTTGGGGAACCTCTGTGAAGCTGGAGGAAAAATTAAGAGCATTTCCTTTAGCCACCTTTACTATAGGTGAATCCTCCATCCTATCCCTTTCCCAGTATTCCTCAGGATAAATCCCTAAACTGAAATCCAGAGGAACAGGACACCTGACCTTTCAGGTATTCAGCCTCCTAACTCCACTTCTCATGGAAGGAGAATGGCCTTTCCTGTGCAGGGAGTGTGACAAGTCAATTGAACATCAATTAATGGATGGGACTACTCATGTCAGTGATTAGTCACATCAGTTTTCATGATCAGACACTAATTTTTTATACTGCTTCCCCCACACCCTTGATGATGTGATGAGTTCTCCAGAGAGAGAGAACATCAGGAAATGCAGAGCAGCAGATAATATTTAAGAAGTCACAGGGGCATTTTACTCATTTTAGAATTACTGCATTTTATATCTGTAGGCTTTATGATTCATTGAGTGTTTGTTTATGTCTCTAAAAATCATTTAAAATGCATCAGTTTCAAAATAGATATGATTTCTGTTACTAGTCAGAAAGTATTTAAGAGAGTCTGAAGCCATTCTCCAGAGAGTAGGAGGAAACACTGTTTACCACCCTCTTTTAAGCTGATCTGCAAAATGTTGTCCTTTGAAACGTCTCCCAGGAACAGATTCTGGGTGAGGATGGCATTTTTTTTCAAGCTTTGTTTTTATCTCTCTTTCTGCAAAATGCTGCTCTTGTTTTCTTTAATATTGCTATCTTCCTTCTCGGGACATGGTTATTGATCACTAAAATGACCAAAAGACACATCCAGTGCAAGTATCTAGGGGCGTTTTGATTCAAGGAATATATTATTTCAGACTGTCATTTGAGAATAATGCAATTAGACTATTTATTGTGACTTTTATAAGAAATGCAATTAATTAAGTGGTGAAGAGATGCATCATCCAAATTGCAGTATCTCGCATCACAGAATCACACAGAATCACAGAATAATTGTGGTTGGAAAGGACCTCCTAGATCACCAAGTTCAACCATACCTACAAGAACAAAGAACACCTAAATACCTGACCACTAAAAGGAAACAAAAAAACAAAAAAAAAACCCAACAAAAACCAAACCCCAGCCAACCAACCAACAAAACACAACAAAAAACCCCCATAAACAAAAAAAAAACAAACAAAAAAAAAAAAACCAAAAACCAACACACAAGCCCCCTACATGCCTGCCCCTAGAGCATGTTGTGAAGCACTATGTCAACTCATTTCTTAAATACCTCCAGGGATGGTGACTCAACCACTTCCCTGGGCAGGCTGTTCCAGTGCCTCACAACTCTCTCCATAAAGAATTTCTTCCTAATATCTAATCTAAACCTCCCTTGCTGCAACTTTAGGCCATTTCCCCTGGTTCTATAATTAGTAACTAAGGAGAAGAGGCCAACACCCACCTCTCTACAACCTCCTTTCATGTAGCTGTAGAGGCCAATGAGGTCCCCCCCTCAGCCTCCTCTTCTCGAGACTAAACATGCCCAGCTCCTTCAGCCTCTCCTCATAGGTCTTGTTCTCTAAGCCTTTCATGAGCTTGGTAGCTCTCTGGACACGTTTGAGCACCTCAATGTCTTTCCTATAATGAGGGGCCCAGAACTGAGCACAGTACTCAAGATGAGGCCTCACAAGGCTACAATAACTTCTCTTCTCCTGCTGGCCATGCTATTCTTTATACAGGCCAGGATCCTCTTAGCCTTCTCAGACACCTGGGCACATTGCTGGCTCATGTCCAGCCGGCTGTCTACTAGCACCCCCAGGGTACTTCTCTGCTGGGCAGCTCTCCAGCCACTCCTCCCCAAGCCTGTAGCACTGCTGGGGGTTGTTGTGACCAAAATGCAGGACCCGGCACTTGGCCTTGTTTTACCTCATATAATTGGCCTTGGCCCATCGATCCAACCTGTCCAAGTCACTCTGAAGAGCCTTCCTACCCTCAAACAAATCAACACTCCCACACAATTTGGTGTCATCTGCAAACTTCCTGAGGGTGCTCTCAATCCCCACATCCATCAATAAAGATGACAAACAAGACTGGCCCCAAAATTGATCCCTGAGGGACACCACTGGTGACCAGCAGCCAGCTGGATTTCGCCCTATTAATCACAACTCTCTGGGAATGGCCAGCCAGCCAGTTTTTAACCCAGTGAAGAGTACACATGTCTATACCATGATTCGCCAGTTTCTCCAGGAGAATGCTGTGGGAAACTGTGTTGAAGGCCTTACTAAAGTCCAAGTAGATAACATCCACAGCCTTCCCCCTATCCAAAAGGCGAGTCACATGGTCATAGAAAGAGCTCAGGTTTGTTAAGCAAGATCTCCCTTTCATAAACCCTTGCTGGCTGGCCCTGATTCCTTGGTTTCCCTGCAATTGCCATGAGAGCTCACTCAAGATAATCCTCTCCATGATCTTTCCAGGTACCGAAGTCAGGCTGACA
>WUAM01000287.1:81164166-81179758 GCA_024336885.1 Actenoides hombroni | reverse complement strand
ACATTTCATTAGCTGGCATTTTAGATGCAGAGTGAAACAAAGGACAGATCTGGGAAATAAGATCTTGCCAGGGCACACATTGCAAAGGTTTGATTTGTGCTTAGCAAAACGGGCTTCTCACAAACACAGCAGTTTCTAACACACTCAGAGTTGAGGTTACTGGAAGGAAGCTCTGACTTCTCTGCTCTTCAAAGGCTGACATGGGCGCCAGTTGTCCACCATATGGCACGTGGGCTCATTCTCAGCGCTGAAGCAAAGGCCACGGAGTTTACACATCTGTGGAAAAAGGCACAAGCATCCTCAAATGTCTTGTTTCAGCAGGACTATTTGAATTATACACCTTGGGCCTGAGCCAGTGGTCCAACTCAAAGTTTTGCCAACTCAAAATTTCTAAACACTCCACATTTTCCCTGGACTGTGTCCAAATGGAGAACAGCCTTGCATTTTACAGCAAACTCTACTTCCACACATAGAAGCAGAGTTCTGCCAGAAGGAGCAACCACTTCAGATACGTATTTTTGACATGTGATGCTAGCTAATACCCTGAATAGCTCTGCAGTAACATTAACTGCCGCTTCAAAGATCACCAGGAGCCCTGAAATGAAGCAATCAATATGACTCCAGTATACATCTACTGGCAACATCCATTGAAGGATTACCTGCTCAGGGCTGACAGTGATGGGCTCCTTCAGAACGTGCCAGATCACACACTCAAACAGTGGGGGAGTGGTCAGTGAGCCAGGGTACGTCCAATAGTCTCTGCATGCAGGAAGCAGTCCAGTGGGGTCAAAGTTTGTGAAAGAAGCTTGCTTACCCTACAATAAAGAAAGTAGATTGGCTAGCATCAGGGAGAGACCATACACACACACTGGGCTTGCAGTAGTGAAGTCTCCTGGGGGAAGCTCCATATTTGGAAAAAGGTAGAAATTAAGTTTGGCATGAAGTGGTGAGTGCCTCCTACAGTACCTCTGGGATGAAAGACATTCAGCAATATATTTTTTACATAATAAAGCTTTCAAGAGATTGTTTCTCATTTCAAATGTTGAATGTATGTTCCTTGCTCCTGGAGATATGATCTGACCTTGCTTGAAGGAACAGTGAGATTTCAGATGGAAGGTACACTGATTGCACTGGAAATAGGAAACCTGGAAGGCCTGTTGGAGAGTCCATTGCAGTAAACGGCAACATCCTTTTACCTAAAAGGAATCCTGATGACAAAAATGACAGCATAGTCTCATTCTTTACCTTTCCTGTTGACAATTCTCCTTGGCATAGGCCTTTATCCACTATGAAAGTACCCAACTGCTCGGTATTTTTAGTTTCTCATTACTCAGCTTGCACACACGCTTCACATAATACTTAAAATGCTTTTAAGTACTTAAAGGCTTTTTTTCCTAAGAGTTATATATATCCTGATCAAACTTTGTATCTTGATATACCCTTATCATTCTCTAGAATAGCATGCCCTCTTGAAGGAAGGAAATTTATCCCACAGATGCAGAGATGAAGGGAAGTCCCTTTTGCATCTGTCACCACTGACTAGAAAGGGCACTTAGAACAGCAGTTTAGATTAGGAAGACGAATCCTGCTCTGCAGGGTTAAATGCAGATAAAAGACAGACAAATGTAGTCACAGAGACACAAAATGATGTTGTTTCTAGTATTCCCTGCCTTCCACCACAACTTCATTTAAATCTCTTTTTCACTGAGGATTGCAGAAGTATCAGTGCTGATGGCAGGAAGGTTTGTTTTACTTTCATACATGCAGCAGAATGGGAAAAAGTAATAAATCCACCTTCTGGAGAAGACAATACAGCACAGTTGTGATTGGTGTCAATAAACACAGACAGCAAATATTACCTTGGTTTGAATGGAGTTCAGAGCATCCACAACTTTCTGTATTTCAGTCCTCGCATTTCCTACCTGTAACACAAACCATATGAAAAGAAAACAACCATGCATTCTCATGTTACCGTTAGTTTCGTTATGGTTCTCAATGAAACATTTTCCCAGCAACATTTCACTACATAACAGGAGTAATACAGCAAAAGTGACTGGAACTGTCATCATAAAATCATGCCAGTTGACAAGTCAGTACAAATGGGTCAGCCAAGGACACTGGACAGAAGAAGGTTGTTTTCATTTACAGTGTGTGGATTTATTTTTGGACTTGAGTTGTTCCTTTTTCATAGAGGTCACCCTCATAATAAAATACAGTGAGGCTAGGACAGAGCGCACACTGCTGGGGCACGGTCACTTTCTCCAACTAGCTGTGAATATAATTCAACTAAGACAAAATGCTCTGGACACGTAACAATGACAGGAAAAGTAAAACACCACCTATGGGTTTAGGTAGTATAGCATAATGCTGCCTTATTCTATATTTTAGGCTTTTAGGTCCCCCTGCAACACAATGAACATACTGGACTTAGATCCAAATAATACAAAACAAAAAGTTTAACTAACCTTCATGAAGACGCCTACCACAGCTAAACCATCAGGATGCTTCACAGCTTCAGCAAATTTACCATATTTTACATTCCAGTGAACAATATGGAGCTAGGAGCAAGAAAACAAGCAGCACTATGAAGATATTTCATCCACAATATTGTACAAATTAGGATGCAGGGAAATCATTTATTAAGAGCAGATGGTCTTTTACTGCTGAGATTTAAAAATTTTTGTGTGCAGTTAAGAATATGTTGAATCATTCATCTACTTTCAAGTTTCATCTATGCAAAGAGATTTCTGTCATGCATTTTATTTTGCTTCTCAATCTTACTACCAGATGAGTTTTAAATGCAAACTGTGGCCACATTATTATGCTTTTAGTCTAGTGAAACTCCTGTTATCTTCAGCATAGCTTTTTCCTGCAGGCAGCCTGCAGGATTTTGATGCAGTGTTTTAATGCTATATATCCTGGAGTTCTTATCAACACTGAAATACATGATTGTCAGTGTCAGAAGAAGCAGAGAAAACACATTAACTACAAATCTGACCTGCTATCTAGTCAGTTTCTAAAAAACAGTACCATCCTTTTCTGGAAAGCCCTTATAAATAATAGGAAATTAATCTCCAGGTCATGTTAGCCAGAATGTTGCTTTCTCTTTCATTTCCATATTACTTCTAACTTAAGTGCATCTGTTTCCCTACATTTGAAAGTCAAATTGAGCAAGTAATTAGGGTACTGTGAACAGATGTAAGGCAATAGCAGGTTTCTCAGCTACTTCTATCTTATGAAAAAAGTGGCAGAGCCAAGGAATTTGTGGAAACATTTCTCTGTCAGTGCAAATCATAGGTATGTTCAGTCAATATGTATTTATGAAAAGGTTAAAAAAAGTCTGTCACAGCATCCAGAGGTAGATTTCTAAACAGGAGACAAGGAAAGGTGGGATGCAAGACACTAGAGTCACTCAATTTCTGTAGTGAGACTGCAATACAGAGTCTTAAGTGGTCCAAGGGACATCTGGAGTCTTTAAGGATATTATAAAGAGTGCCTGCAAGGTCTCACTTTGCTACCTGTCCTTTTCACAGCTCCCCTTGCTTCTTTGCTATCCAAAAGATGAAAGGGTCTGGCTCAAAATGATTCTGTTGTTTATATAAATATCTCTGATGTTAAAAATTGAAGCCAGGAAAAAGGGATGTGTGTCCACAGAGGTGCTGCAATTCTATTTCTTCGTAATTTTCAAGAGTCACTGAGAAAGTGGGGGAAAACAGGGATAATTAATGTTTTTTACTCCTTCTGTAGTCTCTTTGACATTCAGTAGTTTAGGAAAAAAAAAAAGGGGGAATCAGAATTCCAGTTCTAATCTCTGCTCTTGCAAGGAGTAGGTCCTGGGGTGACCCTGTACCAAAATCTTCTATGGTAACGTCCAAATCTCTTGCCTTACAAAGATCTGTAGAGAAGCTGTTACTGTGGAGGAACATTTAAAAAAACGCAACTCATTATACATAGAAGACGTGAGAAGGTAAAGCATGTTCTACCTCTGCATCATATTTTACACCATCCACAGTGTGCTCAGATCCTTGGCCCTCACAGGATCCCCAGTGAATGTGAAACTGGGCCAGCCTGTAGACTCCATCCAATGCTCCTCCTTGCAGCACTGCAAAGCAAAGAGCCTTTATTAGCATCTCCCCTAACCTTTGTTATCAAGCCTCATTTCAAAATGGAAAGTCCACCTCAAGTCTTCCAAATGAATTACAGTTCATCGCTGTGCATGCTGCCATGCTACTCTAGACCACCTTAGACAGTACATTGCTGCAATATGCCAAAATCAATCATAAACAGATAAAAACATAAGTGATTTTACAGTGAGCATTTCATCAGCTATTTAACAGGCATGCTAATATTACAGGTTACGAGACGAGAGCTAAGGATGCAACTTTTCTGTCACCAAATAAATAAAAAAGGTCAAGAAAATGAATAGCCTTTGTGAGAGACCTGTATAAAGTTATTCTGTGGAAGCACACTTGAAGACCAAATCATCTTTCACTTACTAATGTACTCTGTCGCTTCACACTTTATCCATTTAGGCCTTAATCCTGCTAATCCTGTGGTAGATTGGATTGAGTAAAATGCTTTTGGTTCCAAATTAAACCTAAGCACCTGTCAGCTATGGGCTGCACCATGGCAAAGCGCTAGGCACAGTGCAAGGCATTGCAGAGACCTGAATTCAACTCTCTTGTCCCTCCCATCCTTTACTCCTCAAGAATGAGTTTAAAATATTGTGGTGAAAATGGCAACATCTGCAGAGGCAGATATTTTAAAATATGGATTGGAAATGAGGCATTTTACTTATGCTCTCCACTATCTGACATTACTCCTGCCATGGGACTGCTGTAAGTGGAGTGCTCAGCCACACTTTCAATTATACAGGAGTGAGCTCCCCTGAGCTCCCTTATTCTGCTTGTTAGTTTTTACCTTGTACTTAAACTATGACCAATCACCATTATGATATGCAGGATTAAGCCCTATTACTGCAAAATGCTCACAGCACAGACAATATCTCCTCCAGTTCAGCATAAAGCACAGAACAATTACAAATAGTTCTATTAAATAGAACTATTTATGTAAGTTCTTAAAGCAAAGGTTTCACACTGTTTTGTGGGTTGTTTTTTGGTTTTCTTTGCCAAATGCCTCAAATTCACAATTAAATTCTTAAGATGTTAAAATTTAAAGAGAAAAATATATTTAAAAATGTAATTTGAAGTATTATATATCTTAGAGCTCAGTTTCTCTCTATAAATACATAAATATATACACAATAAAGTGACAGAAGAGTGCTGACATCATAAATTACATGTATGTGTGCTCTGTGTATGTGCCACAAACAAAATGGTTCTGTGGAGTAAATATGCTTTCCTCTCAGTCTGTAATTAGTCTGGACACTATCATGATACGTGCAGGTTGAATATATACATCAAATGCAGATAGGAAAAGGTCACTGTCTGTTCAGGTTTGAATAATTCTGATTATATGCAAGCATGGACAACAACAGCCATGGATATTTGGCAATGAGGTGAGAAGGATTTGATTAAAAAATTGGAATACATGAAAAGAAAATACAAGATATGTATATAACCCACATTAATTTCCACTGGTGTGCCTTACACATGCAAAATTTGGGTTCAATGACAAATTTAGCACTTGTCTGGGGTTCTTTTGGTAAATATATTTAGAAGTATCCCAACACATATTTGTATTTGAAATGTATGAATATATGTTCCCTTTAATCTTCATAAATTTAATACCGTAGCCAACACTGAACAGCCAACAGACAAAGACTCGCCCTACCTATTGCCAAGCCACGTGATACAAAGAAGAATGGCTACGTAAAGTAATTAAGTAGAAACATATCTTATTCATATCTTATTCTACTTTGATGTTTCTTCATGTGCTAGGTGCCAAGAAGCGTAATGGTTTGAAGCACAGGCTACAAATCAGAATAGTTTTTTTCAGAACAGCAACTGTGAATGTGCATTAATAATGAAGTAATCACTTGTTATGTGTTTACAGATCCAAAATAATTTCATCCATACAATATCACGTTTCATTTAAGAAAGATGCCATGGAGTTGCAATGTTTCAGTTTCAGTTCCTTTGACTAATGGACTTGCTACTCATTGCAGGTACAAATGGACTAAGGTTCCACCATTCCTCAACCTCAGAAAGCACTAGCTCAGCATGGGTTAATCTGCCATCATTAATCAATGGAAAGCATGCTGAAAAGCAGAACCATGCAATCTTCTTAAATCCATTTGCAGTGTTATTTCTCTACACAAAGTTTGCTAAAATCTCATAGAAGTCAAAAGATGCACAAAAATCTATTTGTAGTTTTTGCTTACTTTTCTCATTCTGTGGTTCTCAAATCCAGCACTAGTTTATTTTGACTCACAGCACAGCATTCAAAGAAAGTAATAATTAGATTAGTGTGAATGAATACAAATTCAGCAGGCTTAATTACAGAACAGCCTTTCTTGTTGTAGGCTATATTAAGTGGTTATTACTTTTTTTAAATATGTCTGTCTTTCCAAAGAAGTAACATTTAATATTGAACTAAAAAGGCAAAGTAGAAATGTTAGAGCTGCATTTTTTTCTCCAGAACAAGCTTTTTAAACCATGAATAAATGCTACCAGCTTTTGCAAAGTAAAAGAATTAAAGCAACATACACACTGAGAATTTCCCATGTGACATGAACATCAATTCAGGTCACACTGACAAAGTTCAAATTTTCCTGCCCCTTTTTATAAGGGATGGGGAAATTTGGATCTGTATTTGAGCATCTCATCATTAGCTCCCTTCCTTTTCAAATCAGTACCAGTGAAAACCACCCTGGGAATACACATGTAGCTGTGTTCCCTTTTGTTACAGAACACAGCTTCAGATGCAGGGTGAAGGCAGCACAAACCAGCCTGGAAAGCACATTCTTTTCTTACTGAAAAGACTGAACCTACTCAAAACAATCTACATCATAACCTGGTCTCCATAGATGTGTAACAGCCCAAGAGGCAACAGCTTGAAAATGTGGGGGTTTTTTACTATATGAAATGTTACAGTGAGACAAATTTGGAGCTACTTTGATTAGAGTAAGAAATGGTAACTGGTTTCAACCCTCTCCTCTACTGAAAAAGTAATACTAGTAACATCCAGCAATTATATTGCACTATTATTAAATTATCTCATATCATTTTCTAAATTAGGTGAACATCAAGTATTAGCAGCAATAATTTGGAAAGTCAAATAACCACACAAACTGTTGCATTTATGCCTGTGAGATTTCTTGAATAAAGAGGGTGAGGTTGATTTGTCTCCATTACACTTTCTTAGGATATTAGGAAACATACAGAACTCAGAAGGCAGTTTGCTGCATCTGGGACAGCTGTTTACTGAGGCCACACAACTTCACTGTTCTATTTAAAGGCAAGTCACTGGGTAGTTAACCTTCCCATGAAGAACAGAACTGCTTTGTAAAAAAATAATGTGGACCACTTCATACCTTTTTTCAGGAAGTGGCAGCATCCACGTGTGTGAATTTTTGCAGGAACACTGTGGAATTACTGTTATTTAGTTACCTCCTATGGGACATTCCCTCTATACAGAGCAAGAGACTAACAAATCTCATCAAGGCAATAAACCTGTCAAAGAAATAATCAAAATGGCTGAACTAAAAGATCATTTGATGAGTTGAATGAATTCATTTCTCTCACACAGATTAGTGTGGTAAGAAAAATACTGTTCTAAAGTTTGTTGCTCTGAGAAAATGCAGAATGAGAAAATATTCTTCAAATGCAAATCACTGACAGCAAAGCTCCTTACAGTAGCTGAAATAATTGGTCCACTACAGCACAATGGATGTCCAGAGCTCCAAACTTAGGAAATTTAGTTCTAATTGAGATTCCATCAAACAAAAACCTAGCAGCGGGACATTTCAAGCATCTACCTTTGATTACAGCCCTCTTGCACACACGTTGTTTTGGCATAAAGAAAGCCATGATTTTCCATCAGTAGATGTGCACATGTGTATGACATCATAGGCATATGTGTATGTAAATACATGCATAGTATATACATTTATGTTAATGTTTTGTAAGCTTTTGTGTATACACAGACATCTATATGATAAAATCCTAGTCTTGAGGAGACAAAGTAGATGAAGCATTGAGAAAAAAAAAAATAAATCTCGAGCATCATGTACTATTAATGGCACAAAAAAGTCTCTTATGAGGATGCTCAGGTATTAGTCTTGTGTTCTTATGCAAGTATGGACTTTCTTGACCAACAGACTAAGAGTTCAGTTAAGGGGAGACGTCACTTTTGTGAAACATGGAGTACAGACCGTCATATTTTGTGATGGGCTTCCTTCTTTATGTTATGCTTGTGTTATCTCTTGCAGACATTCCTCCTAGGATGCTGTATCATGACAAGCAAGAGAGCAAGACAGCACACAAGCATCAGTCTGTAGGCATCATACTTGCAGAAAACATCTGTAATGGCTTTTACCAAAAAAACCCCTACATAATTGGTATCTCATAAAAAAACCCCTCTACTCTGGCATCACTAGACTGTCAGTCTGATAAAGCAACAAGGATGTTCCAGAGAGATAAACCAGAATGAAACATCTGCCAAAATGCAGCAGGTCTGCACATACCAGTAGCAGGACAGTGATTCTGATTCACCTCAGTTGAACTATTTCATCCAGACTGGGAAGCAGCTAAAGAGACTCTGACCTGCTTAAGGATACAAAGTCATTTAGATCCTGAACTTTTCTTCCTCTCCCTGGGACCAGTCTTTATTTCCCATGTAGCCTCTTAAATGGAGATTCTCCAAGAGTCATAAGGTGATGTACAGAGTCCCTGATCAGCCTTCAATCCTCATGTTCCACATCGTATGACCTGACAATTACTTTGTAAGAACTGAAAGCATTAAAATTCTCTTAAAAACAACAATTGGTTTAATTTCTGATGGTAATACCTATAATACTCATCTCAGTGACTGCTTAGAGTACTGAAAATGGTGTATTGGACATGGTGCTCATACTAGGTTGACATCTATTGAAGGATAACAAACTGAAGGTGTGTGAGCACTGCCTCTAAGTATGCAGTGTGACTATAAGTAAAGGAACACACATATCAGCTAGGAAGAGTAGTCATGGTGACATCTGGCACACAGCTTCATTACATCTAAAAGATAAACATTTTCAAGTGGCCCTAGCTGATAACAGCTGACTAGTTTTCTCCTGGTTTTGCATTAAAAGTGCCTCTAGAGGAGGAATTTGGGAGAAGGAAGCTGCCATGATTCTTAAATGCATAATCCATATCAAATTTCTACTCAAAGTTGCATGTTTTTAAAAAAAACAACAAAAAACAAGCTGATATAAGTGAAGAGTGGCACTTTTGGACCCTGTAAAGAAATGAAGGCCTGAAACATGCAGGACTGATCTCAAGCCATTTCATTTTCCTTTCTAGTTCTTGGAAACACTAGAGCTATTTGCAAGTCACTTGCTTCCATAGGCTGCACTGCTTCTGGCATCCCAGTTCACAAGAGAAATGACTTAATGATCACATACCCTCTGGGTCTGTTGACTTTCTAGCCAAGCAATACATAAAAGTACTTGCGACCATGAGCAGGTGTCTGAATACAGTCCCCTAAAGCTATAAGCAATCAGTTCTATGATTTACAATTCCAAAGGGTCAACAAATGTTTAGATCTCAGGCTATACTGACTTGCAGACCTTGAATCCATGACTGTATACTGATGACATGCAATATTCTGGCATATATAGCATTACAGCTTTGGAACTGGGAAGGCTAAAAATAGACCAGTGGCAGTGACTTTGATTAAGAGTTGTGCCTTAAAGACAGCAGACCTGTGTGGTTCTTCTTCCATTTACCAACTGAGGTGGCAGTGCAGGAAAAGAGGAACAGCAGCACAACTTTCAGAGTAACTCAGTGCCAACAAAGCAGTGCTAATGCACTGGCTCTTAACTAACCAATGTAACAAAATAGATCAGTTTGTTTACAGTGAGTCATAATTATAGACAGCTGAAGTGTCCTCATTTATATTTACAATTACAGGAAGAATAGGGTAGTATATTTGATTACAACTACTGAAAGTCTCCAAAGGGGTGCTAGTATCAAGGTCAATACAGTATTCTCATTTCCCTAGGTCTCCTCAGAATTTTAAAGCTCTATTGTGATTTCATATTTGCAAAAAATGTCAGGTTTACTTGTGACTCTGTCTTGGATTTCAATATTATCTCTAGCTCAGTGGCAAGGAAAAGGTAAGATTTAAGAGACTCATCCACAAGCAGAACTACCAGCAGCTTTAGTAATGTCTGTAGAGCTTTACACCGTAGTTGCAATTCACCTCTGTCAGGTTCTACAGATAAAATTTTAACATTCTTCTTATGGAATAAATCGCCAATTGGCTTCTTCCTTTTATAAGCTCATACACATGATCAGAAAACAGTGTCTACTGCTGTGAATATTTCCCATTGGAACTCCAGGTTTTAGGTGAATTCTGAAGTTTTACCCAGAAACCTACATAGACAAAACACTCTAAGTCTGCTACGAAAATCTTCTTTTGGGTGTTTAAGGCTTTCTTGAGTCAATTCCTGTGGTTTTACAGCTCTGAGAAATCACTGTTTAATTCTGTCTTTTCAAGTAAGGGAAATGATACACATGTCTTTACAGCAGACTGTAGTGTTTAATATTATAAAATAAGTACCCTTAATGAGACACTTC
Source organism: Actenoides hombroni (assembly GCA_024336885.1). NCBI lineage: Eukaryota > Metazoa > Chordata > Aves > Coraciiformes > Alcedinidae > Actenoides > Actenoides hombroni. The sequence goes on along the minus strand of WUAM01000287.1, from coordinate 81,169,016 downwards.
TTTGCTACAGAGTTCCTAAAATAAGGTGCATTATTATATTTTAACACTTGTCAGCACCATTTACTTCACTTATACACCCCAAGGTCAGGTCCCGAGACACAATAGCAGATGAACACGGATTTGGAGTTTTATTCCGAGTAACACTTTTATCATAATGAATTTTTGCTTTTATTTAAATTCCTAGAAACGTTAAAGATAAACGCACACAAGCACTTGAACTTTCACCAGTATTAAAAGACAGTGAATGTGAAAACTAAGAAAGCAACTGTAAAAACTGAAGGAGAAGAGAGACTAAGTTCCTACTGGAAGAGGAAGTTCACTGTTGGCTCTCTATATACAATGCCAAAAATATGTTCTGGAAGACTGCAAGGAAATAAGACAGTAGATGGAGGGGGAGGGTGGGGGGTAGGGAAAGGAAAAAGGGAAAAAAAAGTTCATAAACATGGCAATGATATGAAAGGGATACAATTTTAGAATTGAGTGAGCCTTTAGTCTGATATAGAACAGCTGTCACATAATCCAAGATATTCAAAGGCTGTACTACAAGAACTGAAATTGAAGTTTTTGGGATAATTGCTTAGGAAGAGGGTTTTTCTAAGCATGGTTAGTAACGTCTAAGCATATCTAAGAAAATTACCAAGAAAGCTTTAGAATTCACTGTTTTGCTATCACAAAGATTTTAACATCATTTCACTGTTAAAACATTCTAAGAGAAGATGGTATAGGTCATAGGCATACTTACAACCTGGATCAAGAGTTATGTCTATAAAGTTCCACCTATTAGTAAAGAGATCTTCTAAGAGCAGAGAACATTTTCTTCTGCGAAGATACATTAGTCACACAGATTATATTTTGTATCTTACACCATTACTGTGCTAAAGAATATAGATGAGAGATCATTTTAAGAAATCCTACTTTTGGATTTTTTCATTTTTCATGGATATGAAGCTTTAATGCACACACATAATTTAATAAATATACATTTAGGGGAAAGAGCCTTTCATTTTGGGGGGAAAATATTTTACATCAAAATTTTTAACATTCTGATATCTACTTCTTGCTACTTGTCATTAACAGCATTCACATTACATATTTTCTGAATCAAAGAAATAAGTAACAACTACTTTTTTACAGAGTTTTATCCAGATAAGCATTTTAGCTTTCTTACCTATTTTTACTATAGTATTACTACCTATATATTTATTGCAATAATTCATTTTGCATTCTCTGCAGAGCAGGGGTCGTCAAACAGTCATTAATACTTAGAACTGCTGTTCAACTTACTTCACTGTTATAAATTATGAGCCTAAAGATTCTTAGTGAAAGTATCTACTTCTTTGTGTGCCATCACTCGCATCTTGAAAATTATTCACAATGATTTTATTACTTCATTTTGTGCCTACTACCACAGATAATTCATCACTGTCTATCAGTCAGCTCATAGGAGCTATCAATACAGCCTGTGGGAAGTATTTACAGGATTTTATTCTACTGTAAAACATACCAGCACATCACATCATCTCATGTAATTTCTCCTTGTGACTGTTGCATGCTGTCTAACTAAGAATCTGGAACACACATTATAGTTAGTCTCTAGTGTAGAAATAGGAGTGCACCAAGCACAGTCAAGTGAAAGACAGCTCTATTTTGTGTAAGTAAAGTAGGTTACCTAGTTAACTGCATACAAATGAAGCCATTAAGTGTGATGCCAGGTAGATTCAACGCACTGTAGTTTTCAACAGCAAGTGTGAAGGATCTACCCTTCTCTGGCTTCATAGAGATCTGTTTAATGTTTTGTTCTAAAGAATAATCAGCTTCTAATTCACTAATAGAGCTACTGAGAATATTTCTACTTGCATCTCCTATCCTCCCACTCTGAAAGCTCTGTCACTGTCCATCTGTGGAGGATCGCTGTCACAGATGTGGTTCTGCACTGACTTTTCTCATAAACAGCATGTCTTCTTACAGACATTTCTCTACATTATTATATGTTCCTGCCATTTTATCATTCCAAGCTACCTAATGCAACCTAATTTTCAGTCTTTCCAAATTTAACACACACACAATGTGAACTCATAATGGTTTTGTTATACTGTGAAGACCTAAACCTGTTTCCTTTGGGCTCAGTGAGAGAGTAGGATGACAGTGAGTGCAGATCACATATAGCTGGTGAAAACATAATCCCCTTTTTGAATTCTGAATCATTTAGCTTATTCCCCATGATACTGTTTAAACAAACATGCATTGAGCTCCTTCAGCTCCTCAGTCTCTCAGAAAAATAAAATGCTAAGAATTCAGAATACCTTTTTTTCTTTTTTTTAAAGCTATACAACTATTAATGTGGAGACACTCTGTGTAAATTATACATAGACCTATGTGTATTTAAATAACTGCGAGCACTTACAGCTGACCACTTAGTATTGTTCAGTATAAAGACTGTAATTAAAATACATCAAACTCTTAGTGCAATGCCGAATGTCTGTTATACTGATATATTATGTTACCTGCAAAAACCTCACATTTTTAATAGGTATGCATCATTTGCTTTCAGCACCATTCCCTAAATGACACTGCCAATGAAATGCTTAGGAAAAACAGGGCAACTTGCTCAAGCAAGTTAAAACAGGCAGTGTCTAGAGAAGGCAGTGACTTACAATGGGATTGGTTTTGCCACCTAAATTAAAAATAGAGGCACATTCATTGTAGCAGGGTGATGATTTCCGCAAATTCAGCCAGCTGTGAAACTACAGTTGAAGACTACCTACAAAACCCTTGTCGCAACAGCACCTTGGATTCAGTCTGTCCATCAATGCAGCCACTCCTTTCAGTAAGGATTACTAAAAGATTTGCAGGATTCAGTGCTTAATTTCACCACACAGTACAATGAACAGTAAGACGCTGTGGAAAGACTGCCTGCTAGTAAACTTTGTAGGAATGTGTCACATATGTTATCTTTAGCTAGAAAGCCTAGCCTCAAGAAACATCAGGTACAATACTTGTTTAAATTACAAAAGAACAAAGAGGTATTTTCTAATAGTTCCTGTTTCTGTACTGACCTGGGACCATATTTGCCTCAGAAACATGAAAAAATATTTTGATAACTAAAGAAACTATTTCCAAACTATTTCTACTTCAAGTTCTTAACTGTAATCCACTGTTATTCTAAGGTAATTTTTTTCCTATAATGTATTTTGCCTCTTGCTTTAACCATTTAGTCAGTAGCTTACAATGAGCTATGGCTAAAATTGTTCTTGTAAAATGATCTATTTTTTTCCTCTCCACAGCTGAACCTTTATCCAAATCCTCCTGATTTAAACAAAAATAAAGCCATTCATTTTTCTGGAGTTTAAAGTAGGGCAGCTCAAAACTGCCCAGCTAGGCTTAGTTTTCTTCTAACTGGAGCTCAGTTTCATTCTACCCTCAAGCAGCCATGTGGGATGCCAAGTCCTTAAGGGCTGAATCCTGACCTTACTGAAGCCAAAACACTTTGGAATTTTTTGTCTTTAAAAGAGCCTATGGCCTCAGTAGACATTTCAGTAGCAACATTAGCAGCAGTTTCTCCCATTTCCACCCCTGCACACGAAGATGAGGTCTCACCTGACTTGTCAGAAGAATCATCAAACTCAACATTGAAGGAGTGACCATTGTTGACTATGTTTCTGGCTGTGCCAGCATCATAACTGAAGCTGAGAGGCTTCAGAGAGGAGTCGTACTTGGCGGACTTGCTGCCAATGTCAATAGGGGACTGACGTTCTCCATTGGCAATGGGGAAGTGCTCATGCCAGTGAGCGGGTCCTGCAAGACAGTGTAAAGCAACTCGATGGGAAAAAACGTGAAACTCAGGGGCTGTGTTTTAAAGCGACCATCAGTCTTTAACAGCACATCATCTGTGCGGGCCGGCAGTGCTGGCACCGCAGACAGGGGGAAATTCCACCTGGGGACCAAGGCAGGGTCACCGCAGTCCCCGAGCCTTGGAGGCTGAGATTTTACCGGGGCGTCCTTCCAGAGACCACCCCGTCCTGCTCTCTGCAATGCCCCAATCCTCCCCTCTTCCTTGCGCCGTTACCGGAGTAAAGGAATGCCAGTAGATAGCAGGAGATGCTCCAGGCGAACCGCGCGGCGCGCCTGGCTCCTGCTTGGGCGCAGGTGCCATCTCAAGGTTAAAGGGAAAAGGGAAAAAAAAAATTAATAAAAAAAGAGAGGGAGAGAGAGAACAGCGTCACCGAGCTGAGTCCCGCTCCGGACAAGGGTTCGGTGCGACGCGCAGCGGGCACGTCCCGGGCTCTGCTCCCGGGGAAGGGACCTGGCGGCACGTGTCCCGTCCCGCGTCGTGCCGGTCGGAGCCCCACACCCCGCCAGGCACTCACCATCGTGACTGCCGTATCCCCAGTGGTGGGACATGGTGCGCGGCCCGGCTCTGTCCCTGGAGGCTGTCGCAGCGCCGTAGCCCCGTCAGTGCTCTCAGGGGCTTTTATAGGCTCCCGCCAACTCCATGCCCTTCTCCGCGGCCTGAGAAAGGGGTGGAGAGAGCGGGCGGGGACGGAGCGAAACTCCGCTGGGGGCGGAGAGAGCGGTTCCCTATAACCGCGCTCCGCCGCCGCCGTTGCGGGGCTGTGGCGGGCCCGGCCGGAAGCGCCCCCGGTGAGCCGCGGAGCGGCCGTAGGCCGGCCCGGCCTGGCCTCTCCTCTGCCCGCTCCGCATTGCGCACCTGAGGACGCCCGGGCGCTGTGACCTTGGGAAGGTTCCGAGGGCATCGCGGCGGGCGCCGGTATCGGTGGGGCAGTGTGTGCGCGCGTCCGTGCGCGGGAGTGTGCGCGCGTAGGTGGGTACTCAGGGGCGCGGCGCCGCGG